>JAHSVC010000040.1:0-600000 GCA_021397845.1 Areca catechu
TGTAATAAAGTTAGTTGAAATGAATTTTTGAGATTTGTAACATTGTTGGTTTCTGGGCTGAGGCCCGTTTGCCTTCGTCCTTCAGGGCGTCGAGGGTGTGAGGCCCCATCTTGCCTTCATCCTTAGGGACGTCGAGGGGTGTGAGGCCCCGTCTTGCCTTCGTCCCTTTGGGACGTCGAGGGGTGTGAGGCCCCGTGTTGCCTTCGTCCTTAGGGACGTCGAGGGGTGTGAGGCCCCGTCTTGCTTTCGTCCTTCAGGACGTCGAGGGGTGTGAGGCCTCATTTTGCCTTCATCCTTCGGACGTCGAGGGGTGTGCGCCCCGTCTTGCCTTTGTCTTTCGGACGTCGAGGGGTGTGAGGCCCGAGGTATCTCCATTCCCCTCCATCTCTCTGTTCCCATCGGATCTAGATCCTAGGTTCGAGTTTCATTCTCGTTCCCCCCTTCATATTTCCATCCTTCCTTCGTCATCCCCATCAAGAAAGTGAAAACCAAAAGAGTCCAGCCATTTTAAGGATTTTCAGTCATCTTTCTATCCTAGTCCCGTGAGGCTTCTTAGCCCTCCCACGGTCCTTGATTTGCTTTAGGTCTTTCCCCTTTTTTTTTCAAATAACCCTGGATTTATTCGCGTGTCCGCCCCGCATCAAATGCTTTTAGATTAAGTTGTTCCCATTGTTCTTTAAGGACAAGGCCAGGTATTGGTTAAACTCCTTAAACACTATCACAATTTTGACCTGGGACCAACCTCAAGAGAATTCCTTAAAAGATTTCCTTATAGGACAAACCAATTAAATTAGAAAAGCCATAACAAGTTCTTCCCAATAGATGAGAGATATTTCATGAAACATAAGAAAGATTAAAAGAACTGATTAGAAATGTCCATACCATACCATGCCCTACCAAATGGCAATTGGTTTAGTGCTTTTATGATGGTTTGTCAAAAAGCATCGATAAATATTTGATGCCTCATGTGATGAGACCTTCATGCTAAAAAAACGAGCATGAAACTTGGCAGCCTTTTAAAACATTGAGCGAGAACTTATTACATCACATATCAGCTACCCGAAGAAATCTTCCCATGATAGGACCTAAAAGAGGTGGAAAATACGAAGTAAGTCATTCTATAGATATGTACAGCAAGGTAGATGAACTATCTTAAAAACATGAGCGAATTCTACAAGTCGAGAATACCTCTCCCCATTTGCACAAGTACATGATTTTGTATAATTTGTTCAAGTCCTACCCATTCGATAGGTGATTGTCTAGCTACATACCAATTTTCTGAGCTTGTTCAGGAGCAAGCCCACCAAGCCTAGACCCAAATGGCTCATAGACCAGGAATGATCTGTAATCAAATACTTATACAGATCCAAATTTTTTTTGGAAACCATAACCTACAGTTGCCCAATCTTACACAGATCCAATCACCAGGAGATCCAGTTCACAAACATGCCATGCTCTTAGCATCCACTACCTCACAACCCACCCCCCCCCGCCTAGCAATCATAATTTTATCTTTGAGAAGAAATTGCTCTAAGCATTTAAGGGACTAAAAATGAACACTCAACTCCTTCACTCCCCACATAGTCTATTGCAAAGCTAGAGAACTAGATAGGTCAACTACAATAGCTTTCAGTAAGAGGGAGGGTGTAGACTATCTAGGCAACCTATCAGTAATCCAAAAGGGTAGTACATAGCTGAGAGTTCCACTGGTCCCAAAAGATTTCTCAAACATGCCAAAATGTTATGACCCTTAATAACTGGAAATCCTTAAATCAGCTTGAAGTGACCCCACCAGAGTAACCAATCCAACCAAGCTAAAAGAAGAAATTTGAAAAGAAGGAAGAACCTATTACCTCAGCACTTGCACTTAAGGCTCTATTTTCTAGTACTTTAAAATCCTCTCTACCTCTCGATAAGAATGGTATAAAAATGAATGAGATGCTAGAATTGTTCAAACAAGTCCAGATAAATTTGTCCCTTTTTGATGCCATTAAGCAATTCCTACATGTGCCAAATTTCTTAAGGACATGCATACAAAAACAAAGATCTAAAGCACACATACTGAAGAAAGTCCACCTGACTGAGTAGGCTAGCTCAGTCTTTTAGCAAATTATCCTACCCAAACTTAAAGATCCTAGTATCCCATTATATCTTATATTATAGGAGACCTCATAATTAAAAAGGCTTTATTAGATTTGGGTACAAGTGTTAACCTTTTCTCGAGCTTTGTTTATGATTTATTTGGATTTGGAGAGTTGAAACCCATATGGTAACCCTACAATTAGCAGACCAATCAATTAAGGTACCCCATGAAATGCTGAAAGATGTGTTGGTCAAAGTAGATAATTTTATTTTCCTGTTGACTTTCTAGTTTTAGATTTGGAGTCTGACAGTAATCCCAGCCAAATACCCACCATCTTAGATAGACCCTTCCTAGCAACTGCTAATACTGGCATAAATTGTATGACTAGGGTCATAGATGTATATTTCGGGAATAAGAAGTTGAGATTGAATATTTTCAATGCATCACGGGATCATGATGAGATAAACATGCTAGAGGAGGTTGTAGAAGATAAAACAAGAAAAGATAGCTTATCTCAAAGACCTTTTACAAGAATGTCTGGACCATTTTAATGTGTGCTTTTGATATCGATGGGTACATCAATAAGGTAAGTAATTGGATCGATACACCCTATTCTTTGGCCATCCTATCATGGATGAGAAATATGGGACACTACTTGATCTCTCTAACATCCTTAGCTTCTTCCCTATCATGAATGTTAAAACTAGAGCCACTTCCTAGTGCACTTTTAGGATCTAACAACATCTCCCTAGGGTCTACTACAACAACAGATTACATTGATTTGATCTAATCCCTAACCAAGAAGTACATGTTACAAGTGACTATATAAGGGTTATAGAATGGACCGTCAATGAATCAAGCTACATTGACACATTTATCCACGTATACCATGTTCATAAAAAAATTGATGTACATGAAGAAATTTCAAGTAGTTTAAACATGATTATATGGGACATTTATGAATATGAGCTGGTAAAATAAAATAACCAGAACCCAATATGACAGAGCTGAATGGTGTGTTTCAATAAAGTGGTCAACTTTCATACTTCCTTCTCATCACCCTTCATGGGCAAATGGCCATTATGCACTATCATGTCTTGACAAGCATAGCCATACTATGCTACCCATCTATTGGGTAGAATGGTCTATGAACCTATCACGCCTCGAATCCAGCACCGGAATCGGCTACATGACCGGCTGCACAAACTCTAGGTTTTATCCTAGAGATCATGCAAGACCTAGGTACACAAGAGTCACTTACCTCAAAAAAATACCATTCATCACCAAGCCCGAATATCTGCACAACTCTGGAAGAAGAAAATAGGGTTATATTAGCTTTACAGCCCAGTAAGGTCTCCAACAGTCACCATCAATAATATTTGAAAATAGTAAGAAGATAAGAGTACACATCATGCCATGCAACGAAATAACTAAAATGTCACATACGACAAAACCTTTTGCAAAATCATGTTTTTTCTTTATGTTTCAATTTAATCATCCATCTTCTCTAGGGTTCTGGACTAGCCACGGTCATGCTTCAGTCCATGACTGGCAATCTCAGTATCACACTTCAGCCTGTGACTGGCAATCTCATTGTCACACTTCAACCTATGATGGCAATCTCACAATGACCATGTACAATCTGCCCATGGCCAGGCCCACGTACTAAGCCTGTGGCTCCGGCTGTGTAACCACGATCCCGTGGCATGGCTAGTCCAAACAACATTATCACTTTATCAAATCAGGTCGTACTATTAAATCTGTCACGATATCAACCAAATCATATCATCACAAACTTCTCAATGATCGGCATCACGGTCCAAACCATCAAAAATATATTGTTTGATAAACATAATATCCAATAATATAAATAAATAACCATAATCATATCGTTCATCATGAAAACTGAACTATACTATGCAACAACAATCATGCATGCCAATGCTATGTACTCGGATCAAAACCATGCCATGTAAAACAATATGTAGAACTGGTAATCATGTCTAGAATACTTACCTTCAATCGCTAACCCAAATATCCGGTATCAATCTATACCTGAAATTCATCCAACACCTTCATGCTCGGAAGGTTGCTCCTTTACAAAATCAATATTTTTTTTATTTCCCCTCTTTCTCTCTACTTCCTCTTCCTCTTTCTCTCTCTACTTCCTCTCTCTACTCATTTCTTTCTCTTTCTCTAGCTCTCTACATTGAATAATCCTCAGTGAATATTATTATAAGAAGATCGAAAACAATCCAAAATAGAGTCCTAAACCCATTTCACAAGCCTAAAACATTCAGGAAATATCTCAGGCCGTCAGATCTGAGATCAACACCTCAAACCACATCAAAATCCAAATCCAAAAACCTTTGATCAAGCCTAAACTCCCTCGGATTATTTCAGCCGTTCGATCAGGTGATCGGACGATCCATATCACATAGAAATCCCGTGGATCGCCGTGAGCCACGAGAAACCTTGGGGAAATGCCCGAGAAATGCATGGGAAATGCCCCTACGTGCACCGCTTCCAGCTGGGCCGAGCCCATGTGCCCGTGCTCGCATGCGTCGCCCATGTCGCGCACCCGCTTGTGCTTGCACTTGCCCGCCCACTGCGCTCGCTCTCTCTTGCCCGTGCCCGCTCTCTCTCGCCCGTGGCCATGCCTGAGCCCGCTCGCGTTGGGCCGCATGCATCTCTGGGCTGGGTCCAGTAGGTGGGCCAGCATGGCTTTTGTTTTTCTTTGGGATGTTACAGAACCATCATGAAACTCAAAAAAGTCTAGCTGAAGATTTTAGACTTAGTACTTCTGGGAGGTAACCCAGTTTATGCATTTATTTTTCAACATTTAATTTCTTTTAGAAAACCCCGAGTAGAAGAACAAGCTAAGTTATGGGGAGCATCATGTCAAAAGCCCAGAAGGAAAAAATCTGATGCGAGACGAACCTAGGACTGATGCAAAATAGTAAATTAATTTTGTTTATATTTTTTTTAGACATTAATTCAGTGGCTAAAGATCCAAAAATAAGTAAAGAATCAGCATAATACTAGTAATGCTAGAAACTATCATACCCGCAAAAACTCATGCAAAATAATAAATAGCCAGGACCCGAGAATTGAGAAATTCCTAGCTTAGGATAGCGTACCTATCATCAGATCAGAACAAAGGAGGGGGAAGGCTTTTAGCAGGCAACGATTGTAGTTTCTTCAATGAAGGGATCTCTCAACCTCTAGATGGCGCCTAGAAGAACAAGCCTTTGGTTCTCGAATCTGAAGGTGATATGGGCCCGGTCTGAAGGCAAAGAAAGCCTCCTCAGGGGAGGGGAAACACCTCGAGGATTTGCAAAACATCAAGGTTATCCATGAATCAGGTAATCAAAGAAAAAATAACAAGTTAAAACAAGGAAGGAAAGGGATTAGGGCAAAGGGCTGGCGGCCAGGAAGCAGGAAGAGCTCTTGATCTAGGCATCTTCAAGGCTTCTCTTTTGGAAGTGGCTGATGGTTGGAGATTTGATTTGCTGCTTGGGGCATGGAGGATTGCAAGGATAGGGGTCGGCCAACAGAGAACAAACCAGATAAACCAAAGAACCAAAATACAAACACAAGAACACAGTCTGGAAAACAATTCAGCAGAGTTTAATTCATAAGAGTTGATTGATTACAAGAGGAGAAGGGGTGGGATATTATAAAGCTCCATGCCCTCTCCTAAAGGGATTACAAGTCTTCTCCTAGTTAGAAGAGGTTTGTACAATTTAAGTGGGAGAAAGGCTACAAAATAAACATAGAACTAGGAGTATACTAGTTGAATAGAATAAGAACTAGGTTTCCTTCTTCCATTTAAATTCCTCCTTCTTAGCTTGGACCAAGTCAACACTTTGGACGTGTTGGGCTTTATGGGGGGCAGCAAGGGGCGGCCAAGGATGGGTTGGGCACATGGGCTTTGGGCCCTGGAGGCTTGGGATGCCTGGAGCAGGAATATTCCAGGTATCTTGGTTATGGGCTGGAATACATCTAGAATCTGGTTCATCATGGACCTGGACCTTGCATTCACTTAGCCTGGGTGCAGGTAAGTCTTTGGGATCATGTTATGACTGGTCTGAGAATATACTCTAGCATCTGGAGGGAATCTGGGTATCTTGCAGGAAACTTGAACCCTGGGTTAGCATACAAGGTCCAATTGGCTGATGTGGAGGCCTCTGGCTCCTGGATGAGGCCTGGTAGAACTCCAAAGTAGTGTATCCTCTTCTTTTGTAAAAAAAATAAACTCTTACTAGACTCATACTTAAGTACAGGACTCAATAAACTGGCTAGGGTTGAGACAAATCAACTAGCTCAACTTATTATATGACATCTTATTACAGGACTTAATCTTACTTGGTTACAAAATTGTGATACATGACTAAGTAAACCAGATAGGGCCAGTAATTTGTATCTGATCCTAGTGTCCCCACCAAAATCATACCCACAAAGGAAGAACCTCTCATCCAGCAATAACAAGCATACCAAATTTAGGTGGTATCCTTTCTTACAATTTATTATTTTTTTTTGCTATTCTCTTATTCCATTAGGGATAATGAAAATAAAGTTAGAGGGAAGAATAATTAAATTAATCAAGTCCTCATGTATGATTATAATCAGTATTGTGTATCAAATTTTATCTTGATTTGAAGTTAATCAAGCATTCTAATGATGAATGATTAATGGATTAAATAATTTTAGAGATATTGAGGAATGAATTATTAAGGAAGTCTAATAAATAATAGAGTTTAGATCAAAAAAACTTTTGGAGTAATTCTAAAACCTTCTATCTATTAATCTCGATAAAGAATTTACTTTATGAGGATATAAGTGAAAATATCCAAATATGCATAAAATCTTATTTAAAATTAATAAATTAGATTTTTATTATCTCACTGAGTAATTGGGTTTCTTCGTCTATGTAAGTGTTGTTGCTCATGTCAAAAGGTGAGAATATGAAGAAATCACTTATAGAGTCAGTCTTAACTCGTAGATTTTTTGACTTGAGTCAGTAAGCTTGAGGGACATTCTATACCTAATGCTCTAAAGTCAATTAGTTTGGAAGTCATTGGCCTAAAGCTCGCTGCAAGAGTCGATTAGAAAGCTTAAGGGGTTAGGACATTATATTGAATATATAAATAAAAATTCATCAAAAAAAAGATAGAGAAAATAAAAATAATGGGACTAAACTGTAATAAGATGCTACACCAAATCCATAGCAGATTAGAGGACAAAGAGTGAGGTAGAAAGTTGGCGAAAAAAAAAATTCTAGAAATTTCTATGAACTTTGCTTGACCACTAAATATATAGAATTAATAATCTGATGAAGTACCTTTTTATGATCTAGTCGGCTTTCAATTAATTTTAGAACTGGCAAGATAACTCTCACTTTCAGGATGAGTTGGCACACGCTACTAATTTATCAATTTTATTGAGGACGAGTAAAAGCTAAGTTAAAGAGTATGATCAATATATAAATATTAAAAAAATATTTAAATCATTAATATTTAAATTTTATTAATTAATATTTGATATTTTTTATATTTTCTTTTAAGCATTTTGACTATAAAAATTAAATTTTTAATAATTATATAAAAGTTTGGTCCGAGAATCAAATCCAAGTTTGAGTCCAAATCCAAACAAGAAAGCAGGCATGTAATCGTACGGTGAAAGAAATGAGTTAAGTCTTTGTACGGAAAGTATAGAATTTAAAGAATATTATGGAGTGCAAGAAGGGGTACTAGAAAATTATTATTTAAAAATTAATTATTAAATTTAAAATAGGCCATGATGGAACATGGCCATAGGAATTCATTAAAAAAATAATAAAAAGAAGTCTGACATGGTGGTTTTTATTTAATTGGAAAACAAGTGACGAGGAGTGCACCCCGTGAAGGAAATTAATTGCATGGAGGAGCTGTGAATGGCATGGTAATTGGCCACGTGGACCTTGGTGGCATGAAACTATGAAAGGATCTTAACACGTGAACAAGTTGGAGCTTAGGACATAGAATCCGATTGGGTTTTTACACGTGAAGTTTAGCATAACGAGTCACGCGGAGCGCTGTAGTTTGGAAACCATGAGCAAAAGCGCGTCTTTGGTCCAAGAAAACTCCATGTGCCATTAATTGCCCGCTTTACCAAAGAAACAGACAAACAGAGGCTTCATCCAAGTAATCTACCAAGGAAGGAGCCTAGTTCATGAGTTTTCAAGGTGGATGGGATGCAGACGAAAAGCTTTGGCTAGATTTTGATATGGTCCAGTGCATTCATACAGTTCATGCCGCTGTCCATGGATTTTTCACGCCCATTAACCGCGGTCCAAAGGTGGTGCAGGAGGTGGGATGCTGGTATTTGACGCGATGGCTGTTGGGACATGGGCAGAACGGCTAAAGGTATTGAAAACAACTGAAAATGGCATGTGGAATGGTCTCTGGCTGAACCAAACATGGAAGAATGGAACAGAGCAATGGGATTTCTAGAAAACATGGTCTTCGACATGGCACGGATGCAGAGGAAGGAGTTGTATGGAGCAGGTGGCTGCTGGATGGGAATCACTGAAACAGAGGAGGATTCCCTAGAAGTGGCTGGTTGTTGGCGAAGGTGGTTAGAGCTCGGAGGGGTTTGTTGAAGTTGATACGGGCTGTTGCCTGAGCAGCTAGAAGCGGTTCTCCATCACACAGAGAGAGGGCAGAGCAAGGGGCAATCGCATGAGGGATGTTGGCCATGGCTCAGACACCGAATGTGACAGATGCAAACAGAACGAATCGTGGAACGAACGGCCCCATCATGCAAGCTGATAGGCGTCGGACGGATCACAACAGTTTCTGGGCAGCACAGAGTTGGCTGCTGTAGTTGATACCCGGTTGAAGTTGAATCTGGAAGCGGAGGATGCGGCTTGGACACGGAAGGGACATGGAATGGATCACGATAAGCAGAGGCGGGGAGATGGAACAGAACCGGGGATTTGCTGTTGAAACTTGACATGGATGGGATGCGGGCTGATGGTCGAGTTTCGAGAGTCGTTGGCGATGGATGACGGGTCACTGAGATGGTCGGGGAACATAACAACGATTTGTGAAAGGCACGTCAGATTGCGTCTGAAATCAACACGGGGAAGGCACGACCTTTTTCTGCCTTTAAAAAGGGAGGTATTGTACTGCCTATAAAGGGAAGTATTGTACCGCTAAGGTCCTTGCCTCCAACATGTCTTCAGGTTGGTTTGATTATATTCAGAATATTTTTAAAATTTTTATTAATTAATATAAATAAGAGATCAAAAAATTTTTTTTTTTTTTTATCTATTGGCTAGCATCTTAGTGATATCAGATTAATCTACTCATCATTAGATGGAGAGAGACTGCACAAATCTGAGCATCTCGTATCGAACATTACCTAACATAACGAGGATCTGCAGAGATAGCTACATCGAGATTTATCTCCTATCCCTTTTTTATTAAAAAAAAAAAAAATAGTGCACGATGAAGAAGAAGATTATGAAGTCTTCAGCCTCTACTCTAGCGAGCCATCGACCTTCTTCCCCACTTCCTCGTGCTGCCATTCACTTTGTTTTCATGCCCCTACAATCCTTCTCCATTATCCATTCTTCCACGCCACCATTTTTCCATCTTCTCCCACTTTCACGTCATAATCCTTTCCCCAAACCATCTGTCTACCTATTCCACTTCTCCATAACACCCATGGCCTCCATGCCTACCATCCTTTCCTGTCCCCCTGTCATTCTCCATTTTTCCACCTAACTACTACCCTCACTCCAAAGTGAGGACATCAAAAAGGAGCTTCTCCATGAAAGGCTAGATCTCTACTTCTCGAAAAATTTTTGAAGTGCTTGTAATAATAATTTTTATTTTTACTTAATCTTTTATATTCTCCTCTTCAAAAAAAAATAAAGATTCAAATTTTAACTTTATATATTTATGTTTTTTATTTGAAATCTCATTTAGAATAATTTATACTCTAGGAATGAGTCGTGATTTACGAATATGATTCATACTCTTGAGATAAATTATCTTTAAGTACAATTTCTTTGTATGTATCTCATCTTGACTAATCTATATTTTAGGAGAATAGACTATGATCCAATGGGCACAGCTTGTGATCTTACTAAAATAGGTTACATCTTAATAGGTGGCATACACATTATGTAAAAGGGGAGTATCAACTGTCTACCAGGTAACTAGGCAAAATCCTGAAAAACTTCTCTCTTATTCTTGCTTCTCTTGTTTATCAGTTTTTGGTTTACTTGCTTTTGTTAGAAGTACTTTAGTTAATTAAGCAATTTTTAGTTTTCTTTCTAATCTAACTATTCAAACTAAACAATCCCAAGATCTATATGGATTTGACTCTTACTCTCACTGCTCTATATCGTAAGTAGTGGAAATAAGGTGATTAATTTTTTGGTATATTACATGCGCACCAGGTAGCAGCATTGTAGCCAAGCCGCTAGCTATTTCCAATACCTTCTATGATAAGGTGAACATCTCTCACCATGCCATTAATCTTGTTCAGGCACCTTTCTCGCTATACTTAAAAGAAAACTATGCATCTTCAATACCAATGCCTATGGTCAAGGGTGCCGCTAGGAAAACTAACATAACCCCTTTTTTAGAGCTAGAAAAAGTTAGTAGTGGCGATTGGAAAGTGACATCCCAAACTATCAATTTATAGAAAAACTAGATAAAAGTTGGCTCGCAAAATGACTGACTGACAAGTGGTAAGAGAGTCTTTCAGTTATTAAAATTTTTAAGAAAGGAAAATGGTGCGGCGGATTTCTACAATGAAATTTCACTCCTCTTACCCTTAAATCAGCACAAAAATCTTATGGAATTCCTAGCCAAGCAGCACCACGTACACACTCTTGGTTTAAGAGATTGAATCGAGATTCTCGAGATTTGATATAACTTATCAGCTGCACTTTTTACACTCAAACATCCACGAATCCATGAAAATGAGCCAAAGTATCCTTTGCAATATGTCCCAAAAGCCTTTGACTGGAACAAAAAAATTCAACTCCTAAAAGTTTTTGGCTAGGACAAAAAGATTCAGCGCTCGAAAGCCTTTGATCGGGCTAGTTTTGAAGTCTTTAGCCTGACACTCAACTCCTAAAAACCTTTGATTGGGATAAAAAGACTCAACTCCTGAAAACCTTGGCAGGATAAAAAGATTTAATACCCAAAATCCTTTGGTTGGGCTAATATTAGAAAGTCTTTAGCACGACACTCAACTTTTGAAAACCTTTGGCTACGATAAAAAGATTCAATGCCCAAAAATCTTTGACCGGGCCAGCATTAGAAAGTCTTTAGTCTAATGCTTAACTTTCAAAAGCCCTCGATTAAGACAAACAGATTCAATGCTTAAAAATGATTGGTCAGATCAGCATTAGAAAGTCTTTGGCCTGACACTTAACTCCTGAAAGTCTTTGACTAGGAAAAAATATTCAATATCTAAAAGCCTTTGGCCATGCCAGCATTAGAGATGCTCAACTCCTAAAAGCCTTTGAATAGAACAAAAGATTTAACTCCTAAAAGTCTTTGGCTAGGATAAAAAGATTCATGATAAGTCTTTTTTTTGTTAGGCGGAGAATCCACCTAACAAATCTAGATTGAACACATCCAAGGAAGTCAGAGAGAATAATGTTATACATAGGACCCAGGGCATCTCCCAGATCAGTCCACAAAATCTCTCCAAAATCGTTCGCCACATAGGAAGCTATCCAGTCAGCCACCGAGTTAGCCTCCCAATAGACATGCTGCATAAAATAGACGGAGCATCCCTGCAATAAGTAGTAATATCCCAAAGAAGAAGATAAACTAGTACCGATCTCTCAGCCTCCTGAATCTAAGAGATAACGGAAGCCGAGTCACCCTCAATAATCAGATGACCAAGATGAAGATACCTCCTGGCATAAAGCACACCCGTCTAAGCACCTCGGAGCTTTACTGTTGGGATAGAAGGCTCAAATAGAAAGCAGCCCCCTACTGCCAAAAGGCAAAAACTGAGGCCATGAATAACATATCCCGCTCCGCCTCGAGTACTCCGGATTGATGGGGATATCGGCCAAGAATCTGAAGCAGCCAGATCAACCCAAAAGCCCAACCAAGAACCTGAAGCCCAGCCCAACCCATAAGCCCAGCCCAGACCTGAAGCTAGACCAACCCAAACCCTAGGGGCCCAAGATCTTGGAGTCGATGAGCACGGATCCTGATGAGCACTAATCCTGATGCAGCACTCTTGAATTTAAATTCATGAATATTATCTTATCTTATCAGTTGTTGTTAGGATTGATTTATCGATTGTTTTTAGAATTTGACTACTTAGTTTGAATATTTGTTTTAGGATTTATCTTATCATTTGTTCGGATCTCTTGGTAGAGAAGTTCCGATTATATTTAAGTCTATTTAAGATGTTTGTTCATGAATAAAAATTAGCGATAATGAAGAATATTTGAGAAAAGTGCCTGGGTGTGTCCCGACTTTCTTTCCCCCTCTCTTCTGGTTCTCCCTTTCTTCTTCTTCCTTGGCTTTCTTTCTTCTCTCTGGTGTTTCTTCTTCCACTCCTCTTTCTTCTTTATTCTATTTCCCTTCCCCTGCTCTATTACTTCTCCTGAATTAGATCTCACTGAAGCAACCGTGACTCCAATGTTCCATCGCCTCTCCATCCTCGGTAACCGCACTCATCCTCAGACATCACCGATTGGAACCCCTGTGCACAGATCTCCGTGCAACACCTTCCACCAAAAAGATAAGTCCATCGCACATATCTCTTAGATCTGCCCGACCACCATCAGCGATCCACGGATCCTCGCTGACGCCCTTCTTCCGTCGGCCTCTTCTGCGACTGGGAGTACATTGCCATTGTCTCCTTCCACAGCATCGAGAGCAGCCCCAATCCCCGGCCGCCCGTCTCTCCTCCCACACCGCAGACCTCCATGGCTGCCACCGTCTCCTCCACCCATGCAACCCGTTACAGCCGAAGCCCCCTCCGTGATGCCTTCTACCGGTCTGCCTCCTCCCTTCCGACCGAGCGTCGCTACAGCCGAGCCCTCCACACGACGCCTCCTGCCGGATCTCCTCCGCCCACGCCATCGGACCGCCCTTCTCCCAACCCTTCGGTGGACCTCCGTTCACTCCATGGCACCGAGCCCCCGAGCCGGCACACTCGTGCCCTTCTCCCTTCCTTCCCCGCCGCCGTCGCCGGTGGAGAGCCCGATGGAAACCTCGCTGGTTTTCCCTGCCCGTGGGGTTCCATATCTCATGCACAAACGTGAATGCCTAATCGGCATTCGGAGCCGACTTCAAGCACAGGGAGAAAAAAAAAGAAAAAAGAAAAAACCGTGGGAAAGAAAAGAGTGAAAAAAAAAATGAAGGAAAAGAAAAAAATATATATGAAAAAATAAATGGTTTTTATTTGAATAAAAAAAAAAGAGAATATGAAAAAAAAAGGGTTTTCATTAGAATAAAAAAAAATTGGGAAAAATAATTTGGGTTTTAGTTTAACCTAGCCTAGGGTCATTTCTTAATGACCAACGGTCCTATCTTCTTGGAATAAAAATTGATTCGGGGTCGTGTCCCGCGTCAATTATTTGGTATCAGAGCAAGTTTAGGTTATGTTAGGTTAGTCATTTTAATTGCACTATTTCTATAAAAGTTTTTAGTCTGCAGATCACGTGGTGTATCGGAGTCAGAGGTGCATCAATTTAGAGTCAGAAGATTGCTGAAGATTGCTGAAGCTTGACTCGACGGAGTCGAGTTCTCCCCATCTCAGGAAAAATCATGGGGACATCGGCCCAGAATCTGAAGCAGCCAGATCAACCCAAAAGCCCAACCCAGAACCTGAAGCCCAACCCAGACCTGAAGCCAGACTAACCCAAACCCTAGGGGTCCAAGATCTTGGAGTCGATGAGCATGAATCCTGATGAGCACTAATCTTGATGCAGCACTCTTGAATTTAAATTCAAGAATATTATCTTATCTTATCAGTTGTTGTTAGGATTGATTTACCGGTTGTTTTTAGAATTTGATTACTTAGTTTGAATATTTGTTTTAGGATTTATCTTATCATTTGTTCGGATCTCTCGGTAGAGAAGTTCCGATTATATTTTAGTCTATTTAAGATGTTTGTTCATGAATAAAAATTAGCGATGATGAAGAATATTTGAGAAAAGTGCCTGGGTGTGTCCCGACTTCCTTTCCCCCTCTCTTCTGGTTCTCCCTTTCTTCTTCTTCCTTGGCTTTCTTTCTTCTCTCTAGTGTCTCTTCTTCCTCTCCTCTTTCTTCTCTGTTCTATTTTCCTTCCCCTGCTCTATTTCTTCTCCTGAATTAGATCTCACTGAAGCAACCACAACTCCAGTGTTCCATCGCCTCTCCATCCTCGGCAACCGCACTCATCCTCCAACATCACCGATTGGAACCCCTGTGCATAGATCTCCACACAACACCTTCCACCAAAAAGATAAGTCCACCGCACAGATCTCTTAGATCTGCCCGACCACCATCAGCGATCCACGGATCCTCGCTGATACCCTTCTTCCGTCGGCCTCTCCTGCGACCAGGAGCACATTGCCGTCATCTCCTTCCACAGCATCGAGAGCAGCCCCAATCCCCAGCCGTCCGTCTCTCCTCCCATGCCGCAGACCTCCATGGCCGCCACCGTCTCCTCCGCCCATGCAACCCGTTACAGCCGAAGCCCCCTCCGCAATGCCTTCTATCGATCTGCCTCCTCCCTTCCGATCGAGCATCGTTGCAGTCGAGCCCTCCACGCGATGCCTCCTGCCGGATCTCCAATGCCCATGCCATCGACCGCCCTTCTCCCAGCCCTCCAGTGGACCTCCATTCACTCCATGGCACCGAGCCCCCAAGCCGGCACACCCGTGCCCTTCTCCCTTCCTTCCCCGCCGCCGTCGTCGATGGAGAGCCCGATGGAAACCTCACCGATTTTCCCTGCCCATGGGGTTTCGTATCTCGCACACGAACGTGAATGCCTAATCGGCATTCGGAGCCGACTTCAAGCACAGGGAGAAAAAAAAAAGAAAAAAGAAAAAACAGTGGGAAAGAAAAGAGTGAAAAAAAAATGAAGGAAAAGAAAAAAAATATGAAAAAAAACAAATGGTTTTTATTTGAATAAAAAAAAAGAGAATATGGAAAAAAAAATATTTTCATTAGAATAAAAAAAATTGGGAAAAATAATTTGGGTTTTAGTTTAACCTAGCCTAGGGTCATTTCTTAATGACCAACCGTCCTATCTTCTTGGAATAAAAATTGATTCGGGGTCGTGTCCCGCGTCACTGACACTCCTATCAAAGCTTACTATGGCAAACCTTGAAGGAGGGGCCTCCCAATAGATGAAAGCCTGGCGTGGTGCTCGAAGAATCCAGCAAAAGCCCCAGGTCTCGAAGGTCATCATAGTCATCCTGAAATACTCAAAAGCCTGAACACATGCTCTCTTCATAGTAATACTGGCCGAACTAGTCTTGGAATTAAGGACTAGTTCATTTCTGGTGAGCCATGTGTGATAGGCCACATAAGCAGGAAGAATATGAGAGGGATGATCTGGTGTCGATCGGAGCTAGTCTAGTAGGGTGAAAACATGATCAATAGAAGATGTAAGAAGGATATCCAAACCGACCAACCTCTAGATAAGAGCAACTTGAGGGCAGAGAAAGAGCACATGCTCCAAGGTCTCATTATCATCACCACACACTGGGCACAAAGAGGGAACATGATAGCCCTAGCACTCGGGAAGGTTCTAGTGGGAAAGTGTCTCCACGCAACCTCCACAAGAACAAATTGAGTCTAGGATGAATCCCTAATCTCCAAATCTACCCAATGTCAAGGCTTCTATGGGGTTCCTGGTAGCCCAAGGGATACAGATCTGCCATAACAACCTTGGAGAGGAAGACTTCCACACTCTAGCATCAGCAGTGGCATAAACTGGCAAAGCAATGGCCAGAACCCTCTTGCCCAGAATATCTCCAAAAGTATGAATAACAATATTTTTGTTCCAGTGAGAGCCATCCATAGTGAGTAACTAAGAAATAGTGATAGACTACGGAGCATCCATAGAGATGAAGGTCACCAATGAGCTTAGATCCGAGATCCAAGGATCACACATAAAGTCAATGGACCTACCATCTCCCACAATGCAACGGGTCAGTGGAAGGACTTTAGCAACTCTAACCGACATCTCTCTCCAGAAAGCAGAGCATCTCCTCCCATTCCAAGTATTCCCCTAGGGATGAGAGGGCCATATTTAACCACTAAAATAAATATTAGTTATTTTATATTTATTAATAATTAATATTTTTATTAATATTTTATAGAAAAGAAGTTTATAAATTGAAAGAGCTTAATTTTTGGAGTCCAATGGCATAGACGACACTCAACTCGGAGTTCATACGAACCTGGAATTTAAGTTTGAAATCTATTAATGAATGAACGCATGTTAAAGCAGCCAGTCCACCATGGACCAACCATTGGGTCTACGAAATGCAGTTTGGTCCATCGATAGCCATTATAGTTGGTCCATGATCCATGTTCACGGACCAACTTCACCCCGAGCCACCTTTTCACCTGCCATTCACTGCCCACTGTCGGAGAACCTCCTGAGAGCCACCCACCACTGGAGAGGCTGTAGGAAATCAAAGAAAAACTTGATTTTTTTGGTGGGAAATTCATGTCAGTTGTCTTCCATCCATTACCACCTGTTGCTGCCATCCACTTGTTGATCGCTATCTTCTCCCTCATGCACCGGTGTCCATCCACCATGGATCCGCCCTACAGCCAGCCACCGTCCAATGCTTTATTCTGTTGTTCATCCTCAATGACCACCACCAGCCCGTCACTGGCCGCTAACTTATGCCGTCCCTTGTCGCCATGCTAGATCGGGAGAAGCTCTCCAAATTTGATTGGGAGAAGGGGATCAAGGATTCGGAGGAGTCCATTCGGGACTCTATTTGCCCAAGAAGGAAGGAAGAGATGATTTCACATGATTTTTGGTGCAAGTAAGGCTTGTGATGCAGAATGGATGGTTAAGAAGTTTTTTCATGATATCTGGCCAATCTTAAGCCCAATTGACTCCGAATTTGATCAAGAAAAAGTCCTAAACGAGCTCTATAAAAGGAGGACCCCAAGTAGTAGTCCAGGCATCAGTTTCCCAAGTAGTAGTCCAGGGATCAGTTTCTATAACAATTCTTATCCAAATTTATTTTCTTGCTCTTGTTTAGATCATTGTATTAGGCTTGGAAAAGAGAGAAATTATGGGGGGGATGCTGGTAGCAACGATGCATGGCTAGACTCCTTCAACCTGGGATGAAGATGAAGCTTGTAACCTGGTTCTATCTCTTTTTTTGTACTTAATTTCTATGCAATAAAACTCATATTCTTCTTTCCTCTATCTTTTGAATTATTTTTTGATCGATGATTTGATCTGGCATGCACGGCCTACATCCTCTATCGACATGCCATGATCTCAAGATATGGTACGTATCTAAAAGAGGTAGATCGTAGTATGGTAGATTAGATTCCTAACTTTGTAAATTAATTAGATAGTTTATACTCTAAGCAGACATGTCATGATCTCTGGATATGGCCCATACACAAAAGAAAATAAAACCTATTTGAATGGTGAATTCAGATTCCTGGGTTACTTCTCCTACTATCTTGATTTAATTAATTAATTAGTCATTATCTTTTAATAACTACTGATAATTATATTATATACATATATAAAAGCATTAATTTAATAATTAAACTATCTTTATTTATATCAAATTGATATTTTTATATATTATTTATAAGAAAGAAGATTGTCATTGTAAAGAGCTCAATTTTTGGAGTCCAATGGAATAAACAACAAGCGAATCGGATCTAAAATGGGCCCATAATTGATTTTTAAAAATTTAATTCAAAAATTGCATGGTTATTGAAGCAACCGATCCACCATAGATCGGTTGAATGGTCTACAGGAGGCTTGGTGGTCCATGAGTTGCCATGGTTATGGTCCATGTCACAGACCTATGGACCATGAGTGGATTCCAGCCCTGAAACGCCGCTCGCCGCTCGCCGCTACCGACCACCTCCTCACTACCGGGGAACCTCCTCCATGGCCTTCTCCTCCACTTTTTCACTAGCCTCCCTTCTGAAAAGCCATTAAAATGCTGTCTGCCACTGTCTTTCCCTTTTCTCCACCAACTGTCGCTGCTCACCATTGGCCACTATCTCATCGCTGTCCCATGCCGCATTTGTCACTGTTGATCATGCTCTAGTTACCACTCATCCCTATTCCAAGCAAAGAACCATGGCTCCGTCATGGATTTCTTCCACCATCCTTCTGTCCCCTGCCGCATATGTCGCTGTTGATCATCCTCTAGTTACCACTCATCCCTATTCCAAGCAAAGAACCATGGCTTCCTGTCATGGTTTTCTTCCACCATCCTTCATCCCATACCGTCGGCCTCCACCCATCACCAAAGTTGCCACGAGACACCGCCATTGTCCCCTCCACCCTCTCCCTCGCCCAATCTACCCATCACCACCGACCCATCATGATCGATGACCACTGCTACTCCTCACCACCTGATGCCACCGCCCATCTCCTTGGCCAAGCTAGCCATTGTTCCCCCTTGTTCAGGATCCTGAGCCTTCATCCATCCATCCATTACCTCCTAATATGATAGCTGATGAGTTTGATGCAAAGGAGCCCCAAGCATGTTCCAAGTGCGATCCGTGGCCACAATACCAATAAATCTTAGCCATCTAATACAACCAATCTAATGGTCACAAGTGGAGTCTGTCTAGTCTTCTCTATTTAAGGACCCTTAGGCTACAAGAAAAAGACATCCCAGAGAGAGGGTACAGTACAGGCTAGAGAGCATAGCTTTGTATTGCAGGTTGGCCTCTGAGAGTGAGATTTCTTAGAGGAGAGTTCTATCCCCTCCACTATTTTCAAGCCTACTCCATCTCCAAGATCAAGATTCAAAGAGAAAAAAGCAGAGAAAGCCAGTTCGCTCCGAGGATTATGAAGAAAGAAGGGAGTTCATCGACCATCTTTCCAATGAGGCTGTGCCGATCTACTTCCGGTCTTTGTTATTTTTTTCTTATAGTTTTTCTTAGTTATTAAATTATCCTTTTTAATTTATTGTAATAGAATTCTCCTTTTATTTAATGCAAAAAAATTATTTTCATGTACTTTTAAATTCATGCTCTTTATTTTTATTACAAGTAGATGATAGGATCTAAATAGTAGATCTAGTACCAAGTTATTTATTTTCATACTTTTAATTTTCACTTCCTTGACTTCAATCTATTTATTTTCTTAAATCAAGGATTTCAAAACATTCAACATACTTCCTTTCCCGTGGATTTGACCTGACTCATCCTTTTTACATGTTCTTAATTTAATTTAGAAGTTGATTAATTAAACTAATAGCCATGGTGTCTTAACAATAACATCACAGCCTATCAACTATCGCTCTCAATCTAATCTTCTACAACCAATTTTTTTTATTTTTGTTCATAAAATAATTGCCTTTGATCTTCAAGGATATGATCCCAACTCATCACTAGCTATAGTAGTGAGTAGATTTTATTTTTTTATCGCCTACGATAGCGATCAAATTTTAGCATCGTTGCCAGGAATCCAAGCATGATTGTTTCATTAAAAAAAGTAAAAAAAAAATCTTTCTTTATATATTTATTGCTCTCTTTAGTTCATTGCTTTTTTTATATTAATTATTAAATTTCTTTATTTTCTTCTTAATATAAAAAAAATTCCTTCTTTTCATAACCCACTCCTAACTTAATTAATTTTTTTTAATTAAACTACCTTAAATAACCTAAAAAGAAAATCATAAGACACTTTCCATAAAATGTAATTAATTTAAGAAAAAAATAATAAACTTTAAAAGCTTCCTAACTTGTTTAGACATCATGTTTGATTTGTATTACATTTCTATAAAATACTTTAAGGGCATAACCCCTAAATAATATAAGGTGGGGATTTCATCACCCTTCCTTGGCCCACAAACCACCATCCTGCATATTACATTGACCTAAATCTTAATTTAAAATCAATTAGATGTTGGTTCCTAAGGATTTTCGAGCTCATTAGGACAAGGGACCCTGAGAGTTGGACTAGCTTAGAATTAACTGGTTAACTGATATCTAGAAAAGGGTTCAAGAATGATGTAGTCCTGAAGGAAGGTGGTTCTTTAATTGGTTCTATTGTCTGGCCTGGCCAATTAATTTGGTGTCTAAAGAAACTAATATGAAAACCCCCACTGACCTTATCCTTACCTTGCCAGTGGCTAGTAAGTATTTGACTTTGAAGACTCAAAGGCAATCTTGGTAGTTATGAGCTGTCTAGATATAGGGTAACCCCAGGATAGGGAGTCCATTGCTTGACACTTGTTTTTCTACTAGAAACTTTAACCTAATTAAGACACTCTTCTCTATCGTCTTTAGATTTAGGACTCCTTAGGCTCTCATCTTTAGAGTTCTTCTCTCTTTCTTCTTTCTTCTCCCCTCTCTCCATATAATATAAAAAATTTAATAAAAAAATTCAAAATTGCAACTTGGAAAAGGGAGTCTGGTCAATTAGTAAGGATAGATCTAAACCTTACCCTTGACAAAGAAAAATTAACCATAAAAGAATTAGGACATCCCCTTAGCCTGAGAGACTATTGCTATCTAATTGGATCTACTGAACCATTATGCATTCAACTACCCCAAACAAATGCTACTAGTTTTGAGATTAAGCCTCGGATTATCAACATGCTCCTTAAATTCACTGAAATTGAGGATGCATACATTTTTATTAGATAATTTGAGAAAGTATGTGATACTATGAGAATGCATGATGAACTCTCAAAAGATGCTATGAATCTTAGGCTGATTAACTTTGCCCTCAAGGAAAATGTGAAAAAGTGGATGTATAGTTTACTTAACAATCTCAACAGGAGGGTTTTGTTAAAGAATTCTTAAAAAAAAAACTTCCATATTACAAAACAACCAAGTTGAGAAATGAAATTGCATAATTTTATCAATTAGGGAAATAGCCTTTCTAGAATTATCTAGACCAATTTAAGAACCTATTGAGCCAATGTCCACACCATGGGATAGAGACTTGGAGGTTATGGCAAACATTCTATGAAGGTCTAAATCCAAATTCCAGATCCATGCTCGAGTCGATGTGTCAAGGCAACTTTATGTAGAAACCACCTAATGAAGCTTGGCAATTTCTAGAGAATTTAATAGAAAGAGCCTACAACGGGAGAGAACTAGGAAATCTGAACCCACACCATCAAGAGGTGGTATGCACCAAATCTCTCCATCCATAGCTAAAGAAGCTAAGATGGCATCCCTGATTCATAGGATAGAAGTCTTGGAACTCAAGGGACAAGCCCCGATATATCAAGTAAACCAAGTGTCCGTACCTGTATGCATTAGATGCAATGAGCTAGGAATATAGTAGAAGAGTGCCCCCACTTCATTACCCAAACTAAAAGTGGTTGTGCACAGGTAAATGCAACCTATCAAAGAACAACCAACAATCCCTATGCACCAACTTACAATCTATAGTGGAGAAACCATCCAAACTTTTTCTAGTCACAAGGTCCTAATGCAGGTGGTCCCAACTTCAACCAGCCTAACCAAAGGCCCAATCCTATAGGAAACAACCCACCAATTATTGAGAATGAAAAGAGATTTAGTCCCTAGACAAAGCCCTGAAAATCATAGCTAAATCCCAGATTGATACCTATGCCATCCTGAATAACTTTATGCAAAACACAAGGCAATAGCTATCCTCTAATACCCAGGCTATAGCTCATTTAGAGATGCAGGTAGGTTAGTTAGCCATGACTATAAGTGAAAGGGAACGAGGCAAACTACCAAGTCAGCCCGAGGCTAACCATAGGAACCTAAGCATCCAAGGATCAAAACAAGGAGCCCAGATTAACCAACTAAATGCCATTCATATATTAAAATCTAAGAAACAAATAGATAACTAGATGGGTATATATGAAGAAGAAGAATTAGAGGTTTCACCACCTGAATAGCTTATTGAGCAAGGTCATCCCAAACACCTAAGGCATCAGAGTCTGATATAATGCCCAACCCACCAGCTGAGCCTATGCCAGAAGTAGATGAACCAAAAATTAGGATTATAGCACCATTCCTAAATAGACTTAAGCCTACCCAAAATTCAGCCCAATTCGATAATATTTTGAAGGTCTTTAAGCAAGTTAAAGTTAACATGCCCTTACTAGACATGATCCAATAGGTCCTAGCCTATGCCAAATTTCTTAAGAATCTATGTACCAAAAAAAAGACCACCAGTGTGCCTAAGAGAGCCTTTCTAGTAGCCAGTGTAAGCTCTACCTGTCAAATCACATGCCAGTGAAATACAAAGATCCAGGGTCACCCACTATTTCATGCATTTGGAGAATATCCTCATAAACAGGGCTTTATTAGACTTAGGGGCTAGTGTCAATATATTGTCATATTCAGTATACGAGCAATTAGGGTTGGGAGAACTAAAGCCTATGGAAATGACCCTATAACTAGTAGATCGCTCTTTGAAAGTACCTAGGGAAAGAGTAGAGGATGTGTTGATCAAAGTTAGCAATTTTATCTACTTGGTGGACTTTGTGATTCTAGAAACTGAACCGATAACGAACCCAAAAAGCCATATCCCAGTTATCTTAGGTAGACCATTTTTGGTCATAGCAAATGCCCAAGTCAACTACCAAAATGGATTAATAAAACTTTCTTTGGCAATATGTCAATCGATCTTAATATTTTCTATCTTACTAATACACATTAAATGAGCGACTTAAAGTGTGTTCAAGATATAGTTATGATCCAATTGATCTTAGCGATGAAGAGCTTGAGCTAGAAATCTACATGAATAAAGATAGAGAGCAAATTAATGAGGTTGCTACAATCAATGGAAAATCAAGATGGAAACCTCCAATTAAACCACTAGAGAAAGTACCCGAACCATTATCCAAATTATCAATGGAGGAAGCACCCAAATTAAAACTAAAATCACTTCCTAAGCACCTCAAATATGCATACCTAGATCCGATAAGAACCTTGCCAGTGATTATTTCAACTGACCTGGACTCCTCACAAGAAGGGGAATTATTGAATGTCCTAAGAGAAATTAAAGAAGCTTTAGGATGGACCATGCCTGATATAAAGGAGATTAGCCCCTCGATCGTTCAACATAGGATCCACTTAGGGGAGGAAGTCAAGCCTACAAGAGACTCCCAAAGGAGACTTAACCTAGCCATGAAGGAAGTAGTGAGGAAAAAGATCATCAAACTCCTTGGCAATGGTATAATTTATCCTATTTTAGATAGTTCTTGGATAAGTCCTGTGCAAATGGTACCCAAGAAGTCAGGAGTTACTATGATCCAAATGGACAATAATGAGTTGCTTCCAATAAGAATCCAAACTGGATGGAGGGTGTGCATCGATTACAAAAAATTAAATGCAGCCACCAAGAAGGACCACTTCCCTCTGCCCTTTATAGACCAAATGCTAGAATGGTTAGCACGGCATGACTTTTATTATTTTCTGGAGGATACTCTGCTTACATTCAAATTGCAATTCCCCATAGGATCAAGAGAAGACAACAGTTACCTGTCCATATGGAATGCCTATAGATGTATGCCCTTTGGCTTGTGTAATGCACCATCTATCTTTTAAAGGTATATGATTAGTATTTTCTCTGATATGGTAGAATGGTTTCTTGAGATCTTCATGGATGACTTTTTCATTTTTGGATCTACTTTTTTTGAATGCCTATATCACCTTAGACCGGTCTTAGAAATATATAAGGAAAAGCATCTAGTACTAAACTGAAAAAAAATACCAATTTATGATGAAGGAATGTATAGTCCTTGGCCACGTAATTTCAAATAGGGGTATAGAAGTGGACAAGGCCAAGGTAGATATGATTGCAAATCTCTCTCTACCTAAATCAGTCAAAGAAATAAGACCTTGGACAAGCTGAATTTTATAGAAGATTTATCAAGAATTTTAGCAAAGTGGCTTGACCATTGACTAACCTATTAGCCAAAGAAGTTAAATTTGACTTCACATCTGAATGTCTCAAGTCCTTTGAATATTTAAAGAAAGAATTAACCTTAGCCCCAATTATTCACCCACCTATATGGACTCAACCTTTTGAGCTTATGTGTGATGCATCCGATTATACTATAGGAGCGGTTCTAAGTCAAAGAATTGATAAGCTACCTAGAGTGATCTACTATGCTAGCAAGACCTTGAATGATGCACAGGTCAACTATTCTACCATTGAAAAAAGATTTTTAACTATGATATTTATACTAGAGAAATTTAGGTCTTACTTAGTGAGGTCTCATGTAGTCATCTATATTGATCACTCTGCCATTAGGCATCTTCTTTCAAAGAAGGATACCAAGGCATGCTTAATTAAATGGATCCTGCTCTTACAAGAATTTGACCTAGAAATCAAAGATAAAAAGAGTGCCAAAAATATAGTGGTCGATTATTTATCTAGGTTAGTTATTCAGAACTACATATCAACGAGTCCTTTCTGGATGAACAACTCATGTCCACCACCATAGAACCATGGTACATCGACATAGTCAATTCTTAGCCACAGGTCAAATTCTGATGCATTGGAATGCTCAAGATTGAAATTGATTTTTCTTTCAAGTAAAATACTTTATTTGGGATGATTTATATCTATTTAAACAATGTCTTGACCTGATTATTAGGAGATGCATCCCAGATCAAGAAGTTAGGAGAATTTTGTCATTTTGGCATGATCAAGCTTGTGGTGGTCATTTTGGAGCTAAAAAGATAGAAGTAAAGGTGCTCCAATGTAGATTCTACTAGCCTAACCTATTCAAAGATGCTTATGAATACTGTAAAAGTTATGTTAGATGCTAGCAAATAGATCGGATCATAAAGAGAGATATGATACCTATGAATCCAATATTGATTATTGAAATTTTTGATGTATGGGAAATTGACTTTACGAAACCATTTCCAAAATCTTTTAGAAACAAGTATATTCTTTTAGAAATAAGTATATTTTAATAATTGTAGATTATGTATCCAAGTGGGTGAGGCAATACCTTGCAAAACCAATGACAACAAAATTATTATAAAATTTCTTAAAAAATATGTCCTCTCCGCTTTGGTATCCTAAGGGCTATCTGTTGACTCCTATATTGATTTTAATGATCAACAAAATACTTAAGTATATTTGAGTACTAACTATTTGTTAAAATATGTTTTATCAGAAAAAGGTATCAAGTTAGTTGATTGATTGCTTGTCAAAATAGTTGAAGAAGTCTCTTTTTGGATGAAATCCTAAAGATAAATGGACTTAAGTACATAAGAATGACTTGGAATGACTCAAGTTTAAAAGTTGAAGAAGATTCAGTAGAGTTTGAATTAAGTTTCAGAAAGTTTCAGTCAAGTATCGACTCATGGATATGAGGTGTCGACTCATAGTATCGACTCACAGAAGCTTGAGCTGATACGCAGAAGAAGTTTCAGATGGCATACTCAAGTATCGACTCATGAAGATCAAGTGTCGACTCACATGTCGACTCAAGGATCGACTCAAGATTTGAGATAAAAATTATATAGAACATGCTGAATTTGAGACTTCCCTCAAGTGTTGACTAATGAAAGCCAAGTGTCGACTCACTAGAAGAAGTGTCGACTCACCTGAGATTTTCAGAGAGCTTCAAGAAATATTTTTTGACTAAGTGTCGACTCATAGAGACCAAGTATCGACTCAAGCTGTTGACTCATGATTTGAAGTATCTATTGGGAATTGTGTCCCAAAGCCAATCGCCTGGATTGTAGGCGGTTGTGCTGAGTTTTGTATTCATTTTATGAATTAATAAAATATTGTTTTTTGGTAGCTCATCACATATTGTATTTCCCTGAAATGAACTCTTTCCATGTGATGAAGTCCTTAGGACTACACTGACTTCGATACAGAGAGGATGTATCGAGTGGTCCTTAAACCTAGTTCACAACCAAAGGATATATTATACTGGATGGCAATATATCAAGTATAGGTTGTTGCAGTTCACATCGTTTGGTTGTCCTCTTGACCAAATGAGTATGGTGACACTGATGTGATCTACAAGTGGGATATGTGGTATCTCATTGAACGTGACTCCGTGCAGCCCCTTTCTGCCAAAGGGAAACTCACGATTGGATATGGGTATATGTGTCCCTCAAACCTGAGGTCATCACGGTAGCTTGCAAGCAACTCCCTGTGCTTTGGTGCCGGACTACCCGGATTTTTAATCCGGTGATGGAAGGTTTCTGGGTACAGGCAAGTACTTGCGGAGCAGTGATGGACCAAGATGGAATTGACCTGTCCAAACAGTTTGGATTGAATGTCTCGCTGTATCTCAATTTAGCAAATCCTCGGCCGGGGTAGTCCTAGTGAAGAGTCACTGGACTTGCAAGGTTGAGACACATAGTCGACTGACTCAGTCTGGGTTGGCAGCTCAATCTCAGTCGTCCTGAGCATTAGAGGTCAAAGGGATGAATTATATGGTAACCATATGCCAGAGGTTCGATAGTTTGCTCCCGCATCTTCGACCTATCCAGATGCCAGGACCCATTGCTAGATGGTTTCCTGTGCTGGTACTAGAAATTGTTCTAGTGCTACCGTTTAGGTTCGAACCTATGAGGTCACACGCCACAGAGGATAACTCTCTGATCCGGATACCGATTACGATTGGAAATCATCTCGGTTTTATGGTCATAGTTTTTTTTGAGCACTCTTTTCCCCGTCTTGCCCTTGTCTGTGTCGACCAGAAAATGTTCCGGGTTGACCAGCTCTACGCCAGGATTTTTCTGAATCAGTTTTGAACTGATTCGGAGTTCGTTTCGGCCTCCAATTGGTTGTGAACCAATTTTATTCCCTGAACCAGGTTCAATTGGATTGAACCGTTTGGTTCAATAGGATTGAACCAAAATGGGTTGGTTTAAATGGTTTAAACCAAATTTACCATGGACCAGTTTTGGCTCCATGGTTTTTTCTCTCCTTGTAACCGTTTACACGTTGTTATGCTGGGAATTTTTTTCTAGCATTGGAAGAAGGCCAAACGATTCAAAAGCTCGCGTCTCTTCCTCTTCTCCCTCCACCATTTGGTTTAATGGCTTTAATCCCCTGTTAATAGCAGGTTAAATGGGTTTATTGCTACCAACTGCTGTCCCTGCCGCTCCACCTCCCTTGCTCCTCCCAGCAGCTTATAAGATGCATCAGCCGTCCTCTGTTTTGGTTAATTGGGAATAGAGTTTCAACAAGAGAGTTTCAGCCGTGAAGAACCTGAAACTATACCTGCTATTTGTTTTTTTTGAGAGAGGTTGAGAGATCCCAAATTGAGAGCTTAGACTCTCCTCTTATAGGCTAGGTTTAGGAGGGTGTGAGGGAGAGTTTTCCCATTGTTTCAAGTGCTCCAATTCCCATTTCAGCAAAGCCCTGTTGCTGAATTTTCTTGTGACCGTGTTGCTCCTTCCAGCGGATAGCACCGCGTGTGAAGGCGGATCGGAGGGCCCCCGGCGTGTCTCCCCTCTAGAGGGAGTACTCTTCTACTCCTGGGAGCAAGCCACGTGAGCCGGATCACCCGCTGCAGCTCAAAACGCAAAGAAAAGTGCTGCTGTCCTGTTCTGCAGAAATTTTTGGCAGCAGACTTTGGCAGTTTTTGTATTTTTTTTAGCTTGTTTTGGTTACAGTTTTTGGTGGCAAATCGAAGAAGACTTGTCAAAGAAGCCGCTGCTCAAATTTGGGAGCAAACGGAGGTCCGGAAGGTGGTGTTCCGGTGCCATTTTGAAAGCCAAAAACAGATCCTTTTTCAGCCCAACGAGGAAGACAACTGGAATAACTTTATTCCAGTTATTCCAGTCTATTCCAGGTTTATTCCAGAGTTATTCTAGGTGGAATAAAGGTATGGAAAATTTATTTTTTAATCATGCATGGATATATTAAATTGTTTAATATTTTATAAATATTTTATATGATTATGCATGCGTAAATGCAACTAGACTTAGATTAGTTCCTGGCGGAGCAGATACCCGCTACGTGAATTTTAAAAATTGTTTTAAAATCCAATCTGCTCCCGCAGATGTTTGCATGCCTAGTGTAGGATCTTGTCAAACCACCTGCACAGTTTTTCTTTCATTGGTATCAGAGCTAGGTTGAATTTGTAATCTAATCTAGTATGCATGTTTACAAATTAAAAATTGTTTAATCTTAAAAATGTATCCAAGATTTCTTTTTGGAACCTAGTTGAGACTTTCACTATGACCGTGTGTCTTTGACACGATGTCGATCGTCTTTGTTGGCCTCTTCAGAAGGATCCTTAAAGAATATTAAAAAATTAAAAATTATTTTAATTTAGAGATACATGGATTAGGCATATTTTATAAAATATTTATAAAATGTTTTGATGCATGATTTGGTATGTAAAATTGTTTTACATAGAGACTTAATTAAAAATTATTTTAATGAAGTGTTTGGTTTATTAGAAAATCTTTTAGGTTTATGAAATCTAAAACACTTGCATAAGCCATTTTTGGGTTAATTGGGTTAGCTGACTAGTTGGGTCCAAAACTGGATTAGACCTAAGTTTAGTTGAACCAGATAATAAGAAGAAGATTAAACAAAAGTTGTTTAAGGTCATTCTTTAGAACTATTTAATAGTTAGAATAGTTGATCCGTTCATCTAAAATGGATCCAATTAGTGGCTCAGTGGATGCCCGAGTCTTTAGGCTAGTCTGATCGAGTCTGGTAAATCGACTGGTGTCGAGGTAGGTTTGGCATTGTGATCATGGCTGTATGAGGCTACCTCTTTCCTGGCCAACTTGGTTGGTGTCCAGGAAAGATGGTTAATGGCGGATACTCACCCATGATCTCACCTACCTGGCTAGTCGAGTTGACCAGAACTGATTGGAAAAGTTCAATGACTCGAGTTAACCCATGTCACCCAGGTTGATCGGTCTGACTGATCTATAGGTGCCCATGGATCATTTGTTGATTTAATTCAACCCTCCTGGAATCTGATTCATTCAGTGGGAGGATGATCCATGTCCTTATCTCTTTCTTCTGTCACAGTAAAAAATCCTCTAAAATTATTTGGTCCCTAAAATGACTAAGTCAAGGAGTTGATAGTATCTTTGCCTCCCATTAAGTTGGATAGAAATGTGTCCACTAGCTTGGTGTGCATCGGCAGTTCCATAGAACGGGTGTACATCCGGCGACTGGAATTTCTATCCGATCGATGATGGTTCAGTGCAACCTCCTTAACGGGACCAGGTGGACCGGCCTTAGTTGGGCTTGGTCTTTAGTTAACTAGAAGCATTGGATTTGTCATTTTAATGGTTAGACCTAACCAGAGACCCGCAATAGGAGGCCCCTAGGCCAATTGGGGTGCTCTCTGGGGCAAAATTAATTGCTGAAAATTGTTTAGGGAAACAATTGGTTTTCGAACCTACCTTTAGGCTCGTATGGGTGAGCCGACCATAGTCGGGCTCATGCGAGGCCTATTGGATTTCAGTACCCACTTGAAAAAGTATTTTCATGGATTGGAGTTAGAGGCTACCAATCTGAAAAATTAGTAGGAGAAACCTTTAGACTAAAGTCCAAGTCTTTTGGTTAAATTATTAATTCAATACACTAATTTGGTCTTATTTTCTTTTCAGATGTCTTCAAATTTATTGCTCCGGTCACTTCTCGATAACGAGAAGTTAAAGGGTCACAACTTCGATAGTTGGTATCGAAGGTTGAGAATTGTTGTGGAGCATGAACGGATCCTCTATATGATAACGAATCCGGCACCTGAAATCCCTCCCGCTAATGCACGGAGTGCGGTCAGAGACGCTTATCTGAAGTGGGTCTCTGATCACACTACTGTCCGTTGCATTATGTTAGCGGCTATGAACGACGAGTTCAGTCGCAAATTCGAGGAGGCCCAACCTGATGAAATCCTTCAAAATTGAAGGAATCCTTCGGCACCCCGGATGATGTAGAACGATACAAAGTGTCTTGTGCCATCTACAACTCCAAGATGTCGAATGGCAGTTCAGTCACTGATCATGTATTGTACATGATCGAGTTGATTGAAAAGTTGGGCAAACTCGGATGCCCCTTGCACGAGCAGCTCGGCAAGGATGCGATCCTGAATTCTCTTCCCTCCTCATATCTTGACTTTCTTGATCATTACAGAATGAACAAGCCTGCAGTCAACTACCATGGTCTTTTGGGGTTGCTGCAGACTTTCGAGAAAGACCACCAATTGAATAAAGGGGTGGTGAATTTCGTGGGAGGAAATAGAGGTCGTCGTCCCTTTAAGAAAGGGAATAAGAAAATAAATAAGAAGGGAAAGAAGGTGCAGAATGTTCCTGGCCCTAGTCAGACCAGGAAGTATAAGGCTGATTAGTCTTCTGCAGAATGTTTCTACTGCAACAAGAAGGGACACTGGAAGAGGAATTGTCCTCTTTATATTGCGTCCCTTGATCCGAACAGGCCGAGGAAGCAGAAGTCTGCTGAACAAGGTATTTATATGATAAAACCTTGTAATTACTCAATTATTGATACTGCTAATTGGGTATTGGATACTGGTAGTCCAATTCATGTTTGTAATTCGTTACAGGGACTTCAAGTTAGCAGAAGATTTGAAGATGGAGAACAGTTTCTGAGCATCGGGAATGGAAATCGTGTTCCAGTACTGGCGGTTGGAGTCCTGCATCTTGTCTTTGAGTCTTGTACTGTCGAACTAGTCGACTGTCACTATTGTCCTAGTTTCATTATGAGCATAATCTCTGTAGGCCTTTTGGCCAATTGTGGTTTCGAACTTTCAATAAAAGAAGATTTTTGCAATGTTATTTTGAATAACTATGTTATAATGAAAGCTAGATTAAATAATGGCATATACGTACTATCAAGGCCTGTTAGTGTAATGTACACTTCTAGCAAACGCCCAAGGTTAGATAATGTCAATAATTTGTATCTTTGGCACTGTAGACTAGGTCATATTAACCAAAATAGGATAAACAAGATGCGAGAAGATGGACTCCTCGAGGTCAGTAATTCTGAATCACTGCCACTTGTGAATCCTGTTTACTTGGTAAAATGACCAAGTCACCTTTTACTGGAAAAGGTGAACGAGCTACAGAACTTCTAAGTCTAATACATACTGATGTATGTGGATCGATGACAGTTAGTGCCAGAGAAGGATACAAATATTTCATTACTTTTACAGACGATTTTTCAAGATTCGGTTATGTCTTTTTAATGAGACATAAGTCTGAATCATTTGAAATGTTCAAACGATACCGTAATGAAGTAGAAAAGTAAACTGGAAAAAGTATTAAAACCCTTCGATCTGATCGAGGTGGTGAATACTTATCTGATGTTTTTTTGACATATCTTGAGGAGAATGGAATTCTCTCTCAATGGACTCCTCCAGGAACACCGCAATTGAATGGTGTGTCCGAAAGGAGGAATCGAACCTTGTTGGACATGGTTCAATCCATGATGGGCTTTGCAACTCTGCCGCTATCCTTTTGGGGATATGCGCTTTAGACAGCCTGTTACTTATTAAATAATATTCCAAGTAAGTCTGTTGTCTCCACTCCGTATGAGATGTGGAATGGGCGTAAACCCTCAATCTTACACCTTCGGGTCTGGGGTTGTCCGGCTTATGTAAAGCATTTAGACTCAGACAAACTTGGTCCTAAGTCTGACAAGTGTTTATTCATTGGTTATCCTAAGGAAACCAAAGGGTATTTCTTCTACTTGGAGAATGAACAAAAGGTGTTCGTTGCTCTTAGAGCTATCTTTTTGGAAAAGGAGTTCCTTGGAGAAGGAACTATAGCTTCTAAGATTAAACTTGATGAATTCAGCCAATAGAAGAACCTACACACTCTAAGGACATTGTAGAACCGGCTATGATTGAATCATATCCAGAACCCATTAGGAGATCCGGTAGAATACCGCATCACCCGGACAGATACTACGGTTTCTTGGTCCGGGACGGCGATCCCATTGAGCTCGATGAGAACAATGAGGATCCGATCACCTATATGGATGCACTTCAGAGATCTGACTCTGAGGCATGGCTTGGATCCATGCGATCCAAAATGGAGTCCATGGAAATCAACAATGTTTTGACATTGGTTGATCCACCTGAAGGAATAAAATCCATCGGGTGTAAATGGATCTTCAAGAGAAAAAGGGGCGTAGATGGGAAGGTAGAGACCTATAAAGCCCGTCTGGTTGCCAAAGGGTATCGTCAGCGATATGGTATCGATTACGATGAGACTTTCTCCCCTATGGCAATGCTCAAGTCCATTCGGATCATGCTTGCTTTGGCAGCATATTTTGATTACGAGATCTGGCAGATGGATGTTCGAACCGCTTTCCTGAATGGGGAGCTGGAAGAAGAGGTGTATATGATACAACCTGAAGGGTTTACATCCACAGATGAATCAAAAGTATACAAGTTGTAGAGGTCCATCTATGGACTCAAGCAAGCGTCTCGAAGTTGGAACTTACGGTTTGATAGGTGTATCAAATCGTATGACTTCGTTAAGAACGGAGAAGAACCGTGCATCTATAAATGGGTTAATGGTTCTGTGATCGTATTCCTAGTACTGTATGTTGACGACATTCTCTTAATCGGGAATGATGTCGCGGCTTTACAAGGAATAAAGGTCTGGTTATCATCTCAGTTCTCCATGAAGGACTTGGGTGAAGCTTCTTACATACTAGGTATGAAAATCTATAGAGATAGATCTAAGAAGCTTTTGGGACTGTCCCAGTCTACGTACATTGACACTGTGCTGAAACGGTTCAGCATGGAAAATTCCAAGAAAGGCTATCTTCCGATAGGTTCTGGAATTACTCTTTCCAAGAAGGATTGTGCGACAACTCTTGAGGAAAGAGAGCGCATGAGTAAAGTACCTTATGCTTATGCAGTAGGCTCTATCATGTATGCTATGACTTGTACTAGACCAGACGTGGCATACTCACTAGGAGTAGTGAGCAGATACCTATCTGACCCAGGTGAGGCGCATTGGAAGGTGGTTAAGTCCATCCTTAAGTATTTAAGAAATACTAAAGATCAATGGCTGATTTATGGAAAACCTGACTTGAAACTTGTAGGGTACTCTGACTCCAGTTTCCAGTTAGATAGAGATGATAGCAAGAGCGTGTCAGGGTTTGTTTTTACCCTGAATGGAGGAGCGATCTGCTAGAAAAGTTCTAAACAGGCAACTGTTGCAGACTCGGTATGCGAAGCAGAATATATTGCAGCATCAGATGCGGTAAAGGAAGCTGTGTGGTTGCGAAAGTTCCTTGGAGAGCTAGGGGTGGCACCTTCCCTAGATGGTCCTGTTCCGGTGTACTATGACAGCACTGGAGCCATTGCTCAAGCTAAGGAGCCTAAAGCTCATCACCGCACCAAACACATTTTGCGGCGCTACCATCTCGTACGAGAGATCGTGGAACGAGGCGACATCAATCTTCTAAAGATCGATGGAAAAGAAAATTTGGCCGACCCCTTCACTAAAGCCCTCGGAATAAAAGAGTTCGACTATTGTAAATGGGAAATGGGTATTAGATACTCTTCTGATTGGCTTTAGTACAAGTGGGAGTTGTTGGGAATTGTGTCCCAAAGCCAATCGCCTGGATTATAGGCGGTTGTGCTGAGTTTTATATTCATTTTATGAATTAATAAAATATTATTTTTTGGCAGCTCATCACATATTGTATTTCCCTGAAATGAACTCTTTCCATGTGATGAAGTCCTTAGGACTACACTGACTTCGATACAGAGAGGATGTATCGAGTGGTCCTTAAACCCAGTTCACAACCAAAGGATATATTGTACTGGATGGCAATATATCAAGTATAGGTTGTTGTAATTCACATCGTTTGGTTGTCCTCTTGACCAAATGAGTGTGGTGAAACTGATGTAATTTACAAGTGGGATATGTGGTATCTCATTGAACGTGACTCCATGCAACCCCTTTCTGCCAAAGGGAAACTCATGATTGGATATGGGTATATGTGTCCCTCAGACCTGAGGTCATCACGGTAGCTTGCAAGCAACTCCCTGTGCTTTGGTGCCGGACTACCCGGATTTTTAATCCGATAACGGAAGGTTTCTGGGTACAGGCAAGTACTTGCAGAGCAGTGATGGACCAAGATGGAATTGACCTGTCCAAATAGTTTGGATTGAATGTCTCGCTGTATCTCAATTTAGCAAATCCTCGGCCGGGGTAGTCCTAGTGAAGAGTCACTGGGCTTGCAAGGTTGAGACACATAGTCGACTGACTCAGTCTGGGTTGGCAGCCCAATCTCAGTCGTCCTGAGCATTAGAGGTCAAAGGGATGAATTATACGGTAACCATATGCCAGAGGTTCGATAGTTTGCTCCCGCATCTTCGACCTATCCGGACGCCAGACCCATTGCTAGATGGTTTCCTGTGCTGGTACTAGAAATTGTTCTAGTGCTACCATTTATGTTCGAACCTATGAGGCCACACGCCATAGAGGATAACTCTCTGATCCGGATACCGATTACGATTGGAAATCGTCTCGGTTTTATGGTCACAGTTTTTTTAGCACTCTTTTCCCCGTCTTGCCCTTATCTGTGTCGACCGGAAAATGTTCCGGGTTGACCAGCTCTACGCCAGGATTTTTCTGAATAAGTTTTGAACTGATTCGGAGCTTGTTTCGGCCTCAAATTGGTTGTGAACCAATTTTATTCCCTGAACCAGGTTCAATTGGATTGAACCATTTGGTTCAATAGGATTGAACCAAATGGGTTGGTTTAAATGGTTTAAACCAAATTTACCATGGACCAGTTTTGGCTCCATGGTTTTTTCTCTCCTTGTAACCGTTTACATGTTGTTATGCTGGGAATTTTTTTCTAGCATTGGAAGAAGGCCAAACGACTCAAAAGCTCGCGTCTCTTCCTCTTCTCCCTCCACCATTTGGTTTAATGGCTTTAATCCCCTGTTAATAGCGGGTTAAATGGGTTTATTGCTACCAACTGCTGTCCCTGCCGCTCCACCTCCCTTGCTCCTCCGAGCAGCTTATAAGATGCATCAGCCATCCTCTGTTTTGGTTAATTGGGAATAGAGTTTCAACAAGAGAGTTTCAGTCGTGAAGAACCTGAAACTATACCTGCTATTTGTTTTTTTTGAGAGAGGTTGAGAGATCCCAAATTGAGAGCTTAGACTCTCCTCTTATAGACTGGGTTTAGGAGGGTGTGAGGGAGAGTTTTCCCATTGTTTCAAGTGCTCCAATTCCCATTTCAGCAAAGCCCTGTTGCTGAATTTTCTTGTGACCGTGTTGCTCCTTCCAGCGGCTAGCACCGCATGTGAAGGCGGATCGGAGGGCCCCCGGCATGTCTCCCCTCTAGAGGGAGTACTCTTTTACTCCTAGGAGCAAGCCACGTGAGCCGGATCACCCGCTGCAGCTCAAAACACAAAGAAAAGTGCTGCTGTCCTGTTCTGCAGAAATTTTCAGCAGTAGTCTTTGGCGAATTTTGTATTTTTTTTTAGCTTGTTTTGGTTACAGTTTTTGGTGGCAAATCGAAGAAGACTTGTCAAAGAAGCTGCTGCTCAAATTTGGAAGCAAATGGAGGTCCGGAAGGTGGTGTTCCGGCACCATTTTGAAAGCCAAAAATATATCCTTTTTCAGCCCAACGAGGAAGACAACTGGAAAAACTTTATTCCAGTTATTCTAGTCTATTCCAGGTTTATTCCATAGTTATTCCAAGGGAAATAAAGGTATGGAAAATTTATTTTTTAATCATGCATGGATATATTAAATTGTTTAATATTTTATAAATATTTTATATGACTATGCATGCCTAAATGCAACTAGACTTAGATTAGTTCCTGGCGGAGCAGATACTCGCTGCGTGAATTTTAAAAATTATTTTAAAATCCAATCTGCTTCCGCAGATGTTTGCATGCCTAGTGTAGGATCTTGTCAAACCACCTGCACAGTTTTCCTTTCAGTATCGATACTTGAAGTTCTGCTGAACAGTAACGACTAGTTTTTTCAAATATAGAACTTGTCCTTTTCACCCCCAATGGCTAGTTTCACCTCTCCAATAGTCATAAACTATCATTTGAAGCTTGGATGGGTATTTAAAGTGGATTAAACTCAAGAAAAGAAAAAGGGAATGAGAAATTAAGTGCATTCACTCCAATATTCATTAAGAGCAACTACTTTCAAGTGAAATGAAGCCTTCAAGCACTCAAAGCATTCAAGAGTAATCAAGTCCAACCACTCAAGCATCATTTAAGGCTTCAACAACTTGAAGACAAGCATCTTTAAAGAGCTTCAAAAAGATATTTGCTTTTATTTGAAAGCTTTCTTGTATTTCATTCATTCTACTTAAATTCTTTACTTAGGTTTGTTGGTGAGCCTGTGTGTTAAAACCATCAAAGGTTTTTGGTGAGCCTTGTGAAAACCAAAGAGATTTTTAGTTAGCCTTGTGAAAACCAAGGAGGTTGTTGGTGAGCCTAAGTTACAAAACCAACTAGATTTTTGGTTAGCCCGTAAAATCAAAGGGATTTTGACTTGTGTTCCCGGTAAAAACAAGTTGGGTTTTGATTAGTGAGCCCAAAAAACTAATCGGCTGTAATCAAGAGTGATTATAGTGAATTTTCAAGTGGACCTTGGAAAGTGAATATAGGTATTTTGGTGTATGCCGAGCCACTATATATTATTGTGTTTGTGTTACTAGCTCTCTCCTTATTTACACTTGTTAACTTTGCATTTGCTTATCTATTTCCACTGCATACTCTTGAGTAACACACAAGCACTTGCAATTCACTAGTACCTTAATTATTTTGAATTGGCACATATTTGCAAAAGTTTTTAAAACCCAATTCATCCTCCCTCTTGGGTTGCTTACTGGGCAACACTATCATCAGTGAAGGTGGAACACACTTCTGCAACAAATCCTTTGCATCATCGATGAGAAAGTATCACATCATTCATAAGATGGACACATGCTTTCACCCGCAAATGAGGGGGCAAGTAGAAGTTTCTAATCGACAAATCAAATAGATCCTAGAAAAGACTATGAGCTCTAACAGAAAAGATTGGTCAGTGAAGCTAGTAGATGCACTATGGGTATATCACACTACCTTCAAGACCAATTTAGGAATGTCTCCTTATAGGCTTGTGTTTGGTAAGTCATGTCACTTGTCGGTAGATTTAGAACATATGGCAATGTGGGCTATTAAACAACTGAACATGGATTTGGATGTAGGCAGGGATCAAAGGAAGTTACAGGTAGATGAACTAGAGGAAATTAGAAACGAAGCATATAAAAATGCAAAAATTTATAAGGAGAGAAATATAACCTTCCATGATGAAGCTATCTTTAGAAAATCTTTTACTTATGGACAAAAAGTTCTCTTATATAATTCAAGGCTTCACCTATTTCCAGGAAAATTAAGATCTAGATGGACTGCCCATACATATGAAAGAAGTCTTTCCGCATGGAGCTATAAAAATTGAAAATTCAAGTAATGGTGCTATCTTCAAAGTTAATGGTCGATGCCTAAAATCATTCTTGGAATTAACCACTGAAAAAGTTGGGAAGGTTATGATTTTATACGAACTAGAGTAAGCCATGACGTCTAGCTAAAGACGTTAAACTTAGTATATTTTGGAAGGCAACCCAAATTTCTATTATTTCTTTTGATCTCTATTTTAGTTATTCTTATTTCTAGGAATAAGAGACGACTCCACACGGTCACTCCTGACTTTACACAAGGCATATCTCGTCTAGGTGGTATCTTTCTTTGTTTTTATTCTTCCTTACTTCATTGAGGACAAGAAAAATTAAGTTGGGGGGTAAGGGAACCTTTTTGAAAATAATATATTTTAAAATACCTTGGTAATCTTTAAAAGATTTTAAAAAATATGTCATGAAAGAAATTATTGAGCAAAATAGACTGGAAAAAGGTAATAGAGTTAAAAAGTATGGGCTAATACTGTAGCGAGCCAAGGAGTAGACTAGCTGGTCAAATTTTTAGCTATCTACTTAGGTCACCTAAAGGCTATTAGCACTTTCATCACACATGCATCTGACAAGGTAAACTAGGTATTAGTTGTAAGGTCAATTGGAGATTCAATTAATACTAAAAATTGGTAATTGATATACTTCCATTGAAAGAAACTTGAATTTAAGGAAAGAGCTACGTGCCTGATAAAAAAGAAAAGAAAAAAAAAGACAAGTTCTAAACATTGATTTCTTACTAATTGGGCACCTTTGTCTAAGTAAGCATTATTGTTCGCATCAAAAAGTGTGTAGTATGAAGATATCACCAAAAAAAATAAAGAAAGAAAAAAAAATCATGCAGTGTAAAAGCTACCTCAGCTCATGTGCTTAGTTTGGGGGTGTATAAAAAATTAACTAAAGTAGGTGATAACTGAAGATACCATTATTTTTTACAAGCTAGTACTGAAATACTAAGTCAGCCTTTACAAACACAAGTGCTGTAGATCTTTGGATGAACGCTAAGAAAGTTTCTAATAGTTCTGACTACGAAATTTATTTCGAAAATTTAATACTTATTTAGTGATACTAGCTAACTTCATTTAACTTTTAGCCTAGATATGGGTTTGCAAAGGAGGATCTTAGTAACACATGATTCTATTTTAAATACATTGCTAAGGGACTAGCAATGATTAAGTTGAGAGGTATAATAAGTCTATTAATTATCCTCATTTAACTATTAAAATAAATATTAATTACTTTATATTGATTAAGAATTGATATTTTTTATTGATGTTTTATAGAAAAAGAGATTATAGATTGAAAGAGCTTAATTTTTAAAGTCCAACGGTATAGACGACACTCAAATTGGAGTACGAATGAGTCCATAATTCAAGTTTGAAATCTATTACTGAATTGCACGCATGCTAAAGTAGCCGGTCCACCATGGACCAATCGTTGGGTCTATAAAATATAGTTTGGTCCACCGGTAGCTATTATAACTGGTCCATTACCCGTGTTCATGGACCAACACCCCCAAGCCATCGTTTTCACCTGCCGGTCACCACCCACTGTCAGAGAACCTCTTGAGAGCCACCCACCGCCAGAAAGGCCACCGAAAATCAAAGAAAAACTTGGTTTTTCTGGTGGGGAATTCATGCCAGTTGTCTTTCATCCATTGCTGTATGTTGCCGCCATTCACTTGTCATCGCCGACCGACCACCATCCAACAACATCGCCTTCCACTACCGTCTTTCCCCTTATCCGTCGATGTCCATCCACCATAGATCCGCCCTATAGCTGGACACCATCCAATGCTTTGTTCTGCTGTTCATCCTCAATGACCACTACCAGCCCATCACCGGCCACCATCTCATGCTGCCCCTCGCTACCACACTGGATCAGGAGAAGCTCTCCAAATCTGATTGGGAAAAGGGGATTTGGGATTTGGAGGAGTCCATTCGGGACTTTGTTTGCCCGAAAAGGAAGAAAGAGATGATTTCACATGATTTTCGATGCAAGCTAAGGCCTGTGATGTAGAATGGATGGTTGAGAAGTTTTTTCATGTTATCTAGCTGATCTTGAGCATGATTGACTTCAAATTTGATCGAGATAAAGTCTTATTTGAGCTCTATAAAAAGGGGACCCTAAGCAGTAGTCCAGGCATCAATTTTTATAGCAATTCTTGTATTAATTTATTTTCTTGCCCTTGTTTAGATCATTGTATTAGGCTTGGAAAAGAGAAAAATTATGGAGGGGATGCTGTCAACAGCGATGCATGGCTAGACTCCTTCAACTTGGGATGAAGATGAAGCCTGTAACCGAGTTCTATCTCTCTTTTTGTACTTAATTTCTATGCAATAAAACTCATGTTTTCTTTTCTCTATCTTTTGAATTATTTTTCTGGTCGATAATTTGATCTGGCATATACGACCTACACCCTTTATGGATGTGTTGTGATCTTAGGATATAGTACGTGCTTAAGAGGTGTAGATCGTAGTATAGTAGATTATATCTCTAACTTTGCAAATCAATTAGATAGTTTATACTCTAGGCGGACATGTCGTGATCTCCAGATATGGCCTGTGCCCAACAAGAAATAAATTATTTTAACCTTGAATTTGCAAGGATTATTGATATTGTAATATAAAGAAAAGAAGATAAAACCTATTTGCATGGTGCATTTAGATTCCTGGGTTACTTCTACTATCTTGATTTAATTAATTAATTAGTTGTTATCTTTTAATAACTACCACTCTCAATCTAATCTTCTATAACAAATTTTTTTTATTCTTTTTCATGAAAAAATTATCCTTGATCTCTGAGGATACAATCCCAACTCACCACTAGCTATAGTATAGTGAGTAGGTTTTATTTTTGATCGCCTGTGATAGTGATCAATTCAATACCTAAAAAACTTTAGCAAAACTAGTATTGGAAAACCTTTAGCCTAATACTTAACATCGAAAACCTTTGACTAGGACAAAAAGATTCAAGGCCCAGAATCCTTTGATCGGGCTAGCATTTGATAGCTTTTGGCTTGATGCTCAACTCTCGAAAGTCTTTAGCTGGGATAAAAGAATTCAATGCCTGAAAGTTTTTGGTTGAGCCAGCATTGAAAATCCTTTGGCCTGATGCTTAACTCTCGTTAGCCTTTGGTCAGGACAAAATGATTCAATGCTCGAAAGTCTTTGGCCAGACTAGAATCAGAAAGCTTTTGGCCAAGTGCTCAACTTTTAAAAGTATTTGGCTAGGATAAAAAGATTTAATGCCTAAAAGTCATTGGCCGAGCTAATGTTGGAAAGTCTTTGGCCTGACACTCAACTTCTGAAAGCCTTTGGTTGGGATAAAAAAATTCAATATCCAAAAGTCTTTGACCAAGTAGTGTTGGAAAGCCTTTGGATTGACACTCAACTTTCAAAAATCTTTGACCAGGATAGAAAGATTTAATGCTCGAAAGCCTTTAGCTGGGCCAGCATTGGAAAGTTTGTAATCATATGTCTAACTCTCCAATACCACCTTTGCACGGCAACATGTTAATATCAATAAACTAATGATCAAATCAAGGTAATACAGGGTATACTCAACTTCCTAGGCTAAAGCCGAACTAAATCATTTCAAGCCCCGTAGCAAGAAACTCCCAGACCACGAACATCCGGTGTTGGAATGTTCATCCCAATAAGGATAACCTACATTGTGATTCATGCCATTGCATGAGGTGGAAGAGACATTGTACCTCACCATGAAGAGGTCGTGCCAAGCTCACAACATGACAACAGCAGCTTTGGGCCCTTACTAGTGGCCGGTAAGTTTCTAATCCTATATTGAACATAGCACTTGAGAGCATTTACAACTACACAAATTGAATCACCATACTTAGCCAAAAAAAATAGAAAACTATTTCATTGATAATTCAAGAAAAGAAACCCAGAGATTCTACAAAAGTGGTCGTCTTCATAAGGCAAGCCGGCAAAATTTACATTAGAAAGAAAAAAGAAAAGAAATGCTTTAGGTAGATGAAGGACCGACAACTCCTTCGATCTAGGCCACTTTTGCTTTGGAGGTTAGTGCACCTTCGAGGGAAGCCTTATTGTCTGACTCATCCTTGTACAAGAAGTCCAGGTTGAGGTTTAAGTAGCGCTTGAGGATACTCTTTCGGGTGTCCTCTATGCGCTCAACAAATGATAGCTGGGCAAAAAGCAACTTTTCTTGGCGGTACTCTTTAGAAGCTTTATAGGCTTCCACCGCCTTTTGAGCTGCCTCCTCTTTTTGCACTTCCAGGTCCTTTATCTCCTACTGTGCAGTCTTTAGAGACTCCCTTTTTGAAAAAGCTCCTTCTATAATTGATCATTTAAGCCTCAACCTACTTGAGGCTGGCTTTGGTAGTTTTCTAGCTGGCCTCTATCTCCTTCAGGCATGCCATCAGATCTTTTTTCTTTCTCTTTTTGGTCACCCAGTGACCCCTTAAATCATAATAGTCTTTAATAAAGTGGCACATCTACAAAGCAGTAAGTTTAAAGATAAATCATCGAATGACAAAAAACTAAATTCAAAAGAAGGAAAGAAACTAACCTTCAAGGCGATCCAGACCACATCTCTATGGCATTGATGGTTCCCTTCTACCATGAATCGATTTGCATTAATGAGATGGATGAATTCTTCAAAAATATCTTTGTCAACCTCCTAATTATCAAAGGTGCAGCTTCAAACCTCGGAGCTTCATCACTTAGGATTCCTTTGAAAGTAACCGATTGAGAAGCAAAGGAAAAAGCCCCACCCTTGGCAACCAGGTTAGTTTTGCCATAACTAGAGGAGTGACCTCTAAAGTATCAGAAAGGACAACCTCAAGCTCAAGATCGACCACAGCCTGAATCTCCAAAGGCTCTTTGGCAGTAAAAGCTAATTTAGCCTTTCTTTTCTTTAGGGTCACCTTTCTTAACTCATGGATGATCGAAGGATCCATGTCTGAATTAAAGAAAAAGAATATTCAGAATGAAATAAAGACTGAAATAAAAGAGTAAAAATAATGGATCGAAATTCTTCTTACCTTTTGGCTAAACTTGGCTAAGCTTCGTATTGAAAAGGGTTGCTTGGGATAGTAAAACTTTCAAGCTGGAAACTTGAAAGCATCAAAGAATACTGACCCATCCCTCCTCTTCGGACAAAAGGGTGGGACAAGTCAATTACTAAGATTGGACACTCCACTATGTAAAACCCAATCTATTGACTCCTATCTTGATTTTGATGAATAACAAAATACTTAAGCATATTTAAGTACTAACTGTGTGTTAAAAGTGTGTTTATCAGAATAGGATACTCATCAAAGTTGTTATATGTTGAAAGTTTAAATGCTTGTCATCTTGTTGAAGAAGTCACTTATATTGATGGAATTTCAAGTTAATTGGACCTTGGCACATTAGAATGTTCTTGAATGACTCAAATCTTAAAATTAAAGAAGTTTCAGCAGAGTTTTAGTAGAGTTTCAGGAGAGTTTTAGCCAAGTGTTGACTCATGAAAGTGAAGTGTCAACTCAAGGTGTCGACTCACAAAAGCTTGAGTTGATACGCAGAAGAAGTTTCAGCTGGCATGCATGAAGTATCGACTCATAAAGACCAAGTGTCGACTCAAGAGTTGACTCAAGGCTTGCAACAAAAAATGATACAGAACATGTTGAATTTAAATTTTTGCTCAAGTGTCAACTCATGAAGATGAAGTATTGACTCACCAGAAGAAGGTCGATGCACTAGAGCCTCCAGGGAGCTTCAGAAAATATTTTTGACATAGTATCGACTCAAGTATCAATTCATGTATCGACTCATGACCTGAAATGTCGATACCTGTGGGTCTGGATGAATAGTAATGGATAGTTTTTTGAAGTATAGAATTGGTCCTTTTTGTTTCTAATAGCTATTTTCTCTTCTCCAACGGTTATAAACGGTCATTTAAAGCTTGGAAAGGTATTTAAAATGGACTAAACTCAAGGAGGAAGTATTCATTGCAAATCTTTCAAATATTCATTAAAAGTTCATTATTTTTGAGTGAGGTTGAGCCTTCAAGCATTCAAGAGCATTCAAGAAGCATTCAAGTCCAATCTTCAAGCATCCATTAAGGCTTCAACAACTTGGGGATAAGCTTTCTCAATAGCCATCAAGAGCTTCAAAGAGATATTTTCTTTTATTTGAAAGCTTATTGTATCTTTACTTTGAACTTGAATTTATTGTTGTTCCTAGTTTCAAGTGGATTAAAACTAGTGGTTTGGTTGTTGGTGAGCCTTGTAAAAATCAACTTAGGTTGTTAGTGAGCCTTGTAAAAACCAACTAGGTTATCGGTGAGCCTTGTGAAAAACCAACTAGGTTATTGGTGAGCCTTGTGAAAACCAACCAATAAGGGTTTTGATTAGTGAGCCCAGAAAAATTAATCACTGTAATAAAGTTGGATTATAGTGAAATACCCAAGTGGACCTTAGAGAGTGGATGTAGGTACTTTGGAGTGCACCGAACCACTATATATTCTTGTGTTTGTGATTGTTTATATTCTTTTTCTTGCATTTACTTTATACTTCTGCTACAAACTTAAATTAAGCACATAAACACTTGCAAACACATCAGCACTTATATTAAATCTTTGCAAAAAGTTTTTAAATCCAATTCACGTTCTCTCTTGGGTTGCTTTAGCTGGGTAACATAGTCATTGACATCTAGGTATTTTACAAAAAAAAATTGCACCTTCCAATAGTGAATAGAGGAAGGAGTGCCCTAAATCAAAGGGTACTATCCTTTACAGGGACAGGAAAACCACCATCTATCATACTAGTGGTGTTTGCTGAAGAAGAAAATTGCTTTAAAAAGTGGGATCGAAGGATGAACCCTAGCTAAAACATAAACTATTGAGAAACCATAGTGTGTTTGGTGTTACTATACAGGGAGGAAGATATATAGCTCTACAGAACTTAATAAAGAAAGGGACCAAATATATCCTTAGTCTAGCCAAGAAAAGCTCTCTGTACCAAGCTAACCAGCCGAGACAAGGATCGCACACTCGATCAGTATCGAGCAGGACTTCTAGTTCAAAGTCTGGTAGGATTTGAAACTTCTTTAGAAGCCTCTCCAAATATGACTCTTAGATCATGAGCTAGATAAGTCTGTGAAAAAAATTTTCCTTGGGGTGCCCTAGAGGTTCTTCTTTAGGTCCCCTAGAACATCTCCTTTGGGGTTTATGGAGTATCCTCTTTTAGAATGCACCGGCCCCTGCAGTAAAGCCACAACAACTGAAACTTCACTGACTAAAGCAACCTCCACGGCTTTGGTGAAAATCACAAAATTGGTAGGTTCATAGTCTGAAGGCCATAAACTCCCTATTTCAATGAACCATTCTGAATTCAACATCTTAGGATCAAACAAAAATTTCTTTAAACAGTAAACATGAAGAACTTTAGGAACTTGATGTTAGATGTATGCCCTGAAAGCCATGTTGGCTTGACACATCTTAATTTTAAGGCATGAACTTTGTACTTAATTTTTCTTATTAATTAAAAGGGCATTAGTTTCATTCATATTGATGTGTCTATGAATCGTCTATGGAGTTAATGGGCAATGACACATATTCTCGAGAGTTGAGAATCTAAGGCATGTGTCTTTATAGATTAACTCCTAAAGGCTCCCGATTATTGGAATATCATGAGGATGGTGATTGATCCGTTAAAATCGATGCACGGATCACTTGCCTTTCTGGGTAGATGAGTCTCTGACCTACAGTGTGGTGACACTAGAGTGAGAGTGCAAGTAGTTGATAGAGATCAATGGTACTAAGCGTGACTAAGTACAAGAAGTTATAGGGATGACTACTCACTCGTCGATAACTTCCTAATGCTGTAGTTATGTGAATAGTTCCTTGACCTAGAGTATCTCGGTTACTCACAATAAGGTTGATGTAATTTGATAGCACAATCACATGGTTCCTATCCATACGGGACCTTGCAATTTTTGTTGGCTACAGTAAGTTTATTGTAGGAGTAGGGTGTTCACTTGTAGGGATCTATCAAACTTAGTAGTAAGGAATAATCCTATGCAAGCTTAATGAGACTAAGTCCAGAAATCTATGACCATAGTAGGGTGATAATGAAAAGGTATTTTCATTAGTATCACAATTGGACTTGAGTCAATTAGGTTAAGCATATGACTGATGGATTTGACGAGTATCCGTAACCAACATCATGTCGAGATTTTGATAGAGGAATCGAATCACATGGTAACAAGCCGAGGAGAGACCCCATCTTGGAAGAAAGGTTCATGCCTCTTCTTGCCCGAGGATGAAGATCCTCATGGAGATCGAGGGTGAGCGCTACCTGAAGCGCCAACCTCCACTAAAGCCATCTAACGGTCGTGACAGGATGAAGTATTGCTAATTTCACCGTGACCACGGCCACGACACTGAGGAATGTCGACACCTCAAGAAGAAGATTGAAGAACTCATAAAGAGGGGCTACCTCGAAAGGTTCGTGGGGGGCAGACCCCCGACAGAACCTAAGGTGCTCGTTGCACTCCCTCCGGTCCCTGCAGTCGACAACTGCCCCACCGAGAAGCCCGCAGGGATGATATGCTGGGGAGTTGAGCGCGCTTCCAAGAAGGCCTAGGGGGAGAAAGTTTTGAGAATGTACTTCCCTTCATGAGGGAGAGGGGGGTTGAAAATGAAAATGTAAACAATGATGCCATGGTCGTCGAGATGATGATCAAGAAGTATCCTGTAAAGTGAATTATGGTCGATAGTGGAAGCTCGACTGATATCCTTTTCTACAATGCTTTCTCCAAGATGAATTTGTCCTCAGCTTAGCTCAAACTTGTGCACAGTCCCCTCGTCAGTTTCATGGAGGATTCTATAAGAGTTGAGGGGGAGATCACTCTCCCAATCACTACCGGGACCCCACCTCGGCAAAGTACCGTCATGATGACCTTCACGGTTGTTAGGCTCCCTTCAGCCTACAACGTGATTCTTGGTCGACCCGGGCTCAACCTGTTCAATGCGGTCATCTCCACAAGGTGGCTATTGGTACAGTTTCCTATCCCTTACGGTGTCGGGGAGATGAGGGGGGCACCTCAGCCAATCCAGCACTGTCTCCAAACCATCCCTGGGGCCAAATCCTTCAAGTATGACCCCGGTGTAACCGACCTCAACCAAAGGGTGAAGGAGCCCAAAGGTGGTCCGATCGAACACCTGCTATCGTACCCACTCAGAGCCGACCCGACGGAGATGATGCAGATTGAGGTGCAGTTGCAGGAGGATAAGCGGGCCCACCTGTTAGAATTTCTTCAGGCGAACTTAGATGTATTCACTTGGATGGTGGCTGACATACCTGGGATTCTCCCGAGGTCATCACTCACAAGCTGAGCATCGACCCGAAGTATCATCCTATTCGATAGAAGAAAAGGAGTTTTGCCCTAGAGAGGCAACAAGCGATCAACAAGGAGGTGGAGAAACTCCTCACCGCCGACTTTGTTCGAGAAGTATAATATCCGAGCTGGCTAGCAAATGTAGTGATGGTTAAGAAGAATAACGGGAAGTGGAGGATCTGTGTGGACTACACCGACCTCAATTGAGCCTGTCCAAAGGACAGCTTCCCTCTGTCGAAGATTGACTAGTTGGTGGACGCCACCTCGAGGCACCGCTTGCTTTCCTTTATGGATGCATTCTTCGGATATAACCAGATTCGGATGCACCCTGAGGACGAAGAACACACTGCCTTCATCACCAACCAAGGGATGTACTACTACCGGATGATGCCATTCGGCTTGAAGAATGCTGGCACCACATACCAGCAGCTGGTCAACGAGTCTTCAAGGACCAGAATGGTAGAAACATGCAAGTGTACGTGGACGATATGCTCGTCATGAGCAAGCCAAGGTCGGACCACATCGCCGACCTCGTGGTAGCCTTCCACAACCTTCGAGAGTACAAGATGAAGCTGAGCCCAGCGAAATGCGCCTTTGGTGTAGTAGCAGGAAAGTTTCTTGGCTTCATGGTGACCTAGAGAGGGATCGAGGTGAACCTGGAGAAGGTCCAGGCAATCATTGACATGGAGCATCTAACCTCAAAGAGGCAGGTCCAGTGCCTGACGGGCTGGATTGCAGCGCTGAGCCGGTTCATCTCAAGGTAGGCAGATCACTGTCTTCCTTTCTTCAAGGCACTACACAAAATGCACAACTTCACCTGGACCGAAGAGTGCAAAGCAGCCTTCGAGAAACTCAAGGACTTCTTGGCATCGCCACCACTACTCTTCAGGCCGGAGGAGGGGGAGGAGCTCCTACTGTACCTGGCGATCACCCCGGGGGCCATCAACTCGGTTCTCGTCTGTACGGATCAGGACGGATCCCAAAAGCTAGTGTACTATGCCAACAAAATCCTCCAAGATGCCGAGATCAGGTACACCCGATCCAAAAAACTAATTTTTGCTCTTATCATGTCTACTCAGCATCTCGGGCTGTACTTCCAAGCGCATCCAATCGTGGTAGTGACGAACCAACCCCTAAGGGCTGTGCTAAGTTGCCCTGATATATCTAGATGCTTGGCCAAGTGGGCACTGAAACTCAGCAAGTTTGACATCACGTACCGTCCGAGGTCATCCCAAAAGGCTCGGATTCTAGTCGACTTCCTAGTTGAGTGCCTTGCACTTGCCGAGGACCAGAGCAGACTACCTCGGAGCATCAAGTGGAGCCTAGAACTGAGGAGGAGCCTTGGATCCTCCACGTCGACGACATGTCCAACATGGGCAGAAGCGGAGCAGGCCTCATACTCGTCAACCGTGATGGGATTGTGGCTGAGTGTGCACTCCGCTTCAAGTTCGCTGCAACAAATAACCAGGCAGAGTATGAGGCACTCCTTATGGGCCTGAGGGTCTCCCGTGAGTTGGGTGTACAAAACCTGAAGGTATTCACCGACTCCCAACTGGTGGCCGGACAAGTCTCCATAGAGTACGAGTCCATAGATCCCTAAAGATGAAGTATCTTGAGTAGGTCCGCTCGAGCACGACAGGTTTCCAATGCTTTAGAATCTTCCACATCCCTCGTTGAGAGAATGCTCGCACCGACATACTGTCAAGACTTGCAACCTTGCCGGACTCATCACTGGAGCATGCCCACATCGAGTACCTTGAAAGTTCAAGTAACGAAGCTCCTGCAGAGGTGCAGCAAGTCATCCTAGAGCCAAACTGGATGGACAGGTACATCATATATATCATCGATGGCACCCTACCAGAAGACCGCACAGAGGTCGGTCTTTTCATGAAGAAGGCCTCATGGTTCATTCTGATGGAAGGGCATCTCTACCATCTATCCTACTCTTATCCGCTCCTGAAATGCTTAGACCCGTAGAGGCAGCCTTCGTGCTCCAAGAGATACACGAAGGTCTCTACGGGAATCACGTCGAAGGGAGGATGCATGCATATAAGGCCCTCTACCAGGGATATTACTGGGAGACCATGAGAGAGGACACCGCCGACTTCATGAAGAGGTGCGATCTGTGCCAGTGCCATGCCCACATACAAAGTCAACCAGCAGCACTACTTTCCCAGCTCTCCGCACCATGGCCATTCGCCCAATGGGGAATGAACATCTTAGGTCCATTTCCCCCGGTATCAGGGCAATGAAAGTTTCTGATAGTGGCTATCGACTACTTCACCAAATGGATGGAGGCGTAGCCACTAGCATGGATCACGAAAGCCAAGATCCACCAGTTCTTCTGGAAGTCGATCATTTGTCACTTTGGGCTCCCCCATAGCATCATCACCAACAACGGGTAGCAGTTTGACAACCGGGAGTTTGAGAAGTTCTGCACCGAGCTCGGCATTCAACATTGCTTCACCTCGATGGCTTATCCCCAAACCAATGGAGAGGCCGAGGTGACCAACCGGACCATCCTCCAAGGACTCAGGACAAGGCTAGACCGGGCCAAGGGTCGGTGGGCGGAAGAACTCCCCAGCATTCTTTGGGCCTACCATACAATGCCCCGGATAGCCATGGATGAGATGCCTTTCAGCCTCATCTTTGGTGCAGAGGCTGTTGTTCCAATCGAACTCAGTGTGCCCACACTACAGGTACAACAATATAATGAAGCAGAGAACCCGGCATGCCTTCTTCTCAACCTGGACCTTCTCAAGAAAACCAGAGACAATGCTCGACTCCGGATGGTGGCCCATCGATAGTGCATAGCTCGGTACTACAATGCACGGGTGAAGCCAAAAGTCTTCCGTCCAGGTAACCTGGTGCTGCACCCAATCTTATAGAATGGAAAGAGAGGGCCTTTAAACTATACGTAGTTCTTATGATCGGATGGCCATGGTAATGCACCCAATCTAAGTACTTGGCTAAAGGAATAATAATAATTTATGAAATTAATTTATTTTATTTCATATTGAACCTAATCTAGCATTTAGACCAATCCTAGGCTCTGATATCATTGATAGAATTATGATAGCAAGCATGCTAAAATTAAGGTTTTTAAAACCTTGGCAGAAGCAATTTACAAAAATAATTTTGTAAAAGCAAACAAAATTATTAAAAATAATATCTAAGGACCTATCTAACATGTTGATTAACATATTATCACATGATATCAAGTCTAAAAATAAAATAAAAATAGAAAGGATATATCAACTTACCTTGATCACTATTCTTATTCTTCTTGATCCGGGTCAAACTGGTGGATGTTCAAGGCCATGCAAGCACCCAGCCTCTGCTAGTATCCAAATGGAGATAATGTTGATTGAATCTCTAAGGCCCCTAGAGTTCTAGCTCTTTGTAAGCCTCTCCTCTAGCTTGAATCTTGAAATTCTTTCGAGATAATTTGAAGAAATTAGGTTGCAACCCTTGCAACCTTCGCACGAACATTTATGCAATCAAACGAGATGACTTTTTGGACACCAAGGAAGAAAGAAACCTTTTATTCACCCTTTCTCCTCTCTCTTAACTCTCTTCTCTAAGAGGTTTTTAGCATGGTATAAATCATAAGATGGGTGGATGTGTGATAGGAAAAAGGATGTGCGACAAGGGAAAGAAAACAATAACTAGAGCATGCACATAACATTCCTGCACTTTTATTTTATGATTTGTCACACAAAAATCCTCAATCCTTATGCCAATCTGATTAGATAAGGCTCCATCCAGATGGGGTCTTATCCTAATCAAAATAGAATTCAAAAGAAATAGGTTCGCTAAAACTAGGAGACTTGCAATGGGAAGGACTCTTATGCGCATAGCTTCACAACTCTCCAAATTTTGTTGCACAAAATAAGAGAAATCCATGTCAAATCCATCATGCACTATCTGATAAGACTCCATGCCCATTTAAATCTGAACTTATTATAATCTAATGGCATTGAGAAAATAATTAGTGACAAGGTAGTGATGGAAGGATTAATTGGCGCACAAAGGAGATTTCTCACTGCACAAAAATCTTAATTCCACACCATAAAAAGAGAGTCTAAGCCTAATCCAATTAGTCTAGGTATCCTATTTTAATTGGAATCAAATTTGGATCAAATCAAATTGAATTCAAAAAGGTTGTCAATCCTACTCATAATAGGATTGAAATCCTAGTCCAACTAGGATTTTTAACCCCAATTAGGTCAAGCCCAATTAAATTAAGTCAAATTATAACTCTTGTAATTAAGTTCCTGGTAGTAAAATTAGCAGATGCTAGAATTAATAGGTACAAAAATTGGCAAGTACCAAAATTGGTAAGTGCTAAAATTAGTATGTACCAAAAATAGTAGCTATTAAATTTATAATATTTACAAAATTAACAGTTACTAAATTTGATCCGAGTCTTGATCAGGTCAAACCCCTATTATCTATGACCCCTCAGATTTTATTCTATCAGGTAGTGGGACATTCTATAATCTCTATCATAGCATCATTGAAATCCTTTTTGATGGATCCAAACTTTTCTAGCTTAATCATAAAATAGATCGTTGATCTGAAAATGATCCAAATGAGTTCTTATAATCTACCAATGATACCTAGTAGTATGTAGTGGCAACCTAGCAAGATAGAAGTCAAACCCCTAGGTATAGTTCCCATGTGATCAAGCTCCTCTATCGAAAGTCATAATAGGATGTAGGTCATGTATTCTCGTCAAATCCTAAGCACCCATCTTATGCTAGACTTAATAAGCTCAAGCCTAATCATGATTTTCATGGAAGCTCCTTTCTATTATCATCCTATTATGGCTACAGATCCATGGACTCAGCCTCTTAGGTCGTATAGGACTATTGATGAGGGACGAGATTGTAATATATGCATGATGACATGAAAGGGAGAAACATAAAGAAAAATAGATTAAAAGAGCAATGATTTCTGATGTTATTTAGGTTTAGTTCCCGAAAATAGCTAAGACTAGGTTAGGGTTTCATGTAACAGTTAGAATTCCTATCCATATGCTAGAACTATCAACGAAATAAAATAAGTAAAGGATCCTAGGTCTAAGAAGGCCTATTAGGAGCATGTTCACCTTCAAGAAATCAGATAAAAATAGATAGGAATTAGGTTTGGCATACCAAGCAATGATTTCTAGTTGATTTGGAAGAGATTGCTCCGCTCAGATCGGCGCCTGGATGATCCAGTCATTTTTAGCAAATCCGCCAGCTTTTTATAATCTTCGTTCAATGGCAAGGAAGAATTCATCTAGAGGGTGTGGCACTGGAGGGATCCTGCAAACATCAGGGTTTAGTGATGTAGAATATGAGAAAAATACTAAACATGATGGAAAGAAGAAGATCGGGCGGAAGAGAGGCTGTAGGGGCTGGCGACCTTGGATGAAGCTTGGGTGTCTGGATCTTGGAGAGGGCTGATGGTGGGCATATGAGGTCTTGGAAGAAGGATGCTTTGGGTGGTTAGGGTTTGAGGAATTAGAATACTCAAGTTTCATACACACACTTTCAAAGAGGAATACAAGTTATCACAATAAAAATTCACCAGAGTTTATTTCATTAATAAGAGATTGATTACAAGACGGGGATGGGGTGGGTATTTATAGATTCATCCAACCCTTTTCCTATCAAACTAAGAGTACATAGTATGAATAGGATTAGGAGAATAAAGTTGAGTAGAATAAGAAGTACATAATTTGAATAGAATTGGTAGACTAAAATCCTTGTAGAACTTGGACATCAACTCCTTCTTGGACTTGGAAGCTTTGACTTTTCTCAATGGGCTTGGACTGGTATGAAATTCTTGCTGAGCTTGGACTAGGTCAAAGCCTTGGGCATCTTGGACTGAGTCAAATATAGAGCGCCAACTTCATGATGGGCTATGAGGCATCAACTGCTATGGGCCTTGGACTGGGAAGCCAAGGATAGGGATCTGGAGTGTTACTTTTTCATGAAATCTTGTGGGTTTGAGATGCCTAAATCCTGGTATGTTGGGGCACCATCTCTTGGAGGGCTTGGGCAGCATGAAGAAATCCAGATGTTGGGTTAGTGACTTAAGTGTGGGTCCAAAGGTCCTCCTCTTGAATAAAAATTACATGGACTCAAAAAGGCCTAACTGATAAGACTCAAAATAGGCCTAAATAAATAATGGACTCACTACACAAATAAACAGGACTCAATGGACTAAACAAGGAACTTCCACCGACTTAGTGAATCCAATTGGTTCACTTTATCACAGGACTCATAAAATTTGGATTTCATTACAGGACTTAATAAAAATTGACCAACACATGACTTAGAGGATAAATTGAAGCTTGAAGCCTATGTCTAATATGATGTCCCCATCAATTCTCCCGGGGTGGGAGGAACTCGACCCTGTCGAGTAGGAAGGTTGATCTGGCTCAGGTACTACTCAGACGGGTCTAGGTTTAGGTATTGCGGATCCTCTCGAGTGATCCACGAATCCTCAGATCTCAGTCGACCTTGCCAACGAACCAAGTGACTGGTGGCCTTTGATCCGGGTACTAGTAGCTTTGTCTTCTAGGATACGCTCAATCTTTCTTCTCACAGGCTGATGTGGACACTCAGGGTGGGGTTCGCTCTCAAAGAACAGGTTAGGCTCAAACTCACTGGGTATCATTGCTGGCTCCCTATACTCAACTAAGTCTGAGATATTGAAGGTTGAGCTTAATGCCTAATTAATTAGGTAACTCAGGAACTAGGTCCAACTCTCTTTATCACTTTGATGAATCCAGCTTACAGGTATGTAGCCTAATTGTTACAAAATTTTTCTAGTAAGCTTTTAGACTCTTTTTAGAAATTAACCATATTTTTTTATAAAAATATTGCTTACATTAATCTTATGATTAATTCCTCATGCAGATCTCTAATCATACGTGCAAATGACATACAACAGCTCCTATTGACATGCAGACAAAACACCTAATACGGGCAAATAACTCACATCAACACTTATTAATATGCAAACTCGACAACTCTAAACTACAGCTGTGGGTTTGACCCTTGGTCAAGTAGGTGACATGCAGATGAGAACTTGACATGCACTCCTAATAGATGCTGTAGGGTCCTCCAAAAGTAAAATGCAAACATGATATGCGTAATGAATGAATGCAATATGCAAACTTCTACAAAATGCAATCTAATGGTTAGAGAAACATGAAAAGCTTCAAAAAAGGGTAGAAAATGAGAGGTAGGTTCAGGGTTAGCTTGGTAGGATAGAAAGTAAGAAAAGGGTTTGGGGTTGATTGGATAGAATAGGATACAAGAGGGAGTATCAAGGATTAGTCCTAGACTAATGAGGTTGACTTTATGGGGTTGAGGTTTACCTATAGGGTCTACGATATGGAAGAATGGGTCATTAATTTCAGGGAAGAGATCAATTGGAGTCAAAGGAGTGACTTCCTCCTGAGGGTATTGAATTAATGAGATCATGTCCTCAATAAATTTCTTGGGATCTTGAATTTTAGGACTGAGCTCTATAACTAGGCTTTCTTCTAATGGCTCCTCAAGTAAGATTCTAATAGTAGGGTCAGGTTTCTCATGGTTCTCTTTCTTAAACTGTACTTCCATTACAGGTTCAGTCTGGGTGTGGTCAGGGTCAACTAATTCTGGGTTGGCTTCTACTTGGGTATCTACTAGGTCAACTAATTCTAGGTCTTCTATGGGTATCTCTTCTTCTTTTTCCTCATACTTATCCACTAAGCTCACATTAGCTTCATATATCTTCTCTTCAAGGTCATTCTGGTGAACCAATAGAGGGTTGACTAAGAAAAAATTGACTAATGACTGGGATGATGGTGGGTTGACTAAGGGGTAGTGGTTTACTACTAGGCTCATATCTAGGGCTACAAACCTTATCGGATTCGGGTCGACTAAAGGGAATTGGACTGATATTAGGCTGATGGCTAGGGATACTAATCCTATGGGGTTTAGGTCTACTAAGGGTTATGGGTTCCATGGGTTCATAGGATATGGGTTCAGACCTATGGGTTATGGATTTATTGGATCTAGGTGCATTGGAACTAGGTTCATAGGATTGGAATCAGGTTTATAGGTTATGGATATCTAAGGTTCAGTTCTATGGGTTATGGGTTCAGAGGATATGGGTTCATGGGATCAGGATTCAGGGTGTGGGGCTCTCCTAAGGTTGGGCTCTATGGGTCAAGGTATTGGGCTCTCCAAGGATTGGGCTCTGGTTTAGGTCTGGGATGGATTTTAGAGATCTTCTCTAGGTTTCCTAATTGGTTCCCTACCTGGTCAAACCTATTCGTGAAGTGGTCAAGCCTAGTGGTTGCTTGGGCATTTGATTGGGTTATTTAATTTATCTGGGTGGTCAACTAGGCAAACTAGTTTTGGGATTGGGTATTAGACTAGTTAATTTGGATGGTTAATTGGGCAGTGGATTGGGCATTCAGTTGGTTCATCTGGTCAAATCGTTCAGTCATGGCTTTCATGAAGATCTCAAAGTTGGAGTCCATGGCTGAGCTAGGTTGGGGCTTAGACTGTTGATATTTGGTTCCTAACCTATTGGTCATGCAATCAATCATTCAAAGTGGTATGGTGCAGTCAAGCATGCAAGGATCAGGACATTCTAGGGTTTGCTAGATCTAGAGCCAAAATTGAGTGGGTCGACTCAACTTACACCCAACTCAACAACTAATCCTTCCTTTGGCCAAGTAAGGGGTGGGAGTGTCGGAGGCCTCCCTGCTTTCGCAGGGACCCAATTAAAGAACCACAACACCACTTAGATTATTTGACTCTGGGCCTCTAGCCTTAGACACCAGTTTCCAGTAATAGTTGAGGAATTGAATGCACTAGTTAACCCACACAACTTGGACCCGACCTGTTGGTGTCCCTAAGCTCACTAGAGTAAATTAGGTTGCTAATTAATTTTAATTAAGGCTTGGGTTCTGATGCTTGGTGGTTGTTTTGGGTCCAGGACAGGTGATGAAATCCTGCCCTGATCTGAGATAGGAAATTACCTTTAAGATTAATAGAATGAGATGATAAACACACAATGAAACCTGATGCAATCTAATAACAATCAAACAATAAAAAATATTTTTTTGTTTTTTTATGAGGTGACAAATTAAATTTTAGTTGGTTAAGTTATCAAACAAAAATTGGCTTGGGTGAAGTGGGTTTGGTAGTTGATTAGGTTTGGTTTAGTCAGATATGCAGAAACTGAAATTAGGGTTTGTTTGATGCAGAAGTTAGCATGGATTTCAATGCAAAAAAAATTAAAAAAATTTAAATAACAGAGAATGACATGTAAGGATGCTTCCTACCAAATTTCATGCAAAACTAAAATATTATTATGATGAATAACCTAGGGTTTCTAACTGGTTGCAGGAAACATAGAATTCTGGTTAGGGTTTCTAGGATGCTGATTTTTTTATAAATCTTGGTTCTATAAAATCTGATAAAAATATTATTAAAATAGAGGACTCAACAGAGATGATGTGATGCAGATTTAATAGAAAAATAAAATGTCTAAGCTTATGAAACAAATCTAAACTTAGACCCCTAATGCAGATGACAGGATGCAGATTTTTGTTAGGGTTTTATTTTGCTATTTTTTGTTGATTTTCGGATATGAAAAAAAACCCAAAAAAATATCAAAAAATATAGAAAAAGATAGATGATATTCACTATGAAAATCAGAAAAAAATAAAAATATTTGATGGGGGAAATAGTCTTATATTTTGAGGGGTTATGCAGAAAATAGCATGCAGAAATTTAGACTATGATGCAAGAACATGCCCTAAATTGTGCTCTGATACCAAAATTGATGAGGGACGGGATTCTAACATGATGCATGATAACATTAAAGAGAGAAACATAAAGAAAAACATATTAAAGGAGCAATGATTTCTGATGTTATTTAGGTTTAGTTCCCAAAAATAGCTAAGACTATGTTAGGATTTATGCAACAGTTAGAATTCCTACACACATGCTAGAACTATCAATGAAATAAAACAAGTAAAGGATCCTAGGTCTAAGAAGGCCTATTAGGAGCATGTTTACCTTCAAGAAATCAAACAAAAAGAGATGGGAATTAGGTTTGGCATACCAAGCAATGATTTCTAGTTGATGTGGAAGAGATTGCTCCACTCATATCGGCGCCTAGATGATCCGGTCACTTTTTCATGAATCTGCCTGCTTTTTATCAGCTTTGTTCGAGGGCAAGGAAGAATTCATCTAGAGGGCATGGCACCGGAGGGATCTTGCAAACGTCAGGGGTTAGTGATGTAGAATATGAGAAAAATACTAAACATGATGGAAAGAAGAAGATCGGGTGGAAGAGAGGCTGTAGGGGCTGGTGGCCTTGGATGAAGCTTGGGCGTCTAGATCTTGGAGAGGGCTGATGGTGGGCATCTTAGGGCTTGGAAGAAGGATGCTTTGGGTAGCTAGGGTTTGAGGAATTAGAACACTTAAGTTTCACACACACACGCTTTCAAAGAGGAACACAAGTTATCACAAGAAAAATTCACCAGAGTTTATTTCAAGAATAAGAGATTGATTACAAGAGGTGAAGGGGGTGGGTATTTATAGATTCATCCAACCCTTTCCCTGTCAAACTAAGAGTACACAATATGAATAGGATTAGGGGAGAAAAGTTGAGTAGAATAAGAAGTACATAATTTGAATAGAATTGGTAGATTGAAATCCTTGTAGAACTTGGACATCAACTCCTTCTTGGACTTGGAAGCTTTGACTTTTCTCCATGGGCTTGGACTGGTATGAAATTCTTGCTAGGCTTGGACTGGGTCAAAGCCTTAAGCATCTTGGGCTAGGTCAAAATATGGGGCGCCAACTTCATGATGGGCTAGGGGGCGTCAACTGCTAGGGGCCTTGGACTGGGGTGCCAAGGATAGGGATCTGGGGTGGCACGAGGTGCCTAAGGCCTGGTATGCTGGGGCACCATCTCTTGGAGGGCTTGGATAGCATGAAGAAATCCAGATGCTAGGTTGGTGACTTAAGTGTGGGTCTAAAGGTCCTCCTTTTACATAAAAATTACATTGACTCAAAAAGGCTTAACTGACAAGACTCAAAATAAGCCTAAATAAATAATGGACTCATTGAATAGATAAACAGGACTTAATGGACTAAACAAGGAACTTCCACCGATTTAGTGAATCCAACTGGCTCACTTTATTACAGGACACACAAAATTTGGACTTCATTACAGGACTTAATAAAAATTGACCAACACATGACTTAGAGGACAAATTGAAGCTTGAAGTCTATATCTGATCTGATGTCTCCATCAACTATTCTTTAACTACTAAGGAGATAGATATCCTATAGCTACACTTCCAACTTCTATAGTGAACCTACTATGGCCAACATATACTACAAGGCCCTATATGGCTAGAGACCATATTTATGTGCTTTTCAAACTACAGTTACTCCATTATGAGTGATTGAGATATTACAGGTCAAGGAACTACTCACACAACTATAGCTCGAGAGTCACAAATGAGTGAGTAGTCATCCATGTTACTTCTCATTCTTTGGTCATGCTCAGTACCATTATTCTCTAGCAACTACTTGCACTCTTACTCTAGTGTTCCCATACTATAAACTCGAGACTTGTCTACTCATAAGGAAAGTGATTTATACATCGATCTTGATAGATTAATCACTATCCCCGTGATGATCCAATGATCATGAGTATTTAAGAGTTAACCTATAATGATAAATATATCAAATTCTCAACTCTTAAGGATATGTGTTATTATTCATTAACTTCATAGATGACACATAAATATGAATGAAAGAAAAAGCTTTATTAATAAAAATTTGATTAAGTAAAATTTGATGTCCCAGAAATATTATAATGTGTCACCCAAATTAGCTTCTAGGGCATACATACTAACAAGGAATACCTTTTATAAGCTTATAAGATTGTTTATGAGCAAAATAGTATCAATCCTTATCATAATGATGGGACTTTAGTATAAAAATAGCTCCAAACAGAGAAGACCTTGGTTCTATCCTACACAAATCACATATAAGCATAAAGCTTATGATGACTCTAAAGTCGTTTGGAGAAAATTGGGTTAGGGTCACTGTATAGAAATCCAAAATATTGATGATAAAAGGATGGAGAGGAAATTGTACACTTGTTTTGAATGCATCTTTGTAAAGGGTAATGCACCCAGATGGAGGAGACACAACATTATCATCGGGTCTTGGGACAGTCATCCTAAAGTTATTTGGAGTATAGAATACATACTTCTAAGTCTATCAAGGTTTTCTTCTTGAATCTCAAACCTCTTTAACTCAGGATCCAAAGAGACCCTCCTATGTTTCTTAATGGGAACATCAAAAAAAGCAAGGCATCCTTCCTCAGTCAGGACCAGAGTCATCGAGGGCTCAATACGCTCTGCCTTAGCCGCCTTCACCTACCAAATGGCCTTTTTCTTGCTAAGGGCCATGGCTACTCAGCAGAAAACCAAGAAAGGAAGGAACTAACCTAAGTCTGTTGGAGAAAGCAAGCCAGAGCTCAAAGAAGGGTTGCTGAACGGTCCTCTAGAAGGTGAAGACAAAAGAATAGGAAGCCAAAGATCAATACTGAAAGATAGAATGCTATTTATAATAGCAGCTAATGGTTTAGTTCAAGCCATCCCATCACTAGATGATGTCTATGTCTTCATGGCTTAAGGTGTGGACCAGTCTCTTTTTGACATATGGATCTCCTTTATTGGCTTGGGGGTAGGCTCTGTGGATTAAGGGATTGCTATTGTTTCAGAAAACTACCCATCACAAAGCAACAATGATGGTTTATGTGAAAAGTTTGCCCCTCATTTAATGCCATGTAGTGAGGCGATGATTCAAAAAAATATCATTTATCCTTTCTCCCATAAATGGTCTGTAAAGTCTTTTCGGTGTACTTCCATGTTGAGTCGAGTAAATCAACCTCCAACTCAGAAGTAGAGGGTAATGGTTACAGAATGGATGATCTATCATGAGCAATTATTAATATATAGAAAGGTGTTTGGCCAGGAGTTAACCTCTTGCTTAAAGCACATGGTGCCCGACTACTTATCAGGCAGGAGCTAAATACTTTCCCTGGCACAGGATGCCAGATTGTGTATTGGCCAAGAGCAAACACTTTCTCTAAGGCACAAGATCCATACTAGACTACTCATCAGCTAAGAGCCGAATACTTTCTCTAAGATATAGGGTGCCAGACTATACATCGATTAAAAGTTGAATACTTATTTGAAGTACAGGTTGCTCAACTACTCATCGAACAAATATCAACTACCTACCAAACTCATTGGACAAGTTTTGATCACTTGAGTCAGGTTCAAAATTTTACAACTCCATTTAACTTGAAGAACATGACTCAAAGTTGTTAAAGCCATTTTGACAAGATTGGTAAAGTGGTTATCGAGAGGTGTAATTAATCACTCAATGAACCACTTTACAAACTGACCTCTTAATAGCCTAACTGACTCAACCATTTCTTTAATAGTGTAACCACCTCACAAATAGTTATAACCGTCTAACTAACTTGGCTTTCTACTTCTATAAATAGGAAGTCGAGGGGATCTTTCAGGGATAACTTTTTGAACACTCATATTCTCTCTTTTATTTTCTTCTTACTGTTCTCCCTTTCAAAGCCGACTTAAGCATTGGAGGGTTCATCATTAGTGAAATCCTATCCATTTCTCTAATGTTGATAACTTCTTTTGTAGGTTGAGGAGGAAATCGAACAACTTCAAAAGTCATCGGGAAGTCATCGGCCAATCATTTGAAGACACTCAAGAGCCTAAATCCACTCCAGTGCGACTTGCTTAATCATCTTAGAGGGGTTAGCAACAAGTTTAGATTATTTTTTTCATAATTATACTTGTTTCATTCATAAATTTTATAAAATTTTGGACTTGGTCACCTAAACATATCCTTAATTTATTATTAAGGATACAAGAATGCCACTCTTTTTTTTGTTAATCTAATTTTGCTTAGGTCAAACAAGGAGCAGTAATAGAACCGGATATACAACAGAGAGCCAGTACTGATACATAACTCAAAAATGTATTCTTCACCTTCATCATTTTTTCACTTCCAGGATCTTTGAAATCACTTGATTTTTCTTGCCTGATACACCAATCTATTGCCATTAGATCACCCTCCACTGGACGTTGATGGTCGCCGAGGATACTTTGATCTTTTCTAGTGATGATAGAGAACTACTTCTAGGTACTCTACCGTGAGGACCTATAAGAACAGTCCCTAGGTCAGGATTTCTGGTGGGGGACCCTCCAATGCTCAAGTTAGTGGATGGGAGAAAATAGGCTATAGTAGCTAGAGCTGAGAGCAAATGAGGAAAAGAAGACTCAACACTTTTAAAGTGGAGGTGATGGCGGATCCCCTCTTACCTATTTATAGAGTTATTCGGAGTGGAATAACTAAATACAGTTAGGAATAACAGCTATATGTTGGGAAGTTAAGGATGTTAAGATAATTGTATTCCATTATGGTAACCGAATACCGTTTATCAGTTATAGTCCTTAATTGGAACAACTCAAAGCTAGTTGGCTTTTATTGGCTCTTAAGATATTGTTGACTCCAAGTAAATGAGATAACAGGCTACTAGTCCGAGTAGGCAGGCTACTCCGAGTTGATGAAGCTTGGTGTGGAGTATGAATAGGTCCGATTAGATCTACCTGAGTAGATAGCTAGTCTTGTACAGATACTTGATGCAAAAAAGTAGTTAGAACTGAATTAGAACTCGAACTAATTAATAATGCTACCTAGTGAAGATATGCAGCCAGTACCAAATAAGTACTCAGTAGAGCCAACATGCTATTTAGTGTAGTCGTCTTCTTAAATAGTCCACTATATTCAGTAGTCAAAATGCTTGCTGGTTAATAAAATAGTTACCAACGAGTAGTTAGGTGCCCATCTAATTTTGGGGCCAGATTGGGGGATTTCTGAATATTTAAGAATATAGATTTAGTTTAGATTATTTTTTCTTAATTATACTTGTTTGATTCATAAATTTTATAAAATTTGGATCCAGTGACCTAAACATATCCTTATTTTATTATTTAGGATGCGAGAACGCCGCTCGTTTTTTTTTTTTTTTTGTTAATTTAATTACTATTGGGTCAAACAAGGAGCGGTAACAGAACCCGATATATAACGGAGAGCCAGTATGACGATACAGAACTCAAAAATGTGTATCAAGTACGAAACAACCACTAGCATGGGATATCCGCTTTGGAAAACCTGGGGAGACCGGCAACAAATAGCATTGGAAGAAAGCAGAAGAGCGTCGGAGCCCCACAACAACTATGGTGAAGCAACCATAAGAAACTGGTGCCACTACAGTGAATCTGGGCTTTACCGACGCTTTTTTTGACTTTTACCGACGCTTATAAACGTCGCTAAATAATCTCCCGACGTTTTGTAAAGCGTCGTTAAAGCGTCGCCTATGCAAGCGTTGGGACGCAACTTACCGATGCTTGGGAAAAGCGTCGCAATTCTAGCGACGCTTTAAAGCGTCGGCTTTTAGCGACGCTTTAAAGCGTCGGTATTTAGCGACGCTTTAAAGTGTCGCTATACTAAACCCTAGCGATGCTTTAAAGCGTCGCCGATTAGCGACGCTTTAAAGCGTCGCTAGACACCAAATCTAGCGACGCTTTAAAGCGTCGCCAGTTTCAGTTCTAGCGACGCTTTAAAGCATCGCCAGTTTCAGTTCTAGCGACGCTTTACCCAAGCGTCGCTAGGGTTTATTCTAGCGACGCTTTAAAGCATCGCTAGAACTCGACACCAAACCTAGCGACGCTTTAAAGCATCGCCAGTGCCAGTTTTAGCGACGCTTTAAAGCGTCGCTAGAACTGAACCCTAGCGACGCTTTAAAGCATCGCCAGTTAGCGATGCTTTAAAGCGTCGCTAGATACAAGCCTAGCGACGCTTTAAAGCGTCGCCAGTTAGCGACGCTTTAAAGCGTCGCTAGACACAAGCCTAGCGACGCTTTAAAGCGTCGCCAGTTAGCGACGCTTTAAAGCGTCGCTAGGCTTGGTGTCTAGCGACGCTTTAAAGCGTCGCCAGTTAGCGGCGCTTTAAAGCGTCGCTAGACACCAAGCCTAGCGACGCTTTAAAACGTCGCCAGTTCTAGTTTTAGCGATGCTTTAAAGCGTCGCCAGATCCAAAATTAGCGACGCTTTAAAGCGTCGGTAAATTTTTTTCTTAAAAAAAAAAATAAACAGCCATATATACAAACCCATAACCTGTATACATTACGAAAAAGAAACATTCAAACCTGTCTCACATCCAACATTCACAAATAAATGAAAATATTCAAACTTGTATCACATATCACATCCAACATACACAAACACAAATACAACCCAAATATAAAAAGTTTTATATATATATATAAACATATCAATCCAAGTTCAAATAAACAAAAAGACATACATAAATAATAAAAAAATCATCTAACATCACTGATCCGTGGGAGGCTGGTCGTCGTCAGGTCTGCGGCTCGCAGATGCACCAGGAACCTGCAATATAATACATATATTATAATATATACATATATTATACCAATGCATGCAATGGTGCACCTTTACTCCAGTTCATAACTATATTAATAATACCTTATGCCAAAATGCATGGTGTGGCATGTATTTTAGACAACCAGAGCATTTAAAATCATTTAAACCCTTTGAAACCATGACTCTCTGAAATATCATTTGGTAATGAAATTTTGAATGTTGTCCTTTGGTTCTTTTCAGGCTCTCCGAGTACTGGTTGCAAAGTGGTGGAAGGTAAGTATGATAAGCAGCCTTCTTTAGGAAGGTAAGTATGTTCCCTTCCTTGAATTCAGTCTTGTTTGTAATTTGATATATTCATTCATCTAGTTCTGCACCTTCTATATTAAGCACCAAATGCCTACACTAAGAAAAATCTATAGACACACCAAATGCCTACACAAAGAAAAATCTATAGACACACCAAATGCCTACACAAAGAAAAATCCATAGAGGCACCAAATACCCATGCAAAGAAAAATCTTTAGAGACCAAATTTTAGGCTACTGGAGGAAAAAGGAAATAGGTTGTCCATACTCCTTATTTGGTTGCATCTGCATTTGTAGAAATGCAAATCAACTATAAATCATACAAAAGGTGCGAACAGTTGAAAAGATCACAGGATCCACCATATAATCCTTCTCTTGATAGATCACATGAATTGCAAATCCCACGTTTTAGCTGTGAATGAAATATGATGTTCAAGTTATATGGGCTATATAGCATGTCAAACTTAAAAGAAATTCCAAGTTAACAATAAATAGGAATAAAAACAGACTCAGGGTACTGTGGAAGTAAAAGCATAGAACTATCCAAATAGTACAGAAACACAAGAAAGTCACATAATATTGACAGTTTCCAAAGAGAAAATAAGAACTGCTTACCCACATAAAAGGCGGCCAATCAGAAGAATAGCTATTGAGTTAAGATCATAAGCCAAAGCATATAACATATTTCCCATAAAGAGCATGATGCTGCTAAATACAAGCGGTCTGAAGTATGACTTGTTTGACCATGCACTAAAATAGATTGAAGAGAATACTTGTGCAACGGCCATTGACCCAATAATCACACCACATACTGTTGCTGCAGCACCAAGGCTCAATGAGTAATCATCTGCAGTTGGGACAATAATGTATGTGTTGACCATATAAAGGAAAGTGTTTGCCAAGTTTAGGAGAAGAGACTTAAAATGGTATCTTTGGTCATCAACATGATCCTCTGCTGAACTTGGTATATCTTCTTGAATAATAAGTGCATGCTGCCCTAAGAATTGAAGAAAATTTGTTGAATGTGTTAGCCTGTCTACTGATGCATTTATTTGGTCTATAACAGGGTCCTGCATTAAAAACAGAGATATTATCAATATGGACGTCCTTGAAGACAAAACTAAACTACCGTCAAAAAAAAAAAAAAAAAAAGACAAAACTAAACTATGAGCTAAATAATAAAGATAAAACCTTGAGAGGTACAGATGGCTGATCATAAATGGATAAATAGCTTCCTTGACGATCCTGAAAATCTGCAAGGTTGCGAGATAAGGCACCTACAACAGCCACTATTCCCTGTTTATCGAAAAGAACAGCTTCAGGAAAGAATTATGTGCCTGCTAGGAGCAAAATTGAAATAAAGAAAAGCAAAGATAATACCCATATACATCAACAAAACAGTCAAATGAGAAATATTACCACATGCTTGAAGACCTGTTGCAGCTGAGAATAAGGATGATTTGCACGAGTAGTAACGTAGTAATCAGTGAATCTATAGCCAAATCGCTTATCAAATTTTTTCAGAATCTTGCGAATACCAGTAGCATTCATCTCAACAAACCTAAGAAGCTTCAGTAGGTCATGTCCTACTGCCCTATACACTTTACGTAGTTGATATATTTGCGACATATCTGGCTGCTCTAAAAGAATTCTACGCTGCTCTCCCAATTTCTGAATTCTGCTTGCAAGAAGACCTTGTTGCTCCAACAGAAAGAGGACAATCTTTTCAATCTGGAGAAAAACAAACAAGAAAGAAATGGAAGAAGTCCTCAAAATAAACTTCAATTCAATGGTAATAACAGAATGCACACAATTTCTATAAGTACATATTTTAGTCCACATCACACACCAACAGAAATCTCAATTAAATAAATATTATTAAATACTAAATATAGAGTTGATTGATTATCTGATGGTAAAGACAAAGCAATCTGCATGTTTTTTTCCCCTCCACAAACCTATACAATTTTCATGGAAATTTCAAAGGTTTTATTGGTTAGCAAATACCCATCATGTTACTGAGGCCTTACAATTACTATCCAAGATGTTGAGGAGTCTGTATGTCCTTTTCTAGGCAAGACCAATATTCAGGTAAACGTACATTTGTTGAGAGATAACCTTTTCCACATTGTTTGAGATAACATTATATGAAATTGGTTGAAACAAACCCAAAAATCCCATACATATACCTATCCTCCAAAAACAACATACATATACCGGGAGATCACGGACGGCTGCTACGTCGGCGGACCGAGCGGAGGAGGAGGAGGGGGGGGGAGGAGGAGGAGTTGGGGGGGGGGGTGTTCGGTGGCGTGGGTGGGGGGAGGGGGGGGGGAGGAGGAGGGGTGGGAGTGTTCGGTGGCGTGGGGGGGGGGGGGTGGGAGGAGGAGGAGGAGGAGGAGGAGGGGGGGGGGGGGGGTGTGTTCGGTGGGGGGGGGAGAGGAGGAGGAGGAGGCGGGGGGTGGGGGAGGAGGAGGAGGAGGGGTGGGGGAGGAGGAGGAGGGGTGGGGTGGGGGTTCGGCGGTGGACCGAGCGGGGGGGGGGGGGGGGAGGAGGAGGAGAAGGAGGAGGCGGGGAGGGAGGGTGAGGAGGAGTTCGGGGGGGGGGGGGGAGTGGTGTGGCGGCTGCAAAGAAAATTAGGGTTGGGTGGGAGGGGTTTCTTGGAGTCCGGCGACGCTTTTAAGCGTCGCCAAAAGTCTTGACTCTAGCGACGCTTATAAGCGTCGCTAAATAAGCAGGAAACTATAGCGACGCTTATAAGCGTCGCCAAATGTCCTGGAATTTTTGGCGACCCTTTAAAGCGTCGGCAAAGGTCACGGACTTCGGCGACGCTTAAAAGCGTCGGCAAATTTACGATCCGGCGACGTTTATAAGCGTCGGGAAAGGTTCCTGGACTCCGCGACGCTTAAAAGCGTCGGTAAATATATAGTACGGCGACGCTTAAAAGCGTCGGTAAAGGTCAAAACTGTGGCGACGCTTATAAGCGTCGCCAAAGCTCCCTGGACTCCGCGACGCTTATAAGCGTCGGTAAATGTCCAGTCTGGCGACGCTTAAAAGCGTCGGGAAAGGTCCCAGACTCCGGCGACTCTTATAAGCGTTGGCAAATATCCCGGATTTCAGCGGGATGGTCCGGCGACGCTTAAAAGCGTCGGTAAAACTCAGGGTTAATTGCCGATGCTTAAAAGCGTCGGCGGACTTTCAGTTTTGCCTACGCTTTCAAAAACCGTCGGCGGGTTCTAGTTCTTCCCAACGCTTCACCGAAGCGTCGGCAGAAAAGGGTCGGGATAACCCTGTTTTGCTGTAGTGTGCTGTGAAGATGAGTAGGAATCTGAGGAGCATAAACGACGCCCACTGAATCAGCATTGTACAACTATGGTGAAGCAACCATAAGAAACTGGTGCTGTGAAGATGAGTAGGAATCTGAGCATAAACGACGCCCACTGAATCAGCATTGTACATCTGATTCTGAAGGGTAATGCCATTGCACAGGAGGTACACATGAAGATATTTGCAAAAGACCTAGAAGCAGAAAAGCCTCACAGACTAAAACATAGAAGCAACTATTAGCATTGTATAAGGAATCCATATACTGTAGAAAAGGAGAACCCATGCAACATAGATATATCTGTTGAGAAATCCATCTTGAAGTACCCATTGTAAAGATTGCTATATCAACAGAATAGTGATATGGTTGTGCAACTGGTGGAGAGTAATTCTGCAGCAGGAGATAGCAAACTGATACTTCCTAACCAAAGCTCTTTGAGAGGAATGTATATGGGATAACACCATGACACTGCAATAGAGTATCAGCCATGACAAAGGGCAGACCATTCTGAATAGAACCCAGGAGAACATGCATGGCCTGAAACCAATTAACAATAGTGCACGCATAGGGCAAATGCCCAAGAAAGTAACAGATGCAGCATAACTAAATTTGAGAGGACATCCATAATGTAGAATCGCTGATTGCCATATCGTCATTACATGTACTGCCAACTTGTACTGGAACAATTGAAGGGCAAATGCAATACACTCCCACAGACAATGGTAAGGTAGACAACATTCAGCAAGTAGAAAGTGGTCAAGAAGCAAAGGAAAGGAAATGCATGTTTTGGGTGGATGATGTTATAGATATATAATGTAAATTCATTTTTTTCCAACTATAGATTATAATTTGATCAAACTAACAATACAAATATATTATTAAATTAATATTAAAATTAATTAAATTTTATAAAAAAATTTAAAAATAACTTATGCGGAAGCATGCCATGGATTGTCCTAAGACGATTCTTAATACTCGGGCAGGATTAACTCTAGAATCCTATTCCAAAATATAACCAGAAACAATCTTTTTTATGGGCATAACCATGAAAAAGATGATATAGCTTCAACCCAGTAGATAAAAAGAAAGAAAACATGGATGAAAAAAGAACTTAGAAAATCATTGAAGATCTAAAGAAATAAGAGAACAATCTATTTTTCTTACTTAGAAAAAGATGATATAGCTTCAACCCAGTAGATAAAAAGAAAGAAAACATGGATGAAAAAAGAACTTAGAAAATCATTGAAGATCTAAAGAAATAAGAGAACAATCTATTTTTCTTACTCCTCAACCCTTTTGGATCTGATATGGCTACATCGCTGACATGGGGCGCATGTCAGGTCCAGCTGGACACGGTCAGTACCACATGAATTTTTTCTTTCAAAAGATCCCTCGTTCGGGAAGAAGTGCTCTTGCTTCTTCGCCGACTGGCGTCCGAAGACAGGTCCACCTCCACCGAAGTCGAGCACCTCTCTGCCGCTCCACCAGGTGTCCACCCAAGAGGGGTCCACCTTGGCTAAAGCTAGCGGCCCCTCGCTCCTCGCTAGGTGGCACCCCAAGACGGGTCCACCTCGACCGACGTCGAGCCGGGCCCTTCTGCTCCTTCGCCAGGTGGCACCCCGGGTCCACCTTGGGAAGTCGAGCACCTCTCTACCGCTCCGCCAGGTGTCCACCTAGGAGGGGTCCACCTTGGCTGAATCTAGCGGCCCCTCGCTCCTCGCCAGGTGGCACCCCAAGACGGGTCCACCTCGGCCGACGTCGAGTCCTTTTGCTCCTTCGATAGGTGGCACCCGAAGACGGGTCCATCTCGGTCAAAGTCGAGCCCTTCTCTGCCGCTCCGCCAGGTGTCCACCCAGGAGGGGTCCACCTCGACCGAAGCTGGCGGCCCCTCGCTCCCTTGCCAGGTGGCACCCCAAGATGGGTCCACCTCGGTCGAGGTCGAGCCGGGCCCTTCTGCTCCTTCGCCAGGTAGCACCCGAAGACGGGTCCACCTCGGCCGAAGTCGAGCACCTCTCTGCCGCTCCACCAGGTGTCCACCCAGGAGGGGTCCACCTCGGCCGAAGATGGCGGCCCCTCGCTCCCTCGCCAGGTTGTCACGGGGTGAGTGTTTTCTTGCTCAGACACCCGTGCGACGCCCCAGCATACCACACACCAAGGCCAGCCCTCCTGAGTCCTTTCCTCGGACATACAGATAAACGTGCAGCAATCCAGCCACATAGCCAAGCCTGCACCTCAATTCCCCTGTCCAGTAACATTATCAAACTAAAAACATGCGACACCCTTAAGTTCCCGCAAGCAACCTGACCCTCAGACCAACTGCAACGCTCATGCGCACCTTCGTGCCATAATATTATACTCTTCCCAAGAGTGCTCCGCAACCCAGCACCTCTATGCTGACCTGATGGCTTTGCTCCTGAAGTCAAGTACTACTCCCACAAGTAGTCCCAAATCTGAGTTCCTTCATGCCATGACATAACCATTGTGCCTCTGATCTGCAAGCTACCATGTTGCCCTTCAGGAATACACAGACCAAACTCACAAGACACGATCATGCAATGCCTTCACTCCGCATGAGGCTCAGGTAAACCATCCCCAGTGTCACCTAGCCGACCCGCCAAGCCGACACGGCACATCGCTCCATAGAGCAATGAATGATCGAACACATTCCCAAGCTCTTGTGTTCTGATCCCGGTCTTGCATCCTTAGCATGCCACCTATCAATGGCCATATCGCTCGACAATGTTCACAGCCTGTTCGCACACCACTGTACATTGCCACGGTTCTGAAGACCCGCAACTATATCGTCCAACATCCAATGTCCTTGACCGGCTCGCAACCAGTGCACTGCCATGATATTAGCATCCAAGTTTGCCCACCAAAATAAATATCTTCGACCGACTAGTCCTTGCATTTTGCTGTCCTCTCCTCGGCATGACCCACTTGGTCATCCTTGATCCTTGGCCCAGCTCCAAGGCATAAATTCGATCGAACTTACATAAGCCACACTTTAACTCCATGGTCGACCGGCTCCCATGGATCCCCGCGAGACATCAACCTGGCCAATGCTCACGAGACTTGCCTGTTTAGGTAGGCCAAGCCTTGCCCGACTAGATTCTCTATCGCCTCTTTGCTCCACCACAGAGATCAAGAACGCATAGAGTAGCCTGGACCACTCCTCGAGGATCAACCTCTCGGAAAGCCCCATCCCCGTACAATGTGGCCAACTCGTTCGACCAACATTGCCCCGAATGTCTCCACGCGAAACCATTCGGGCGTGGCACCTCCTTGTCTGCAACTGTGCCACGACGGACCCGTATTCTACAGGCCTGGGGGAGTCGGGAATACGGCCAAAGCCCCGCATCCCTCCTCAAAACCAAGAGGATCCCTCGAGTCAACACATATATCTTGGCGAACCACCGCCATGCCAAATATCAAGCTTCCCGAGTCTCCCGATATTATGCCACGACTGTGCCATTTCATGGCGAACCACTACTCCCCTCACTACCCCAACAAGGCATCCAGCTGAACTCCACCCTAGGGTTCCAAGGTATCGAGGAGCATTGCAAATTCTTTGTCAAGCCAACCCTTCGCAGTACCATGCCATGCCCATGCCGACACCCCATGCGACGAGCCCATGGCTAAGTCCGTGACAATTCTCCCCCACTCAAACTGTCGACGTCCTCGTCGATGTCCAAACCATTGCTTGGAATTTTGGTCACCATGACCAAAATCTTTTGTAGCCACTGCAACCCTGGTTCCTCGAGTCAGAGCTCCATGGCCTTGATGTCCATGATCCTTTCTTCGCCACTGAGAATCCATCAACCACCACACTGACTCTTCCATGGAACCAATAAACTGATGTCGACCTCTGCCCTTGACATCCCCACAATCCTCTGATTGTTTAAACTGCAAGGCACTCCTTGAACTCCTCCAAGGCTTGACTCCCGATCACCTTAATCTGAGAGCGGCCACTGCTTCTTCTAAGCTCCTTGCGATCCTTTGACCATCCAATTTCTTGGCACTCCTTGGACTCCTCCAAGGCTTGACTCCCGATCACCTTAATCTGAGAGCGGCCCCTGCTTCTTCAAAGCTCCTTGCGATCCTTTGACCATCCAATTTCTTGGCACTCCTTGGACTCCTCCAAGGCTTGACTCTCGATCACCTTAATCTGAGAGCGGCCCCTGCTTCTTCAAAGCTCCTTGCGATCCTTTGACCATCCAATTTCTTGGCACTCCTTGGACTCCTCCAAGGCTTGACTCTCGATCACCTTAATCTGAGAGCGGCCACTGCTTCTTCTAAGCTCCTTGCGATCCTTTGACCATCCAATTTCTTGGCACTCCTTGGACTCCTCCAAGGCTTAACTCTCGATAATCCTAATCTGAGAACGGCCACATTTCTGCCAAAGAATCCACCTTATGCTCACTTTTAGAAATATAGAATGGCACACCTTGGACTGTCTCCAAGGCTTAACTCCTATTCAATTGGACCTAGAAGCGGCCAACCCCATGAGTCACCCCTGGCAACCCTTCCTTAAGCGCTTGGTCTTGCTTCATACACACCTTGCGACCCTGTGGTAATTCCAACCTTTTTAATCAACACCATGCCTTTGGACCTTCCACACCGCATTGGTGCCAAGTACTAGCAAGTTGCCTCCATTTCTCTGCACTGTCCCATACCAATGCAAATCCACAGCTGCTACCAAGCAGGACCCTAATATCCAATCAAGATCACTTCCTACCTTGCTCAAGTCCCTCAACATAACAGTCTTCACTCTGAGCACCAACTATCTGTCTCTACAGAACTGCAATCCATGCTGCTTCCTGGCCTACTCAGCCTGTCTTTACTGCCTCTTGTGTCTTCACCTCGAGCCCAAAGTACCAATGTAAGGCTACCCCACTGGCTTGCCTCACTCCTCTGACTCCAGTACCTCGACACCCTCTTGCATCTGACATCTGAGCTTGATAATGCCTCACAGCATGTCCAATATCCTTGCCTGCACCTGGCAAATAATTTTATGTCTCTAGTACTTCGGCTTCCCATACCTTCACCCTGAGAGCAGTTCCACTGAAGTTCAATTCAAATTTGCCATTCAAGTGCTTCCGCATCACAGCTGCCCACACAAGAGATGGCTCTTTCCAATGTCCCACATTTTTGTGCACCTGAGGCCCTCGACTCTCCAAGTCTTCACCTCAGCCTACACTTTATAAATTTCGGATGCTACATCTTTCTTTTGCACTGTAGACACACCCTAGTACCTCAGTCCATATCCCAAGCTTTTGCCTCTATGGAAATTCTGGTCCCTCGAGATGCTCTGCCTTGCGCTTTGCATATAGCCCAGCTGCTTCAGCATTCACAAGCACTCTTCACCCTGAATTCCATCATGTAGCCACAACTGGTGGACCTTCACATATGCGGGATACCATCCACACATGCGATCGATGAGCAACCTTAAGCATTTAGCACCGAGCACATCGCCACTGCAACATGCTCCCCCACTCTGAGTCGTTGACACCCATAATAAACTCAAATGTCCAGTTCCTCTAACACTGGATCTCCAGCTCTCTCTGAATTTTCTCTTGCTTTGGATATCCCCGTATCAACAGCTACAATCAGCACAATGTCGACCATCGACTGAGCAACCATCGCTCTGATACCACTTGTCACGGGGTGAGTGTTTTCTTGCTCAGACACCCGTGCGACGCCCCAGCATACCACACACCAAGGCCAGCCCTCCTGAGTCCTTTCCTCGGGCATACAGATAAACGTGCAGCAATCCAGCCACATAGCCAAGCCTGCACCTCAATTCCCCTGTCCAGTAACATTATCAAACTAAAAACATGCAACACCCTTAAGTTCCCGCAAGCAACCTGACCCTCAGACCAACTGCAACGCTCATACGCACCTTCGTGCCATAATATTATACTCTTCCCAAGAGTGCTCCGCAACCCAGCACCTCTATGCTGACCTGATGGCTTTGCTCCTGAAGCCAAGTACTACTCCCACAAGTAGTCCCAAATCTGAGTTCCTTCATGCCATGACATAACCATTGTGCCTCTGATCTGCAAGCTACCATGTTGCCCTTCAGGAATACACAGACCAAACTCACAAGACACGATCATGCAATGCCTTCACTCCGCATGAGGCTCAGGTAAACCATCCCCAGTGTCACCTAGCCGACCCGCCAAGCCGACACGGCACATCGCTCCATAGAGCAATGAATGATCGAACACATTCCCAAGCTCTTGTGTTCTGATCCCGGTCTTGCATCCTTAGCATGCCACCTATCAATGGCCATATCGCTCGACAATGTTCACAGCCTGTTCGCACACCACTGTACATTGCCACGGTTCTGAAGACCCGCAACTATATCGTCCAACATCCAATGTCCTTGACCGGCTCGCAACCAGTGCACTGCCATGATATTAGCATCCAAGTTTGCCCACCAAAATAAATATCTTCGACCGACTAGTCCTTGCATTTTGCTGTCCTCTCCTCGGCATGACCCACTTGGTCATCCTTGATCCTTGGCCCAGCTCCAAGGCATAAATTCGATCGAACTTACATAAGCCACACTTTAACTCCATGGTCGACCGGCTCCCATGGATCCCCGCGAGACATCAACCTGGCCAATGCTCACGAGACTTGCCTGTTTAGGTAGGCCAAGCCTTGCCCGACTAGATTCTCTATCGCCTCTTTGCTCCACCACAGAGATCAAGAACGCATAGAGTAGCCTGGACCACTCCTCGAGGATCAACCTCTCGGAAAGCCCCATCCCCGTACAATGTGGCCAACTCGTTCGACCAACATTGCCCCGAATGTCTCCACGCGAAACCATTCGGGCGTGGCACCTCCTTGTCTGCAACTGTGCCACGACGGACCCGTATTCTACAGGCCTGGGGGAGTCGGGAATACGGCCAAAGCCCCGCATCCCTCCTCAAAACCAAGAGGATCCCTCGAGTCAACACATATATCTTGGCGAACCACCGCCATGCCAAATATCAAGCTTCCCGAGTCTCCCGATATTATGCCACGACTGTGCCATTTCATGGCGAACCACTACTCCCCTCACTACCCCAACAAGGCATCCAGCTGAACTCCACCCCTAGGGTTCCAAGGTATCGAGGAGCATTGCAAATTCTTTGTCAAGCCAACCCTTCGCAGTACCATGCCATGCCCATGCCGACACCCCATGCGACGAGCCCATGGCTAAGTCCGTGACAAGGTGGCACCCCAAGACGGGTCCACCTCGGTCGAGGTCGAGCTGGGCCCTTCTTCTCCTTCGCTAGGTGGCACCTGAAGACGGGTCCACCTCGGCCGAAGTCGAGCCCTTCTCTGCCGCTCCGCCAAGTGTCCACCCAGGAGGGGTCCACCTCGGTCGAAGCTGGCAGCCCCTCGCTCCCTCGCTAGGTGGCACCCCAAGATGGGTCCACATCGGTCGAGGTCGAGCCGGGCCCTTCTGCTCCTTCGCCATGTGGCACCCGAAGACGGGTCCACCTCGATCGAAGTCGAGCCCTTCTCTGCCGCTCTGCCAGGTGTCCACCCTGACGGGTCCACCTCGGTCGAGGTCGAGCCGGGCCCTTCTGCTCCTTCGCCAGGTGGCACCCAAAGACGGGTCCACCTCGGCCGAAGTTGAGCCCCTCTCTGCCGCTCCGCCAGGTGGCGCCCCCTGACGGGTCCACCTCGGCCGAGGTCAGCCTTACTCTACAAAGCCTCAAGGAGGCAGGGGCACGGGTTGCAAGGTCTCCACTAGAGCCGGCGTGCGTCGCGCCCCGTAGGGGGCGCCAGTATGGCTTACAGTGACACACGAAACCTCGTTTACACCAATTAGATGGGGCCCTACAATCGAGAAACGGAATCCTTGCAGACAGGAGCCTGAAACGGCTGGAAGCCCACCGTCAATGCCTCGAAAGGAGAGCTCCCGTACTCGGCCCAAAGCCTCGCCAGTCTTCCCCCCTTCTTGACACATGACGGATGAGGCGGTCCGGCCACTTAGCTCCTGGACCCGAAGAGGAAGGGGGAGGAGAAGGACTAGAGGTCGGAGGGAGCCCCCTGAAAGGAAGGCGAGCTTGAGGCAGTTCGATGGTATAAAAGGGATGGTAAAAATGGACGGAAAGGTAAGTCGGAAAAGGGAGAAAACACCAAGAGAATGATCCTGAGAGGCCTCAAGAAGTCCTCAGGCATGAGCTCGGTGAACCCAGCGCAAAAAGCCGAGCTTCAACTCCCCTCTTCCCCACACTTCTTTCGTTTACATCTCCTCTAAGCACGGGAATCCTTCGGGAACCCGTCTTGGAGGATCTGTTCTATCTCGCCGCTCTCTAACTTGACCATCGGAGTGCCCCCACTGGAACCCCCGACCAGGGTCTCTAACTTTGTTTTGCAGGTCCGGGAGCTTGGAGATCTCGAGGTGAGAGAGTCCAAGACTGGTGCCAGCTCAAGAGCTACAGGCCACCGCGGTGAGGTCGGTAACAGGATCCAATTTATAAATCGAAGAACTAGCCTTTTAGACTAATCCAATGATCAAATATATTAAATAAATATATTTAATTTATTAATAAATAAAAGAATTAATCAGATGATTAATCTATTAATGGATAAAAGAATTAATTAGATTAATGATTAAAAAAATTAATTGGACTAATGGCTAATCTCCAAATTAATAAGGAAAATAGTCATATTCATTTAAAGTAAAAATAAAATTTGATTATTGGAAGGAATTTTGAGTTTTCCATTCTCTCCAAAAACACCAATAGATGAAAGCTATAGGATAGATTATAGGCCAATAATTTGGTTGGAAATAAAATAAGAAATGGTTGATCACTATTCCGTGAGGACATAGAAGATAGATTAACCATTTCATAGGAAAACAGTGATGGTGTCTATTGACACTGAACTCTGCGGGCTAATTTGCACTATCAAGAATCACCGACAGATCATCTCGAGCACCTGCAAAATAAGTCCCTAACCCAAGGTTTTCTGATGAGAGACATTTGGATGCTTAAGTCAGTAGAGTTCAAGCAACAGATAGAGAATCTTAAAAAAAGTAAAGTTAAGAGGTATTTCCCTTTCTTAGCTTAGCTTTGCTTGCGAAAGTCCCCTTTTACCTATATTTATAGACGTTCGCCTTAATAGAAGTTAGTTAGAAGAAGTTTCATATAGTTAATCCCAATATCATTCCGTTGGAACTAATTTGAACCAATCGCAATAGGCGGTCGTTATAACATTATTCAATTATGATAACTGTTTCTTTTCTTACTATCCTAATTTTCTTGATTTGGTCAGCGAAGTCTAGACATTGACCTCATTTGGAGGTAGTACATTTGGTATTTCTTCAACTTTAAGTTAGTCAGACTTTATAAGTCAGTCAGATTGTTGTGCTTCATAAATGAGTTGGTTCGACTTTGTATCATAGGCTTACTAACTTTTAGACTTTTAGCCTTTTGCCAATCAGTTTGATCATCCTGTCATAACATTTGCCCCCCACACCCAATTTCAAGATACGATGTCATCTTGAAACATGGGAGTTATAAGAATTTTTTTTCTTTATTTTTTTAATACCTTTTTGGCAAGTCATTTCGTTATCAGAGCCCCCAAAGAAGGGATGTCTTCTAATGATAGCAAATCTTGAAGTTAGCTGGCAAAATTGATTTATTTTTTTTGGACATTATGACATTACCAGGTATCAAATTTCTATTACCAATATAAGTGTTCTCACGGATTGAGATGTCACATCAATTTTTCTCCCGTCAATCTCATATCTTTATTTGGGATCCTGATTCATGGCACGATCAAAGGTGTCTAATATTGGTCGAGGGTGAAATCGTGGCCATCATCATCTTTCATCACTGATAGCAGTGTTCTCTTGGATCAAGATGTTGCTTCAGTTTTTCTCCCGTCAGCCTCATATCTTCAATTGGGATCCTAATTCATGGCACGATCAGAGATATATGATGTTGCTCGAGGGTGAAATCATAGCTATCATCGTCTTTCATCACTGATAGCAGCACTCTCTTGGATCAAGATATCGCTTCGATCTTTCTCCCGTCGGCTTCATTCCTTTGGTTGAGATCTTGATACATGGTGTAATCAGAGGCATCTCATGCCAATCGAGGAAGGGATCATGGCCGTCACCATCCCAGATATAAAGAGCTTCTTCCCTCTTACAGGGTTTGAGCTTTTCGTTATTTGGGTTTCATTCCTAGAGTCTTCATCTTCTTCTTGAGCCTTCCCCTTCTTCAAGTTATTATTTTCTCAGGTCAGATTCCTTCTTTCTTTTTCTTTTCTGCCATGGTAAGGATCTTAGAGGTCTCTATCAGTGATGATAGGCCACGATGTTATCGTGAAGACACCGCGGCTATCAATTTAATTAATCGACTTCTAATAAATTAAAATAAGTAGATAGTAGTAAGTCAGGTCGAATCTATGGAGAAGGCAGTACTTAGAATAGTTTGAAATCTTTAATTTTTATAAAATAAAAAGGAAAAAGAGTTTGAATTCAAGAAAAATAAAAATAAAAGTGTAAAAGAGAATTAAAGCTCGGTACGTTCGATCTGCTAGTTGGATCTTAGCATCTACTGTCAAGAAAATAAATAACAAAAATTTAAATGGCATAAAAGTAAACTTTGCATTAATTAAAATCTAATTACAATAGATTAAAAGTAGTAATAAACTATGAAAGCAATAACAAAGAATCTGAAGTTGATTGGTGTGCCTCATCGAGAAGTCGGTTGATATCACATCACCTCCTTCCATCGTACTCCATGGAGCAAACTGGGCTTTCTCTTCTTCTTCCTCTTTGGATCTTAATTTAGAGATTGGTGTAGGTAGAAAGATGGCATAGATGATAGAGTTTCTCCTCTAAGAAACCTCATTCTTAGAGGCCAACCGGTAGCCTACAACTGAGTCTTCTAGCCTATATCGTACTCATCTCTTCGGCAGCCTATAGCTTAGTCTTCTTAGTTGACTAAGGGAGTGCTGCTTGGAGGGACCTAGTTGGCTTGACTACGTGTCTTAGCTTGCATGGAGTGCTTGAGACGACCCGAAGAGACTTGGTTAGCCTAGATGAGCATTGGCCTAGAGAGCATTAGTCATTTCTGGAAGACCCTCGATCGGCCTGGATGGGCATTGGCCTAGATGAGTTTTGGTTATTTCTAAATGACCATCGATTAGCTTGGATGAGTGTTGGCCTAGATAAGTATTGGTTTGGATAAGCCTTGGTTATTTCTGGATGACCCTCAGTTGGCTTGGATGAGCATTGGCTTGGATAAGCATTGGTCATTTCTAGATTCTTTAGCCTACTAAAAGAGGAATGCCTGGTTAGACTGTGCTTGGTGTTGGATTGATCGCACCAAGGGTCGATTAACTACTCTGGGATCGGATTGACCACTCCTAGGGTCAGAATGACTGCTCCTGGTGATGCAGGATGCTAGATGGAGTTTAAAACTTAGAACATAGCAAACTAAGATAAGCAATGATTCTACCACATATCAGCAAGATTCATACATAAGAGGGAGCAAATAAATTTAATATAAGAGACTACTAGATGAAAGTTATATCACCCGCAATGTAGTTTCCATTCAATCAAAAGTAGAAAGGGCTTAATGGTTGAGAAACTATTCTAACTAAGACATATACCTTCAAACAATCAAACCTAGGAGTCTAGGAAGGGTTCTCTTACCAACAATGAGCTCTCACATTTTGGTGGTGGTTTAATTTCAGCATTCCAAGGACTAGCGATTAGACTTGAAGACTATTACTTCTTAGATGGAAGACTCTTAACGTAGATGGTTCTGAAGCAAAGTAAACCTCCTCTTCAGCTTGAGATCACGGAGGATCCTGCAATTGAGGGCATTAGTGGATATTGGAAAGATGAGAAAAAAGGAAAGTAGAGATTTAGAAGGAGGAAAAGGAAATGGTTGTTGGCATCTTGGAGGAATATGTTGGCATCTTGAATGAAGAGGTGGGCATCTTGGATGAAGAAGTTGGCTTCTTGAATGAAGTGGTTGGGCCTCACACCCTCTCCCTCATGGAGTGTCAAATGCAACAAAGCAAATAGAAGAAGAAAAGAAGCTCTCATTCATTTATGATAATGACTTGATTACAAGAGCGTTAGGGGTATTTATAGACTTTCCTAGCCCTTTCAAATTTGAATTACAAGCATAAAGAGTGGAGTGATAAGTGGGATTACATGCATGAAGGGTGGAGAGATAAGTGGGGCACCCAACTTAAATTTAAGTTTGAATTTTCCTTGGGTGCATATTTTGAGGTGATGTAGAAGGTGATATGGCACTCCCTCTTGGCATGGAGGTGAGGTGGCATCCATCTTGGCATGGTGAGGTGGCATTCCAACTTGGCATGGTGGTTTGCTTCAATCTTGATGCTTTCAAGCTTCATGGTCTTGACTAATTTGACTCAACTTGAACCCAACTTGTCTAATTTCAAGACCCAGCTATTTACAAGATCAAATTGATCCCAACAGGACTAAACTGAACCTGGTGTGGCAGGGTCGCTGACATGGAGCAGCTGTCAGACACCACGTGGAGTCTCTCTCCTAGATCGAGCCCTATGGGATGGAGTCACCACCTGTCCTCCGTCAGATCGAGCCTCTCGAGATCGAGCCCTGTGGTCGGAGTCGAGCTCAGCCCTCACCCACCTCATGGAGTCTCTCTCCGAGGTCGAGCCCTTTAGGACAGAGCCGCCACCTGTCCTCCGCCAGATCGAGCCCCTCGAGATTGAGCCATGTGGTCAGAGTCGAGCTCAGCCCTCACCTGCCACGTGGAGTCTCTCTCCGAGGTCGAGCCCTCTGGGATGGAGCCGCCACCTGTCCTCCGCCAAATTGAGCACATCGAGATCGAGCCCTGTGGTCGAAGTCGAGCTCAGCCCTCACCCGCCATGTGGAGTCTCTCTCCAAAGTCGAGCCCTTTGGGATGGAGCCGCCACTTGTCCTCTACCAGATCGAGCCCCTCGAGAACGAGCCCTATGGTCAGAGTCGAGCTCAACCCTCACCCGCCATATGGAGTCTCTCTTTGAGGTCAAGCCCTCTGGGACGGAGCCACCACCTGTCCTCCTTGAGATCGAGCCCTGTGGTCGGAGTCGAGCTCAGCCCTCACCCACCACGTGGAGTCTCTCTCCGAGGTCGAGCCCTCTGGGACAGAGCCGCCACCTGTCCTCCGCCAGATCAAGCCCCTCGAGATCGAGCCCTGTGGTCGGAGTCAAGCTCAGCCCTCACCCGCCACGTGGAATCTCTCTCCAAGGTCGAGCCCTCTGGGACGGAGCCGCCACCTGTCCTTAGCCAAATCGAGCCCCTCGAGATCGAGCCCTGTGGTCGGAGTCGAGCTCAGCCCTCACCCGCCAGTGGAGTCTCTCTCTGAGGTCGAGCCCTCTAGGACGGAGCGGTCACCTATCCTCCGCCAGATCGAGCCCCTCGAGATCGAGTCCTGTGGTCGGAGTCGAGCTCAGCCCTCACCCGCCACGTGGAGTCTCTCTCCGAGGTCGAGCCCTCTAGGATAGAGTCGCCACCTGTCCTCCGCCAGATCGAGCCCTGTGATCGGAGTCGAGCTCAGCCCTTACCTGCCACATGGAGTCTCTCTCCGAGGTCGAGCTCTCTGGGACGGAGCCGCCACCTGTCCTCCGCCAGATCGAGCCCCTCGAGATCGAGCCCTGTGGTCAGAGTTGAGCTCAGCCCTTACCCACCACGTGGAGTCTCTCTCCGAGGTCGAGCCCTCTGGGATGAAGCCGCCACCTGTCCTCCGCCAGATCGATCCCCTCAAGATCGAGCCCTGTGGTTGGAGTCGAGCCCAGCCCTCACCCGCCATATGGAGTCTCTCTCCGAGGTCGAGCCCTCTGGGATGGAGCCGCCACCGGTCCTCTGCCAGATCGGACCCTGCCTCCCCTGCTTGGTCTCCAGGCCGGATAAAGGCGGGAGGATGGTACCATCATCTCAAGGACTATGGGGCAGCGCCCGCCATATCGCAATAACTGCTTGTCCGTCTGTACAACCAGGAGGATGGACCAGTTAGAGAGCACGAACCCCAAGGGCGGCGGCCCTCGGATCGAGGCTCTGCCAATCTTCCCAAAATGGGGGGACCGGAGAGGATGTAGAGCGAATAGAAGTTTTTCCCACTGCATGTCAGGAAAAACATCCCATCTACAGCACGGTATCCCGCCGCACATGCTTGCCAGCCCAACGAGGATCCCAAGGCAAGCATCCAACAGTCATCTTTCGACTACAAAGAACGATCGACACCCCCGGAAGGGGGAAGGTTAAAACTACAACGACAGCAACACAAAAAAGTAGGGAAAAAAAGAACGCATCACCGATGCAAGCTCCACCAGGAGGGCAGAGCACCACCACCATCACCACTGAAGAAACAAAGCAGGGGAACAAGGGGAAACAGCCAAGCAGAGAACCCCTCTGTCTCCGTCGTCATTCTCTCCCTGCTACGTTTTCATTTTCATTCTCATACCATTCACTCCTCCTAGCATGGAGTTCATCAAAAAGGGACTCGACCAGGAGGATCTGTTTCCCTGGATCATCACTGACTTGACCATTGGAGTGCCCCCACCGGAAACCCCGGCCCGGGTCACTAACCCCTGTTTTGCAGGTCCAGGACCAGAGGATCGCCAGGCAGCGAAGGGAGCACACTCCGGCACCAGCAGCAGCTACGGGCCACAGTAATCTTGGCGGCAATAGATTAGCATGCCAGGAAGGGGGGAGAACGAAGCAAGGCTCGCTGCAAGACGACGGGTCCAACCTAAGCCATTCCCCATTCTTCTCACAAGCAGTTCCGCAGAAGGATGGTGATAACGCAAGCGAGGGAGGCTTCCACTAGTCTTGTGGGGGATTCCCCATCTTGGGGGAACTCGTGCCACCAAGAGGAGGAGCCCCCCACTCCTGTTCAACCACCTCCATCGGAGTCCCAGCTGGCCGCGCTCGCCCAGTAGATGCAAGTCCTTGCCACGGCAGTGCGCCAGCTCCAGCACCAACACCAATCCTTGGCTACCCACCAGCAGCCAGGGACTTCGGTGGCCCATGCCGCGGCTCCCCGTGATAGCCTGCATTCCTTCCAAGGAGGGCCTTCGTAGCCGCGGGCCACTACTGACAACCGAGGTAGCCATCAAACTCCGGTGAAGAGATGACGAGCCGGCCCTGCTGACAGGGAGAGCCACTCGCCAAACCTCGAGCAGGCGATGCCCAAACCCCGGAGAGGCAGAAAAAGCAAGACCCCCCATCACGGAGGCCGTGCATCCATGTCACCTTCTCCGTCTCCTTCAGCGGAGGGGTTTACTGACGAAGCCATCAGGCACGCGACGGAGAAGCACCTGGAGGAACATGAGCGCAAGCTGGTGGAGTTCTCCCATCGGATCGCCAACATGCAGGGCTTCGCTAGTGAGCGAGCGGGCTACGACGCCCGTCCCCCATTCTCCCAAGAAATCCAAGCGGAGCCGATCCCGCATCAGTTTCGGATGCCACAGGTGGATCCCTACGATGGGACCACCGACCCCCTGGACCACCTGGAAAGCTACCGGACCCTCATGAGGGTCCAGGGAGCCACCGATGCTCTTCTCAGCATTGCCTTTCCTGCCACTCTCCGAAAAGCAGCCCGGGTGTGGTTCACCCGTTTGGAGCCAGAGAGCATCAACTCTTTCGTCCAGTTAGGGCAAAAGTTTGTGGCCCACTTCGACGCCTGTAAGAAGTTACCATTAGAGGCAGACAACCTCTTCTCCATCCAACAGCAAGACCGTGAGTCCCTGCGAGACTACGTGGCCCGCTTCAAGGCTGCCGCACTGGAGATTTACAACCTTGATGAGCCAGTTGTCATGCTGGCGCTGAAGCGAGGGCTCAGGTGATGCGGGACTAATATATATGCAATTTTTTTTTTATGTTTTATATGTGGGGTTGAGTGATTAATTCCTAAATTTTAGATTAAAATAAGTTGTAGGAAATTTTATATGAATTTTAGAAGATCAGCATGCAAATTAGGACCTATAAAAGTAGAAAAGAAGGATCGCCGGGGCTGAGAAGCCTCGGTTAGGGCAAGTTCTCCTATAATAAAACTACTGGAGGTATAGGGGGTGTACCTGACAATGTCTGTGAAGATCGCAGCAAAGGGTCTCTCGTTTCTCGATGGATGCGGCCTGGAAAACCGAGCCAAAGACCCGTGGATACCCGGCTTTCTGCTCGGTGATCCGATTGAGGCTTGGCTGGAGTCGTTGGATTCGTAGGAACTCGAGGACCTGTAAACGACCTGTCAGGGGTTAGAAAACTCACAAAGGAATAAGAAAATAAAGGAAAAATAGTAAGGGAAGGCTTCTTTTGGAGTGGGCGTCCAGGGATCTGAGATGCTTGTTGGCAGCAGGAAGATGATTGCAGCATTGGGAAGAAAAAACTCTCGCAAACCCCTTTATGCACAAGCAGGGTATCACACAACTCAGTAGAAGAACTCAAGGTTTTCATTCATCAAAATTCTAACTTCATACAAGAGGCTAGGGTCCCTTAAATAGACCCTTAACCATGGGCCCCAAGTAAGGGTACTTTAGACTTTACATAGGACTCCTTTTCCCTTACAAACTCTAACTAGGAATACATGGCAACCTAGGTAGAAAATTTTAAAAGGAATGGGACTCCCTCTCCTTGTCTTGGTCGGCCAAGAGGGTGACCATAAGTGGCCGACCAAGGGGAAGGTAATTCTAAGGAGGGGTGCCCTAATTTCTTCCTGGGCCTGGGCTGGCCCAGTTTCCTTCTGGCTGGTCTCCAGGCTTCAGGTTTGCACTTGTTTTAATTCTTCTCCGGGGATCTTCATGTCTTCTAGTTAGGTTGGACTCGGGCTCAACATCCATGTCTTCAATCAGGTTGGACTTGGTCTTCAATTGTATGATGTGGTCTTGAGTCTTCAATATGGTTGAACAGGACTCAAAATAAATCTAGCTCGACATGAGCTCACTAACATTGGACTGGACTAGCTCAACATGAGCTAAATAATTACAGGACTTAAATGAAAACAACTCAGCTGGACTAAGCTTTATTACAGTGGACTCGAATGTCATTTAAGTGATCCACAGAGGGTTGAAAAGCCTCTGCCTTATTCTGGTGCCTTTGGTGTCCGCATCAATTCTCCCGGGGTGGGAGGAACTCGACCCTGTCGAGTGAAGATCAGACTAGCTCACATATCTCTCAAGAAGGTCTGGGTTGAGGTGTTGCAAGTCCTCTCGAGAAATCCATGAATCGTCCGACTCTGGCCGGCCTTGCCATCGGACTGGAAGAGTTGATAACCGCAGCCCCGGGTCGTAATGGCTTGATCGTCCAGGATACGCTCGATCCGTTCTCCTCTCTTAGGCCAATTAGTTGGTGGACACTCTGGGTAAGGATCACTCTCAACAGAAGGGATAGGTCCAAAAGCCTCACTGGGTATCGTTGTCGGTTCCCTGTACTCAACCAGGTCTGTAATATTGAAGGTAGAACTAATGCCCATATCCAAAGGCAAGTCTAGCACATAGGCATTTGACCCAACCTTCTTTAATACTTTAAAAGGTCCGGCTCCCCGAGCATGAAGCTTCTTAACGGTCCCAGGTGGGAACCGTTCAGGCCTAAGCCTAATCATGACAGAATCCCCTACATCAAATTCTTTGATCCTTCTTCGGGAATTAACCAAATTTTTATGAGTTTCATTGCTTAAGTTTATCTTTTGGTTAATGTCTTTATGCAAGTCTCTAATATGCTGTGCAAATGACTTTGTGGACTCTGAGACTCGTGCATGAATAGGTAAATGAATCAAATCAATGGGGTGATTAGGCTTGTACCCATAGACTATCTCAAAAGGGCTCTTACCCATTGTCCTATTTACTGAACTGTTGTAGGCAAACTCTGCTCTAGGTAATAACAAATCCCATGTTCCAACATGCTCACCTACCAGGCATCTAAGGAGGTTTCCTAAACTTCGGTTCACTACTTCAGTTTGGCCATCTGTTTGAGGGTGGTAGGCTGTAGAAAACTTAAGCTTGGTCCCTAATAGGTGCCATAAGGTCTTCCAGAAATAACTAGTGAACCTAACATCCCTATCTGATATAATGGTCTTGGGTAGGCCATGGAGTTTGACCACATGATCTAAGAAGAGTTTGGCTACCCTAGACGCGTCAAAGGTCTGGGAACAGGGAATGAAGTGAGCCATCTTAGAGAACCTATCGACCACTACAAAGATTGAGTCATGTTTCTTTTGGGTCTTAGGTAATCCTAGCACGAAATCCATACTTAGGTCCTGCCAAGGGCGATCAGGCACTGGTAAAGGTGTGTAAAGACCAGTGTTTTGCTTTTTCTGTTTGGCAACAGCACAAGTTCGACATCTGGCTACAATCTGTGCAACATGCCTTTTCAATCCTGGCCAAAAGAACTGGTCCTCTATTGCTAAGATCGTCTTATTTCTACCGAAATGACCAGCTAAACCTCCAGCATGGGATTCCCAGATTAGGAATTCTCTAAGGAAAGTTTTGGGTATACAGAGTCGATTTTTCTGGAAAAGGTAACCATCCTGAAGGGTATACTCACTATGGGTACTGGATGGTCCTAGCCTAAGGGTCTGGTAAATGTCTCCAAAGTCTGGGCAGTCTTCATATTCATCATTTAACCTATCAAACCCTATGACTTGGGTGCTAACTGATCCCAATAGTAAAGACCTACGGCTCAAGGCATCTGCTACCTTATTTTCAGTGCCAGCACGGTGCTTCAGGACGAAAGTGTAGGCCTGAATGTACTCAATCCATTTACCATGCCGTGGGTTCAGTTTCTTTTGGGAGTTCAGGATCGGAGTGCCTCATGGTCAGAAAATAAAACAAACTCCTGCGGTAGTAAATAATATCTCCAATATCTAAGGGCCTGGACTACCGCATAAAATTCCTTGTCATAGGTAGAGTACTTAAGTTTAGCCTCATTCAGATTTTCACTGAAGAAGGCTACAGGGTGGTTCTCTTGACTTAGTACCCCACCTATTCCTACTCCCGAGGCGTCACAAGCGACCTCAAACACCTTAGTAAGGTCAGGTAATCTAAGGATGGGTGCATGGGTCATCTTATCCTTAAGCTCTAGGAAGGCCTTATCAACTGCTTTGGTCCACTCAAATGTACCCTTCCTAATGCAATCGGTGATAGGTGCGACGATTATGCTGAAACCCCTAATAAATCTCCTGTAAAAGGTTGCTAGGCCATGGAAACTACGTACATCATGGACATTAGAGGGTGTAGGCCACTCAACAATCGCCCTAACCTTTTCAGGATCTACAGAAACTCCCTCAGGGGTGACAACAAAACCTAGGAAGATGACCCTATGTGCCATGAAATCACACTTCTTAAAGTTGGCATAGAGGTTATTCTCCCTAAGGGTTTGGCATACCAGTCTTAGATGACTAAGGTGGTCCTTCTTGGTCCTGCTATAAATCAGAATATCGTCAAAGTAGACCACAACGAATTTTCTGGTAAACTCTCTCAGGACCTGGGTCATAATCCTCATAAAGGTACTTAGTGCATTGGAAAGTCCAAAGGGCATTACAACCCACTCAAACAGGCCATCCTTAGTCTTGAAAGCAGTTTTCCACTCATTCCCAGGTCTAATTCTCACCTGATGATAGCCGCTCTTAAGGTCTATCTTGGAGAAAACTTTGGCTCCGGCCATCATGTCTAACATATCATCCAATCGGGGGATGGGAAACCTATATTTCACAGTTATTTTGTTGATAGCCCTACTATCTACACACATCCTCCAGGTACCATCCTTCTTAGGGGTCAGTAGAGCAGGGACTGCACATGGACTCAGGCTCTCCCTAATGAAATCCTTCCTAAGTAATTCTCCCACTTGTCTCTGTAATTCTTGATGCTTACTGGGATTTAGTCTATAGTGAGGAAGGTTTGGTAAAGTGGCTCCTGGAACTAAGTCTATTGCATGCTGGATGTTCCTAAGGGGTGGCAATTGATCAGGTAAATCCTCAGGGAAGACATCCTCGAATTCTTTCAGAGCTTCAACAATTTCTTTAGGGTGTTCCTTTTGGGTTGGGTCTACTATTTCTTTGGAGGTCAAGATCCAACCAGGGTTACCCTCAACAATCTCCTGTTCTAACTCCCTAGCCTTTATCAGGTTAACTCCAGGTTTCTTGTCCTTAAGGCTACTAGAACTCCTCTTAACTGGGTCCCTAGGGGGAGCTGGATTGATAACAAACTTATTCCCATGGTAGTTGAAGGTACAAACATTGGTTCGACCATACAAGTTTGCATCATGATCAAATAGCCAAGGCCGACCTAAAATAATACTACTTACTTCCATGGGGATAACATCACACCAAATCTTTTCCTCATAGGTCTGCAATCTAAGTAAGATTTGGCACCTAACTTGAATTTGGATGGAGATAGAATCTACCCAAGAAACTTTGTACGGGCTAGGATGAGGAATGTGGTCAATCCTAAAGATTTAACTGTCTTGGCAGAGATGGCATTGACACAACTCCCACTATCTATGATGATCTTAAGAACCTTATCCCCCATCTTAACAAAAGTCTGTAGGATGCTAGTCCTACGCCAATCTTCCTTAACTGGGGTTTGGGCTAGGATGCACCTAACCACTCCTAATTGGTACTCAAACTCAAGTTCTTCCTCCTCACCTTCGTACTCCTCTATTAATTGATCATCAGCCTCATAAACTTCTCCCTCAGGTTCGACTACAGACTCAGGCTCTTCTTCTTGTAATTCACCTAGATGTAAAGCACTAACTGGACATTGATTCATAAAGTGGCCTGGCTTATGACATCTAAAATAGGTCTTCTGGGAAGTGTAACCCTTATTAGCTTCTACAAATTTTCCTCGATCATCCTTGCGGGCCAAAGAATTACTAGGCTTGGGTCGACTCGGACCTGGCTGACTAGGACTGGGTCAGTTTGGGCCTGGTAGACTAGGACTGGGTCGACTAGGTATGGGTCGACTCTGAAGGGGCTGTCTAGCTCCCGGATACTGACTAGGGTATCTAGTGGGCTCAAGTCGACGGTAAACGGGCCCTCTATGGAAACGTTCATGATCCCTAGCAATCTGGTAAGCATGGCCCAGGTCTCTAACCTCTCTCATGTAGAGCTCTTTCTTAATGTCATCTCTTAATTCAGCCCTAAACCTAGATAAGACAACATCCTCAGACTCCCTCAAATCACATCGCATGGAATACTCATCAAATTTTGCAATGTACTCACTATGCTCTTGTTACCCTGATTAAATCGTTGCCATTGATCTAGTAACCCACTACGATATGAAGCTGGAACGTATCTTGTCCTAAGCTTACCCTTCATGGCCCACCAGGTGGTTATAGGATCACGCCCTCCTAGATTAAGGGTTCTCTCAACACTAGCCCAATATAACCTGGCTTCCCGAATCAACTTAAGCTTAGCAAACCTAAATTTATGCTCCTCTATCATATCATACCATTCAAAATATTGATCCATCTCTCCTTCCTAATATATATAGACCTTAGGATCTAGACAACCATCAAAAGTTGGAGCATCAAGCTTGACATGTCTATAGTGGTGCGGGCACCAGACTCAGAAGAAGACTTCAGGGCTCCATCTGGATCTCTGATTGACCTTGCCTGAAGAATTAGGGTTTTCTGGTTTTGTAATAAGGGTTGACCTGATCAACTCAATTTTGAGTCTGTAATTTTGTCATTTCAATTTTTGTTGGGTCATGTTGACTCAGTCCAAGTCCAAGGCCCAGGTAGGTGTCATTCCCTTTGCCATAGGGCACCAAATTTTCCAGCTACAAGTGGGTGCCACACTCCCTGCCACATCTCCATCCAGTGTACCTTGGTCCCCATGCCTCAAGTAAGTAGGTTCTTTTTTCTTGCACCACTTGGGGGAGAAATCCATCAAGATACCTCAATCCAAGGAGGAGACAACTTCTTTCCAGATAAACCCAAGCCAGGATGGCAAGAATTTTTCTTGAAGAGAGGATCAAGGAGGTGCCCCACAATGTTCCATAAAAATCCAAGTTATAAAAGGAAAGAGAGCATGTCTTGGGGAGAAAATCAAATAGGCACCCAAAAGTCTCCAAAAGTGCCAAAGCCATGAAAGGAAGAAGCCTAAACTTGTGGAGCAAGACTAGGAGGTGTCCAAATGAGCCAAACCATGAAGGGAAAATCCTTGATTCATGGAGAGATACTAGGAGACACCCCCATAACCTGCCATTTGGAGCTGATTTTCAAGTTTTCTTGGAGTTTTTGGGTTGCCCACTCATGGAAGGAGTCTTGGGAAGAGAATTTGATGCCTAAAGTGTGGGTTAGTCCTATTAGTCCCACATGGAAAATGTATAAAATTTTATTTCTTTGTTATGTCTATATATTCAACTCTGTGTAACTCTTGAATTTAATGATGAATGAAATCAATTTCTTTGTGAGCAACTTTGTGTTTCTCTCTTCCGCACTTATATTCAAGTGTTGAGCTCCGTGAGGGAGTAAATCCGGGTTCCCTAGGAACCTTGAGGAGGTGTGAGATCTCCAACCCCAAAACTCTAGCTTAGTCCACCCATCTCTACTCCACCACCACCAAACCCTAATTTTCCATCTACATCCCACGGCCCCTCTCTTCCACATAGAGGCCGGCCACCAGCATCCAGGTTCAGATCAACTGTTTCAACTACAGAGCAAGTTCAAAGAAGAGTCAGATCAGTATCAAGATCTCCGGAACTTCTACATCCAACAATCTTCATTAAGTCCTCAGGTCAGTGTCTTTCTTTGAGTTTCTGGTTCTTTTTTTTTGTTCTTCTTCTTCCAGATCCTGAGTTCGAGAAGAAGGCCAACCTTGCCATAGGACTACAATTCGAGGATCCATTGTGAAGATACCCCGTCTCCAAGGATCCTACAATCTGCTCGAGAGTGTCCTTCAATTGAAGCAACGAGAGATATCACAGTCAGGTATAAAACCTTCTCTTCTCTCTTCGTCTGTTTCTTGAAAGAGGAGTAAACCCTAGGTCTGGGGGTTTCTCAATCCCCAGCGATCCTACTTCTGAGTTACTCTGATAATCCACTCCTTTTAATTGTGCTTTCTGTCATTCTTAGTTTCTTTCAACATTAGTTTATCTTTCCTTTGAGTCAAAGCCGACTTCTGAAAATAAATAAATAAAAAAAATATATTAATTTTAATTTACTTCTGCATCGCAACATCTTTTTTGTTCTGCATCATTTTTGGTATCAGAGCTTTCGTGCTGCATCATTTTGGTATCAGAGCCATGTCTAGGGTTTCTGACTTGCTTGCATGTTTTGAGTATCTCTCTTTTTTACTTTGTCTGCTCGAAGTAGACTCCCCAGGATGTCCGGTCCTAGGAACAAAGTGAGGTGCAAGCCTCCTCTTCCCATTCCATGGGGTGTTCCTAGGGCATGTAGGGGATCCGCTGGGTTACAACTTCATAGCAGGAATTGTAAATGGGGGAAGCATTCTAGTTTCAGTCTGTAACTACCCTGTTGAAGGAATTGTTTCTCATTACAGGTAACTCCAAATTGCATGATTTTTATTTTCCTAGAACCAGTATAATTGAAACTATATTACATAATTTTACTGTAATTTATTGGTTTGTGTGAAATTTCTGAGAGTTAAATTATAGCAATTCTGTTTCTGTATTTCTGCAATTCAATTTTTTTTGAGTGGTCATCTCCTAATTCATCTTAAGGGCAATTAAGCATCTAAGATAAGGGGAGGAGTTGATAACCTCTCCTTAGCCCAAAACCACCATCCATTTATTCGATCCTAAGCCTAATTTTAAAATTTATTAAACTTAATTTGCCCTAGTGGGTTAGGGACACCAACAAGTCGGGTCTAGGCTAGTGTTGAGTCAGTTTGTCTAGTTACTCTGTGTGTGCTTTGTACTCAGTGTCTAGAACGGTGATTCAGGGATTCTATCTCGAAGGGCTTGTGTGCTGGTCCGCCTACCTGGCCAATCACTGATTGGTGTCTAGGATTGGCATTTAGGGACCTAACACTCCCCTTACACCTGCCTGGCTGAGTCCCGAGTTACTACAGGCTAGCTTGCCACTCTGATTGGGCATCTAGTTTGGGCTCTAGGTCTAGTTAGCCCGTAGTCGTTTCAGTCGAGTCTCATTTGGTGTATTTGCTTGCATCATCATGTCCACCCGGAATGGAGTACCCTCCTAACCTGGTCAAACCCAACCTGATTTAGAGGCCATGATTAGAACTCTTACCGAAAGTATGACCAAATTGAGTCAGGATATGAATGAGGGTTTTGCCCAGTTTAGAGACCGAGCCCAGGGACTTGAGAAACGTAGACATAAAAATTGGACCCCTGATCCAAAATTTAATAGGCCCCAACCTCACCCATGCCAGAAGCCTAGGAGGACCTTATATCGTGATCCCGAGCATAACCCTAGAAGCCTATACCCATACTTGGTTGACTCAGAGAAGGGACCCGTTAGGAACACCGAACCTTATGCACCCACTTTTGATGGAAGACAAGAGACATATATTAAGTGGGAAGAACAAATGGATCGGTATTTTGAGTGCACTAATATATCGGAATTAGGACAAGTTAGGTTGGCCAAAACCAAGTTCACCAAACATGCAAGGTCGCATTGGTATGCTATTGAGCATGAGTGTTATCAAAGAAAAGAAGAAATATATACTTGGAGAGATATGAGAAGTAAGTTGAGAGATAGGTACCTAGGTAGATCCTATGAGAAAAGACTTTTAGACCAATGGTACCAATTGCGACAAGGTAATAGGCCTGTGTCTAAATATATCGAGGACTTCCAGTGGTATGACATGAAATGCAATACCATTGAGACCGAAGCTCAGATCACATCGAGGTTTAGGGTTAGGTTACACCCAGACATTTATAGGAAGCTATGCCTTGAAAAGACCAATAAGTTAGACCGAGCCTACCAAGAAGCCCAAGACTATGAGTGGTCTTTAAGATATAACCAATCAAGTACTTTGGACTTAAAGCCAACCTCTACCAACTTGAGTCAAGTTCTGATTGATCCGACACCCGTAGTGAACCAGACTTTTGTTTGTCAATTCCCACTTGTGTCACCTCTTGACCAGAAGGATAACACTGAGAAGGAGTTAGGCATGGCCATCCCAAAATTAGTTGACCTGACCAGAGCCATACTTAAAGAGGAATCAAAGGAGAATAGATTAGAACATTTCAGTGAGATTGAGGAAGAAATATATGAGCCTGACATAAGTTTGATAGATGAATATAAAGAAGAAGAATTTGAGGATATCTCTCCCGATAATTCAATTAACCAACTCCTACCTAATGGGGTTATTGAGGGGACCCCTGCCACTCAAGGAATTCAGGAGCTAAACCTAAGAGAAGACCCTTTTAAGGAAGTTCAGGAAGAGGAAATTGCACTCAATAAGAGTTTAAGTGAGAATACCCCTGAACTCATTGAGGAATCCAAAGAAGACACCCCTGAGTCAAATCTGGTAGAGAAGTGTGAAGAAGGAAGGGGTTCACAAGAATTGCCCATTGAGAAGTTCCAAGAACAAGAAAAAGACAGTAGCTTAGAAGACTTTCTAGATAAACATTCCAAAGACCTTCCTGATAACCTTCCACCTTCTAGGAGCACCCAGCCTACCCTAGAACTTGCACTTGTAGACCCTCCTAGAGCAAATCATGAGGTTTGGATGAGTGCACCTATAAAACAATGTCCTCATTTTAAGGTCGTCCTGAATAACCAAGGTATGTTTTTTGTTTCCTATAAGCCACCTCAAAACTCTGATTCTTATTTCCTACCCTTCCCTGAATCTTCTCATGTTTCTAGAGCTATGGGATTACACTTTACTGAGATTTCTAGGTTGCAAGACTCCTTAGAACCTATTAGGTTTGCCGCCTACTTCTGGAAGACCTTATGGCACCTACTAGGCATCCATAATAAGTTTTCATGCTCAGCATGCCCTCCTCCGACCCAAGGTCAAACCTAGAGAGCCTTAGTTTGTTAGGTTTAGACCTAGAGTTCCTTTGGAATAAAGTCCATTCTTTAGGAATGCGTCATCAGTCTAGTTTAGTTTTTCTTGACCCTTTACTAGGCTTTGGCTCAGATTTTGGTTTGATTGAGAGCACCAGGAATTGGGATTTGTATTTTGTCCAGGGTTGAAATTGCATTCAATGTTTCGATCAATAGGTCTATAGGCTAGAGTCCCTTTGAAATTGTTCATGAATACAAGCCTCACACACCACTTGATCTGATTTCACTATTAGCCCACACACACAAGTCTCTTGATGCACTTGCATAGCATGTAAAGGACTTGCATAAAGAAATTCATGCCAAAATAACTTTAAGTAATGAAACTTATAAGAAGTTGGCTGATTCTCAAAGACGAGTCAAAACTTTTGTTGAGAGAGACTATGTAATGATTAGGTTAAGTCCTGAGTGGTTTTCTCCTGAAACCGTTAGAAAGTTACATGCTAGAGGAGCTGGACCATTTAGAGTAGTGAAGAGAGTAGGATCCAATGCCTATGTGCTCGAGTTGCCTCCAGAACTAGGCAATATCTCTACTTTCAACATTACAGACCTAGTAGAGAACAGGGAGCCAGCTGTGATTCCCAGTGAGCCTTTTGAACCTAATCCTGTTATTGAGAGTGACCCCGATCCTGTGTGTCCACCAACAAACTGGCCTGTGAGGAAAGAGCAGATTGAAAAGATCCTGGATGATCAGGTTATCTCTACTCGTAATCGAGGATACCAAAGATACCTGGTCCGCTGGCAAGGAAGGCCAGACTCTGATGACTCTTGGATCTCCTGAGAAGAACTAAAAGATTTGGATCCAGACCTCTTGGAGAGATACCAGAGCCAACTTGAGCCTTACTCGACAAGGTCGAGTTCCTCCCACCCCGGGAGAATTGGTGCGGGCACTAGACTCAGAAGAAGACTTCAGGGCTCCATCTGGATCTCTGATTGACCTTGCCCGAAGAATTAGGATTTTCTGGTTTTGTAATAAGGGTTGACCTGATCAACTCAATTTTGAGTCTGTAATTTTGTCATTTCAATTTTTGTTGGGTCATGTTGACTCAGTCCAAGTCCAAGGCCCAGGTAGGTGTCATTCCCTTTGCCATAGGGCACCACATTTTCCAGCTACAAGTGGGTGCCACACTCCTTGCCACATCTCCATCCAGTGTACCTTGGTCCCCATGCCTCAAGTAAGCAGGTTCTTTTTTCTTGCACCACTTGGGGGAGAAATCCATCAAGATACCTCAATCCAAGGAGGAGACAACTTCTTTCCAGATAAACTCAAGCCAGGATGGCAAGAATTTTTCTTGAAGAGAGGATCAAGGAGGTGCCCCACAATGTTCCATAAAAATCCAAGTTATAAAAGGGAAGAGAGCATGTCTTGGGGAGAAAATCAAGGAGGCACCCAAAAGTCTCCAAAAGTGCCAAAGCCATGAAAGGAAGAAGCCTAAACTTGTGGAGCAAGACTAGGAGGTGTCCAAATGAGCCAAACCATGAAGGGAAAATCCTTGATTCATGGAGAGATACTAGGAGACACCCCCATAACCTGCCATTTGGAGCTGATTTTCAAGTTTTCTTGGAGTTTTTGGGTTGCCCACTCATGGAAGGAGTCTTGGGAAGAGAATTTGATGACTAAAGTGTGGGTTAGTCCTATTAGTCCCACATGGGAAAAGTATAAAATTTTATTTCTTTGTTATGTCTATATATTCAACTCTGTGTAACTCTTGAATTTAATGATGAATGAAATCAATTTCTTTGTGAGCAACTTTGTGTTTCTCTCTTCTACACTTGTATTCAAGTGTTAAGCTCCGTGAGGGAGTAAATCCGGGTTCCCTAGGAACCTTGAGGAGGTGTGAGATCTCCAACCCCAAAACTCTAGCTTAGTCCACCCATCTCTACTCCACCACCACCAAACCCTAATTTTCCATCTACATCCCACGGCCCCTCTCTTCCACATAGAGGCCGGCCACCGGCATCCAGGTTCAGATCAACTGTTTCAACTACAGAGCAAGTTCAAAGAAGAGTCAACTCAGTATCAAGATCTCCAGAACTTCTACATCCAACAATCTTCATTAAGTCCTCAGGTCAGTGTCTTTCTTTGAGTTTCTGGTTCTTTTTTTTGTTCTTCTTCTTCTAGATCCTGAGTTCGAGAAGAAGGCCAACCTTGCCATAGGACTACAATCCGAGGATCCATTGCGAAGATACCCCATCTCCAAGGATCCTATAATCTGCTCGAGAGTGTCCTTCAATTGAAGCAACGAGAGATATCACAGTCAGGTATAAAACCTTCTCTTCTCTCTTCGTCTGTTTCTTGAAAGAGGAGTAAACCCTAGGTCTGGGGGTTTCTCAATCCCCAGCGATCCTACTTCTGAGTTACTCTGATAATCCACTCCTTTTAATTGTGCTTTCTATCATTTCTTAGTTTCTTTCAACATTAGTTTATCTTTCCTTTGAGTCAAAGCCGACTTTTGAAAATAAATAAAAAAAAAATATACATTAATTTTAATTTACTTCCGCATCGCATCATCTTTTTTGTTCTGCATCATTTTTGGTATCAGAGCTTTCGTGCTGCATCATATAGGATCGGTCCTCCTGGTCTACAAAATCCTGATTAGGCCTTCTATGACGAACTTCAGGGATTGGGTCAGGACGATAGCCTCTTCTAGTTTCAACCTCAAGATATGGATCAGGGTTTGGGGTCCTCCTGGGCTCAGGATTGTAGTATGGGTCAGGTTGAGGGGCTCTCCTAGGTTCGACCTCTTGGTATGGGTTAGGGTCTGGGGTCCTCCTAGGCTGAGGGTTATAGTATGGGTCAAGATGAGGGGCTCTCCTAGGTTCGACCTCAGGGTATGGATTAGGGTTTGGGGTCCTCCTAGGTTGAGGGGAATTAGGATCTGGCTCAGACTGTGACCCATGGGTTCTTTGTATGGTCTCTACACGGCCTTCTAACTGGTCAAACCTATTGGCAAGATGGTCAATTCTATTGTTGGTTTGGGTAGCAGACTGAGTTAACTAGGTAGTCATCTGGGTAGTTATCTGGGTAGCCATCTGGGCCATTTGATCAGCTAGGGCTTTTATTTGAGCTTGTAAGTTTTCCATGGGTTCAAACATTTGTGAAGGAGGTGGGTGATATGAAACTCCTGATCTAGTGCTCATGCAAGACTCGATCATACCGACTATAGCTGACTAGACCTAGAGTCCAAACTAGATGCTCAATCAAGGTGGCAAACTAGCCTATAGTAACCCTGTACTCAGCCAGGCAGGTGTAAGGGGAGTGTTAGGTCCCTGATTGCCAATCCTAGACACCAATCAGAGATTGGCCAGGTAGGTGGACCAGCACACAAGCCCTTTGGGATTGAATCCCTAAACCACCATTCTAGACACTGAGCACAAGACACACACAGGTTAACTTGACACAGTGATCTAACACTAGCCCGGACCCGACCAGTTGGTGTCCCTAGCCCACTAGGGCAAATTAAGTCTAATTAATTTTAGGTTAAGGCTTGGGACCGAATGCAAGGGATGTGGTTTTGGGCTAAGGAGAGGTTATCAACTCCTCCCCTTATCTGATATAGCAAGAGTGCCCTTAAAAGTAAATTATGCAATGATGGCAGGCAGATGAGGATGCAAATTAGGGTTTAGATTTTTTTTTTTGGTATTTTTCTTAAATAGAATAAAACTTGCAAATTATGGCCTAATATGTAGGAAATATACTAAAATTAAAAGATATGCAAAAATTTCTAAACAAAACCCTAAAACTTCCAAACTTGTCTTGCTGAAAAAAATATACCCAAAAATTTATAGGCTGTATTTCAGCTTGCAGAAAATTCACAGTCCAAAATAAAATCTTCAAAAATTCTGAAAATTACTGTGAATTATGATAAATCCATAAAAAAAAATTTAAAAATTTTTAGATTTTTTAACAGAGAGTAATAATTAAAATAACAGAGCATATACGGACTGAAAAATTGCAGAAAACAAGCCCTAATCTAAGCTCTGATACCAAATGATGGAGGACTAATATGCATGCAATTTTTTTTGTTTGTTTTATATATGGGGTTGAGTGATTAATTCCTAGATTTTAGATTAAAATAAGTTGTAGGGGATTTTATATGAATTTTAAAAGATCAGCATATAGATTATGACCTATAAAAGTAGAAAAGAATGATCGCCGGGGCTGAGAAGCCTCGGTTAGGGCAAGTTCTCCTACAATAAAACTACTGGAGGTAGAGGGGGTGTACCTGATAATGTCTGTGAAGATCACAGCAAAGGGTCTCTCGTTCCTCGACAGATGCGGCCTGGAAAATCGAGCCAAAGACCCGCGGATACCCGGCTTTCTGCTCGGTGATCCGATTGAGGCTTGGCTGGAGTCGTTGGATTCGTAGGAACTCGAGGACCTGTAAACGACCTGTCAGGGGTTAGAAAACTCACAAAGGAACAAGAAAACAAAGAAAAAATAGTAAGGGAAGGCTTCTTTTGGAGTGGGCGTCCAGGGATCTGAGATGCTTGTTGGCAGCAGGAAGATGATTGCAGCATTGGGAAGAAAAAACTCTCGCAAACCCCTTTATGCACAAGCAGGGTATCACACAACTCAGTAGAAGAACTCAAGGTTTTCATTCATCAAAATTCTAACTTCATACAAGAGGCTAGGGTCCCTTAAATAGACCCTTAACCATGGGCCCCAAGTAAGGGTACTTTAGACTTTACATAGGACTCCTTTTCCCTTACAAACTCTAACTAGGAATACATGGCAACCTAGGTAGAAAATTTTAAAAGGAATGGGACTCCCTCTCCTTGTCTTGGTCGGCCAAGAGGGTGACCATAAGTGGCCGACCAAGGGGAAGGTAATTCTAAGGAGGGGTGCCCTAATTTCTTCCTGGGCCTGGGCTGGCCCAGTTTCCTTCTGGCTGGTCTCCAGGCTTCAGGTTTGCACTTGTTTTAATTCTTCTCCGGGGATCTTCATGTCTTCTAGTTAGGTTGGACTCGGGCTCGACATCCATGTCTTCAATCAGGTTGGACTTGGTCTTCAATTGTATGATGTGGTCTTGAGTCTTCAATATGGTTGAACAGGACTCAAAATAAATCTAGCTCGACATGAGCTCACTAACATTGGACTGGACTAGCTCAACATGAGCTAAATAATTACAGGACTTAAATGAAAACAACTCAGCTGGACTAAGCTTTATTACAGTGGACTCGAATGTCATTTAAGTGATCCACAGAGGGTTAAGAAGCCTCTGCCTTATTCTGGTGCCTTTGGTGTCCGCACCATCAGGTCCTCCCGCCTAACCTACTCGCTCAACAAGAAGCCCCCCAAGACTTATTCCGAGCTCCTCCTTCGAGCCCAAAAGTACATCCGCGTCGAGGAGGCGGGAGCTCGACGGGAGGCCACTGAAGAAGTCGGCCCCCACCGAGACGTCCGGGACCCGGAAGCCGGCACCCAAGGCTCCGAACTCCCGGAGGGACCGGCCAAGATTGAAAGGGGCTCCCATTCCTGAGGAGAGTTATACCCCCCTGCTCACCCGAGAAAAAAAATCCTCATGGAAATCGAAGGCGAGGATTACCTGAGACATCCACCTCTGATGAAGTCTTCCACCGACCGTGATAAAACTAAGTACTGTCGCTTTCACCGTGACCATGGCCACGACACCGAGTGCCGCAACCTTAAGTGGGAAATCGAAAAACTCATCAAGAGGGGCTACCTCAAAAGGTTCATGGGGGCAGACCTCAGGAGGAGTTCCAGGCACTTGTCACTCTCCTGCCAGCTCCAGCCATCGATAACCGTCCCACCGAGAAGCCGGTGGGCATGATCTCCTAGGGAGCTGCGCGTGCGCCCAAAAGGGCCCGGGGGGTAGGGGACCCTGAGAATTTACTCCCCTTTATGAAGGAAGGGAAAAACGGGGAGAAAAATGTAAATAATGATGACGTGGTTGTCGAGATGACGATCACGAAGCACCCTGTAAAATGCATCATGGTTGATAGTGGAAGCTCCACGGACATGCTTTTTTATGATGCCTTCTCCAGGATGAACCTTTTCCCCGATCAGCTTAGGCCTGTGCATGCACCCCTTGTTGATTTCACAGGTGATTCCATAAGGGTGGAAGGAGAAATCACTCTCCCGGTCACTGCCGGGACCCCACCTCGGTAGAGCATTGTTATGATGACTTTCATGGTTGTAAGGCTCCCTTCCGTCTACAACGTGATCTTGGGCCAGCCCGAGCTCAACTTGCTCGACGCCGTTGTCTCCACCAAGAGGCTACTTGTACAGTTCCCAACTCCCTACGGTGTCGGAAAAATGAGGGGAGCACTCCAGCCGGTGCAGCATTGCTTCCAGACCCTCCCTGGGGTCAAGGCCCCTGAGGATGATCCCAAGGCAGATGATCTCGACCAAAGGGCCCAAGACCCCAGGGGAGGCCCGGTCGAGCGCCTACTCTCTTACCCGCTCGGGGACAATCCCATGAAGACAGTGCAGATTGGAGCCCAGCTACCCAAGGAGGAAAGGACCCAACTACTGGAGTTCCTGCAGGCAAGCACGGATGTGTTCGCTTGGATGGCGACGGACATGCCAGGTATTCCTCCTGACATCATTACTCACAAATTGAGTGTTGACCCAAAGCACAGACTAGTTCGGCAAAAGAAAAAAAGTTTCACCCCGGAGAGGCAAGCAGCTATCAAGAAGGAAGTTGATAAACTCCTGGCTGTCGGCTTCATTCGAGATGTCCAATATCCGAGCTGGCTGGAGAATGTAGTGATGGTAAGGAAGAATAATGGCAAGTAGAGGATCTGTGTAGACTACACCAACCTCAACAAAGCTTGCCCGAAGGACAGCTTCCCTCTGCCGAAGATTGACCAGTTAATGGATGCCACCTCTAGCCACAGGCTGATCTCTTTCATGGATGCATTCTTCGGGTACAACTATATCCGTATGCATCCAGAAGACGAGGAGCACACCACTTTCATTACCAACCAAGGGACATACTGCTACAGGATGATGCCTTTAGGTTTGAAGAACACAGGAGCTACATACCAACGCCTGGTCAATAAGGTCTTCGAGGACCAAATTGGTTGCAATATGCAAGTGTATATGGATGACATGCTCGTCATGAGCAAGCCGAGCTCGAGCCACATCGCTGACCTCGTCGAATCCTTCCACAACCTGCGGCAACATCAGATGAAGCTGAACCCGACGAAGTGCGCTTTTGGAGTGGCGGCGGGGAAGTTCCTCGACTTTATGATCACCAAAAGGGGCATCGAAGCAAACTCAAAAAAGGTTCAGGCCATCATCGACATGAAGCACCGACCCCTAAGAAGCAGGTCCAGTGCCTGACGGGGCGTATCGCCGCCCTTAGTAGGTTTATCTCGAGGTTGGCCGACCGTTGCCTTCCATTTTTCAAGGCGTTGTGCAAGATGCATGACTTCACCTGGACGAGGAGTGCAGAACAGCCTTCGAGGAGCTGAAGAAGTTCCTCATGAAAGGGATATGCCCTACAAGCCAATCTATGTTGTATCTCCCAAACCATTGTAATTGACAATATTCTAATAAAGGCATTATTTTTCATCATACGCTGTGTTTATTATTATATGATGAACCCCATATATTAGGGCTATGATTTTAGAATTATGATGAGATCATACCAGTGAGACCTAAAGTCTTAAAACCTTAATCTAAAATATTCCTAGTCAAAGGAACCTTGAGTAGGGGATCAGGATTTTTTCCGGTAAGACTAGCACATCCTATGTATACTGAATAGGGTGACTGCTCTCACAGTCACTTGTGTATGACACTAATACTAGGATGTGGGTGCTCATTAGAGAATGAGTTCACTGATATGATCCAACTTGAGAACATCTAATGGAGTCTTAGCTACATGTCAATAGAAGGTTCTCATAGTGGGAGTGGTACAAGTAATCCTTTAACCTGAGACTGCCATAAGTACCTTATGTACATGAACCCATGCTTTGGTTCAATCCTAATCATGACACTGAGTCATGCACAGGATTGATACTGGGAATGGTGAATTGGATATGAAGGTAATGAGTAGGTCAACAAGGAATCGATCACTCTTAGTAAGAGGAGATTGCATCCAGCTAGTTATCAATCGGATGATGATTCAGGGAATCTTTGATCAAAGTAAAGATATTAGAGATGGTTTCTAATATCAATATAATTGAATCATCAATATAAGATTGAGCTAGAAACAGATATAATATTGGATTTGACATATATCCATATCCATAATTATATTTTGGGTGCAGGCTGATCGAAGGATTTAATTATACGGTAACTTTCTACTGAAGGGTAGTTTTGGTATTTCACCATAATTTCCATATCTTCCGGGTAGACATGACACGTTGCTAGACGTCAATCTTGTCTTGTGGATTGATTAAATTGAATGATCACTTATTAGGAAGAGTCCTAATTGATCATAATCGGGTAAGCCTGATTTGACCTAAATCGATTAGAAAGAGTTCTAATCAAATTAGGTCAACTTGTATTCGAACCCACTGCTGGCTAGATATAGAGCCCAATGGGTCACATACTAAAGAGAATTGATCAAGGGTTTAATTTTATAATTAAATCATCTTTGCATGATGAGACTCTAGCAGGTGTTGCAAATCCTAGCTTCTATTCGAATTAGATTAGAATTAGGGTTCCGGATTGGTTCAATTTGGGTTCTAATTGGATCTAATTAGACCCTAATTGAGGTTATTGGGATTATGGCTAACCCTATTGGCTAACCAGGTATCTAGGCTATCCCCCCACCCGCCCCTTATCCTTTTCATGCCAAAATGCCAAGAGTCCATGCGCTAATGGACTCTTGGCGTGCCATTTGGAAGAGTCCATGGCGCATGGACTCTTGGTGCGCTCCATAAAAAACTCCGGTGTTTTTATATGGGGCGGCTTTTCTTATCTCCTTTAGCGCCTCAATTGTCCTCCCTTCGATGGAAATCCAATGGATGATGGGGTTTTAAGAAAGAAAGAAAGCGCTCCTGCTTCCCGGTTGTGCGAAATCATATCTCTTCAGAGATTCAAACTTCGCGACTCCTTTCTTCTCCAATCTTCATGACTTTTCCTTTGAGAAAAGCCGTGGGATTTAATCTGGAAGGCCGTGAGAAGGAGGAGAAGGCCGTGAGAAGGAGGAAAAGGCCATGAGAAGGAGGGAAGGGGCGTGAGAAAATGGGAATGGCGTTTACGGAGAGTTGTGTTGGCATCTCTCCGAAAACTATTTAAGGAATCAGAACTTCGGGATAAAAAATTAATTTTAATTCTTCTTCCTCTCCTAAAGACTCTTTCTCTCTTTTCTTGTTCTTGCACTGTTACCTTTACAGAGTACACCTCTGTTGAAACTCTGCTACTGAACAAGAACAAGAGTGAAAGTCTCCGACGGTAAAGGAAAGGAGTTCTGATTTTATTCTTTCTTTCTTACATTAAGACATTCTTGTCTTAGTTTCTCCTCCAATTTAAGACAAGCCTAAATCCCCTTAGGACAAAGTCTTATCTTCAAGACAAGAGTGTCTTAGAGGGTCAAGGTCTTAGTGGAAGGAGGAGAAGAGATAAAAGAAAGGAAGGCAACCTCTTGTGTGGAAGAATTCCAGCCATAATCCGAAGAATTGAGTTCTACGAAGAAGAACTCAATAGGAGGAACCATTGGACAAGAAGATAGTGTTTTGATCATTGCTCTGTGTGGATCACTATCAGAGGGCGGACACTTGGACGCATGGTGAATTCAAATAGCCCGTTGATCTTCAAGTTTTAAGTCTTCGTAAATTGGAATTAGCGATTACAGGTTGGTATTCTAATTCAATTTGCATAGAAATGTTTGTATTCATACATTCTAGTCTTATTAAGGAGTTCCTATTTTAGGGTTTTTGTGTATATTAATTTTAATTTTTGAAATTACCCTTCCGCTGCGTTGCACCGGAACCCTACAGTGGTATCAGAGCCACCTTAATTAGGACTATAATTTATGATAGTTTGTATATCACATCTTAAGGTTTTTTAAATCCTAATATGTTACTACACTTAGCATATCTTTGATTGTATATATGTTTTGATGTATGCCACTAGTTAGGGTCTTTCACTCAAACCCTAATTATTATAGAGATATGTATAGTTTTGAAGTCATCATACTGAAATAAGGTTGCCCTGGTATAATGGTGGATCCATTATGTGGTAAATGGTTATCCTAGTATGATGACACACTTAGCATATATTTGTTTATTTATAAGAGTGATATGTTGATTGTGATACATTCTATAAGGATGTGCTGGCAATTTATAAATCCCTCCTCTTAAAAATTATATTAAGTCTTAGTATATTTAACTAATAAGCATCACTAGTTATGATGTACAATTGATCATTCGGTGTCTAGAAAGGTGGTTCTGGGAAGGTAAAGAGAATTGTGGTTTTTAATTGGTTCCGTTGACTGACCTGGCCAATTTTTATTGGTGTCTAGGAAAGCAACGGGGGGACTCCCACATCTCTTCCACTTGCCTGGCCGATTTGATTAAATTTAAATCTTGACTAAAATGCTTAGTGTTAAAAATACTATATATTGGCCTTCCTTCATGCTGGATCATTATTGTGTTATGAACCACATTAGGTTTGTTGTATTATCTGCAAGACCTAATATGGTGATTGACATAATACTAGTCTAGTGCATAGATATGCTTACAGTATATTCAGTATAATGCTTTGTTGTGTTATCTGCAAGGGCATTATATTTGAGTATTGACTGTATAGAAATGAAATGGTCTTGACTTAACTAGAACATTATGGTTTGTTGTGTTTTCTGCAAGACTAATAATGTTCTAGAGGCCAAGTTACTTCTTGAGAATTATATGAGATATAATTGGAAGAGTTTCCTACCTTTGAGCTTATAAAAGATTTGTTGTGTTTTCTGCAAGATCTTTTATAAGTTATTAGGATCTCAATCTCACTAAGAAAAACCGATCAGGATTCTTCTCGATTATCATAGTGAGGGCTATGATTTTTGATAAAATAGTGGAAGACATAATTAAATTGAAGACCTAATTTAATTATGTAAGTCATTTTATGGTTGTTTGCTTATGTATTGTTCTTTATTAAATGTAGATAAATGGCATCTTCATTATCACTACGAAGTATCTTAGATACCAACAAACTGACTGGTCCGAACTATGTGGACTGGTTGAGAAATTTAAAGATTGCGCTAAGTTCAGAAAAACTTTTTTATATTCTTGATATCCCTAGTCTTAATCCACTAGGGGATGATGCCACAGAGGAAGATATGGCCACATACAAAATGTGGCAGAATGACTCCCTTACTGTCAAGTGTATCATACTAGCCTCTATGACCAATGAGTTACAGAGACAGCATGAAAGCTTGGATACTCAATCCATAATGCTCAATTTAAAAGAGCTTTATGGAGAACATAGCAGAACTGCTAGATATGAAATATCTAAGCAGTCATTCCGTGCTAGGATGACAGAGGGAACATCCGTTCAGGATCATGTTCTGAAGGTAATTGACTTAATCACCAGATTGGGTCAATTAGGTTTTATCATGGATGGGGAGTTGAATCAGGATTTAATCCTGCAATCATTCCAGGAGTCATTTTCTCAGTTTGTCTTGAATTATCACATGAACAAACTGAACACTTCCTTGTTTGAGCCGTTAAATATGTTAAAAACAGTGGAGAGCCATGTTAAGAAAGAAAAGGCTCCACTTCTTCTTGTTGATAAGACCAATAAGAAGAAATCAGGCAAAAAGGATTTTAATAGGAGGCTAAAACCTAAGAGTGGCATCAATAAGAATAAGAAAGGAAAGAAGGCCTCCAAACAGTCGACCTGTTTCTTTTGCGGCAAAGCGGGACATTGGAAAAGGAATTGCAAGGCTTACCTTGCAACTGTGAAGCCTGGTGCATCAAATGCGCCAAAAGGTATGTATGAGATACATGCTATATTGACATTAAATTCATCTATATCAAATACTTGGGTATTGGATACCGCTTATGGTTACCATATATGCAAATCTTTGCAGGACCTCCACAAGCTTAAAGTATTGAAGGAAGGTGACTTCAATCTCTACGGTGCTAGTGGTGATATCATCCAAGCAGAAGCTGTAGGGACCTATATTCTGAAGTTGCCTTCAGGGAAGATCTTGGAGTTAGAAAATTGTTATTATATGCCTAAGATTATTAGGAACATTATATCTATTCCCTTGTTATTAAAACAAGGATATGTAATGGATGTAACGAGCACTGGTTGCTCGATAATGTTGTCTAATAAAATTATTTGTTCTGGCATATTTAGCAATGGGCTCTTAACTCTTTCTTCCAATGATAGTGTTTTTCATGTCAATAATAAAAGAAAAAGAGAAGACTTTAATGATACTTTACTTTTTCATCATCGACTTAGTCATGTTAATGAGTCTAGGATAAGCAAGTTATACAAAGAAAAATTCCTTGATCCTTATGAGTATGAATCATTAGGAACTTGCGAATCATGTCTTAGGGGTAAGATGACCAAGACTCCATTTACTAGACATGGAGAAAGGTCAACTGAGTTATTAGGACTTATACATACTGATGTATGTGGTCCAATGACAACTCGGGCCAGAGGTGGATACTCATATTTTATCACTTTTACAGATGATTTATCTAGGTTCGGATATGTGTATCTTATGAAACATAAATCTGAAGCCTTTGATAAATTTAAGGAGTATCAAAGTATGGTCGAAAAACAAACCGGGAAAAGTATTAAAGTTCTTCATTCTGATCGAGGAGGAGAATACTTATCCACGGAGTTTTTAGACTATCTTAAAGTTAATGGAATTCTTTCTGAATGGACCCCTCCTTATACACCACAGCTAAATGGTATAGCTGAAAGGAGGAATCGTACCTTATTAGATATTGTTGGGTTCGTTAACCAGTGCGGAAGCGTGGATTTCAAAATTTATGAAACCAGGTCCGAACCCTAATCCCAAATCTCCTTATTAGCAATTAAAAACTATGACTACATGCATGTCCAAATTTAAACATTGTTTAAATACTAACCTCAGATTGCTATTACCAGTCTGATACAGAAATGAACTCCAAATTGAGTAGCCTCTTGAACACACCAGGCATCCACTTGTCCGCCCTCCGATGGTGATCCACACGGGCAGATGATCAAGACACTGACTCCTTAATTGGGTTCCTTCCAATCAAGTTCTACCCCAAGAACTTGATATATGGGCTATTGGCTAGGACTCCTCTAGCCAAACTGGGACTAAACCTTCTCTCTTACCCTTCTCCTTGTCTTCTAGCAACTTTGGCCCCTTAAGACACTCTTGTCTTAAGAATAAGCCCTTGTCCTAAAATGAGACAAGGCTTGTCTTGGAGGGAGAAGAAAATTAAGACAAGATTGTCTTAATGTAAGAAAGAAAGGAGAGGCGCCTTCTTCCTTTACCGTCGGAGAGTTTCTCTCTGACTCTCCTTCTGTTCTGAGATTCGACAGAGCCAAGGCTCTGTAAAGGAATCAAAGAGGAAAGAGAGGAGGGGGAAACAATCTTCTGGAGAGGGAGAGGGAAAATAGAAGCAAGGCTTCGCTGTAGAAAATCTGGAATCATTTTTTTTATGGTGAAGTCTTCTCCTTAAATAGGCGACAGAGAGGCGCCTACCCATCTGTAATAACCCTCTCACGCCCCTCTCTCCCTTCTCACGTCCTTTCCCTTCATCTCACGGCCCTTGAATTAATCTCACGGCCTTTGGGATGGGAAGACGCAAGAAAGAGTCACGAAAAAACACAGAAGGGCGCGCGCAGAAGAGAAGAGTCGCGCCCCTTCGGTGTTTTTTTCTTTTTTCTCACGGTAATCCCGTTTTTTGAAGAGTCCACGCCAAGGTGGACTCTCTTCCACTCCCCTTCAGCCAAAATGCCGATCCCCTTTTCTTTTCTCACGCCAAAACGCCCCTTGGAGAGAGTCCACGCGCGCGTGGACTCTTCTCCTTTCGTGCGCGCGTGGGAAGAGAGGGGAAGGGGCTTAGGCGATGTGGGAAAGGGGTTTAGCCTCTTAGGTTAGCCCAATTGCTAGCCTACTATTAGCCCAATGTCTTGAATCTTCAATTAGATTCAAACCGGAATGAATTTGGATCTAAAAAGGACCAAATCGGAACCCTAACTCGAATCCGATTCAAGTAGAAGCCATGGTTTGCAACACATGCTAGTGTGTTCATCTGCAAACGAGATTTAATTCCAAATTAAATCCTTGATTATCTGTCCTAAGTGTGTGACCCATTGGGTTCCATACCTAGCCAGTAGTGGGTCCGAGTGCAAGTTGACCTAATTTATTCAGAACTCATTCTAATCGATTTAGGTCAAATCGAGCTAACTCGAGTTAGTCAATTAGGACTCCTCCTAATTAGTGATCCAATTAAACCATTTAATTTGATCAACCCACAAGACAAGATTGACGTCTAGCAACGTGTCATGTCTACCCGGAAGATATGGAAATTCTGGTGAAATTCCAAAACTACCCTTCAGTGGAAAGTTCCCGTACAATTCGATCCTTCAATCATCTTGCATCCCGAATATAACTATGGATATGGAAACATGTCAAAACCAGCTTATACTCATTCCCAGCTCAGTCATACACTAATGATTCAATTAATTCGATATTAGAAATCATTTCTAATATCTGTACTTTGATCAAAGATTTCCTGAATCATCATCTGAACTAATTTGGCTGGATGCAATCTCCTCCTACTAGGAGTGATCAATTCCTTGTTGACCTACTCATTACCTTCATATACAATTCACCATACCCGGCATCAACCTTGTGCATGACCCAGTGTCATGATTGAGACTGAACCAAAGCATGGGTTCATGTACATAAGGTATTATGGCAGTCTCAGGTCATAGGACTATTTGTACAACTCCCACTATGAGAAACATCTATTGACATGCAGCTAAGGCTTCATTAGATGTTCCCAAACTGGATCTATTCAGTGAACCATTCGCTAATGAGCACCCACATCCTTGTATTAGTGTCCCACACAAGTGACTATGAGAGCAGTCACCCTTTTCAGCATACATAGGATGTGCTAGTCTAACCGGAAATCCTGATCCCCAACTCAGGGTTCCTATGACTAGGAATATTCTAGATTAGGGTTTTAAGGCCTTAGATCTCACTGGTATGATCTCATCATAGCCCTAGGACCATAGCCCTAATCTATGGGGTTCATCATATAATGACACAGCGAATGATGAAAAAATATTGCCTTTATTAACTTGTCAATTTACAATGGTCTGGGAGATACAAATATTGGCTTATAGGGCATAATCCTTTCAATCTCCCACTTGCACTAAAGCCAATCGCTCTTATTCTTTAACCCCATACAATCGAGGTGGCGATCAAACTCCCGCTGTGGTAGAGCCTTAGTGAAAGGGTCTGCTATGTTGTTCTTTGTATCCACTCTATTGATGCAGACTTCTTGTCTCTCGATTATCTCTCGGACAAGATGGAAGCGTCTCAGAATGTGCTTGGACTTGTGATGGGCTCTCGGTTCCTTAGCTTGAGCAACTGCTCCAGTGTTATCACAATAGTGGCACCGGGCTCTCAATCTCAGGAACTACTCCCAACTCTGTGATGAATTTCTTCATCCAGACAGCTTCCTTGGCGGCTTCACTGACAGCTATGTACTCTGCCTCGGTAGTTGAGTCAGCTACAGTCTGTTGTTTAGTGCTCTTCCAACTTACTGCTCCACCATTCAAGGTAAAGACATACCCTGAAATGGATTTACTATCATCTGGGTCTGATTGAAAACTAGAGTCTGAATAGGCTTCTAGTTTAAGATCAGACCCTCCGTATATAAGAAAAATATCCTTAGTCCTTCTCAGGTACCTAAGAATATTTTTCACAGCCTTCTAGTGATCCTCTCCTGGATCAGCCTGAAATCTACTGGCTACACCCAAGGCATATGCCACATCAGGCCTGGTACATAACATAGCATACATAATCGACCCTATAGCCGAACCATAAGGTATAGAACTCATTCTATTTCTTTCTTCGGGTGTCTTAGGAGACATCCTCTTAGAAAAACATATGCCATGACCAATAGGTAAGTAACCTCTTTTACTTTCCTCCATGCTAAATCTCTTTAGCACCTGGTCAATGTACCTAGACTGGGATAAGCCTAGCATCCTTCTTGATCTTTCTCTATAGATCTTTATACCCAGTATATAGGATGCTTCTCCCAAGTCTTTCATGGAAAACTGTTTCGATAACCACACTTTGACTGATTGTAACATTGGGATATCATTCCCAATAAGAAGTATATCATCAACATATAGAACTAAGAAAACTATGGCACTCCCACTAGTCTTCTTGTACACACAAGGTTCATCCTCATTTTTGAAAAAATCAAATTCTTTGACTGTTTTATCAAATCGGATGTTCCAACTCCTGGATGCTTGCTTTAATCCATAAATGGATTTCTTTAGCCTACATACCTGATTAGGTTTAGTCTCCAAGACAAAACCTTCTGGCTGTGACATATAAACCTCTTCCTCAAGGAAACCATTGAGGAATGCAGTTTTTACATCCATTTGCCAGATCTCATAATCATGATATGCTGCTATAGCAAGCATAATCCGAATAGATTTGAGCATGGCAACAGGGGAAAATGTTTCATCATAATCTATTCCCTGTTTTTGTCTGAAACCCTTAGCCACCAATCTGGCTTTATAAGTTTCAACTTGGCCATCTGCCCCAATCTTCTTTTTATAGACCCATTTACACCCAATAGGGTTAATACCCTCTGGTGCATCAACCAAAGACCATACTTGGTTGACATACATGGAGTCCATCTCGGATCTCATGGCTTCCAGCCATCTGTCTGAGTCTCTACTCATGACTGCTTCCGTATAGGTTAGAGGCTCATCATTTTGAATGATTTGGGCTTCATTATTTTCAATTATGAACCCATACCTCTCAGGTGCCTGTCGCACCCTATCAGACCTACGGATAGGAGTGTGTTCAGGTTCTATATTAACTATGTTGTTACTTGACTGAGAAGTGTCTATTTGTTGAATTTCATTAAGTTCGATATTTCTACCAGTGCCCTTTTGTAGGATGAATTCTTTTTCCATAAAAGTGGCATGCCTACTGACCAAAACCTTTTGTTCAGTAGGGTGGTAGAACAGATATCCTATACTATCTCTAGGATATCCCATAAATAGACATTTGTCTGCTCTAGCATCTAGTTTATGTCCAAAATTTCTTTTTACATAGGCTGGACATCCCCATATCTTAATATACTTAAGATTGGGCTTCTTACCTCTCCATAATTCATATGGAGTGCTAGAGACAGTTTTAGATGGTACTCTATTCAAGATATAAGTTACTGTTTCCAAAGCATATCCCTAGAAAGAAAAAGGTAACTCCGTGAAGCACATCATGGACCGTACCATATCCAATAAAGTACGATTCCTCCTTTCAGCAACACCATTTAATTGTGGTGTGTAAGGAGGAGTCCATTCAGAGATGATCCCCTTATCTTTAAGGTGATCAAGAAACTCAGTGGATAAGTACTCACCTCCTCTATCTGATCGGAGGATCTTTATACTTTTTCCTGTCTGTTTCTCTACCATACTTTGATACTCTAAAAATTTTTCAAAAGCCTCGGACTTATGTTTCATTAGATACACAAATCCATACCTTGAAAAATCATCAGTAAATGTGATGAAGTATGAGTATCCACCATAGGCTTGAGTTGTCATAGGCCCACATACATCTGTGTGTATGAGTCCCAATAACTCTTTTGTCCTTTCTCCATGTCCACTAAATGGAGTCTCGGTCATCTTACCCATGAGACATGATTCACAAGTTCCTAATGACTCATAGTCATAAGGATCAAAGAAATTTTCTTTGTATAACTTGTTAATCCTAGTCTCACTAATATGTCCAAGTCGACAATGCCAAAGTAAGGTATTGTTTACATCATCTCTTTTCCGTTTGTTAGAAACATGAAAAATATTGTCATTAGTGGAAAGAGTTAATAGACCATTGCAGAATATGCCATAACATATAATTTCATTAGATAAAGAAATTGAGCAGCCACTGCTCATTACATTCATAGTATATCCTTGTTTAAGTAACAAGGGTACAGATATGATATTTCTAATGATTTTTGGCATATAGTAACAATTCCTTAGCTCCAAGATCTTCCCTGAAGGTAACTTCAAAATATAAGTCCCTACAGCTTCTGCTTGGATGGGGTCCCCTCCAGCACCGTAGAGCTCAAAGTTACCTTCCTTCAATACTTTAAGCCCCTGAAGTCCCTGCAATGATTTGCAGATGTTATGACCACAGGCGGTATCCAACACCCAAGTATTTGAAATGGAAGAATCCAATGACAAAATAGTATGAACTTCTTTCATACCTTTTGGTGCCTCTGATGCACCAAGCTTTACACTTGCAAGGTAAACCTTGCAGTTCCTTTTCCAATGACCCAGCTTGCCACAATGAAAGCAGGTCATCTGTCCGGAGGCCTTCTTTCCTTTCTTCTTCTTAATGCCCCCTTTGGGATTCATCCTCTTACTGGAACCCTTTTTGCCTGTCTTCTTCTTATCCACAAGAAGAACTGGAGCCTTATTTTTCTTTACATGGCTCTCTGCTGTCTTCAACATATTCAACAGCTCAGGCAAGGAAGAATTAAGTTTGTTCATATGGTAATTAAGAACAAACTGTGAAAATGACTCTGGGAGTGATTGCAAGATTAAGTCTTGATTCAACTCCCCATCCATTACAAAACCTAATTGACCTAATCGAGTGATTAGATCAATTATCTATAATACATGGATTTGTACTGATGTACCTTCTGTCATCCTTGCAAGGAACAACTGCTTAGATATTTCATATTTAGCAGTTTTACTGTGTTCTCCATAAAGCTCTTTTAAATTGAGCAGTATGGAGTTAGTATCCATGCTATCATGCTGCCTCTGCAACTCATTAGTCATAGAGGCAAGCATAACACACTTAACAGTAAGTGAGTCATTTTGCCACATATTATATGTGGTCTTCTCCTCTTGCGAGGCATCTTCCCTTGGTGGTTCCAAAATTGGGGCATCAAGAATATAGGAAATTCTTTCTTGACTGAGTACTATTTTTAAATTTCTCAGTCAATCAACATAATTAGGCCCAGTCAATTTGTTGGCATCTAAAATACTACGGAGTGAGAGTGAAGAGGCCATTTATCTACATTTAAACAAAGAACAATACATAAGCAAACAACCATGAAATGACAATACATAATTAAATTAGGACTTTAATTTAATTATGTCTCCCACTATTTTATCGAGCATCATAACCCTCTATACGATGATCGAGAAAACCCTAATTAGTTTTTCTTAGTGGGGTTGAGATCCCAATCCCTTATAAAGGACCTTGTGTGTACACAACAAATCTTATATAAGTTCATAGGTAGGAAAACTCTCTCCAATTGTAACCCGTACAATTCTCAACTCATCCCGGCCTCTAAAATATTAATAGCCTTGTGTATACACAACAAACTATAATATTTCAGTTAAGTAAGACCCTCCATAGCCATATAGTCATGACTTTAATAGTAATACCCTTGTGTGTACACAACAAAATATTACATTAAATCATGCCATAAACAAATAATTGTATTAGGCCAAAAAATTGTGTTAGTCACCATATTAGGTCTTGTGTGTACACAACAAACCTAGTATAGATCGTAACACAATAATGACCTATCATGAAGGAAGGCCAATAATAGTATTTTAACACCAAGCATGTTAGTCAAGAATTAAATCAATCAGATCGGCCAGGCTAGTGGAAGAGATGTGGGGGTCCCCCCGTTGCTTTCCTAGACACCAATTTAAAATTGGCCAGGTCAGACAGCGGAACCAATTAAAAACCACGATTCCCTTTACCTTCCCAGAACCACCTTTCTAGACACCGAAATGACTAATTATCCATCATGACTAATAATGCTTATCGATTAACTATACAACCACTTAATATAATTTTAAGAGGGATTTATGCAATGCCAGCACATTCAATTAAAAGCTATCACATATATTAATACATGCTTTAAACTAAGCAAATATGTGAAATGTGTGCCATCATACTAGGACAACCATTTACCACATAATGGATACACCATTATGCCAGGGCAACCTTATTTCAGTATGATGGCTCCAGGGCTAATCATATCTCTAAGACAATTATGGTTTCTGTGGAAAACCCTAACTGGTGGCAATCATCAAACTCATGTTCAATCAAAGACATGCATTGTGCATCAATATAAAAACTTTAACATGATACTACATCATTTAATAAAACATGAATTGAACTGCATAAGTTTTAATCATAATAAGGAGGCTCTGATACCACTGTTGGGTTCGTTAACCTGTGCGGAAGCGTGGATTTCAAAAATTTATGAAACCAGGTCCGAACCCTAATCCCAAATCTCCTTATTAGCGATTAAAAACTATGACTACATGCATGTCCAAATTTAAACATTGTTTTAATACTAACCTCAGATTGCTATTACCAGTCTGATGCAGAAATGAACTCCAAATTGAGTAGCCTCTTGAACACACCAGGCGTCCACTTGTCCGCCCTCCGATGGTGATCCATACGGGCAGATGATCAAGACACTGACTCCTTAATTGGGTTCCTTCCAATCAAGTTCTATCCCAAGAACTTGATATATGGGCTATTGGCTAGGACTCCTCTAGCCAAACTGGGACTAAACCTTCTCTCTTACCCTTCTCCTTGTCTTCTAGCAACTTTGGCCCCTTAAGACACTCTTGTCTTAAGAATAAGCCCTTGTCCTAAAATGAGACAAGGCTTGTCTTGGAGGGAGAAGAAAATTAAGACAAGATTGTCTTAATGTAAGAAAGAAAGGAGAGGCGCCTTCTTCCTTTACCGTCGGAGAGTTTCTCTCTGACTCTCCTTCTGTTCTGAGATTCGACAGAGCCAAGGCTCTGTAAAGGAATCAAAGAGGAAAGAGAGGAGGGGGAAACAATCTTCTGGAGAGGGAGAGGGAAAATAGAAGCAAGGCTTCGCTGTAGAAAATCTGGAATCATTTTTTTTTATGGTGAAGTCTTCTCCTTAAATAGGCGACAGAGAGGCGCCTATCCATCTGTAATCACCCTCTCATGCCCCTCTCTCCCTTCTCATGTCCTTTCCCTTCATCTCACGGCCCTTGAATTAATCTCACGGCCTTTGGGATGGGAAGACGCAAGAAAGAGTCGCGAAAAACACAGAAGGGCGCGCGCAGAAGAGAAGAGTCGCGCCCCTTCGGTGTTTTTTTCTTTTTTCTCATGGTAATCCCATTTTTGAAGAGTCCACGTCTAGGTGGACTCTCTTCCACACCCCTTCAGCCAAAACGCCGATCCCCTTTTCTTTTCTCACGCAAAAACGCCCCTTGGAGAGAGTCCACGCGCGCGTGGACTCTTCTCCTTGCGCGCGCGCGTGGGAAGAGAGGGGAAGGGGCTTAGGCGATGTGGGAAAGGGGTTTAGCCTCTTAGGTTAGCCCAATTGCTAGCCTACTATTAGCCCAATGTCTTGAATCTTCAATTAGATTCAAACCGGAATGAATTTGGATCTAAAAAGGACCAAATCGGAACCCTAACTCGAATCCGATTCAAGTAGAAGCCATGGTTTGCAACACATGCTAGTGTGTTCATCTGCAAACGAGATTTAATTCCAAATTAAATCCTTGATTATCTGTCCTAAGTGTGTGACCCATTGGGTTCCATACCTAGCCAGCAGTGGGTCCGAGTGCAAGTTGACCTAATTTGATCAGAACTCATTCTAATCGATTTAGGTCAAATCGAGCTAACTCGAGTTAGTCAATTAGGACTCCTCCTAATTAGTGATCCAATTAAACCATTTAATTTGATCAACCCACAAGACAAGATTGACGTCTAGCAATGTATCATGTCTACCTGGAAGATATGGAAATTCTGGTAAAATTCCAAAACTACCCTTCAGTGGAAAGTTCCCGTACAATTCGATCCTTCAATCATCTTGCATCCCGAATATAACTATGGATATGGAAACATGTCAAAACCAGCTTATACTCATTCCCAGCTCAGTCATACACTAATGATTCAATTAATTCGATATTAGAAATCATTTCTAATATCTGTACTTTGATCAAAGATTTCCTGAATCATCATCTGAACTAATTTGGCTGGATGCAATCTCCTCCTACTAGGAGTGATCAATTCCTTATTGACCTACTCATTACCTTCATATACAATTCACCATACCCAGCATCAACCTTGTGCATGACCCAGTGTCATGATTGAGATTGAACCAAAGCATGGGTTCATGTACATAAGGTATTATGGCAGTCTCAGGTCATAGGACTATTTGTACAACTCCCACTATGAGAAACATCTATTGACATGCAGCTAAGGCTTCATTAGATGTTCCCAAACTGGATCTATTCAGTGAACTCATTCGCTAATGAGCACCCACATCCTTGTATTAGTGTCCCACACAAGTGACTGTGAGAGCAGTCACCCTTTTCAGCATACATAGGATGTGCCAGTCTAACCGGAAACCCTGATCCCCAACTCAGGGTTTCTATGACTAGGAATATTCTAGATTAGGGTTTTAAGGCCTTAGATCTCACTGGTATGATCTTATCATAGCCTAGGACCATAGCCCTAATCTATGGGGTTCATCATATAATGACACAGCGAATGATGAAAAAATATTGCCTTTATTAACTTGTCAATTTACAATGGTCTGGGAGATACAAATATTGGCTTATAGGGCATAATCCTTTCAGATATGGTACGATCCATGATGTGCTTCACAAATTTACCCATTTCCTTCTGGGGTCATGCCCTAGAAACTGCTGTTTACATTCTGAACAAGGTACCTTCTAAATCCATTGTTAGTACTCCATATGAAATTTGGAGTGGAAAGAAACCATATCTTAAATATTTTAAGATATGGGGATGTCCATCTTATGTTAAAAGAAATTTTGGACATGAGTTGGAAGCTAAAGTAGATAAATGTCTATTTATAGGATATCCTAGAGAGGGTAGAGGATATCTGTTTTACCATCCTACTGAACAAAAGATTTTTGTCAGCAGGCATGCCACTTTTCTAGAAAAAGAGTTCATTTTAGAAAAGGGCAATGATAGAACTGTTGAACTTGGAGAAGTACAAGAAACACAGATAGACAGTTCTCAACCATTAGAACATATAGTTAGGACAGAACCAGAACACAAAACTCCTCCCCATAGGTCTGATAGAGTGCCACGGGCACCTGAGAGGTATGGGTTTATTATTGAAAATAATGAAGCCCAAGTCATTCAAAATGATGAACCTCTGACCTATACGGAAGCTATCTTGAGTACTGATTCAGATAGATGGCAAGAAGCCATGGAATCCGAGATAGACTCTATGTATGTCAACTAAGTATGGTCTTTGGTCGATGCACCAGATGGTGTTAATCCTATTGGGTGCAAATGGGTCTATAAGAAAAAGATTGGGGCTGATGGCCAAGTTGAAACCTATAAAGCTAGATTAGTGGCAAAAGGTTTTAGACAAAAACAGGGAATTGATTATGATGAAACATTCTCACCTGTTGCCATGCTCAAATCAATTCGGATTTTACTTGCTATAGCAGCATACCACGATTATGAGATCTAGCAGATGGATGTGAAGACTGCATTCCTCAATGATTTCCTTGAGGAAGAAGTCTGCATGTCACAGCTAGAAGGTTTTATTTCAAAGAATAAACCTAATCAAGTATGCAAGCTAAAGAAATCCATTTATGGATTAAAGCAAGCTTCAAGGAGTTGGAACATCCGCTTTGATGAAACTATTAAAAGGTTTGGTTTTATCAAAAATGTGGATGAACCCTGTGTTTATAAGAAGACTAGTGGGAGTGCCATAGTCTTCTTGGTTCTGCATATAGATGACATACTCCTCATTGGGAATGATATCCCAATGTTACAATCAGTCAAGGTTTGGCTATTAAACCAGTTTTTCATGAAAGATTTGGGAGAAGCATCCTATATACTAGGTATTAAGATCTATAGAAATAGATCTAAGAGGATGCTAGGTTTATCCCAATCTAGGTACATTGACTTAGTGCTGAAAAGATTCAGCATGGATGGAAGTAAAAGAGGTTATCTTCCTATGAGTCAAGGCATACATCTTTCTAAAAGGATGTCTCCTAAGACACCTGAAGAAAGAAATAGAATGAATTCTATACCTTATGCTTCGACAATAGGGTCCATAATGTATGCCATGTTATGTACCAGACCTGATGTGGCATATGCTTTAGGCATTGTCAGTAGGTTTCAGGCTGATCCAGGAGAGGATCATTGGAAAGTAGTTAAAAATATTCTTAAGTACCTGAGAAGGACTAAGGATATTTTTCTGGTTTATGTGGTTCTGATCTTAAACTAGAAGCTTATTCTGATTCTAGTTTTCAATCAGACCCTGATGATAGCAAATCCATTTCGGGATATGTTTTTACCCTAAATGGTGGAGCAGTGAGTTGGAAGAGTACCAAGCAGCAGACTGTAGCTGACTCAACCACAGAGACAGAATACATAGTTGTCAGTGAAGCCGCCAAGGAAACAGTCTGGATGAAGAAGTTCATCACAGAGTTGGGTGTTGTTCCTGAGATTGAAAACCCAGTGCCAATTTACTGTGACAACACTGGAGCTGTTGCTCAAGCTAAGGAACCAAGAGCTCATCATAAGTCCAAGCACATTCTGAGACGCTTCCATCTCGTCCGAGAAATAGTAGAAAGACAAGATGCCTACATAAATAGAGTTGATACAAAGAACAATGTAGTAGACCCGTTCACTAAGGCTCTACCACGTGAGAGTTTGATCGCCACCTCGAGTGTATGGGACTAAGATTTAAAGGCGATTGGCTTTAGTGCAAGTGGGAGATTGAAAGGGATATGCCTTATAAGCCAATCTATGTTGTATCTCTCAAACCATTGTAATTGACAATATTCTAATAAAGGCATTATTTTTCATCATACGCTGTGTTTATTATTATATGATGAACCCCATAGATTAGGGCTATGATTTTAGGGTTATGATGAGATCATACCAGTGAGACCTAAAGTCTTAAAACCTTAATCTAAAATATTCCTAGTCAAAGGAACCTTGAGTAGAGGATCAGGGTTTTTTCCGGTAAGACTAGCACATCCTATGTATACTGAATAGGGTGACTGCTCTCACAGTCACTTGTGTATGACACTAATACTAGGATGTGGGTGCTTATTAGAGAATGAGTTCACTGATATGATCCAACTTGAGAACATCTAATGGAGTCTTAGCTACATGTCAATAGAAGGTTCTCATAGTGGGAGTGGTACAAGTAATCCTTTGACCTGAGACTGCCATAAGTACCTTATGTACATGAACCCATGCTTTGGTTCAATCCTAATCATGACACTGAGTCATGCACAGGATTGATACTGGGAATGGTGAATTGGATATGAAGGTAATGAGTAGGTCAACAAGGAATCAATCACTCTTAGTAAGAGGAGATTGCATCCAGCTAGTTATCAATTGGATGATGATTCAGGGAATCTTTGATCAAAGTAAAGATATTAGAGATGGTTTCTAATATCAAGATAATTGAATCATCAATATAAGATTGAGCCAGAAATAGATATAATATTGGATTTGACATATATCCATATCCATAATTATATTTTGGGTGCAGGCTGATCAAAGGATTTAATTATACGGTAACTTTCTACTGAAGGGTAGTTTTGGTATTTCACCATAATCGGGTAAATTGAATGATCACTTATTAGGAAGAGTCATAATTGATCATAATCGGGTAAGCCCGATTTGACCTAAATCGATTAGAAAGAGTTCTAATCAAATTAGGTCAACTTGTATTCGAACCCACTGCTGGCTAGATGTGGAACCCAATGGGTCACACACTTAAGAAAATTGATTAAGGATTTAATTTTATAATTAAATCATCTTTGCATGATGAGACTCTAGCAGGTGTTGCAAATCCTAGCTTCTATTCGAATTAGATTAGAATTAGGGTTCCGGATTGGTTCAATTTGGGTTCTAATTGGATCTAATTAGATCCTAATTGAGGTTATAGGGATTATGACTAACCCTATTGGCTAACCAGGTATCTAGGCTAGCCCCCACCCGCCCTTTATCCTTTTCACGCCAAAATGCCAAGAGTCCATGCGCTAATGGACTCTTGGCGCGCCATTTGGAAGAGTCCATGACGCATGGACTCTTGGTGCGCTCCATAAAAAACTCCAGTGTTTTTATATGGGGCAGCTTTTCTTATCTCCTTTAGCACCTTAATTGTCCTCCCTTGGATGGAAATCCAACGGATGATGGGGTTTTAAGAAAGAAAGAAAGCGCTCCTGCTTCCCGGTTGTGCGAAATCATATCTTTTCGGAGATTCAAACTTCGCGACTCCTTTCTTCTCCAATCTTCACGACTTTTCCTTTGAGAAAAGCCATGGGATTTAATCTGGAAGGCCGTGAGAAGGAGGAGAAGGCCGTGAGAAGGAGGAAAAGGCCGTGAGAAGGAGGGAAGGGGCGTGAGAAAATGGGAATGGTGTTTATGGAGAGTTGTGTTGGCGTCTCTCCGAAAACTATTTAAGGAATCAGAACTTCGGGATAAAAAATTAATTTTAATTCTTCTTCCTCTCCTAAAGACTCTTTCTCTCTTTTCTTGTTCTTGCACTGTTTCCTTTACAGAGTACACCTCTGTTGAAACTCTGCTACTGAACAAGAACAAGAGCGAAAGTCTCCGATGGTAAAGGAAAGAAGGAGTTCTGATTTATTCTTTCTTTCTTACAATAAGACATTCTTGTCTTAGTTTCTCCTCCAATTTAAGACAATCCTAAATCCCCTTAGGACAAAGTCTTATCTTCAAGACAAGAGTGTCTTAGAGGGTCAAGGTCTTAGTGGAAGGAGGAGAAGAGATAAAAGAAAGGAAAGCAACCTCTTATGTGGAAGAATTCTAGCCATAATCCGAAGAATTGAGTTCTAGGAAGAAGAACTCAATAGGAGGAACCATTGGACAAGAAGATAGTGTTCTTGATCATTGCTCTGTGTGGATCACCATCGGAGGGCGGACACTTGGACGCCTGGTGAATTCAAATAGCCCGTTGATCTTCAAGTTTTAAGTCTTCGTAAATTGGAATTAGCGATTACAGGTTGGTATTCTAATTCAATTTGCATAGAAATGTTTGTCTTCATACATTCTAGTCTTATTAAGGAGTTCCTGTTTTAGGGTTTTTGTGCATATTAATTTCAATTTTTGAAATTACCCTTCCGCTGCGTTGCACCGGAACCCTACACCTCGCCTCTCCCCTGTTGCTCTCTAGGCTGGAGGAGGGTGAGGAGCTCCTACTCTATCTGGCGGTTACTTCGGGGGCCGTCAGCTCGGTTCTCGTCCACACGGACGAGGGCAAATCTCAAAAGCTGGTATACTATACCAGCAAAATCCTCCACGATGCGGAGATCAGGTATAGTTTCTTTGAGAAAATCATTTTTGCACTGATAATGTCTGCTAAGCATCTCAGGCCTACTTCCAAGCACACCCAATAGTGGTCGTGATGGACCAGCCGCTGAGGACCATACTTAGCCGACCCGAGACTTCCGGGAGATTGGCCAAGTGGTCCCTGCTACTCAGCAAGTTTGACATAGTGTACCGACCGAGGTCTTCACAGAAGGCCCAAGTCCTAGCTGACTTCGTGGTCGAGTGCACCGGGTTCGTCGAGGAGCCAGAGCAGACAATAACGGAGCCTGCACCAGGAGAGGAACCTTGGATCCTCCATGTGGACAGAGCATCCAATTCCAGTGGGAGCGGAGCAGGCCTCATCCTCACCAACAACGACGGGGTAATGGCGGAATGCACCCTCCGCTTCAAGTTTGCCGTGACAAACAACCAAGCGGAGTACGAGGCACTCATCGCAGGCCTAATAGTCTCCCGCAAGTTGGGTGTGCAGGACCTAAAAGTCTTCACCGACTCCTAACTGGTTGCCGGACAAGTCTCCGGAGAGTATAAAGCAAGGAACACCCAGATGATGAAGTACCTGGAGTAGGTCCGCGTAAACACGATAGGCCTCTGGCATTTCAGCATCTTCCACATTCGCCGAGGGGAGAATGCGCGCACGGATGCGCTGTCTAGACTTGCGACCTTGCCGGACTTGTCACTAAGATGCACCTACATCGAGTACCTCGAAAGTCCTAGCTACGAGAGCTTGGAAGAGGTGCATCAAGTCACCCCCGAGCCAAGCTGGATGGATAAGTATATCAGGTATATCACTGACGGCTCCCTACCTAAGGACCGCGTAGAAGCTGCCCTCGTCAAGAAGAAGGCCTCCCAGTTCGTTCTGATGGAGGGCCAGCTCTGTCGCTGATCCTACTCCTATCTGCTCCTGAAGTGCCTCAGGCCTGCCGAGGCAACCTTTGTTCTCCAAGAGATATACGAAGGCCTCTGCGGGAACCATGTGAGAGGGAAAACATTGGCTTATAAAGCTCTTTGCCAGGGATACTTCTAGGAGACCATGAGGGAGGATGCCGCCGACTTCGTTAAAAGGTGCGACAAGTGCCAACGCCACGCGAATATATAGCGCTAGCCGGCGGTGTCGATCTTCCAACTCTCAGCCCCTTGGCCTTTTGCCCAGTGGGGAATGGACATCTTGGGACTGTTTCCCCCCACACCAGGGCAGCGAAGATTCCTGCCGGTGGCGATCGAGTACTTCACTAAGTGGGTCGAGGCAGAGCCACTGGCCCGGATCACGGAAGCTAATGTCCGCCAGTTCTTCTGGAAGTCAATCATTTGCCGCTTCGGACTCCCCCATTGTATCATCACTGACAACGGGCGACAGTTCGATAATCAGGAGTTCGAAGGGTTCTGCGTCAAACACGGCATCCAACATCGATTCACCTCAGTGGCTCACCCTTAAACAAATGGAGAAGTCGAGGTGACCAACCGGACCATCCTCCAAGGACTTAAGACCAGGCTGGATCAAGCTAAGGGTAGGTGGGCAGAAGAACTCCAAGCATTCTGTGGGCCTACCACACAATGCCCAGGACGGTGACCGATAAGATGTCCTTCAGCATTGTTTTTGGTGCCGAGGCGTCATCCTAGTCAAGCTCGGCATGTCCATGCTACGAGTGCAGTAGTATGATGAGGCACGGAATTCGACACACTTCTTGCTCAACCTGGATCTCCTCGAAGAATCAAGGGATAAAGCTCGGCTGCGAATGGTGGCTTACCGGCAACGGGTAGCCCGGTACTACAATGCTTGGGTTAGGCCAAAAGCTTTCAAACCCGGAGACTTGGTGCTACGGCGGGCAGAGGCATCTCAACCCAGGGAGTGCGGCAAGCTCTCACCAAACTGGGAAGGCCCCTATAAAGTGGCTGAAGCCCTCTAATAAGGAGCCTATTACCTCGAAGATCTCGGCGGCATCAAGTTCCCTCGAACATGGAATGCCTGCAACTTGCAGAAATACTATCAATAATGTAAGGTTTCCCATTAATAATAATGACAATGGTTTTTCCTTGCATGAGTATTTATCTGTCTTGTAGGAAAACCTCATCAACACCTTCGAGCCCAGCTCCGAGGCGCCAAGACCTGAGCCCAGCTCTCAGGCGACCCAAGACCGGAGCTTAGATCTCCGACCAAGGGACCTTCGAGCCAAGCCGCTCTCAATCATCAATGCCTTCGAGCCCAACTCCGAGGCACCAAGACCTGAGCCCAGCTCTCAGGCGACCCAAGATTGGAGCTTAGATCTCCGGCCAAGGGACCTTCGAGCCAAGCCACTCTCAATCATCAACGCCTTCGAGTCCAGCTTCGAGGCGCCAAGACCTGAGCCCAGCTCTTAGGCGACCCAAGACTAGAGCTTAGATCTCCGGCCAAGGGACCTTCAAGCCAAGCTGCTCTCAATCATCAATGCCTTCGAGCCCAGCTCCGAGGTGCCAAGACCTGAGCCCAGCTCTCAGGTGACACAAGTCCGGAGCCCAGCTCTCTGGCCAAGAGATCTTCGAGCCAAGCCACTCTCAATCATCAACGCCTTTGAGCCCAGCTCCGAGGTGCCAAGACCTGAGCCTAGCTCTCAGGCAACCCAAGATCGGAGCTTAGATCTCTGGCCAAGGGACCTTCGAGCCAAGCCGCTCTCAATTATCAACGCCTTCGAGCCCAGCTCCGAGGCGCCAAGACTTGAGCCCAACTCTCAAGCAACCCAAGATCGGAGATTAGATCTCCGGCCAAGGGACCTTCGAGCCAAGCCGCTCTCAATCATCAACGCCTTCGAGCCCAGCTCCGAGATGCCAAGACCTGAGCCCAGCTCTCAGGCGACCCAAGACCGGAGCCCAACTCTCCGGCCAAGGGATCTTCGAGCCAAGCCGCTCTCAATCATCAACGCCTTCGAGTCTAGCTTCGAGGTGCCAAGACCTGAGCCCAGCTCTCAGGCGACCCAAGACCGGAGCCCAACTCTCCGGCCAAGGGATCTTCGAGCCAAGCCGCAATCAATCATCAACGCCTTCGAGCCCAGCTCCGAAGCACCAAGACCTAAGCCCAGCTCTCAGGCGACCCAAGACTGGAGCTTAGATCTCCGGCCAAGGGACCTTCGAGCCAAGCTGCTCTCAATCACCAATGCCTTTGAGCCCAACTTCGAGGTGCCAAGACCTGAGCCCAGCTCTCAGGCGACCCAAGATCGGAGCTCAGATCTCTAGCTAAGGGACCTTCGAGCCAAGCTGCTCTCAATCATCAACGCCTTCGAGTCCAGCTCCGAGGTGCCAAGACCTGAGCCCGGCTCTCAGGCGACCCAAGACCGGAGCTCAGATCTTCGGCTAAGGGACCTTCGAGCCAAGGCACTCTCAATCATCAACGCCTTCGAGCCCAGCTCCAAGGTGCCAAGACCTGAGCCCAGCTCTCAGGCGACCCAAGACCGGAGCTCAGATCTCCGACCAAGGGACCTTCGAGCCAAGCCACTCTCAATCATCAACACCTTCGAGCCCAGCTCTAAGGTGCCAAGACCTGAGCCTAGCTCTCAGGCAACCAAGACCGGAGCCCAGCTCTTCGACCAAGGGACCTTCAAGCCAAGCTGCTCTCAATCACCAATGTCTTCGAGCCCAGCTCCAAGACACCAACTACCTCGGAGCTCAGCTCTCTGGCAGGCAAGCCTCGAGCCTAGCTCCAAGGCATCCAAGACCTGAGAAGCCCTCAGGTGCCCAAGCTCGGAGAAAAGTCTTCTGGCACCAAGACCTGAGAAGCCCTCAGGCACCGTGGACCGGTGCTAGCCCTCCGGCCAAGGGATCTTTGAGCCTAGCTACTCCCCACTACCCAAGTCCTGAGCCCCAACTAGCCGACGTCGAAGCCTTATCACCAGATCCAAGATGAAATGGAACCCTTCCCCCTTTCCTCACTATATACTTTCAAAAGAAAGAAGAAGAGAGAAGAGGAGAAAAGAGGGAGGAGGAAAGAAGCAATGAAGACATGGGACAAGGTAGTTTGGAAATTTACTTCCATTAAATAAAAAGTCTTTACAAAGCACCCTCAGGCCCTCAACATGCCGGGCGACCTGACTCAAATGCAAAAGAAAAGAGGGAGAACTACCCACCGGCTGACCCCTCAACTGGGTCGCAGGGCTGAGAGGTTCCGTCCGCGGGGACCTCCGGCTGTGCGGCTCCGGTTTCGGGTGGTACAACTGCCTCCGTTCTCGGGAGCGACAGCTTCCTCAATAACTGCCTCCTGGCCTGAATCTCTAGGATAACTGAGGCGGCTGCGGCCCTTATCCAAGATGAACCCTTCAACTTGGTGGTGCAAGTACATGAAACCCTTATAGAAGGAGTCCGACGCCATTTGTTGGATCTCGACGAGGAACTTCTCCAATGCCTTGTACCTTGCGATCGCCTGCTCAGCCTCCTTCTTCGCTGTGACAGCCTCATATCTGGCATCCCCAGCCGACTTGGCCGCCTCCTCGGCCACCTTCTCCTTCTCCGTCGCCAGCCGAGCCTGGAGGGACCTAGCGATCCCCTTCTGCCGGGTTGCCTTGGCATTGAATACTCCTAGCCTCTGCTCGGCGTCGGCAAGCTCCTCGGCCCTCTTCCTTGACTGGCCCTGCTCCTGGTAGAGACTCTCCTGGAGCTCCCTTGCTCACCCCTCAAAGCTGGCAAGTTGCTTCTCGAGGTCCTTGACCCATTGGTCAAGCACCTCGTCAGAGTCAGCCCTCTTCTTCAGATCGGCCTTCAGTGATGCGATCTCAGCCACCTGCTGCTATTCAGTGCGTTCCCAGTTTCGACAGCAGCCCCTGATGAAGAGGGCCTTGGCACCGATCTGCACCATATAAAAGGTTAAAAAAAAAGAAAGAGAAAGAAAAAGATGAAGTTGCTCACCGTATAAAGCTGGGGGAAGATGCAACCAACCACATCTCCCAGCCGCAGCCCGGCCATCTCCTGCCGATCGCATGGTTGGATGAAGAAATCCATCATGCGCTCGGTCAGGTTAAAGTTGCCCAGCAAGGAGCTCTCCGGCCCCAGCTTGAATGGGAGACGATGCCTCGCCTCGTCCCTCCTGCTCTTAGGGGGAGCGGGTGCGCCCATCCCACTAACAGCGGGACCCCCAGGGACCGATTGAGGAACCGGCACCATCGTAGGTGGAGCCCTGTTGTAGGTGGAGCTCCAGCTCGAACCTCCCCCTCCTTGACCTCAATCACCACCGAGCTCGGGGAGCGGGGGGACGCGACAGCAGCAGCAGCCCTAGCTCGGATGACCATCTCGGGCTCCGGAACTGGGGCCTCGGCCCGTGGCCTCGTTTGCTCATCGACTCTCCGAACCACCCGCTGACTCAGCCCTGGTGTCGCGGATGGTGCAGGAGCCTCCTCAGCCTCCCTCCTCCTCAAGGTGACCGGCATGGCGGGGGCAGCTGCCGATGCACCCTCGACCCGAGCCTGCCTCGGAGGAGGCTCATTGGCCATCCTGGTGGGCGGCCTCTTCTTGGTGATCGATAGCAAATCGCTCTCCGAGAAGATCATCTTTGCACATAGATCAACCACGGGTTAGAAGCCAGGAAAGTCAGCCCAAAACAAAAAGGAGAGAGAGGGAACGCGTATGTATGAAAGGAAGATCTAGGCCGGACTCACCCGACCCTCTCGTCGGGTCAATCCTGGCATCAAAGAGGTTCTGCTCCGATAGCAGAACCTCAAGGGAAGGGATCTGGGCAGTGCGAAGCTGCTCGTAGTCATCTCGGTCAGCTGCATCAATCGTAGAGATTCGGTTGGAGGACTGGTCTGGATCACTCCAAACCCAGTCAACCCTCTCGATGGTGGCGAATAAGAACCTACTCTTCCATCCCTTGATGGAAGAGGAGAGATCGAACCTAATGCCCTTCGGGCGGGAAGATAAGGACCACCACCCGTTCTTCGTGGGATGGCGCTTCAGTGCAAAGAACGCCCTGAACAAAGAGAGCCGGGCAACAAACCCATGGACATGACAAAGGACGATGAAGGAAAAGATAGTCCTAATGGCGTTAAGGATTAGCTGAGCAGGGACTAGGCGGTAGTTGCTCAGGACGGACATGAAGAAGGGGTGGAAAGAAAAACGAAGCCCTCCCAAGAAGGTCTCTTCGTAGAAGGCGATCCGGCCCGAGCCACTCGAAGTGACCCTATCCCCGGGTCGGGGGACCAGAAGCCGGACGAAGTGCGGGATGCCATAGACATCCCGAATGGTCCCCAGCTCCACAGTAGAAATCATCGAAGCGATCCCACTAGGACCTGTTGACCGAATAGGCTCGAAAACCGGTTCGGGTGGGGGAGGAGGGCGAGAAGGATGAGAAGAAGTGGCCCCCAGTTCCCTAATGGACACAGGGCGAAGTGGAAGGGCCGGCCTCCTACTGAACTCGAACCGTGCCCCCTCCGACTCCTCATCAGAGGAGGAAGACACTGGTCCCTGCATGGAAGGACCGGCTTTGTCTTGGTCAGAAGGATGGAGACCAGGATCGGAACGAGACATCCTATGAGAAAGACCCGGGAAGAAGAAAGACTGGACTCGGTTTGCGGAAGGCCCCAAGCTTGGAAGAGGAACCCTACCACAAAGAGAAAGGAGGAAGAAAGGGGGACCGACCTGGTTCCTTAGAGGGAGGAAGGGCGAAAGTGAATCGTGAAGAAGAAAGAGTCCAAGCACTACAGCAGGTGCGAAAGATTTGAAAGAATGGGAGTTTTGGGTAAAGAACTTCTTTTTACTTCGAAAAGACCCGTTAAATCCGTACCGTTACGACTCCTCCACCAATAGATCCTCGATGCATGTCGGTCATCGATAAGGAAAGCATCCTGGCCACTTCGGATTCCACACCAGCACTAACTACTTCTCGGACATGGCCACGTGGCGCCTTCGCAATGGCCTGGGGGACCATTCTGCAAAGTGCTGGTAATCATAACCATCATTGCACCGGATCTTCACCCTTCCACGTCAGCGGTGCATTTACTCCCTTCGACTCAAGCACCGCACACTAACGAGCCTCGGGAGTAGGGGGCAAATGGTGTGGCAGGGTCGCTGACATGGAGCAACTGTCAGACGCCACGTGGAGTCTCTTTCCTAGATAGAGCCCTTTGGGATGGAGCCACCACCTGTCCTCCGCCAGATGAGCCCTCGAGATCGAGCCCTATGGTCGGAGTCGAGCTCAGCCCTCACCCGTCATGTGGAGTCTCTCTCCGAGGTCGAGCCCTCTTGGATGGAGCCGCCACCTATCCTTCGCCAGATCGAGCCCTGTGGTCGGAGTCGAGCTCAGCCCTCACCCACCACATGGAGTCTCTCTCCGAGGTCGAGCCCTCTGGGATGGAACCGCCACCTGTCCTCTGCTAGATCGAGCCCCTCGAGATCGAGCCCCGTGGTCAGAGTCGAGCTCAGCCCTCACCCGCCACATGGAGTCTCTCTCCGAGGTCGAGCCCTCTGGGATGGAGTTGCCACCTGTCCTCTGCCAAATCGAGCCCCTCAAGATCGAGCCCTATGGTCGGAGTCGAGCTCAGCCCTCAGCCGCCATGTGGAGTCTCTCTCCGAGGTCGAGCCCTCTGGGACGGAGCCGCTACCTATCCTCTGCCAGATCGAGCCCCTCGAGATCGAGCCCTGTGGTCGGAGTCGAGCTCAGCCCTCACCCACCACGTGGAGTCTCTCTCTGAGGTCGAGCCCTCTGGGACGGAGCCGCCACCTATCCTCCACCAGATCGAGCCCCTCGAGATCGAGCCCTATGGTCAGAGTCGAGCTCAGCCCTCACCCGCCATGTGGAGTCTCTCTCCGAGGTCGAGCCCTCTGGGATGAAGCCGCCACCTATCCTTCTCCAGATCGAGCCCCTCAAGATCGAGCCCTGTGGTCGGAGTCAAGCCCAGCCCTCACCCACTATGTAGAGTCTCTCTCTGAGGATGAGCCCTTTGGGATGGAGCCGCCACCTGTCCTCTGCCAGATCGGGCCCTGCCTCCCCTGCTCGACCTCCAGCCCGGATAAAGGCGAAAGGCCGGTACCATCATCCCAAGGACTACGGGGTAGCACCTGCCATATCGCAATAACTGCCTGTCCGCCCGTACAACCAGAAGGATGGGCCAGTCAGAGCGCACGAACCCCAGGGGCGGTGGCCCCCGGATCAAGGCTCTACCAAGCTTCCCGGAATGGGGAGACTGGAGAGGATGTCAGAGCAAATAGAAGTTTCTCCCACCTCATGTCAGGAAAAATGTCCCGTCCACGACACGGTATCCCGCTGCACGCGCCTGCCAGCCCAACGAGAATCCCAAGGCAAGCGTCTAATGGTCATCTTTCGACTACAAAGAATGATCGACATCCCGGAAGGGGGAAGGTAATAACTACAACGACAACAACACAAAAAAGAAGAAAAAAAAAGAATGCATCATCGGTGCAAGCTCCACCAGGAGGGTAGAGCACCACCACCATCACCACTGAAGAAACAAAGCAGGGGAATAAGGAGAAACGGCCAAGCAGAGAACCCCTCTGTCTCCGCCGTCGTTCTCCCCTTGCTATGTTTTCATTTTCATTCTCATACCATTCACTTCTCCTTGCGTTGAGTCCATCAAAAAGGGGCTCGACTAGGAGGATCTATTTTCCTGGATCATCACTGACTTGACTGTTGGAGTGCCCTCGCCAGAAACCCCAGCCCGGGTCACTAATCCCTGTTTTGCAGGTCCAGGACCAGAGGACTGCCAGGCAGCGAAGGAAGCACACTCTAGCGTCGGCAGTAGCTACGGGCGCAGCTACGGGCCACAGTGATCTTAGCGGCAACAGAACCTAATAAAACTAAATTAAAATTAAAATGGACTCGACTCTAATTACATGACTCATGATGAAATTAAAAATAAAGTTGAAGCCAAAATCAAAGTTTAGTTTATTCACTTGCTCATAAGGAGCTTGGGTTGATCAGGTTTGCTTGAAGTCTCTTACGAACTCTGATACCCACACCACTTGGGGTCGGATTGACTGCTCCTAAGGTCGGATTGATCACATGAAGGATCAATTGACCACTCCTAATGTCTGATTGACTGCACTAGTGGTTGGGTTGATAGCATGACTTAGTCATTTCTATATGCTTTAGTTTGCTGGAAGAGCCTTAGCTTATAGATGTAGTAATGTCAAAATTAAAAAAAATTGTTGGTTAATCAAGGACCAACCGGACTTGTTGTCTTGGCTTCATATCCTTTGTCCAAGCAAAATTAGTCCGTAGTCTGAGCTTTGGTTAGGCTATAAGAGTACTATTCATTCATGGGACACTAAGGCTATACAGCCAAGGTTGATCAAAGGTATCTTCAATGGGCCTATCAGAGGCCGTTGAGGTTCAGCGGGCCATTATGAGGTATTTAGGCTCTGATTAATCAGGGGTCACCTAAAGTTGTGGGCACTAAGTAGCCTGATCTCTAACTGATCTGAGGTCATTTGGAGCCATGGACACTATATCCTTCTATTTCATGGATTACTAAAGGACTATTGAGGCTTTGATCAATCATGACTCAATCAATTAGAGCCATGGAATTTAAGCACCTTTATACAGGCTGTTAAGAAGGTTGTCGAGGTTCTAATTGATCGTGACTCGGTCACTTGGAGCCATGGCACTAAGAACTTTTATACGGGCCGTTGAGAGAGCCATTGAGATTTTGATTGATCATGACTCGGTCACTTGGAGCCATGGTGTCTTGGTACCTTTATATGAGTCATTGACAGAGCTGTTGAGGCTTTGACTGAGCATGACTTGGTCATTTGGAGCCATAGGCATTCGTATGCTTTTATTCAGACCGTTGTAAGGGCCATTCATGAAGCTCTGACTGAGTACGACTCAGTCACTTGGAGCCATAGACATTTGTATGCCTCTATTCAAACCATTAATGCTTTGACCAAGTGCGACTCGGTTACTTGGAGCCATAGGCATCGTAATGCCTTTATACGGGCCATTGAGGTTCTGAACAAGTGCAACTCCATCACTTGGAGTCATAGGCATTTATGCACCTTTTTTCAAACTATTGAAAAGGTTGTTAAGGCTCTGACCAAGTACAACTTGGTCACTTGGAGCCATAGATATTTTTATGTCTTTATTTGGACCATTGAAAGGGCCCTTAATGTTGGGTTCGTTAACCAGTGCGGAAGCGTGGATTTCAATTAGTTTATGAAACCAGGTCCGAACCCTAATCCCAAACTCACCTTATTAGTAATTAAAACTATGACTACATGCATGTCCAAATTTAAACATTGTTTAAATACTAACCTCAGATTGCTATTACCAGTCTGATGCAGAAATGAACTCCAAATTGAGTAGCCTCTTGAACACACTAGGCGTCCACTTGTCCGCCCTCCGATGGTGATCCACACGGGCAGATGATCAAGACACTGACTCCTTAATTGGGTTCCTTCCAATCAAGTTCTATTCCAAGAACTTGATATATGGGCTATTGGCTAGGACTCCTCTAGCCAAACTGGGACTAAACCTTCTCTCTTACCCTTCTCCTTGTCTTCTAGCAACTTTGGTCCCTTAAGACACTCTTGTCTTAAGAATAAGCCCTTGTCCTAAAATGAGACAAGGCTTGTCTTGAAGGGAGAAGAAAATTAAGACAAGATTGTCTTAATGTAAGAAAGAAAGGAGAGGCGCCTTCTTCCTTTTCCGTCGGAGAGTTTCTCTCTGACTCTCCTTCTGTTCTGAGATTCGACAGAGCCAAGGCTCTGTAAAGGAATCAAAGAGGAAAGAGAGGAGGGGTAAACAATCTTCTGGAGAGGGAGAGGGAAAATAGAAGCAAGGCTTCGCTGAAAAAAAAAATCTGGAATCGTATCTTTTTTTATGAAGTCTTCTCCTTAAATAGGCGACAGAGAGGCGCCTACCCATCTGTAATCACCCTCTCACCCCCTCTCTCCCTTCTCACGTCCTTTCCCTTTATCTCACGGCCCTTGAATTAATCTCACGGCCTTTGGGATGGGAAGATGCAAGAAAGAGTCGCGAAAAATACAGAAGGGCGCGCGCAGAAGAGAAGAGTCGCGCCCCTTCGGTGTTTTTTTTCTTTTCTCTCACGGTAATCCTTTTTTTGAAGAGTCCACGCCTAGGTGGACTCTCTTCCACGCCCCTTCAGCCAAAACGCTGACCCCTTTTCTTTTCTCATGCAAAAATGCCACTTGGAGAGAGTCCACGCGCGCGTGGACTCTTCTCCTTGCGCGCGCGCGTGGGAAAAGAGGGGAAGGGGCTTAGGCGATGTGGGAAAGGGGTTTTAGCCTCTTAGGTTAGCCCAATTGCTAGCCTACTATTAGCCCAATGTCTTGAATCTTCAATTAGATTCAAACCAGAATGAATTTGGATCTAAAAAAGACCAAATCGGAACCCTAACTCGAATCCGATTCAAGTAGAAGCCATGGTTTGCGACACATGCTAGTGTGTTCATCTGCAAACGAGATTTAATTCCAAATTAAATCCTTGATTATCTGTCCTAAGTGTGTGACCCATTGGGTTCCATACCTAGCCAGCAGTGGGTCCGAGTGCAAGTTGACCTAATTTGATCAGAACTCATTCTAATCGATTTAGGTCAAATCGAGCTAACTCGAGTTAGTCAATTAGGACTCCTCCTAATTAGTGATCCAATTAAACCATTTAATTTGATCAACCCACAAGACAAGATTGATGTCTAGCAACGTGTCATGTCTACCCGGAAGATATGGAAATTCTGGTGAAATTCCAAAACTACCCTTCAGTGGAAAGTTCCCGTACAATTCGATCCTTCAATCATCTTGCATCCCGAATATAACTATGGATATGGAAACATGTCAAAACCAGCTTATACTCATTCCCAGCTCAGTTATACACTAATGATTCAATTAATTCGATATTAGAAATCATTTCTAATATCTGTACTTTGATCAAAGATTTCCTGAATCATCATCTGACCTAATTTGGCTGGATGCAATCTCCTCCTACTAGGAGTGATCAATTCCTTGTTGACCTACTCATTACCTTCATATACAATTCACCATACCCAGCATCAACCTCGTGCATGACCCAGTGTCATGATTGAGATTGAACCAAAGCATGGGTTGTACATAAGGTATTATGGCAGTCTCAGGTCATAGGACTACTTGTACAACTCCCACTATGAGAAACATCTATTGACATGCAGCTAAGGCTCCATTAGATGTTCTCAAACTGGATCTATTCAGTGAACTCATTCGCTAATGAGCACCCACATCCTTGTATCAGTGTCCCACACAAGTGACTGTGAGAGCAGTCACCCTTTTCAGCATACATAGGATGTGCCAGTCTAACCGGAAACCCTGATCCCCAACTCAGGGTTCCTATGACTAGGAATATTCTAGATTAGGGTTTTAAGGCCTTAGATCTCACTGGTATGATCTCATCATAGCCCTAGGACCATAGCCCTAATCTATGGGGTTCATCATATAATGACACAGCGAATGATGAAAAAATATTGCCTTTATTAACTTGTCAATTTACAATGGTCTGGGAGATACAAAAAATTGGCTTATAGGGCATAATCCTTTCAATCTCCCACTTGCACTAAAGCCAATCGCTCTTATTCTTTAACCCCATACAATCGAGGTGGCGATCAAACTCCCGCTGTGGTAGAGCCTTAGTGAACGGGTCTGCTATGTTATTCTTTGTATCCACTCTATTGATGAAGACTTCTTGTCTCTCGATTATCTCTCGGACAAGATGGAAGCGTCTCAGAATGTGCTTGGACTTGTGATGGGCTCTCGGTTCCTTAGCTTGAGCAACTGCTCCAGTGTTATCACAATATAGTGGCACCGGGCTCTCAATCTCAGGAACTACTCCCAACTCTGTGATGAATTTCTTCATCCAGACAGCTTCCTTGGCGGCTTCACTGACAGCTATGTACTCTGCCTCGGTAGTTGAGTCAGCTACAGTCTGCTATTTAGTGCTCTTTAAACTTACTGCTCCACCATTCAAAGTAAAGACATACCCTGAAATGGATTTACTATCATCTGGGTCTGATTGAAAACTAGAGTCTGAATAGGCTTCTAGTTTAAGATCAGACCCTCCGTATATAAGAAAAATATCCTTAGTCCTTCTTAGGTACTTAAGAATATTTTTCACAGCCTTCCAGTGATCCTCTCCTGGATCAGCCTGAAATCTACTTGCTACACCCAAGGCATATGCCACATCAGGCCTGGTACATAACATAGCATACATAATCGACCCTATAGCCGAAGCATAAGGTATAGAACTCATTCTATTTCTTTCTTCAGGTGTCTTAGGAGACATCCTCTTAGAAAGACGTATGCCATGACCAATAGGTAAGTAACCTCTTTTACTTTCCTCCATGCTAAATCTCTTTAGCACCTGGTCAATGTACCTAGACTGGGATAAGCCTAGCATTCTTCTTGATCATTCTCTATAGATCTTTATACCCAGTATATAGGATGCTTCTCCCAAGTCTTTCATGGAAAACTGTTTCGATAACCACACTTTGACTGATTGTAACATTGGGTTATCATTCCCAATAAGAAGTATATCATCAACATATAGAACTAAGAAAACTATGGCACTCCCACTAGTCTTCTTGTACATACAAGGTTCATCCTCATTTTTGAAAAAATCAAATTCTTTGACTGTTTTATCAAATCGGATGTTCCAACTCCTGGATGCTTGCTTTAATCCATAAATGGATTTCTTTAGCCTACATACCTGATTAGGTTTAGTCTCCAAGACAAAACCTTCTGGCTGTGACATATAAACCTCTTCCTCAAGGAAACCATTGAGGAATGCAATTTTTACATCCATTTGCCAGATTTCATAATCATGATATGCTGCTATAGCAAGCATAATCCGAATAGATTTGAGCATGGCAACAGGGGAAAATGTTTCATCATAATCTATTCCCTGTTTTTGTCTGAAACCCTTAGCCACCAATCTGGCTTTATAAGTTTCAACTTGGCCATCTGCCCCAATCTTCTTTTTATAGACCCATTTACACCCAATAGGGTTAATACCCTCTGGTGCATCAACCAAAGACCATACTTGGTTGACATACATGGAGTCCATCTCGGATCTCATGGCTTCCAGCCATCTGTCTGAGTCTCTACTCATGACTGCTTCCGTATAGGTTAGAGGCTCATCATTTTGAATGATTTGGGCTTCATTATTTTCAATTATGAACCCATACCTCTCAGGTGCCTGTCGCACCCTATCAGACCTACGGATAGGAGTGTGTTCAGGTTCTATATTAACTATGTTGTTACTTGACTGAGAAGTGTCTATTTGTTGAATTTCATTAAGTTCGATATTTCTACCAGTGCCCTTTTGTAGGATGAATTCTTTTTCCATAAAAGTGGCATGCCTACTGACCAAAACCTTCTGTTCAGTAGGGTGGTAGAACATATATCCTATACTATCTCTAGGATATCCCATAAATAGACATTTGTTTGCTATAGCATCTAGTTTATGTCCAAAATTTCTTTTTACATAGGCTGGACATCCCCATATCTTAATATACTTAAGATTGGGCTTCTTACCTCTCCATAATTCATATGGAGTGCTAGAGACAGTTTTAGATGGTACTCTATTCAAGATATAAGTTGCTGTTTCCAAAGCATATCCCCAGAAAGAAAAAGGTAACTCCATGAAGCACATCATGGACCGTACCATATCCAATAAAGTACGATTCCTCCTTTCAGCAATACCATTTAATTGTGGTGTGTAAGGAGGAGTCCATTCAGAGATGATCCCTTATCTTTAAGGTGATCAAGAAACTCAGTGGATAAGTACTCACCTCCTCTATCTGATCGGAGGATCTTTATACTTTTTCCTGTCTGTTTCTCCACCATACTTTGATACTCTAAAAATTTTTCAAAAGCCTCGGACTTATGTTTCATTAGATACACAAATCCATACCTTGAAAAATCATCAGTAAATGTGATGAAGTATGAGTATCCACCATAGGCTTGAGTTGTCATAGGCCCACATACATCTGTGTGTATGAGTCCCAATAACTCTTTTGTCCTTTCTCTATGTCCACTAAATGGAGTCTTGGTCATCTTACCCATGAGACATGATTCACAAGTTCCTAATGACTCATAGTCATAAGGATCAAAGAAATTTTCTTTGTATAACTTGTTAATCCTAGTCTCACTAATATGTCCAAGTCGACAATGCTAAAGTAAGGTATTGTTTACATCATCTCTTTTCCGTTTGTTAGAAACATGAAAAATATTGTCATTAGTGGAAAGAGTTAATAGACCATTGCAGAATATGCCATAACATATAATTTCATTAGATAAAGAAATTGAGCAGCCACTGCTCATTACATTCATAGTATATCCTTGTTTAAGTAACAAGGGTACAGATATGATATTTCTAATGATTTTTGGCATATAGTAACAATTCCTTAGCTCCAAGATCTTCCCTGAAGGTAACTTCAAAATATAAGTCCCTACAGCTTCTGCTTGGATGGGGTCCCCTCCAGCACCGTAGAGCTCAAAGTTACCTTCCTTCAATACTTTAAGCCCCTGAAGTCCCTGCAATGATTTGCAGATGTTATGACCACAGGCGGTATCCAACACCCAAGTATTTGAAATGGAAGAATCCAATGACAAAATAGTATGAACTTCTTTCATACCTTTTGGTGCCTCTGATGCACCAGGCTTCACACTTGCAAGGTAAACCTTGCAGTTCCTTTCCAATGACCCGGCTTGCCACAATGAAAGCAGGTCATCTGTCCGGAGGCCTTCTTTCCTTTCTTCTTCTTAATGCCCCCTTTGGGATTCATCCTCTTACTGGAACCCTTTTTGCCTGTCTTCTTATCCACAAGAAGAACTGGAGCCTTATTTTTCTTTACATGGCTCTCTGCTGTCTTCAACATATTCAACAGCTCAGGCAAGGAAGAATTAAGTTTGTTCATATGGTAATTAAGAACAAACTGTGAAAATGACTCTGGGAGTGATTGCAAGATCAAGTCTTGATTCAACTCCCCATCCATTACAAAACCTAATTGACCTAATCGAGTGATTAGATCAATTATCTTTAATACATGGTCTTGTACTGATGTACCTTCTGTCATCCTTGCACGGAACAACTGCTTAGATATTTCATATCTAGCAGTTCTACTGTGTTCTCCATAAAGCTCTTTTAAATTGAGCAGTATGGAGTTAGTATCCATGCTATCATGCTGCCTCTGCAACTCATTAGTCATAGAGGCAAGCATAACACACTTGACAGTAAGTGAGTCATTTTGCCACATATTATATGTGGTCTTCTCCTCTTACGAGGCATCTTCCCTTGGTGGTTCCAAAATTGGGGTATCAAGAATATAAGAAATTCTTTCTTGACTGAGTACTATTTTTAAATTTCTCAGCCAATCAACATAATTAGGCCTAGTCAATTTGTTGGCATCTAAAATACTACGGAGTGAGAGTGAAGAGGCCATTTATCTACATTTAAACAAAGAACAATACATAAGCAAACAACCATGAAATGACAATACATAATTAAATTAGGACTTTAATTTAATTATGTCTCCCACTATTTTATCGAGCATCATAACCCTCTATACGATGATCGAGAAAAACCTAATTAGTTTTTCTTAGTGGGGTTGAGATCCCAATCCCTTATAAAGGACCTTGTGTGTACACAACAAATCTTATATAAGTTCATAGGTAGGAAAACTCTCTCCAATTGTAACCCGTACAATTCTCAACTTATCCCGGCCTCTAAAATATTAATAGCCTTGTGTATACACAACAAACTATAATATTTCAGTTAAGTAAGACCCTCCATAGCCATATAGTCATGACTTTAATAGTAATACCCTTGTGTGTACACAATAAAATATTACATTAAATCATGCCATAAATAAATAATTGTATTAGGCCAAAAATTGTGTTAGTCACCATATTAGGTCTTGTGTGTACACAACAAACCTAGTATAGATCGTAACACAATAATGACCTATCATGAAGGAAGGCCAATAATAGTATTTAAACACCAAGCATGTTAGTCAAGAATTAAATCAATCAGATCGGCCAGGCTAGTGGAAGAGATGTGGGGGTCCCCCCGTTACTTTCCTAGACACCAATTTAAAATTGGCCAGGTCAGACAACGGAACCAATTAAAAACCACGATTCCCTTTACCTTCCCAGAACCACCTTTCTAGACACCGAAATGACTAATTATCCATCATGACTAATAATGCTTATCGGTTAACTATACTACCACTTAATATAATTTTAAGAGGGATTTATGCAATGCCAGCACATTCAATTAAAAGCTATCACATATATTAATACATGCTTTAAACTAAGCAAATATGTGAAATGTGTGCCATCATACTAGGACAACCATTTACCACATAATGGATACACCATTATGCCAGGGCAACCTTATTTCAGTATGATGGCTCCAGGGCTAATCATATCTCTAAGATAATTAGGGTTTCTGTGGAAAACCCTAACTGGTGGCAATCATCAAACTCATGTTCAATCAAAGACATGCATTGTGCATCAATATAAAAACTTTAACATGATACTACATCATTTAATAAAACATGAATTGAACTGCATAAGTTTTAATCCTAATAAGGAGGCTCTGATACCACTGTTGGGTTCGTTAACCAGTGCGTAAGCGTGGATTTCAATTAGTTTATGAAACCAGGTCCGAACCCTAATCCCAAACTCACCTTATTAGTAATTAAAAACTATGACTACATGCATGTCCAAATTTAAACATTGTTTAAATACTAACCTCAGATTGCTATTACCAGTCTGATGCAGAAATGAACTCCAAATTGAGTAGCCTCTTGAACACACCAGGCGTCCACTTGTCCACCCTCCGATGGTGATCCACACGGGCAGATGATCAAGACACTGACTCCTTAATTGGGTTCCTTCCAATCAAGTTCTATTCCAAGAACTTGATATATGGGCTATTGGCTAGGACTCTTCTAGCCAAACTGGGACTAAACCTTCTCTCTTACCCTTCTCCTTGTCTTCTAGCAACTTTGGCCCCTTAAGACACTCTTGTCTTAAGAATAAGCCCTTGTCCTAAAATGAGACAAGGCTTGTCTTGAAGGGAGAAGAAAATTAAGACAAGATTGTCTTAATGTAAGAAAGAAAGGAGAGGCGCCTTCTTCCTTTTCCGTCGGAGAGTTTCTCTCTGACTCTCCTTCTGTTCTGAGATTCGACAGAGCCAAGGCTCTGTAAAGGAATCAAAGAGGAAAGAGAGGAGGGGGAAACAATCTTCTGGAGAGGGAGAGGGAAAATAGAAGCAAGGCTTCGCTGAAAAAAAAAATCTGGAATCGTATCTTTTTTTGTGAAGTCTTCTCCTTAAATAAGCGACAGAGAGGCGCCTACCCATCTGTAATCACCCTCTCACGCCCCCTCTCTCCCTTCTCACGTCCTTTCCCTTTATCTCACGGCCCTTGAATTAATCTCACGGCCTTTGGGATGGGAAGATGCAAGAAAGAGTCACGAAAAACACAGAAGGGCGCGCGCAGAAGAGAAGAGTCGCGCCCCTTCGATGTTTTTTTTCTTTTCTCTCATGGTGATCCTTTTTTTTGAAGAGTCCACGCCTAGGTGGACTCTCTTCCACGCCCCTTCAGCCAAAACGCCGACCCCTTTTCTCTTCTCATGCAAAAATGCCACTTGGAGAGAGTCCACGCGCGCGTGGACTCTTCTCCTTGCGCGCGCGCGTGGGAAAAGAGGGGAAGGGGCTTAGGCGATGTGGGAAAGGGGTTTTAGCCTCTTAGGTTAGCCCAATTGCTAGCCTACTATTAGCCCAATGTCTTGAATCTTCAATTAGATTCAAACCGGAATGAATTTGGATCTAAAAAAGACCAAATCGGAACCCTAACTCGAATCCGATTCAAGTAGAAGCCATGGTTTGCGACACATGCTAGTGTGTTCATCTGCAAACAAGATTTAATTCCAAATTAAATCCTTGATTATCTGTCCTAAGTGTGTGACCCATTGGGTTCCATACCTAGCCAGCAGTGGGTCCGAGTGCAAGTTGACCTAATTTGATCAGAACTCATTCTAATCGATTTAGGTCAAATCGAGCTAACTCGAGTTAGTCAATTAGGACTCCTCCTAATTAGTGATCCAATTAAACCATTTAATTTGATCAACCCACAAGACAAGATTGACGTCTAGCAACGTGTCATGTCTACCCGGAAGATATGGAAATTCTGGTGAAATTCCAAAACTACCCTTCAGTGGAAAGTTCCCGTACAATTCGATCCTTCAATCATCTTGCATCCCGAATATAACTATGGATATGGAAACATGTCAAAACCAGCTTATACTCATTCCCAGCTCAGTCATACACTAATGATTCAATTAATTCGATATTAGAAATCATTTCTAATATCTGTACTTTGATCAAAGATTTCTTGAATCATCATCTGACCTAATTTGGCTGGATGCAATCTCCTCCTACTAGGAGTGATCAATTCCTTGTTGACCTACTCATTACCTTCATATACAATTCACCATACCCAGCATCAACCTCGTGCATGACCCAGTGTCATGATTGAGATTGAACCAAAGCATGGGTTCATGTACATAAGGTATTATGGCAGTCTCAGGTCATAGGACTACTTGTACAACTCCCACTATGAGAAACATCTATTGACATGCAGCTAAGGCTCCATTAGATGTTCTCAAACTAGATCTATTCAGTGAACTCATTCGCTAATGAGCACCCACATCCTTGTATCAGTGTCCCACACAAGTGACTGTGAGAGCAGTCACCCTTTTCAGCATACATAGGATGTGCCAGTCTAACCGGAAACCCTGATCCCCAACTCAGGGTTCCTATGACTAGGAATATTCTAGATTAGGGTTTTAAGGCCTTAGATCTCACTGGTATGATCTCATCATAGCCCTAGGACCATAGCCCTAATCTATGGGGTTCATCATATAATGACACAGCGAATGATGAAAAAATATTGCCTTTATTAACTTGTCAATTTACAATGGTCTGGGAGATACAAAAATTGGCTTATAGGGCATAATCCTTTCACTTAAGGCTCTGATTGAGCATGACTTGGTCACTTGGAGCCAGGGGTGTTGACCTCCTTTTGGGCTCCGACCAATCATCACTTGGAGCCGGGGGTGATGTCCTCCTTTCAGGCTTTGACTGGTTGTCTCTTGGAGCTAGCGATGCTGACCTCCTTTTGGGCTCTGATCAATTATCACTCAGAGCCAGGGGTGTTGTCCTCCTTTTGGGCTCTGACTAATCATCACTTGGAGCCATGTACACTATGGCCTTGGAGCCTTAAGGCTTCTTCAATTTCTTGCTAGTTTAGTTAGAATATGCATAGTTTAATCATAGTTTTTTTATTAAAAATAGAAAGAGTCATATTACTGATGGATGGGAGGAATTTCATGGCCCAATTGGTGGAGTCCTATTAAGCTTCGAAATTCATTGCCAAGTCTCTCGGTGAAAACTTTTATCATCCTTGCTATGGGTTGACTTTTCATGGTTTCATAGGCCTGCAGACTCATAAAAAAATCAAGATGATAGGAGAAATTTAATGCCTCTTGCCTTAAAACAATCAGGAGCTTATTCCTTTGGGGCTCAGGCTTATTGGGGGCATAGCTTTGGGCAGTCAACTTTAGAAGATCGGCATCCATCTTGGCCTTGAGCTTGGAGGCTGTCTTAATGGCTTGCATTCTACTACATATGCATTGACTGGAGCCATCCTTCAAGTGATGGGTTGTGCATCAAGCTATTGTAATCACCAATAGGGTTAACGAATGGATTGGAGTTACCCTCTGGTATATCAACTCAAACTAGAACCAACAATTAGCCTAGCAATTCATGGAATATTTATAATTACTACGATGATGGCCTTGAATTTTGGTACTCTTTCCTTCCTTGATTTTGATGCGATCGTTGCCGCTAGCATACACAACTAGAACCCTGTCTCCACCTTCATCAATTTCTTGAATGTCCTAGCCTTTCCCTTTACTGGTTTTCACCTCCTTTTTTTTTTGACTGACAGAGGCCGCGGCCATTGCTAATCTGGCCAAGGGAGAGCTGAGGAGTCGCATAGCAACCACTGTCAATCAGAGAGGCCAAGGCATAATCATTTGTCAATCCGAGCAAAGATGCTAGGATGGTTTGCTTTCATGGATTCTATTTAGATTGAAGGAGGTCGAGTTCGAGGCAGATTCCCAGTGGTGCTTTCATTGAGAGCATTTGGGAAGAACAATCAGAGGAGCCCAGATGGTCGACACCTTGTAGACACTGATGGGGCCCCTTTATGACCGAGGGCCCTTTAGATTGACACTCACGGTCTCACGATCAAGATGTCCTTCTGAACGAGCTTCATGAAGCCCCTTCCTACCGCTACCAATTAGCATTTTTCTCAAAAGCCAGCCATGAGAGCTTGATGCACTTCACCATGCATGCTTCTCTGCATGACTAGAGGAAGAGCTCTCTCCAATCACTCTCAGTTGTGTAGCCTCCTAGAGGTTGCTCGGTATGGCAACGTCTACTTCCTGAAGCCTCTAGACCTCAACTGTCATCCAACGTACCTTGCATCAAGTATCATGGAGCGCCACTAGTTTGGGGATAGACATCCGCTGGTTTTCCCTTATGCAGAAAAGGGGTGAAGGTGGAGGCCCTCTGGCACATTTTTTATAGGTGGAGAGGAGACGGAGAGAGGTAGCAACTAAGGTGGACCAAAGCGCTATTTGGAGAGGTGAACAAAGATTTAGGCAGAGAATCCCTAGCTAGTTTCTATGGATGGAGATCGAGATGGGGATGAAGAAGCCTTTAAAACTCTTATTGGTATGGCATTAGAAATGACAGGAGGATGCCACCTTTCCCTCTCTTTTTTCTCTTTATTTTTTTATGTAAAAAGTACTCACGAGAAGTGATGAGGAGTCAAAGAGATCATTTCTTTCTCTCCTATTTTTTTCTCTTATGCAAAATATGACTAAGAGTTTGAGAGATGCCATCTCTCTTTCGTTTCGTTCCTTTTCTTATACAAAAGATGCTTATGGGAAGTGACAAGTGAGAGAGATATTATTTTTTTTTCTCTCTCTTATGTAAAAGATAATAGAGAATCAGAGAGATATCAGTTTTCTCCCTCTCTCTCTTGTTTTTATCATTGCCCAGGTGATGACCATAAATAAAAAAATGTTACCCGTATCCTTTCTAATTGCTTGGTAGTACAAAAGTGCTAACGCTTTATTTCAATTTGAAGAACTAGATGATTGTCCATCGGTTGCTAGAGTTGCAGTAGGATTAAAGGCACTTTTTTGATTTTTACCATAGCCACCTCCTATTCAGGGAGGAGCCCGCATATGGCCAATGTATTGTATACAACTGGAGGGGCCCTCCTTCTAGCACCATTCTCTACTCATCACCGAGGTCTCCGTTGTAGCACCCCCCAATGATGGTGTTCACTATCCCAACTTATGCCCATGTTTATTTCAAAGATGGTGGCAGTGCTTGTGGCACCTGGTCAAGCCATGGCACTGCAGGATGAGGTTTCATTGCAAGGAGCAGTGCAGTGGTGGCCGAAATAATTTGAATGGCTAATGTTAGGTTTGAAGCCTTCTAGAGGAGCAGGTTGAATGGCATTGCTCTTACTCCTGTTGGCTACAAAGGTTCCTGATTTTGGAGATGGGACCCAGCCATTGGCTTGACTCTCCATTAACTGAGAGGTGGCAGTGCCTATACAATGAGATGCAACTTCTTGCCTTTATTTGGCACTCAATATTTTTCTAAGCCCTTCCTCTAATCTATTGGAGTGAAAATTTGTCAAGTGCTAAAGGAAGAGTTGGAACTTCTGGTGGTGCAGGCCGATCTTCGAGAGGTGGTATCTGCAAAAAAATCCTATTTGAGATGGTCTTGATGAAGACATTCCAATACTTAAGTCAGTATCGATACCAACAGTATTGAGAAGTGTAGGTAGAAAGAGTGCATATCTTGGGGACTAGCATGAAGCCCCTCTTTATAAGTTGAAGACATGCATTTTTGGAATGATAGAGATCCTGATGGATCTAGTGAGAAATGACCAGGCTTGGCATGCGGGCTATCTGTGGCTTTTTATTTGCGAGAGATGTCCCATCCCTATTTAGGGGGCACTTGTCTGTTTGTAAAGTTCTATCATGCTTTGTTGGTGGCATGGATTGCCACTCAAGTTCTCCTTTTAAGTGCTGAGATGTGACAATGGTTATGAAATGTCATGTGACCTGTTAGGTCATTTGGGTACAGAGATAAGTAGCAGTCGCTCTTAGTTGACTAAGGGAGTGTTGTTTAGAGGGGCCTTGTTGGCCTGACTATGTGTCTTAGATTGCATGGAGTGCCTGAGATGGCCCGAAGAGGCTTGGTCGACCTGGATGAGCATTGGTCATTTTTGGATGACCCTTGATCAGCCTGGATGAGCATTGGCCTATATGACCCTTGGTCATTTCTGGATGACCCTCGATTGGCCTTGATGAGCATTGTCTTGGATGAGTGTTGGTCATTTCTGGATGACCCTCGATTGGCCTAGATGAGCATTGGCCTGGATGAGCATTGGTCATTTATGGGATAATGAGCATTGGTTCGGATGAACCTTGATCATTTCGAATGACCCTTGGTTGGCTTAAATGAGCATTGGCTTGGATAAGTGTTAGTCATTTCTGGATGACTCTTGGTTGGCCTGGATAAGCATTGGTCATTTCTGGATACTTTAGCCTACTGGAAGAGGAACGTTTGGTCCAACTATGCACGGGATCGGATTGATCGGATTGACCGCACTAGGGGTTGATTAACCATTCCTAGAATTGGATGACCACTCCTGGGGTCGGGTGACTGCTCCTGGGATTTGATTGACCGCTCCTGGAGTCGGATGACCGCTCTGGGATCGGATTGACTATTTCTGAGGATCGATTGACCGCTCTTGGGATCGGATGATTGCTCCTGAGATCGAATTGACTACTCCTAGGATCGGATTGACCACACCGGGGGTTGATTGACTGCTCTTGCGATCAGATTGACTGCACCAAGGATTGGATTGATCGCATGACTTAGTCATTTCTACATGCTTTAGCCTGCTGGAAGAGTCCTAGCTCATAGATGTAGTAATATTGAAACCGAAAAAACTTGTTGGTCAATCAAGGATCAGTTGGACTTGTTATCTTAGCTTCATGTCCTTGATCCAAGTAAAATTATCCCCAATAATCGGTTCCTAACTATCTAGCATCTTGTGCCTTAAAAAATGATCGACTTCTAGCAATTTAGTATCTGTATTCTGATTAAGTGATCAACTCCTGGCTATCTGGTATCTTGTATCTTGGATAAATGATCTAACTCCTGACCAAATATTTTTCTATATACTAGCACGTTATCTATTTTGTATATATATTTAGATAAGTCAATGAAATGATGGGTTGAATTACACCTTTTATTTCGGAGCATTCAGATAATATTTTATAATTAAATTCTTTCCTTGTACTTATAGAATTTAGCTTTTGTGTTATTTTTTTATTTTTTTAATTTTTTTTTGATAGAAAAAAGGGTGAGGGGATGGGGCAAACCCTTTCGGTGTAGCTCCCCACTGGACCCCAACCCGTTAGACCTTTGATCGATTTGGGTTGTAAATTTGTCGTGTGCCATTCCCACCAACTGGGTAAGTGCGTCAGCCTAACCCCACTAGGACGCCGGAGTTTTTATCGCTCAGTCCCCAATATCGTGCTCCAGAATTAATATGGAATTTAATTGAGTTATCCGCGTGATCATTCCTCTAACCCACTAGGACGCCGGAGTTTTTACCGCTCAGCCCCAATCTCGTGCCCCAGAATTAATATGACGTTTTCACCGCTCAGCCCCGAATCTCGTGTCCCAAAATTAATTAAATTATCCACGAGATCATTTCTGAATTCATGATTAATAAATTATACATAAATTGAATCATATCTTAACCAACCGGGCTATCGCCGTAATGATATTATTTTTAAGAACAATATGGTTAAGAACAATATGGTTGATCTTAAAAAAATAATAATAAATAAATCAGGATGAAACTAGTATCATTATCATTCGTTGAGCGATCATGCATCTTGAGCTGTCCATTTTCAAACGAACGGATAGGATCATGTATCTATAGGGAAGTACGTTGCACCGGGGCATTTCCATATAAGATCCGACCCCAGGGGGAATTAGGGATTCGCGATTTGCTGCGACTCTCCTCTCCCATAATTCCCCATCCCTGCGGCGATCCTCTCCGACATCTCCGTCATCTCCGTCATCGGCGCGAACGGAAGACGGCCAGTAGCGAGCCTCCTGCTACAAGCCTTTCCAGGTAAGCGTCCCCAGTTCGAAACCCTCTTCCTCTGTCCCCCGCCGGATCCCAATGGCTGGCCTGCGGGAGGCGTTAACATCCGGATCCTCCTGCCTTCTCTCATCTCCTTTTTCTCTCTCGACCTTGCTTGCGGAGCGCGGCGGCAGGCTGGAGGGTAGCTGCAACCTGACCCTCTCTCGCTCTCTCCCTCGCTCTCAATTATATCGGTTACCGTGGGCAATCGATTTTTCTATTATACTACCATGAATGTTCTGGGTGTGTATTTGGATGTTGTTCCACTCACAATTATATTGCCTATTGCAGCAATAGATTTTTCTATCATGCTACCATTTGATCCGGGTGAGATTGGGTGTTATTCTTTCTGCAGTAATTAGGGGCCTGTCGAGTTAATTGTCTAACTTTATTTTTAGTTGCAGATGATGAATTACTAGTGATCTAAGCTTGTGCAGAGAATTCAACTGTTGTATCAAATTTACGTTCTTGTCCAATTTCTTGGAGATCTATGCTCGTACAGGATTACACTGATAAGCAATTCATTTCCTACTAATGGTAAAATGGTGCAACATTGCAGGGATCTGCTAGGTGTGAAGTGCATGGTCCTGGTAGTTAAAATACAGCAGGTGCGTTGCATCAGGCATTGTAAGTTGCAGAGCTACTCAAGAAACAAAAAAAAGTCTATGTATATTTTTTTGAAAAATGTGCTGTAGTTATTGCAGTGTTTGTTCAACAGAAATGAGACAGTTAGAATAGACGATTGGGATCTCGTGCTGTTTATTTTGTATATTGTTATCGTTGTTTTTGAACTTCAATATGATACTGGCACTAAAAGTCATTATTGAAAATATTAGAAAGTCCAAAAGTTGCTAGGAAATGCTAATAATTTTCTTTTAAGCATAAATTTATAACTCTAACAACTATATATATATAGATATATATATAGTTGGACTTGGCTTCTTTCGAATGGATTTGGAGAGCCAAATCTGATCGAGTTCCCCACCACTTGATTTGCACAGATCCTCATGTAGCAAATTAAAAAGTTAATGGTTGTTGAAATAATACAAACTCCTCCAGGATAAACATAAACTTTAGTTGGAATAAATACAAACCTTTCCAAAATAAACACAAACCTTTCCAAAATAATTATAAATAAGTTTAGAATAAACATAAACAGAATAAACACAAATATTTTAGATTAAATATAAATATTTTCACTCGCATTAATGGTATATTAATGGTTGCTAAAATTATTAATGATGATGCAATAGTCAACTTTTTCATTAATAAACACAAACGCTCTAGAATAAATACAAACACCATAGAATAAATACAAACACTATAGAATAAATAAAAATATTTCAGAATAAGCACAAATCTAAACATATAGAAAAAGTGACCATTGACTTTTTAGTTTATTGCACGAGGATTCGTGCAAATCAAATGATAGCAAACTTGACTAGATTTGGTTCCAAATCCATTCGAAAGGTGCCAAATCTAGCTATATAATTAATTAATTAATTAATTAGTAGAATTATGGCATCTTAATGTTGTCATAGTTTGACGTGGGTTGACCTGAACCTGTACCTTTGACTTGGACCCTTTCGGGTTCTGAATGGCTTGGAAGCAAAGCAAACATGTTGGAGATTACTCAATATGTATCATCTAGATGCTACATCATTAAACCTACAATCACTTGATATTGGTATGTTCCATACAGACAGGGTGATGTAGATAATCATTAGTGCAAAGCCCACAAGGAAATAGGATCATAAAAATAAGTTGAGAGATAGCACATCGACACAATGAATTAGTTATATAACATCTTCCCTAAGATAGTCGAAGTAAATGACATGCTTTCACTCTTGAAGCCCATCTATTCATTTGTATGCTAGCTTGTCGATATGGACTGGTCTCAAACAGTATTACTAATTAATTATGCCTCAGCATTTCTTTTAGCCAAGTTCATTTTTCAGCTTCTTGGATCCTTGCTCCCTCCAAATAAGAACACAAATATAACTGTTAGGAGAAAAAGGAAATTAAGTGTCAAGAATCATTGCATTTATATGAATCAAATTTGAAATGCAACAATCAATTAAAACATCGACTTCAAATTAAAACTACAGCTCCAGAGCCTGAACATTACCATCTAAATTTCAGTTGACCCACACATTTAAGTAGCCACACATTCATTCCATGTTCATAATACATGTGCATTTTTCCTGATAACCCAATTTTAGAGTAGTTATTTGTGAGAGTTGATTGGATTTTAGGTGGCAATCCTTAGGCTCTTGAATTGCAGTTTTGATGTGAAATCATTGTCTTTATTGATTGTTGCATTTCCAATTTGATTCAAATCATTGTGAGATTCTTGTGGTTCTTGACACTTGATTTCTATTTTTCCCCCAATGGTCATATCTGTCTTTGACCTTGTTAGGAGGGAATAGGGATCCAAGAACTTGAAAAATGAAATACACTAAACGAAACATTAAGAAGGATGCTTTATTGTTTAGTTAGTAATAATGAACAGATAGTATTATTATTGTTTGAGTTTGGTTCCCCCTATGATATGCCATGGACAGGTAGCAAAAGCATCAACAAGATAGCATGCAAAATGAACAGATGGGCTTCTAGAGTCAAAGCATGTCATTGCTTTCAACAGGCAGGGTAAGATTTTATAGGGCTAATCCATTATATGTTGATATGCTATCTTTTAATTTATTTTTATGATCCTATTTCCTTGTGGACTTTGCACTGATAGTTATCAATAACACCTTATGTCTGTATGGAACATGCTGATATCAAGTAGTTGTCGGCTTTTAATGTAGTATGTGGATGATGCCTATTTAGTAATCTAGTGTTAGTTATTGATACAAATTGATTAAAAAAACTAAAATTTGTTGGATTTGGATCAAATGCAATATAATAATATGAATACTTGCATATGACTTATCTAGGGTAGTTCGATCCGGGCTAGTCCCAAATCATGGTCAACATTGAAGGAATTCATCTTGTTATAGGAAAAATCAAACTTTGTATGAATCAGTCCTTTTTTATGTATATTCAGGTGCATTCATATGCAATTAATTACATCAATCTATTCAATTGGCAAATGAACTTCCAATATTATTTTGGCTTTCCCGAAGCTTCTCTAGTAGAATGAGATAATGATGGTGCTGGTTTTGGAGATGGATAAGTGGAGATTCTAGTTTATGTACATCTGTTTGAAAAGCGAGTAGATATCTGAACATGCTTTCCCTTTTTGTGCTATTGCCAACTAATTTTATCTAGTTCACTAATTTTAGAATATTTGTGGGTTTTACATGAGCCGTTGACATTTTCTTTCACTTATTGTACAATCATAATGGTACAAGTGGCTCAGGTCATGTCCAGGTCAACAAGAATTCTTTGGATGCAAGCGATGCTTCTGGGTCTACAATTTTGTCTAAGAGACTGGTCTGTTGATTCTGTATCATGTCACTGTGTCATATCCATTGAGTCATGTGAGTCAAGATTGGACTCACTGTTCTGTTGAGAATGGAAGTTTTTTCTATATGTTATAGGCCATCATATCTTTTTATGCGATAATATACCCCAAAATTATGCAATAAAGTTGCAATTACAATTTATCTATCATCATCATGGACATGCCATACTCTTAGATTAATCTTGATGCCTCATAAATTGCAGAGAATTTGAAGTCTGATCGTGGATAGCTAAGAGTGGATCCTAGATTGGTGTAAACTTAGGTATAGGATTACAAAATGTTGGATTGAAAGGAAATAAAAGAAAACAATATCGGAACTGTTCTTTCCCTGGTCCTCTCCATGTTTTCCTTTTTTCACTTTAGTTCTCTTGCTCCATAGTGCCTAAAGAATCGCATGAGGAAGCATTTTCCATGTTGAAATTTCTCTCCTTTAAAAATGCCCTTCTTCCCTTTTCCATCCCCTCACCTTCTCTTTCCACTGCCACACTGCTTCTTTTCTGGCTTCAAAGAAGTATTATTTTTTCCCTGTAAAAATGTGATTAACCTTCTCATCTTAAGTTGTAAAGTATGTGTAATGGATGTTTTGTTTTGGTTCTATACAATTAATTTGATTTAATAGAAAAGTGAATACTTTGAACATATTTTCTCCAAGAACTCATTTGGCATATAACATGTTGCTCCAGTTCTTTCCATTCTATTTCAGTTATACCATTTTTTGTCAACTATATGATGGTTGGGGGGGCATATCAGTGCAGCCTTGCCATCAACCTTGAATTTTGTTTCTATTGCTTATATAGATTTATTATTTATTTTCCTAGAGGTGGCTATGGAGGTGAAACAAATCTATCATGAGAAGCAGAGGTTACAATTTTGTCTGTTGCATGCACTAAATAACCTGCTTCAGGTATGTTTCTATACAATTTCGACATACCTATCCTTCTGTGTTTTCTCATAAATATTTTATTTCTAGAAAGCATTTCCCCTAACTTTTATATTATGCTTTGTAGATATTGATAAAGAGCAAATCTTTTTGTGTTGTTTTATTTTTCTCAATTTTTCTTGAAAACTATTCTTTTTCCTTCTCAGATTGATATCAATATTTGTAGAACAAATTATACTCAAGAAGATGATCATGTATATGCTTTTTTGAAAATTTCTAAAGTTTTCTTTCACCAATTCAAGCAAGTGAACTATCCCTAATGCAAGAAAGAAATGCATGAAATGAAAAGGAAAGTACAAAGTACAAAGAGAGAACTTGCGTAAGTAGTGGAAAAAGAAACTAAAAAATAAATAAATTATAATTGTTTTCAAAGATAACTAAAAGCTGTATATAAGCTAAATTGCTCTAAGTTGGTGGACATTGAATTTTGGATATGAGCTGAACTAATCATTCCTTATGATGTTTTGTTGGACCATTTGTTAAGTATCATCTTGGTTAACCCATCCTTCTGTGTTTGATAAAAGTTTGACAGCTTTGTTGTGAATCAGGAAAAGGACTCATTCACTCGAGTTGAGTTGGATGCCATTGCTGATAAACTTGTTCTTGAAGATCCTAACGGGGGTTCATGGAGTCCTCTATCAATAATTTTTAAGCCCCACCATAATGTGTTGACTGGAAACTATGATGTGAATGTACTCATCACAGCATTGGAGTCTAAAAGGAAAAGAGTAGTTTGGTATGATCGTCGAAATGGAGCTTCTTCGATCAACCTCTTGGGAGAAACTTTGATGGGAATCATGCTTAACATTCCTGTCAGGAAGTTTGTGGGACTTTGGAGGGGCAGGCATTGGGTTGCATTGCGGAGCATCGGTGGTGTTTGGTATAACCTTGACAGTGATCTTTCTGCACCCCAGCCATTTCAGCACGAGGAAGAAGTAAAACAGTTCTTGGATAATGTAATCAGTCTGGGTGGAGAATTGTTGCTCGTGTTGAATGACAGAGTCTGAGGAATTCTTTAGCAATTGCAGCTGTTGAAATCAAACCCATTTTCAGTCACATCTTTGACATCATGGCCTTATTTCAGAAGAGAATTAGAAAAGGCTTTCTGAAAAGGTTGGCCTGTTTGTTGTGCTTATTCATCCCTGTTTTGTGCCTGCTGCTTTTAATTAATTTAGGCCTTCCTGAGATGGAGAATAGCAACAAGGGATCTTGTAAGACTTTGATACCTTGGAAGAGTTCAGAGGTGAAACTAGGGGAGCTTGGGGAGATGATGGTTGCAATGCTGCCCGATGATCTTCCCTTCACCATTTTTGTCCCATCAGAAGAAGCATTTGAACGTGTCCTAAAACTGAGAGTCAGCGATAGCTTAACTGAACAGAAGATAAACGATACATATGCCACAGTCTCTCGCATAATGGGTTTTCTGCAGTTCCTCAACATCTGCCTTCTGGAGCAGTACCTTTGCACAAGGAAATATCTTTTGATTCTATATCTGGATTCAGATTGTATGCTTGGAAGGATGTTAAAGGAACTCTGGTTGTTAATGGTGCCAGATCAGAATGTGTTGATGTCAGAAAAGCTGAGATTATTGTACATATCATTAGTGGGGTGATTATGGATGCAGAGTTTGAGCAGTCATTTTTTGCCGAATATGATGACTGACAAATGATCCAATCCTACCAGCTGACTCTGTCACCATGGCTTTCACTTAGGTGGAGTCAACTTATGATCCATATCTGGCATACTTCAGAATATGTTAAAACTCTGTGAAATGGGTCCTTCACTGGTAAATGTATCGGTCTACGTGTCAGGTTTTGTTTATGCTTTTCTGCTAATAAACATGATTCAATCACCACTTTAATTTCCCACGCAGTGTTGGAGTGTAAATCTGAAAAAAATTACATCCTTTTCACTTGAAAGTTATTTATGACTTCATCTGTTCTGTGGAATTGCTATGACAACGGAGGGTTCTATTACATGGTTAAACTGCAGATGAGTCTAGTGATCTGATTTTTTACTTTATTTTATTTTATTATTATTATTATTTTGCTGAAATAACAGGGATGGGGGAGGAAAATTTTCGCTGTAGCTGCCTCACTGAGCCCCGTTCCATCAAGCCATGTTTGATTCAGTAGCAATTTTTTTTTTTTTTTTGCAGTGCTACATCAACTTGCTGAAAGATCTGGCATGGATATAATAATTTCCTTGCTGTGGAGTGATGGTTTTGTGGTTTGACATCCAAGCTTGTGTTTTTAGCTTTTAGCTTTTGTTCTATAGTTGCATTTTTTTTGTGGATGTAAAATTTTAGTCTAGTAAAATCTTTTCAAAACTACTGTTAAGATAGTAGCTCGATTGGTAGAGATTTTGTCTGGCGTATTTGTAGATGACTCAATTAAATCTAAGAATTATTTTTTGGCATTTTATTAACGGGTATCTTAGTGATGTTAGGTTGAAGTATTCATCTAATTCTTTTTTTTTTTTTGATAAAAAAAAAACTCTTCAAAACAGGTATCAGTATTTTCGTCTAAGCACATACCGTCAAGTATAATTTGTTGCTCATGTCATGTTTCTAATTTTGGTCAGAAACTAAGCTTTCAACTCTTTTATAGATAAATTAATATACATGAGCACTGCAGCATGATAGAATTAGTTGATGTCCGAGGATTGAGCTAGGAAAATGAGTTGGACATGGTTCCAAATCTGTATTATTATCTGCTACACATCAGCTGCGCCTTTCCAAATGATAACAAATTGGTTACAAAATCTATACATCCGCGACCAATGTTCATGCAAGCCATGAGTGGTGGTATCGAGGTAAAGAACTTTCAATTTAATTGTAAATTGTTAAAAGTGAATTGAACAACCCATATTGCGATAAGAATCTTGCAGTTACTGCCAATGACAAATAGAGATGTTAATAAACATTGGCGTGGGAAGAAGTGAACTCACATGAGTGTGATATGGCATCACCATGGGGGAAAAGTAATTTAGCAATTGTAAGAGTTCAAATATCAGATTTCTCATTTCATATAAGATGGCAATGGATCGGGTTATCCAAAATCATACCTATCTTGCTAAAAAAATTCTTTGCTCCATATCCATTCCATATTTGTCTCGGGTTGGATTAGGTTGGGTATAAAAAATCATGTTTAGATCGGATCAAGTTCGGTATACCCGGTCTCATAAAAGTTAGTTTATTTAAAACTTAAACGGGTAGGGCTAGGTATATCCGTTCTATATTCAATTTATTTAAAAATTTTATAAATATAGCATTTTTATATATAAATGGGTCGGGTTGGAATCGGGACATACTACTATCTGTATCTGACCCGAACCCGAGTCAGTTTTTTTATATAATCCATATCTATTTATAAATTAGATGGGTCGGATTTTATCCATCTCATTAAGGTCGGATTGGATCGGGTATCCATGGATCGGTAAAAATTGCTTCCCTAATTTCATGGAAGTATTTGATGAAATTCTAAAATCATTTCTTATATCCAGAAACAGAGCTGCCGGAAGAAAATAAGAACAGTATGGTTACTGAAAAGTATAATTTAATAAAAAATAATGAGAACTAATAACATAATAGGAAAATCAGCAAGCTGAAATAATTTTAATTACATGTCTTCATACACATATAGATATACCATCTTGCTATTTCCAGAATATGGTAACAATACAGAAAAGATGTGATTAGCTTTGAAAATAAAAGATGCGATTAGCAAAGTCCGGGAACACGACAAATTCACACCCAGAAGACTCGTAGGAAAAATGTCAGAATGTAATAAAAACTTTTCAAGCTAGAAAATCAATAGAATATATTACAATTCATCAGCAAAAAAATCGCAGCCAGATCATTGTAGGAAGAAGTATAATAGTTCCTGCAATTTGTTTGACTAATTGGTGACTATTTTTTCTTGGGAAATCGGTGCTGCCAATTAAAATTCATATTTATAACAGGTTAACATAAAAGATTGCAAGCAGCTGGCAGATGTTATTTTCATCTTGTGAGGCCAGCTATGTGTACAAGTAGCCATCAAATTTATGGCCAAATAATTCTGTGGCTAATCTTGCGAGAGCTACGGAGTCTTCCTACAATCAAGGGGAGGAGACACTTTTTCTCTCTCTTGTTTTATTCTTTTGGATTTATTCCTGAGTGAAAAATGAAGTTATCAAAGCTCTATCAGTTCGGCAAGAAATTCGCAAGAGCGTAAATTCCTAAAACATACTTGCTTCGAGGGACCCGATTAGACCAACGAGGCTCTAAGATTCCATGAGAAATAGTGTGATCCAATGGCCAGCTCCACAATAACCTCGCCGTTACACACTGTTATAGAATAACACAAGATAAGCGATTCCAATGGACGAACGATGTTTCGATCATCCAACAACGACGCATGCTTTGAAACGCATGAGATGTTCTACGACGTAGACGTAATGTGCAATTGCAATATGCTCGCACCTTGAAAGTATTAGAGACTTTGGCAGGGGGTCTCAAAAATGATACATAGCTCCATTGAAGTTAACTGGGAGTGGACCGAGAGACGGAAGGATCATCTGTACCCCAAATTGTTTGGAATGGTTATGCCAATTCTGAAGATGAAAGGCATTCTTTTTCATTCATTCTTCCTAATGCCTGTTTGTTTTCTCTTTTCACCTTCTAAGGTCCCGAGGTCTTTCGATTTTGGTTACAACTCAAGCGATTTGTTTTCAATAAGGTATTCAAGCAAGTTTTCCTAATATATAGCCCGATTGACCGTTGAGCATGTAATCAATAGATACAGGTCGAATAAATATATAATTGTAGTTGGAATCGATGCGAATTCAGATGATCATGTTCAAAGACCTTTTCTTCACACTATCATGGATAGATGATCAAACCTTTCTTCGCACTATCATGGAAGGTCTAGTTGGCTAGGTGTCACGTCCCGAATCCAGATCTAGAATTGGCTACGTGACCGGCCGTACAATCCTAGATATTGTCCTAGAGATCATGCTAGGCCCAACCTTCAATTTAATATCCAAACAGTGGTAAAGAACAATCTCATCAATTATTTATTATTTCTAGAATTTTCTATAAAGGTTAACAGATAAATAAAATACAAATGAAATATAAACTCAGGATTTAATACCTAAATTCTAGCTCCTCATTGACCGGTTCCAAAGCCCAATTGATCTTCGATATCTGTAACAAAAATATAAGAATATAGGGGGTGAGCTATATAGGCTCAGTAAGTTATCAACACCTCTAATATACAACATAAATATGCCAATAAAAATCAACAAGAATAAACACATCGTACAACAAGATGTCCATCAATATAATAATATAACTAGCAACATGATGCAAATATGTATACTTAATTTCAACCGACACCGACATGACTATGGATGGCCAACCATTTACTTAACTCTCCTAGTCCCTCTGACTATTGCCATGATCGACCCGTGACTCGTCTCGAAAGAGACTAGATCTGTGTCACATACCACTCAATGGTCATGTGCCAGCGATAGCTCCGCTAGAGGCCCAAAAGAAAAACTAGCTCTGAGTATCACACGAGAAATATGCATCCCAGCATCATGTGCCTGCCACGCATGACTAAAATAAGCAACTAGCTCCTATGTCACATACCGCTCGATGGTCATGTACCAGCGATAGCCCCGCTGGAGGTCCAAAAGAAGACTAGGTTCTCGTGTGATCATAGTCGAACTAGAGAGCGACAACACCAATACAATGCATGCAACACAATGCAATCCAATGCAAATTAAAATATATTACATGCAATTAATATTTCATAAATACATAACATATTCGGTATATAATATCAAAGGTCAAGATAACTTACCGAAGAGCATCCACCAACTACGTGTAATCCAGCACTAAACCTGATCTTTCAAGGACAACAACGATCTTGTACCACAAATCTTTTTATTTATTAATCATCATATTAATTTTTATACATATCTAAATAAGAACTAAGAAGAAAACTAAATTCTCCGAAACATCCTTGAATCCAAGTTCTTTCTTTCACTTTTTCTCCCTTTCCTTTCTCTCTCTAAAATTTGCTTTAACCGAACAGCCCATCCCAGAAAATCGAGTCAACACAATTAGAACTCTCTTCTCTCTTCTGACTGTCTTCCTTCTTTCTCCTCTTCCTCTCTCCTCTCTTTCATCTTTTTCTTTCCCTCTCCCTCCTCTCTCTTCTTTCTCCTCTTCCTCACCACTCTTTCTCTCTCTCTCCACTTTATTTATTTATTTATTATTATCATTATTATTATTATATTTTTTTTCTAGATTATATTTTTACTGGGTCGGCCCACTCCAGAAAATAGGCCCGGCCCAGCACGGATATCAAAGCCTGGCCCACTTGTTAACAGAGTCACCTTTCTCTATTAACAAGCTAGCTAAGCTTCCCCTAGAGAACGAACGGAGGGATGGCGGTGATTCCCTCGATCAACCGCCCGGGGATGATCGTCGAAAGGTAAGGAAGGGACTGGCGGTCCCTTCGATGGCTATTCGGCCACCTGCCGGAAAACCCAAACAACTCAAATCTCCCCCCGATGCACCTCCCATGGCTTGGTCGAGCCGGTCTCCCATATTGCCAGCAGCGATCATGGGAGACGGCCATGGAGGAGGGGGGATCGGCTTACTGGAATGGATGGCAGTGCGACCACCGGCAGCCGTCTGGCCACCCAACAAAAATTCTCTATATATATATAAACAGATCCTTCTTCCTCCCATGTCGGTGATCCCCATTCAGGCCCACGCTCGAACGAAACTAGGGTTTAGAGCCTTATCGGCGAGGTCAGCGACGGATTTGGCTACGCCGAAGGTATACAGCTTCAGAAACGGCAGAGGCACACAAGGGGAAGGGGTTGTCCGGTGGATCGGCGTCGATTTCCAGGCGTCCATCGGAGGAGGAGAGGTTCGGATTGGGCTGAGGCACGTGAGGACCTCTCAGTCCCAAGGAAACATCCATATCCCCCCCGTCGTCGACCGCCTTCTCCGACCCCTCCGTCGAGATATCCGACAATTCGGTGCCCGCTGAATTTGAATTGAAGTCGACAATCTAGTTTCCAACTTCAGCCCAAATCGAGCATGGGTCGAACAGCTGGATGGGTTGGGCCTCACATTCTCCCCTCCAAAAAAAACTTCATCCTCGAAATTTTAAAAATCTAAGTCTTCCAAAACTAAAAAATGCACAATTCAAAACTCACATGATTCATTTATCCAAAATTCGGTAATCCCAATAAAAGCTCCTATTCATTCATCATAATATACTTTAGTCCTAATATCTTTAATCAACCACTCTTCCTCTGCGCACTCTGATATAAATCTTCAAATCCTCTAATTTGATTAGATAAATTTCTAAGGATACCACCACTTTACAATAGAATCAAACCTTCAAATATCAAGTCAAAACTATTAAATATTCTTGTCCTTACTAGGCCTTGAGCATATCACATCAAATTTAAATTCTGATCCACTTCCTACATTTAAAGCTTTACATAAAATGTATTATCCATTCAATACATCAATAATTATGGTCCCAATTCGAACTATTTATTTTTTAACAATTCAATTGAATAATTTAGATCAACTTTTCTCTTGGAAAGTTAATATTAACTCTAATAAGATAAATGACTTGGAGTTCAACATATCTATTAGGCTCCATAAACATATGGAAGATCAAATAATCCAATCCAAAACTACTAACATAAACCATCAAAGATTTTACTAAGATATGTATGCCATGACCACATAATATCCTTTAATATGCTAATAGCAAATTACAAATCTATGCATTATCCAAAACATATTTTCATTGCATAATCTACATACAGATTCATCAAAAAATCCTCCTTCTTAATCTCATTAAACTCTTTCATAACCTACATCATAAACATCTTGCAATAGTCCCCAAATTAATAATCCAGAATTTAACAAAACTTGCAAGCTATCATGATCTTCATCCATATCATCTGATTAATAACTGAATATACATATTTAGCATACCACAATATATTATACTTCCAATCCACTACTTCTGAAGCTAGATCAAACCCATTTATCATAGATGAAGACAAATCTTATCTAGCTATTCAATACCCATAATATGTTTACTTATCATAATCAACTAGTATCCACCATTCAGCCTTTTACACTCATCCAAGATCATTCTCTACAAAAATCATATTCTTCTATTATGCTAATATATATCAATTCTATGCACAATATCTAAAGATTATAAATCCATACTTTGAATCCATCATATCCTAACAAATCTTAATACTAAGTTCAAATATCTTTTATGTCACAGTCCATAGCGATTACAACCTAAACTTCAATATCATTTGAATCACATCCTAATCACTTATATCGGTCACAAGAGATCATAATCCAAGCTTCAATATCATTCAATCATGCCTTAATAACCATCATATTAATTTCTAATCACCTGTATCACAGTCTTTAATTATATCAAAATTAGATTCTCTAAAGTAAATCAAATCCATAATATAACTCAAATTATACCTCCATATACCCATTATCTAACCTTGATGATATCATTCCAAAAGTTAAGCTAGGAGAATTCAATTATTTTATTTGTGCAAGCCTTTACACTTAACAAAATCCTTAAAACTATAATATACACCTATCAAAGGAACTTAAATAAGTCAAGTCCTACTCCTACCCCACTCTCACTAACTAAATCATCTCGATCTTAAACCATTGCTCTGATACCACTCTGTCACATTCTTGAATCCAGATTTAGGATCGGCTACGTGACCGGCCGCACAACCCTAGGTATCACCTTAGAGATCATACCAAGCCTAACCTTCAATTTAATATCCAAACAGTGGTAAAGAACAATCTCATCAATTATTTATTATTTCTAGAGTTTTTCTTAAAGGTTAATAAATAAATAAAATATAAACTCAGCATTTAACACCTAAATCCTAGCTCATTGACTGGTCCCAAAGCCCAATTGATCTTTGGTATCTATAACAAAATATAGGAATACAGGGGGTGAGATATACAAGCTCAGTAAGTTATCAACACCTATAATATACAACATAAATATGCCAATAAAAATCAACAAGCATAAATACATCATACATCAAGATGTCCATTAATATAATAATATAACCAGCAACATGATGCAAATATGTACACTTAATTTCAACCGACACCGACATGACTATGGATGGCCAACCATTTACTTAACTCTCCTAGTCCCTTTAACTATGGCCATATCGGCCCATGGCTCGCCCCGAAAGAGACTAGATCCTATGTCACTATCGCTCAATGGTCATGTGCCAGCGATAGCCCCGCTGGAGGCCCAAAAGGAAAACTAGCTCCGAGTATCACACAAGAAACATGCATCCCAGCATATGCCTACCATGCATGGCTAAAATAAGGTAACTAGCTCCTGTGTCACATACCGCTCGATGGTTATGTGCCAGAGATAGCCCCGCTGGAGGTCCAAAAGAAGACTAGGTCCTTGTGTGATCGTAGTCGGACTAGATAGCGACAACACCAACACAATGCATGCAACCCAATGCAAATTAAAATATATTATATGTAATTAATATTTCATAAATATATAATATATTTGGCATATGATATCAGAAGTCAAGATAACTTATCGAAGAGCATCTACCAACTATGTGTAATCTAGCACTAGACCTGATCTTCCAAGAACAACAACGATCCTGTACCATAAAATCTTTTATTTATTAATTATCCTATTAATTTTTATGCATATCTAAATAAGAACTAAGAAGAAAACTAAATTTCCCGAAATACCCTCAATCCTAGTTCTTTCTTTCACTTTTTCTCCCTTTCCTTTCTCTCTTCAAAATTTGTTTTCACCGAACAACCCATCCTAGAAAACCGAGTCAACCAATCAGAACTCTCTTCTCTCTCCCGACTCTGTCTTCCTTCTTTCTCCTCTTCCTCTCTCCTCTCTTTCATCTCTCTTTCCTCTCTCTTCTTTCTCCTCTTCCTCACCACTCTTTCTCTCTCCACTTTCTTTCTTTATTTATTATTATCATTATTATTATTATATATATATTTTTAGATTGTATTTTTATTGGGCCGCCCACTCCAAATAATAGGCCCGGCCCAGCATGGATATCAGAGCTTGGCCCACCTGTTAACAGAGTCACCCTTCTCTTTTAACAGGCCGGCTAAGCTTCTCCCAGAGAGAGAACGGAGGGACGACGGCGATCCCCTCGATCAATCGCCCGAGGATGATCGTCGAAAGGAAAGGAAGGGACCGGCAGTCCCTTCGATGGCTATCCGACCACCTGCCGGAAAACCCAAACAAATCAAATCACCGGCCCCCCCCCCACCCCCCCCGATGCACCTCCCATGACTTGGCCGAGCCGGTCTCCCATACTGCCAGTAGCGGTCATGGGAGATGGCCATGGAGGAGGGGGGCTCGGCTAACTAGAATGGATGGCAGTGTGATCACCGGGAGTCATCCGGCCACCCAACAAAAATTCTAATATATATATATATAAATAGATCCCTCTTCCTCCTGCACCGGTGATCCCTGTTCAGGCCCACGCTCGAACGAAACTAGGGTTTAGAGCCTTATCGATGAGGTCGGTGACAGATTCGGCTACGCCAGAGGTAGACGGGTTCAGAAATAGCAGAGCCACACAAGGGGAAGGGGTTGTCTGATGGATTGGCATCGATTTCCAGGCATCCACCAGAGGAGGAGAGGTCCGGACTAGACTGAGGCATGCAAGGACCTCTCAGTCCCAAGGAAGCATCCTTATCCCCCCCGCCGTCGACCGCCTTCTCCAACCGCACTGCCGAGATATTTAGCAATTCAATGCTTGCTGAATTTGAATTGAAGTCGGCAATCCAGTTGCCAACTTCAACCCAAATCGAGCATGGGTCGAACAGCTAGATGGTTTGGGCCTCACACTAGGCTTTCAACTAGGAAAAAAAAAGGGCTGGCTTTGATGTGCAAGTTCATCCAATGATATTATTTTTCTCATTTTAAGCATACATACCTTGGTAACAAGAACTGGATTCTGATGAGTGGGATCAATTGTCTGCGGAGGTCGGATAGAAAATGGTATCATCATGGTTAATTGCATCAGAGGTAGGTCACCTATTAATCTTTTGCATGATCAAAATGTTGTAGGCATGCACCCGAGCCTCGGCTAGCCTAAACCTCAGATTTAGCCAAGGTGTGTAAAGGTTGACTATGTTATGGGTCTCTACCTCGACCATAGCCAAAGTAGCTTGAGATTGAAAATAGCCAACCTATCCTCATTCAGAAACAAGGAGGACATACCTCATTTGGAGACAAGGAAGACTTCACCTCATTCTAAGAAGAGGATTTGACCTTATCCAAAGAAGAGGACCTGATCTCTTTTGGAGATGAGGAGGACCATACCTCATTCGAATACAAAGGAAAATAGTCTTGAGCTCATCCAGAGAAGAGGAGGAATCCAGTCCTGAGCTCATCCGAAGATGAGGAGGACCTAAGCTCATCCGAAGATGAGGAGAACCTAAGCTCATTCGAAGATAAGATTAGTTATAGAACTTTACCATGGTCTCGGTTGGGCTAGACCTTGGTGTTAGTTGAGGCGAGAAGGGGTTGGCTACAATTGACTTAAAGTTGACCAAGGATTGAAGTCCAATTTAGCAAGATCACTATCTTTGATAAACAACAATCTTTCTCTGCACGACCAAGTACCAGAAAGGTAGTTACAACTACCTAGATTTTGCCAATAGCAAATAAGGCAACCATAGGGCAACTTTATATCGCAAGCACGGGACAATAGGGATGGCATTGAGCCGAGTTTCGGACTATCCAACTCAAATCCAAATATCTAATAAACAATCTAAACCAAGCCCAAACACTATCAAGACTAGATTTTTTTATCCAATCCATCTCAATCAATATCGGCTAAATCAAGTTTACCTAGCCCAAACCCAATTGGTTTGCCATTTTGGGCTTCGTGCTTATGGGGCGACGGCTAAGGGGAATAAGGAAAAGGGTGAATAAATGAATAAGTTATGGTTTATTAACTAGTAGGTGGTAATCGATAAAATATATTTAATGTAATATATATATTTTAAAATACTAAAATAGTTTGGACCATGTTTGGGTCAGGTATCAGGTCAAGTTTTTGGTTGGGTGCATAACTATTCAATCCCGGCCCGAATCCAAAGTTAAGCATAATGGTTTTAGCCAAACTCAGCCTAAACCTAGTCAACACATTGACCACCTGACCCAATCGGGTCGGGTTAAGTTGGGTACTCTTGGGTTTGGATTTTGTTACCATCCTGGTGGGGTGAAATCCTTGCCATTGGAAATAGCCAATGTCCTTAATGAACATGGCTAGGACTCCTCCCCTATAAATAGAGAGGAGATGGGGACCCCCAAGTATGTCTCTCTAATCCTGAAAAGATGCTCATTTATTGCAACTCTCTTTCTCTGTTCTCCAAATCCAAACTAATTTGAGCAATGGAGGGTCCTTGCCAGAAAACCTTCTGGCCAGAAACTTTTGTGCAGGTCTTGGATCCAACACCTTGGTACCAACAATGTCTTCTCTATCTCATCCACTAAATACCTCATAATTAATTGAGGTCCACAACATCTTATCCATTCTTGAGGATACCATCACCAGTAGCACCACCTCATCATCTTCTAAGGACACCATTGCTCCCAAGTTTCAGCTATAGCACTCAGGAAGCAACACCTCTCTCTCACCTCATCTAATTCTAAGGTAAACTCCATCTCATATTTTTTTGAGGACTCTAGAGTTGGCACCTCCAACATTCACCTCCTCACCTTCTAAAGACCATCAGCATCCATCTCCTCATCTTCCAAAGAGAGCCCTAGTATCACCTCATCCTTTTTCGAGGACAACTTCACCTGATCATTTTTTGAGGACGACTAAGCTAACCTTAATGCCAGCCTGAGTTTTGGTAGTAACAGTTTGGCATTATTGGAAGGGCCAAAAGTCCATTACGGGAGAAAGTGAATTTCACCATGAGATCATAGAGAGGAGCCTTAAATGTCTTATACCATTTTAACGGCACTCGATGCAATAATATTCAATAAGAGGTGGCACTATAGCCCATTGAATTACCACCTCCTCCCCAGCCTACACCAATAATTACTAATGACAAGCCCTAGGAGAAGAAGGTAGAGACAAGAGGGGGGACCAAAAGCACAAAGGCCGTTGAGGTGATGAAAGATCGTGCTAATTTAGAACACCACCTCATTTTAATCAGATGAGGATTCCACCTCAGAATCTCCAATCTCAACTCCCAACCTTGGAGGTTTAGAAATTACACCCCAATCACATACTCATGGAAATCAAAGGCCAAGGAGATCAACCCCTTCTTAGTGCTCAGTTTGGTGCTTGATTCGGCCCAATGGAATGAAACCCAGGTGAGAAGACCTAGAATGAAGCACTTGTAGGTGTGGCCCAAGTATGCTGCCCAGGTCAATGAGGCCCATGCACATATAGACACGCGGGTGCACAGCCTAATATGCTTGTGTGATGCATGCAGCCTAGGTGCTTGTCATGGTCCATCACGGACCATAGCTTGGCATGGTCCACCGAAAGATTAGTGCTATCCACAAGGGTTTTTTTGGTCCACTATCATGGTCTACAATATTTGTTGTGCGATCTAATGGCCTGCCATGATTGGATGGCTATAGTCAATTTTGACTCTAATTAGGCATTGATGAGTGGGATTTCGGGTGTCGGATTGAGATCCAATGGCTGGGAGGCTTCCAAGAGCTCAAACAATAGTTGAACAATGAGTTTAAGTCCAAATTTTGATGCAATTTTAACCCTACTTTGGCCTCTATTTCAATAGAAGTCGAGAGAAGTAGTAGTAGGGGGTTAGAGAGGTCTTCAATGATAGTAGTAGAGAGCCTATAGGGGCTAGGTGGTCTCCTTGAGATTTGAGAGCTTCTATGAGAGAGATTTTTGGATTTTTTGTTGAGTTTTTGTACATGATGAGGGTAAGAGTTTTTGTATAGCCTGAAATGCCCTCATGGTGCCCAAGGCCTAGTTGGCCAAGAGGGTTCATCTAGGGGGCCTCAATAAGGGGGAAGTGCATTTACTGAGCTGTAGGGACCGGTTTATATCGAAACTAGGTTGGACAAGGATTATTGGAAAGCGGCATCCATAATGACTAAGATTGTTGCATGTAAGGTGCATGATCATACCCGATAGATGGTCGGTGAGTGTTTGCTAGATCTTCAAACATATGCATTGATTGTTGCTGAGGCTTGCTCAGGTGCAAAGGATGGGTGACATCCAGTGTGGCTCAGTCAGTTAGGGTGTTCCCCATAGAGGGTGGTGGGGGCACTAGGATCAGACATAGATTATTGGACCCTATTTGGTTTACCTAGCTATGTGTCAAAGTTTTGTAATCAACTAGGATTGAGTCCTGTATTAAGTTGAGGTTAGTTGATTTGTCTCAACCCTCAACCTGATTCAGTACATTGAGTCATGTATACCAGTATGAGTCTAGTGTGAGTTCACTTCTTGTACAAGAAAGGAGGCTACGCTATTTTGGAATCCACCAGACCTCATTCTAAAGCCAGAAGAAGTTACATCAGCTTAGGGGAGCTCAATCGACACCCAGGTGCCCTGATTATGCCTTGATTTTCCCTAGGTGTCATTTCAGATGCCAGATTCCCTCCAGATGCTTCCAGAATATTCCATATGCCAGGAGCCTATGTTTTCCAGGTTATCCCAGCACTCTAGGCCTTAAATTCAAGTCCAAGCACCAAGCCCAGGTCCATTAAGAAGCAAGATTCCAAGAATATTTCCCTATCAGGATATCCCAGCTTGCAGGGCCCAAAGCCCAAGTGCCCAAGCCCCCTTGGCCGACCTGCTTGCTGCCCATGAAGCCCAACACACCATTCCAAGAGGGCTTAGGTGTCCTCACATGTTGACTTGGTCCAAAGCCAAGTGGGGAGAGGAAAGAAGAGAAGACTAGTCAAAATTCTAACCTAGTTGGGATTCCTAATCCTTTAAAACTTTGTAATTCTAACCTAGCTAGGAAAGGACTTGTAGTCTAATTGGGAAGAGGACTTGTAACCCAAGTATAACCATGGTTAGTGAGGGCATGGGATTTCTATAAATACCCCACCTCTTCCCTTCTTGTAATCATCTTTTTCTTATGAATAAACCTTGTTGAAATTTTGCTTAAGTGCCTTGTGTTTGAGTTTTGGTTCTTACTTTGAGTGCTCTCCTTGTGTTCCTGGATTGAAACCTTGCTGCCCTAGCACCCTCCTGCATCCGTGGAGATCAACCACACCCAAGGAATTGAAGTCCTTGCTGCCATCCAAGCCCAGGAGTTTCTTCTTCCTCGATTGCCAGCTTTTAGCCCTAATCCTGATTTCCTTCAAACCCTAGTTCCTTTTCTAATTTTTATTTGCTGCTTTATTAACCTCTGATGCTTGCAGGATCCCCGAGGTGCTTCCCCTCCCCTGAGGAGGCCTTCTTTGCTTCCAGGACTGCCCAGATCAGCCATCAGATTCAAGGAAAACAAGGCTTCTTCTTCCATGCTCCGATCAGAGTACGAGTGATCTCTTCTGTTACTGAATTTTAATCTCTGACTGGTAAGAAACCTTTTCTTCTCTTATTATCTGATTGTGATAAAATAAACTATCATAAACTGGGAATTTTTCAACTCTCGGGTCATGGCTACTTATTATCTTGCATGAGTTCCTTGCGATCATGATGATTCTTAGAATTGTTGAATATCCTGCTAGTCTTTACTTAACTTTGAGAATTTAGCCTACAAATTTAATGTTTAAAAAAATATAAAAAAGTTAGTTTACTATTTTCCCTACATATTTAGCATTCTTAGAGTATCCCGTATCAGTTCGATATCAGAGTAGGTTTAGGATAGTTTTTTATTTGCTTTGCATTCACAAACCCTAATTCTGCATTCTATCCACTGCATTAGGTGTCTAGATTATCTGATTTAGCATCATAAATATTTTATTTTTTGTGAAATTTACACTGCATATCCTTGTTATGTCCTAGTAATTATAAAAATTTTAATTAATTTTACTAAAACCCTAAATCACTAAACCTTGGCATAATAGAAACCCTGATAGAATCTTGATAATTTCTGCAGCAGTCCAAAAAACCTAGGTTTGCATCATCATATGATTTTTGTTCTATATGAAATTTGGTAGTTTCATCAACACCATCCATAATCTGTTCCAGATTTTTCTTGATTTTTTTATGCATTGAGATCTATGTCAAACTCTGCAACAACTGAAATCCTAATTCTCTAATTTCTGATACATTCTGCATCTTGACTCAACCTAACCTAATCAACTATCAAACCCCTAATCCCAAGCCAAACCTTATTTGATAACCCCAGTTAACTTAAACTAACTTGACAAATCATAAATCATTAAAAAAATATTTTATTTTTTGATTGGTTTAGATTGCATCAGGGCCATCGATTGCCATCATTGTTAACCTAATCTTAAGGGCAACTCACTATCTCAGATCAGGGCAGGATTTCATCACCTATCCTGGGCCCAAAACAACAATCATCATACTAACCCAAGCCTAATTAAAATCAATTAGACATAATTTGCCCTAGTGGGCTAGGAGACATTAACAGGTCGGGTCCGAGCTGTGTGGGCCAACTAGTGCATTTAATCCTTTAGCTATTACTGAAAGCTAGTGTTAAGGCCGGGGGTCCAGAGTCAAATGACTTAAGTGGTGCTGTGATTTTTAATTGGGTCCCTGCAAAAGCAAGGGGGCCTCCCACACTCCCACCCCCTACCTAGCCAGTGGAAGGATTAGCTATTGGGTTAGGTGTAAGTTGAGCTGACCCACCCATTTCTGGCTCTAGGTCTAGGAAACCCTAGATTATACTAACCTTTTCTTTCTCTTTTGCATGCTTGGTTGCACATTTCATTTTGATTATTTGATTTATTGCATGACCACTAGATTAGGAACCCAATATCAAAAGTCTAAACCCCAACCAAATCCCACTATGGATTCCAATTTTAAGGCCATGATGAAGGTCATGAGTGATTAGATTATCTCCCAAATGAACTTCAAGCTTGACCAAACCCAAGCCCATCTTACCCAAATAAACTAGTCCAACACCCAGACCCAAAACCAGCTAGCCCAAATAAACCGTAGGTTTGACCAATCTGATACTAAGCTTGACCAAATGAACCATAGATTCAACCAAGTAGGAATCCTAGGCAAGACCCATAGAGCTGAACCCCAGGAACCCATAGTCCTTAGATATGAACCCAGTAGTAACCACTATCCCTCAGTCAACCTGAACCCTATAAGATGATACCCCTAGATTTGAACCCATAACCTTTGAACCCATAACCTTTAAACCCATAACCTTTGAACTCATAACCCTTAGTTTACCCACCCCTGTTACCCCAGACCCTAGTCAATTTTCCATTAGCCAAACCCCTCTTACCACCCCATTGGTCCACCAAGAAGACATTGAAGAGGAGATATATGAGGCTGACCCAAGCTTAGTGGAACAGAATGAGAGGAAGAAGAGAGTTCCTATAGAAGACTTAGAATTAGTTGGCCCAATAGATACCCAGGTGGAAACTAGTTTAGAGTTAGTTGACCCTGACCTTACCCAGACTGAACCTATAGTGGTAGACCAGCTAGAGGAAGAGAATCTAAACACTACTATCAGGACCTTACCTAAGGAGCCACTAGATGAAAGCCCCAGTATAGAGCCCAGTCCTAAATTTCTTGAACTATATGACTTTATTAAGGATTTGGCTTATCAGTACCCTCAGAAAGAATCCCATCCTATAGTTTTCATTGACGATCTCTTCCTTGAGATTAGTGACCCACTCTTCCATACTATAAACCCTGTAGGTACCCACCAACCCATAAGGTCAACCTTATTAGTCTAGGATTAATCCTTGACATCCCTTCTTACATCCTATTCTATCCAATTAACCCCGAATCATTTTCTTATTTTCCACCCAATCAGACTAACCCTGAACCAACTCTTATTTTCTACCATTTTGGAAACTTCTTTTGTTTTCTTTACTATTAGGTTGCATTTTATAAAAGTTTGCATGTTGCATTCGTTCAATATTCATGTCATATTTGCATCTTACTTTAGGAGAACCCTTTGGAACCTAGTAGGAGTACATAGTAAGTTCTCATATGCATGCCATGCTAGGGTCAAACCTAAAGAGTCTATAATATGTTAGGTTTTGTTCCTTAGAGTCCAATAAAATGTCCGTTGATAAGGATGTCTAGTGAGTCTATTAGGTATTAGTTAAGTCCAATAAATGCACAGCCTGAATTACATGTTTGCACCTGCACTACCCTTTGCACAGCATATGCATATGGAAATTAGTCAAAAGTTGAATATAACTAATGAACTAAATAACAACTTGGCTAATTCCAAAAGAGAAGTAAAGAATTTTGCAGGGATTTTATAATTGTAAAGAATTTTCTGCTCGTGAAGCTGGCCCATCCAAGATAATGAATATCAGTGGACCCAATCCTATGTGCACGAGATACTACCTGATTTAGGTATTAGCTCCACCTTCATCATCTCAGATCTTATAGAGTCTAAAAAGCCAGCAGTGATACCTAGCGAGCATCTTGAGCCTATCCTTCCCTTTGAGAGAGAACCCACCCTAGAGTGTCCACATACAATTGACCAAATAGTGAGAAAAAGATCGAGAGAATTCTGGACGATCAAGCCTATGTACCCAGAATAGAGGCTATCAAAGGTTTTTGGTTTGGTGGTAAGGTCGGCCAGAATCTGAGAACTCGTGGATCACCCATGAGGATATGCAGCACCTCAACCCAGACCTACTCGAGCACTATGAGAGCTAAGTTATCCCACACTCGACGGGGTCGAGTTCCTCCCATCCGGGAGAATTGGTGGGGGCACCAGGATCAGACACAGATTACTGAGTCCTATTTGGTTTACCTAGCTATGTGTCAAGTTTTGTAATCAACTATGATTGAGTCCTGTAATAAGTTGAGGTTAGTTGATTTGTCTCAACTCTTAACCTGGTTCAGTACATTGAGTCCTGTATACTAGTATGAGTCTAGTGTAAGTTCACTTCTAGTATAAGAGAGGAGGCTACACTATCTTGGAGTTCTACCGGACCTCATTCTAAAGCCAGAAGAAGTTACATCAGCTTAAGGAAGTTCAATCGACACCCAGGTACCTTGATTGTGCCCTGATTTTTCCCGGGTGGCATTTCATATGCCAGATTCCCTCCAGATGATTTTGAAATATTTTATATGCTAGGAGCCCATGTTCCCCATGTTATCCCAGCACTCTAGGCCTTCAAATTCAAGTCCAAGCACCAAGCTCAGGTCCATTAAGAAGCAAGATTCCAAGAATATTTTCCTATCAGGCCATCCCAGCTTCCAGGGCCCAAAGCCCAAGTGCCCAAGCCCCCTTGGCCGACCCACTTGCTGCCTATGAAGCCCAACACACCATTCCAAGAGGGCTTAGGCATCCTCACATGTTGACTTGGTCAAAGCCAAGTGGGGAGAGAAAGAAGAGAAGACTAGGTCAAAATTGTAACCTAGTTGGGATTCCTAATCCTTTTAAACTTTGTAATTCTAACCTAGCTAGGAAAGGACTTGTAGTCTAATTGGGAAGAGGACTTGTAACCCAAGTGTAACCATGGTTAGTGAGGGTATGGGAGCTCTATAAATACCCCACCCCTCCCCCTCTTGTAATCATCTTTTTCTTATGAATAAACCTTGCGGAAATTTTGCTTAAGTGCCTTGTGTTTGAGTTTTGGTTCTTACTTTGAGTGCTCTTCTTGTGTTCCTGGATTGAAACCTTGCTGCTCTAGCACCATCCTGCATCCCTGGAGATCAACTACACCCAAGGAATTGAAGTCCTTGCTACCGTCCAAGCCCAGGAGTTTCTTCTTCCTCGACTGCCAGCTTTTAGTCTAATCTTGATTTCCTTCAAACCCTAGTTCCTTTTCAAATTTTTATTTGCTGCTTTGATTAACCTTTGATGCTTGCAGGATCCCCGAGGTACTTCCTCTCTCCTAAGGAGGCCTTCTTTGCTTCCAGGACCGCCCAGATCAGCCATCAAATTCAAGGAAAACAAGGCTTCTTCTTCCGGGCTCTGATGAGAGTGCGAGTGATCCCTTCTATTGCTGAATTTTAATCTCTGACTGGTAAAAAACTTTTCCTTCTCTTATTATCTAATTTTGATGAATATAAACTATCATAAACTGAAAGTTTCTCAACTCTGGGTCCTAGCTACTTATTATCTTGCATGAGTTCCTTGCGATCATGATGATTCTTAGAATTGCTGAATATCCTGCTAGTCTTTACTTAACTTTGAGAATTTAGCCTACAAATTTAATGTTTAAAAAAATATTAAAAAAACTAGTTTACTATTTTTCCTGCATATTTAGCATTCTTAGAGTCATCCCGCATCAGAGGGTTAAAGGGCTCTAGTGTATTGAGCACACGGTTCAACCTGGTGAGCAATCGGTAGATGTTTACTATTTAGGCACTCCCAAGGTCCACTTAGACATGTATGCTTGGAGATTAGTACTAGTTGGGCCTGGTTGGGCATAATAGGCACTCATACTAATGGGTGGCCTGAAGAGCTTGGGGCTCAATCGTTCGATTAGGAAGAGTATTGATTAGCTGTTTGGCAAGGCTGATCAGGTGTCGGTGGTTCTATGCCACTTGATGGTGTTGGAGCCAATGATTTTTCATAACCTGGGTTCTCATCCAATGGGCTATTGGTGCATCAATACCAGAGATATCCTATAGCCTTGAAGCCTTGTCTTCTTGATGGGGGTTTAATCCAACACACGGTCAGCAAGCCCTCGATGGGCTCAGCTAGTGTTGCATGGTCAGGCGGCACATATTATTGAGCCAATGATTTTACCTAACTCTTGGACCATACACCTTCAGTTGGCAACTATGCTGCTTGGCCAATGAGCTACTTTGACAATGGGCTACTTCTATCATTGTGGGCCCCATGCCCCAGGTCCAAATATATTTTTCACTAATAGATATCCCCTACTTCCTATTCCAAGCTTCGGTCAGATTATGGAAGTACCCAGAGAGGGAAAAGGGTCAGAGGCATGAGGATCCCTTTTCCAAATGAAGGGATGCATGACCTTCAAGATGGATCAGGATAGACAGGAGCAATAACAAGCTCCGATTAGTAGCTCTCGATGATGCTTTGGTTATCATGTAGCATTCATTCTGGGCAACTACTAGTTGCTAGGTGAAAAGTAGGGAATCACCACGTGGTGGTAGCCAAATGGCTCATGATAGTTTGGGATGGGTTGGGACTACATGCCCCATTTGAAAAGGTGACTTTGCTTATTATCCTAACTCTTTTTGTACTTCTACGTAGAATTTCTTCTTCCAAGGCTTTTGACTATCTCCCATAGCTCTGGCCATCAGTTCTTTCCTTTTGTTTGTTCTTCCTCTTCGATGATTCTTTTGGGAGAGACTACTACCTTTGATTATATGCTTTGCTCGAGTTCTAGGTTGGCCCCTTTTTCCTTTCTCTCTATTTTATCTATTCTTGTTCCCTGAGTTCATAATAGAAGGTGGACCCTAGGAACGTTAGAAAGGAGAGACCATCGAGAGGTGCCAAAAAGAAGGGATCAAGGATCCTGGTGCTTCATGCAAAGGGTGTGCTACACCAAGAACCTTTGGTTTGGAGGGGTATCGGTCCATGATGGACCAAGAAGACTTATCCCTTATTTGTGTTGCTTTTTATGTCCTTAAAAAATTTAAATTAGAATTGCTTAACCCTGATGCCCAGTTAATAACCCTCTCCCAGACAACTTGGGATCTATGAAGAGGCTTTTAAGGCGGGGCTTAGGTTCCCTATTCCTCCTTTTGCTTTTAAACTTCTTAGGTTTTATGGAATTTCTTTATGCACCTTGACTCCTAATTCTCTTAGACTTGTCACAAGGTTTTTGGTTGCCAAATTTTGACTAAGATCTGGCCTTCTCTTTATTTTAGGCTTTTTAAAATGCCCAGAGGCATCCATATGCCAAGGATTGGTGGTATTCAACTGCTCAAAAAGGTGTGAAACCTTTGATTAAGAGTGCTTCATCTTCCATTAAAGGATGGAAGGAGTGATTTCTTTTCATTACTTCTTCTTTTGTAGGAGACTTGGGATTGTCGAGCTGTGGTCGGCCAGATGTCTCTATCGTGGAAGCTCCAGGCTTGGGCACTAAAGAGGAGATGATATTTCAAAGTCCTCTGGGACTTCAAAGTCCCTCACCTAAGGTAGCTCTTATCCAAAAAGCCCTTTAAAGTACAGGGCTTATCCATCCTATTGGGGTGAGTTTAGAATTTTTTGCCTCACTTTTTATTTCTTCTGATGCTTTCCTTTGTCCTGATCAATGATGCGATTGTAGGCATGAAGCCTGTAGAGCTGGAAGCTTTGAGGAAGACTATGGCCTAGAAGAAAAGGAAGGTCAAGATCTCTTCCTCTGGCCCAAAAAAGGTTAAGTTCATTGAACCTAAGGTGGGGGAAGTTCCCTCCAAGCAAGCTCGATCCTGTTGTGGCCGAGGGTGCTTCGAAGATCGCTATGGGCCTACCCCCATTTGTACCGATTCCCCAACTACTACTCCCAGTGCTCCAACTAAGGCTATCTCAGGGGGCACGTCTGATCCTGAGCTCCCATTAGGAAGAGACCCAGGGAATGCGCTCCCTTAAGACTGGCAGATAGCTTGAATCAATTTTCAAAGAAGTTTGCTTTCAAGGGAACTAGAGAGGGTTCACACCCTAGGCTTTTAGAATCTAAGGAAGCAATTTGTGATAACTTTGCAACAGGTACCTTTTTATTTTTAACTTCTTTCTAGTTTTCTCTCTCCTTTGTTTCTGATGCTTGGTTTGGCAATTGTCCCATTTTTATGCCAATCTTCTGAACTGTCCCCAGAGGGGGGAAAGGCCCTTGAGTGACAAGGGCAATTCAAAGATATTTCTATCGAGGCATGTTAAAGGGTTGAGGTAGCAAAGGCTACATTCAAGCACCTGAGGGAGGTGCTTGCTAAGGTAGAAGCTAACATTGCCCTTATAAAGGCTGATTTGGTCATGGTGAAGGTTGACTTGGGTGACACAAATGCTGACTTGGTCTCGAAGAAGAGAGAGAGACAGAGGTAGTGATGGCTAAGGAAGAGCTAGCAAAGGCAAAGATGGAGGTTGAAGGTACCGTGGAAAAGTACAAGACCTCCTTGAACTTTGCAATTGAGAAGGCTTGCATGGTGATGATCTTTCGGGCATCGAAGGAGTTCTTCAATGATTGTATATGTTCAGTTAGTCCTTTGAGAAAGGTTACAAGATGGGTAGGCTCGAGTGCTGAGCTCAAGTCACTAACCATTACCAAGGCAAGACCTTTCTTTCTTGGATGAAGGGGGGAGTCTAAGGGGGAACTTTTTGATCGTGATGAGGTTGCTACTCCACCTATCATGATTGAAGCTTCTGGGCAAGCCTATTGTAGCGCTCAAGGTTGTTCCTATTGAGCCCATTGCCATTCCTAAGTCTTCCTTGATTGAGGTTGTCATTGGGCCTAAGCTATTGGCGAATCGAGGTAGGGCCAGACCAATACATGCAATTTAAAACTTTTTTAAATAACATGATGTAGCGGAAGAAGATAAAACATTTTTATCTAAACATGTTAATCTAATTAACATAGGCCCCACTTAGATCTTTATGCATATAGAGTAATACATGTATGAAATCAAGCATGCAAAGTATGTAACTCACAGAACCATTCTTTGAATCATATAAAATGGTACTGAAGAACATTTTGACATACCCATATGATAGGAATACAAACCTTATTTGTGAGGTGACAAGCCTTGCGAGTAGGAAGGGAAGTAGTTTCAAGGAAAAAGACAAGCCTTGCGAGTAGCACAAATGTCCTACCTCTACAGGTATTCACACTAGGGTAAGGGGATTCTCCTCCTTCCTTCGAGTTGCTAGCCTCTCCAGAAATGATGTGGCTATGGCGAACTCCTTCAACACCTTGAAGAACCAGTTGCTAAACTGAGATGGAACAAAGCATCCAAGAACCTTTCCCAGAATACTCTGTCCCAAACCTTCAACAGAAGGTATGCACATAGCAATCCCAAAACCCAAAACCTCACTCTATCTTGTTAGAACCCTTCTGACAAAATAAAATCAACTCTCAAAATCTCTCAAAGGTCAAGACTTCTAACCAGGAGGAAAAATGGCAGAGTCTCGACCTGGGTGAAGAGAGAACAACCCTTTTTTTTTAGCCCACCCAAAACAGTCTTAAAATAAGACTATAAAGGGGAGGTAAAGAGAGATCAATGAGGGAGTTTTGAGTCTTTGAGATTCAAGGGTGTTACAAACCCTTGGACTTCAGCAACTAATGTTAATTAAAACTCTGAAATGTGAAGCATTAAGTGCCATAACAATTATAGCCATTAATGAAGCATTTTCAATTTTAGTAGAATCCGTCAGACGAGTCACTCGGCTATGCGAGTCGACTTGCACAAGTCGACTCATCTAGATGAGTTGACTCGAATGCAGTTTTGACAACTCCTTGTCAAACAAGTCCGGAATGGTTTCCAATCATTCCCAAGCCAACAAATCAAGAAGAAACCCCATGGTGTGTGACCCCTAGGTTCAAACACTAAACGGTAGCACAGGAATATTTCTAGTACCAGCCAAAGTCACCATCTAGCAATGACACCCGCATCCGGATAGGTCAAAGGTTACAGAGTGATCACTGTCGTAGGTGGTCAAAAATAATTCACCAACTCAATTCTAAAGCTAGGGTGAGTCAGGACCTTCCTGACCTTAGAGCTAAGTTATGATTTAAAAGGAAAAGAAAAGTAATTATTGTGGGAAAATAAAAGTGAGCAAGAATTAAACTACTTCTAAGGTGAAAAGAAAGTAGGAGTGAGTATTTCAAGAGAGGAAGATTGATTATGCCGTGCTGAATTACATTTCTCTTATAATTGATTTTAGAGATCTACCTATCTTCCTTGGCACACCCCGTACATGTGGCAGATCATGGCACGTCTTTTGTAGGCACTAGGTATCCAACTCTTCTTCCCTCAGCACACCCCATACCTGTAATGGATCACGGCATGTCTCCAGAAAGTAAGAACTGTCCCTAAGCTCAATCTAACATTAAAGCATAATAAATGGTGAGTAAAAGAATGAAAATAATCAAGATGTGATCTATCTTAGTGAGAGCATAGCTGTACCTGTAGATCATGACTCATCCCTTTTGGAAATAGATCAGTCAAGGTTATAGTCACATGAGTGACTTACCTCTAAAGCCTTGCACTACTCATAAACCTGCTTCAGAAAAGAAAAGGAAAGAACATGAGTAGACTAAAAGCTCTTTTCATTGCATAGAATAAGGAGTACATCAAATGAATACTCAAGCTTAAACTCCCTTCTTTCCAATAGGCTTCCCAAGTGAGCTTCAGCATGTCCGAAGGTGGAGCAATCTAGTGACGTGATGGGGAGTGGAGATTGGGAACCAGTGCAGTGCAATGGAAGTGGGAACCAAGCCAGTGTAGTGGAAGTGGTCACTAGTTAGGGGTCAGAACGATGATGCAGTAGAAAAGGGAGAGAAGAGGAATAGAAGTGGAATAGTATAAATAAAAATGGAATAGAGAGAATAGAAGTGGAATAGGGGGAATAGAGAAAAAAATAGTGGAATGGGAGAAGAGGCTCAGGGCCTCGATGGCTCTTGGTCTCGATGGCTCCCTTAACTCTCCAGATTCCCTCGCTTTTATAGGCACAACCCCAACAAATTCAGTTCCTTCAACAAAAAATTAGTTTGACTATTCCAACAAATCTCCAACCAAGTTCCAGTGCTTCCAACTTCATTCTATTGCAATGATCTTAACCTCTGAACAACTTCCATTTTTAATCCAACTGAACTCCCCAGTTGCTTCAACGATCTCAATAAATCCAACAAAGCCACCTCCGTGGCTCGGATGAACGGTATCCAAACTACCCCAATGAACCCAATGACTGTGGAATGGGCGGTGTGACATGGCATGGCAAGCGACGGATGGTGTGGCTTGGCCGAACAGGGACGGCGAACAGGTGGCAGCAAGGTGTGACTGAACAAGGCTGTAGGTGATCGATGCTTAGGATTTTCATGGATTCCGATCGTGGGGACCTCTCGGCAATGAGGGAGAGTGCATCGACGGGTTCTCTGACCGGCAATGGGCTGGGAAGGAGCTCTAACATGTGGAAAGCATGGGGCGATAATGAAGATGAAGAAGTGGAAGAGGCCGACGACTCTTCCAGCCGATTTTCTTGCCAAGGGGGCTGTTCCGGCCAGCAAGGAGGTTGCCGATGGCTTGGACGGTGTTGGCTTTAGCCCTTGATTTTGATGACTCAAAATATTGTGTATATGTTTTATACTAATATTTCAATTATAGTTGTGAGTTTCAGGATACAGGCATCTTAAATTTTTAATATAAAAATATCAAAGGCACACATTTAAAGCTAAGTAATTTTCAGTGTATAAGAAGTCTTCTCATCTTGAAAAGCTTAAAATAGGTCAATCTAGGCTTTATAAAGAAGATATTGAAGTTTTATTGAAGAACACCTTAAATTTGAAGGTTGGCACAAGGTTTTTTGAGTGGCAGAATCAAGTGTCGACTCATGGCATGCAAGGTGTCGATACTTCAAAAGGACTGGCACATAGAAATCTCTTTGGCATGCCTTGAGTCGACTCACAAAAGTCAAGTGTTGACTCATAAAGAAGTCAGTGTCGACTCATAAAGAAGTCAGGTATCGACTCATGGCCTGAGAAAAGTGAAGATATATAACTATATCATTTTGAGATGTTTTTTATTAAGTATCGACTCAGAAGACTCAAATGTTGACTCACATGATTCAAGTGTCAACTCATATGGTTCAAGTGTCGACTCATAGCCTGAGAACAAAAAAAGAATAGAACCCTGATTTTTCAGAAGTTTATACCTTGAGTCGACTTATGCTGATCCAAGTGCTGACTGATGAAGACTAAGTGTCGACTCATGAATAAACTCAAGTATTGACTCATGGGTTCTGATAGCAATAATGGCTATAATTTCTAAGAGTCAGATTTGAACTCTACAAGCTCCAAATGGCTAGTTTTTCTCCACTAATGATCTTAAACCAAATTTTGAAAGTTTTTGAAGTATTTAAGTCTCATCAAACTCATTCAAGAACAACTAACTCACAAGAGACAAGATATTCATTGAAAACTTCACTTCTAAAATTAAAAAGAGAGCAAAAGAAAAGATTCCCACTAAAAAACTTCCAAGCCTTCAAATTAGCATTCCAAAAGTTGTCTTTAAGTGATTCTAAGGAGAAGACAAGTCAAGCAATCATCAAGAGCCTTAAAGTTCTACTTTCTACTCTTTAAGAGGGTTTGCTTATGCTTTATTCTTGTATCTCTGATTTTATTTATTGTAACTAGTTTCAAGGATGTTTGAAACTAGGTTTAGGCCCTTCCAAGCCATGAATTAGAATCCAAGCTTAGGTTGGCTTGAGTAAAGGTTGTTGGTGAGCATAAGTGAGAAAACCAACTTTGGGTTTGACTGTGAGCCCTTGAAAATAAGTTGGCTGTAATCTAGGTTGATTATAGTAAATTCCTAAGGGATAGCTTGGGAGTGGATGTAGGTGCTTGGTGTGTACCGAACCACTATAAACCTTTGTATTTGTGTGTGTGTTCTTTGCTCCCTTGCATTTACTCTTATATTCATAGCATTGCATCTTATTCATTGTATACTCATTTGCATTGCTTCACAAACACTTTAAAGTGCATCACATATTTGCTTTAATTTTTTAAAGAAACCCAATTCACCCTCCTTTTGGATTGCTACGCTAGGCAACAAGTGGTATCAGAGCTTGGTACTCAATGTATAGGTCTAACGATTTTGAGTAAAAGATCTAAATGGCAGCCCAAATTGGTATTGGAATTGTTGAGGGTCAAGCCTCAAATTGTCCCCCCTTGTTTAATGGCACGAACTATACGTATTGAAAAACATGCATGCGCATTTACATTCAAGCCATTGATTATAACATTTGGAGGACTATTGTTAAAGGTCCCCATCAGCCTACCACCTTGGTTAATGGCATTCCCACTTCTAAATTGGAAGATGATTGGGATGAGAATGACATTAACAAGTTGAGCTTAATGCTAGGGCTATGAATTTATTGTTTTGTGCTTTAGACCCAAGTGAATTCAATAGAATTTCAAATTATCTCTCGCCAAGAAAATATGGGACACACTTGAAGTTATCCATGAAGGTACTTATAAGTAAAAACTATCAAGTTAACATGCTCATTCATACATATAAAATGTTTAGAATGGAACCTTCTAGATCTATTAGTGAAATGTACACTCGATTTACTAACATTGTGAATGGCATGAGAAGCTTGGATAAAGTTATTTCTAATGCTGAATTAGTGAATAAAATTCTCAGGTCATTCCTTCATCATGGGATCCAAAGGTGACAGCCATTGAAGAAGCTAAGGAAGTCAACACACTACCTCTTGAATAGCTTCTAGGATCTCTCATGACATATAAGCTGTCTCTAAAATAAAAGGTTAGACAATGACAAAAAGAAGAAGACCATAGCATTTAAGTCCACAACAAAAGAAGAAACAAGTGATGATTCTGATGAGGAAGATGATGAAGATGAAATGGCTCTTATCTCAAGGAAGTTTAAAAGGTTCATGAGAAAGAAAAAGTATAATTTCAAGAAGAAGCCTCAAAAGGGAGAGCCTAGTAAAAAAAAATAAAAAGAGAAGGAAAGGGAACAACCCATTTGCTTCGAGTGGAAGAAACCCGACCACTTCAAGATGGATTGCCCCTTATTCAAGAAGAGCAGAAAGAAATTAAGAAAGAAAGATATGATGGCAACCTGGAGAGAGCGAGGACTCGAGTTTGGATAAAGAACAGCAAGAGGTCACAAATTTCTGCTTGATGGCTAACGATGATGAGGTAAAATCTGAATTTGAAAATGAATTTACTTTGATGAATTACATGATGTTTTTGATAAATTGGCAGTTGAGTATCAAAAACTTAAAATGAAAAACAAAGAGCTAAGAAAGCAAAATTTGGATTTGATTAAAATAAATGATAAGTCTTTGATTGAAAATGATTATTTACTCAAGAAAACAAAAAGTTAACTGATAAAATTAACTCTTTGGAAAAAGAAAATGAAGATTTGAAAAAGGATAAATCTTTTGCAACAACTAAAAAATTGCTAAAAAAATAAAGAGCTTTTGCAAGAAAATAAGAAGTATAAAGATGAACTTGAAAAAGTAAAACCTTTTATTGAGAAATTTACTTATAGTTTTGAAAAACTCAACATGCTTTTAAATAATCAAAGAGCTATTTTCAACAAAGCTGGATTAGGTTTTAGACCACAAAAATAGCAAAAATATTTCAAAAATTTCTTTGTACCTGCTTCTTCTGCTATTACTTGTTATTCTTGTGGCAAAGTAGTCCATAAATCATGTTTGTGTGATAAAAGGAGATTGAATAAAGTTAGAAAAGTTTGGATTCCAAAAGAACCATATCCATTAACCCTAAAGACCCAAGATGACTTGGATACCTAAAGTCTCCACCTGATTTGTTATTGTAGGTGTGTCTTGCAACCAATAAAAGAAGATTGTGGTACCTTGATAGTGGTTGCTCAAGGCACATGACTGGAGATGTGGACCAATTCTCATTCTTGAGTATCAAAATGGTAGAAATGTAACCTTTGGTGATAATAGAAAATGCAAAATCATTGGTATCGATAAAGTCCATATCACCCCCTCTACTTATATAGATAATGTTCTTCTTGTTGATAGCCTAAAGCATAATTTACTTAGTATTAGCCAGTTTTGTGATAAAGATTTTAAAGTTATTTTTGCATCTTCCATGTGCATTGTATATAGTCTTGATAACAATGGTATCAAGTTTATTGGTCATAGGCATGGTAACATTTACATGGTTGATCATGATGATCTACCAGTACAAAATGGTCAATGGCTAGTGGCAATGGAAGCCAAGATCAATGAAACTAGTTGGCTTTGGCATCGTAGATTAAGACATGTAAGTATGCATTTGCTTTCAAAACTTAACAAAAAAAATCTCATAAAAGATTTGCCAAAACTTAGTTTTGAAAAAGACAAGACTTGTAGTGCTTGCCAACTTGGAAAATAAACTAAATCTTCTTTCAAACCTAAGGGAGTGTCTTTACATCTAGACCTCTAGAATTACTTCATATGGACCTTTTTGGACCTACTAGAATAACTAGTTTGGGAGGTAAGAAGTATGGTCTAGTTATTATGGATGGCTTCTCATATTTTACATGGATCACGTTTTTAGCTCATAAAGATGAAATATTTTCTGCATTTATAAAATTTTATAAAAGAGTCTAAATAAAAAAGGTATTTCAATTATTTCTTTATAAAGTGATCATGGTACGGAATTTGAAAATCATGATTTTGAAAAGTTTTATAGTGAAAATGGTATTCATCATAACTTTTTTATACCTAGGATACCTTAACAAAATGGGATAGTAGAAAAAAAAATAGAACTCTTGAAGAAATGGCACGCACCATGCTTTGCAAAAATGATTTGCCTAGATATTTTTGGATAGAAGCCACAAATACTGCTTGCTATATTTTAAATCATGTTTAATCTAGCCTATTTTAAAGAAAATATCTTATGAGCTTTGAAAAGGTAGGAAACCTTCAATTAAATATTTTTATATTTTTGGATGCCGTTGTTTCATTTTACAACGGCAAGGATAATTTGAGCAAATTTGATGCCAAGTCAGATGAGGATATCTTTTTAGGTTACTCTACATCTAGCAAGGCATACATGGTCTTCAATAGAAGAACACTTCTTGTTGAAGAATCTATCCATATTATGTTTGATGAGACTGATAAAAAATTTCTAGAAAAAAAGATATTCTTAATGATGAAATAGGTATTCAAAGAACTAAAAATGTGAACATCAATGAAGGGCCTTCCAAGGAGCAAGATGATAATCAAAATAATGAAGGAGAACAAGTACAAGGAGTTGGTGACTCATCTACACCTAAGCCATTACCTAAAGAATGGAGGTATGCTTATGGACATCCCAAAGAACTTATAATTAGTGATCCATCGAAAGGGGTAAGTACTCATTCCTTATTAAGAAATGTATGTGATTACTTAGCTTTTGTTTCTCAAATAGGACCAAAATCTATTAAAGAAGTTGAAAATAATTGTAATTGGATAAATGCTATGCAAGATGAACTAAATCAATTTAAAAAAATAATGTTTGGACTTTAGTTGAAAGACCTACTAATATTTCAATAATTGGTACAAAATGAGTTTTTAGAAATAAACTTGATGAAAATAGAGTAGTTGCTAGAAATAAAGCTAGGCTAGTTGCCAAGGCTACAATCAGGAGGAAGTAATTGATTTTGATGAAACCTTTGCTCCTGTTGCTAGACTTGAGGTAATTAGACTATTATTAATATTTGCATGTTTTGTGGATTTTAAACTATTTCAAATGGATGTCAAAAGTGCTTTTCTAAATAGATTTATTGAAGAAGTATATGTAGATCAGCCCCCCTGGTTTTGAAAATCATGAATTTCCCAATCATGCTTTTAAACTTCATAAAGTTTTGTATGGGTTGAAACAAGCTCCAAGAGCTTGGTATGATAGATTAAGTTCATTTATGCTTAAAAATATTTTTCTAGAGGAAATGTAGACACTACATTATTTTTGAAAAAGGAGAATGATGATCTCTTGGTAGTACAAGTTTATGTAGATGACATTATTTTCGGTGCTACTAATGAACATCTTTGTCAAGAGTTTGCAAAGTTAATATAGGGAGAGTTCGAGATGAGCATGATGGGAGAGCTTAATTTCTTTCTCGGACTCCAAATCAAGCAAACAAAAGAGGGGATTTTCATCAACCAAGCTAAGTATACAAGAGAAATCTTTAAGAAGTTTGGAATGGAGAGTACCAGATCATTAGGTACATCTATGAGCTCCTCTTGTAAACTTGACAAAGATGAATCAGGTAAGCTTGTTGATCAAAAGTTATATAGAGGCATCGTTGGTTCATTGTTATATTGGCCTACAAGTAGGCCAGATATAATATTCAGTGTATGTATGTGTGCAAGATATCAGTTTGTTCCTAAAAAGTCTCATTTATTGGCTATTAAATGAATACTTAGATACCTGTTAACACTATAGATATTAGACTTTGGTACTCTAGAGATTCATTATTTGAATTGATTGCATATTCTGACGTTGATTTTGCTGGGTGCAAACTTGATAGAAAAAGTACAAGTAAAACTTGTCAATTTTTTGAGTTAATTTAATTTCATGGAGTAGTAAGAAATAGAATTCAGTTGCTCTATCTACGGTGGAAGCCAAATATATAGTAGCTGAAAGCTGTTGTACTCAAATCCTATGGATCAAACAACAACTCAAGGATTTTGGTATTAAATTAACTATGACACCCATAAGATGTGATAATACTAGTGTAATTAATTTAACCACTGTTCAACACTCAAGAATGAAACATATTGAATAAGACATCACTTCATAAGAGATCATGTGCAAAACTCTAATGTGATGCTTGAATTTGTGTGACTGTAGTCAATTAGCTGATATTTTCACAAAATCCTTGAGCGAAAAAAGATTTTGCATGATTAGGAGAGAGTTAGGTATCATCAATCCCTTTGTGTAGAACTCTATCAAATCTTGTTTTTACTCAAATTCTTGTGCTTAAAATCATCTCATTTATGTTTTAAACCCATCTCTAGAAACCCTATGTTTTCTAAAAATTTTATTAAAATTTTATTGGATTTTTTTGGATTTTCTAGCCATGTGTCGACACTTGATTTTTAGCCAAGTGTCAACTCATGCCAAGTGTCGACACTTGACCAAAATCGAAGTGTCGACTTATGAACGAAAATATGAGTTCTTAGGGCATCATCTGTTCATTTCGTAGCCACCTGTCCCTTGGTTTTCTTTAGCCCTAGTGGTCCCCCAACCTCACTTTGGTCCCGGAACAGTGATCTTCCATCATTATCCCCATTTTTTTGGTAATTTTCTCACTTTCCCCTCTTGTTTCGTCCAATTTCTCATTATTTTTTTGAGATTTTTCATGGATTTTGGCTCGATTCTCATGCATTCCCTCTCTTTCGATATGTTCTCGATTTCTTGTGTTTCGGCCCATGTTTTTGCTTGATTTATCTGTGTTCATTCTTCCTCAAACCTTTCCCTCTCATTTCAGTCCACTCTTTGGCTGATTCTTACTTGGATTCACTCCTCAATGATTTTTCCCTCTTTGGTCCACACCTCACCCAATCCTCCATCTCTTTTCTTTGGCCTTCTCCCATTCACCCGTTCCTTTCTTGGTCTTTCCCTTTGTTGGTGTTATGGGACCCTGCAAACAAGTTGTTTCAAAGAAGAGGTTGAGCCAAGGTTCTATAGAGACGAGATCTAAGGCTAGGCTTGACACTGCCAGGGCTCAGTAGCATGAGCAGGAGCAAGTGCCTCCACCACAGTCCCCGCTGCAAAGAGTGTTGGGGAAGAGCATTGCAAGAGGATGCCTAGTTGACTTGGAGTTTTTCGATCATGAGGGTTTTTGTCTTGGAGAGATACTTGGAGCAGCTAGTTTGACCTCCTTCTGCACTATGAAGGAGAAGTATTATCCCCATCTCATGAGGGAGTTTTATGGTAGTCTGGCTAGTAATGGATTGATGTGGAGTGCTGTAGTCAGAGGTGTGGAGATTCCTATGTTTGAGAGCATATTGAGCAAAGTTTGGGACATTCTTCTTCATGGGATTGATGCTCATGTGTCGGTGATAGAGAGGCTGCATTTCAGTACATTCTGGAGCAAGATGATGTACAGGTGTATCCACTGTCATCGCAAATCAGCTGTCTGTCGAGATGCGCCTGCTTCATCAAATTATTGCAAGAATTCTTCAACCGAAGATTGGTCACTTTGACTTTATCACGGAGCGGGAGCTCATGTTGATGGTCTACCTCATAGAGGACTACCGTCAACATCCCAACTCTGATGATGAGTCAGATGGGAGAGGCTATGACTCAGCATCGTCTCTGCCTACCATATGGGATGGGTCCGACTCATCTTTTTAAAGCTTATCATGTTCCTTTGGAGGAGGAGGCCTCCAAGGATATACTTCACACTGATGTTTACGATGAGCGATCTTTGCACCGTATGGGATACAAGAGGATTGCTGGCAGATGGGTGCACAGGGAGTCTAGTCATGAGCCAGACGAGGAGGATGAGCTACAAGTAGAGGCAGACCTTCTGGACCAGCAGAGCATCATACACCTCCGAGACCTGCACTTGTTTTAGCTTCAAGGTCTGAGCTGACCACTCCAGCATCAGTTATCTCTCCAGCTACTGCTCCTCGTGCCACTAAAGAGTCTACTTTTGAGGAGCAGATCAAGCATCACATCACTAAGGTCAGAGAGGAGATCATTGCTTTGGCTGTCATGTCTACACAGCTTCGGATGGAGGTACAGGGACTGAGAGCACACACAGATGATCAGCTCTCAAGTATTAGGCAAACGATGGAGGTTGGCTTCACTAAGATTCGTGATCTTCTAAGATGACTGCACCTTCAGGATCTCCACCTCCTCCGCTAGCAGATGACGATGACCACCATGACACTCATGATGACACTCCAGGTGGTGGTGACAGAGATGGAGATGGTGGTGATGATGATAGAGGTACTGATATACTTGATGATGGCAGCGATGACAGTGACAGAGCTGGAGATTATCAGATTGTTAACAGGGAGACTCAGACCTAGATGCTCCTACAAATGCTCCTACAGATGCTCAGCTTGGCATTGCCTTAGCATTCCTGACACCAGCAAAGATCTTTCCTCCTCCTCCTACTAGATCTTCTAGGGTTATACCCCATTCTGGACCTTCTACTAGGACTAGAAGCTGGACCCATAAGACCCCTAGGCCTTCAGCTTCTAGGACTAGATGTATGGCTCCTATCTACTTTGAGCTTCTGTCTGATGAGGAGTAGCCTCACAGACATCTATTGTGCTTGTATTTCATTTTTATGATTATACTCTTTGATTATACTTTTGCTTATCTGTTATGCTTGTATTTCAGTTTATGTTTGCTTATCTTATGTAAGTACTTTTGTTGTACTAAAAATCTCTTATATATATGAAAGTTCACTTTTGTTTCATGCTTACTCTTTTTTCTATCAAATTGCTCTAATACCAGCTGTAGGATCGACACCCCAACCAACTTTGTATGCTTTACTATGATAAAATGCATTAATTCAAGAGGAGAATACTCCTTTCAATGTTTAATGTTGACAAAAAGGGGGAGTAAGATCTATATAAGCATTTTCTAAAAATTCTAAAATGTTTCATAACTTACCTAACAAGGGGGAGAGAAAATGAATTTCAACTTTGCTTGGCACATCACCCCTATAAAACTGTGTTGTATGAACCTATTTTCATGAGCTTTAAGTATATGCTCACTTGAATGTGTGATATAATATATATAATTGAACTTGAATGCTAATATACTCAAGGTTTCGTCATCATCAAAAAGGGGGAGATTGTTGGCTTTAGCCCTTGATTTTGATGACTAACAAAATATTGACTATATATTTTATACTAATATTTCAATTATAGTTATGAGTTTCAGGATACAGGCACATAAAATTTTCAATATAAAAGTATCAAAGGCACTCATTTGAAGGTAAGTAACTTTTAGTGTATAAGAAGTCTTCTTATCTTGAAAAGCCTTAAAATAGGTCAATTTGAGCTTTATAAAGAAGATATCGAAGTTTTATTGAAGAACACCTTGAATTTTGAAGGTTGGTACAAGGTTTTTTAAGTGAAAGAATCAAGTATCGACTCATGGCATGCAAGGTGTCGACACTTTAGAAGGACTGGCATGCAGAAATCTCTTTGGCACATCTTGAGTCGACTCATAGAAGTCAAGTGTCAACCCATAAAGAAGTCAGGTATCGACTCACAGAAATCAAGTATCGACTCATGGCCTGAGAAAAGTGAAGATACAGAACTATGCCATTTTGAGATTTTTTTGTCATGTGTCGACTCAGAAGACTCAAGTGTCAACTCATATCAAGTGTCGACTTATAGCCTGAGAACGGAAAAAGAATAGAACCCTGTTTTTCAGAAGTTTATACCTTGAGTCGACTCATGCTGATCCAAGTGTCAACTCATAAAGACTCAAGTATCAACTCATGAACAAACTCAAGTGTCGACTCATGAGTTTTGACAGTAATAATGGCTATAATTTCTGAGAGTCAGATTTGAACTCTACAAGCTCCAAATGGCTTGTTTTGCTCCACTAACGATCTTGAATTGATTTTTGAAAGTTTTTGAAGTATTTAAGTCTCACCAAACTCATTCAAGAATAACTAACTCATAAAAGACAAGACATTCCTTGAGAACTTCACTTCCAAAGTCAAAAAGAAAGAAAAAGAGAAGTTCCCATTGAAAAAGCTTCCAAGCCTTCAAATCAGCATTCCAAAAGTGGTCTTTAAAGTGATTCTAAGGAGAAGACAAGTCAAGCAATCATCAAGAGCCTCAAAGCTTCTACTTTCTACTCTTTAAGAGAGTTTGCTCGTGCTTTATTCTTGTATATCTGATTTTATTTATTGTGAGAAAACTAATTGGAATCCAAGCCTAGGTTGGCTTGAGTAAAGGTTGTTGGTGAGCCTAGGTGAGAAAACTAACTTTGGGTTTGACTTGTGAGCCCTTGAAAACAAGTTGGCTATAATCTATGTTGATTATAGTAAAATTCCAAGGGGTAGCTTGGGGAGTGGATGTAGGTGTTTGGTGTGCACCAAACCACTATAAACCTTTGTGTTTGCATATGTGTTCTTTGCTCTCTTGCATTTGCTGCTTATATTCATAGCATTGCATCTTATTCATTGTATGCTCATTTGCATTCTTTATAAACACTTTAAAGAGCAGCACATATTTGCTTTAATGTTTTAAAGAAATCCAATTCACCCCCCCTCTTGGGTTGCTACACTGGGCAACATGCGGCGTCGGTGGAGTGTCTTTGGCAAGTTTGGGATCAAATGGGAGTTTGTGGTCCATGATTCTATTCCATGCAATAATGGTTGATCACGGTCCACAAGGCTCTCCATAGATCGAGCGGCCGGTCTATGGTTGATCGGTTGCTCTAAATTTTGTGCAATCCTAGCTAAGTCCTTCAAAAATCAATTCTAAGTCTGTTTTAAGTCTGATTTGTGTGTTGTTTGCACTGTTGGACTTCTAAAACTGAGCTCTTCACATTGGCGATATTCTCTTCTACAAATGATATATAAAAGTATCAATTTTAAAGGAATAAAGATAATTTAATTATTAAATTAATACTTTTATATACGTGTATAATGTAGTTATCACACCCTCCAACTTGAATTTTACTCATCCTCGAGTAAAGCAAATAGATTATCCATGTATATCAACCCATCCTTGAATTGGATGTTAATCTGAACAACTCTAAAGGCAGATGATACCTGGTCAGATCACTATTGAGATACTTCATCAGATTATTAATTCAACTCGTTTAGTGGTCGCGTAGAGTCATAAAGATTTCTAGAGTTCTTTTTTTGCCAACTTTCCACCTCATTCTTAAAATCCTCTAACTTTCTGGGTTTAGTTCAGTACCTTTCTACTAGCTTTTTTTTTTCTTTTTTTTGCAGATGTAGTGTTATGTCCAAGCCTCTTAAGTGTTAGTATTCACTCTTTTGATACGAACCATAATGCTTACTTAGGAGAAGGGGCCCGGTTATTTAGGGAGGTACCATTGCTTAACAAATTCTTGACCTTCTCACCTTTTGATGCGAACCACAATGCTTACCTAGGCGAAGGGGCCCGGTTACTTAGTAATAGTTCAAGTAAAGCTGTGAGATAGGACTAACTTTTTTTTTTTAAGGGAAAAACTTTAGCATACTTGATCTTTTGATTTATACCCCATAAAGTAGATTCTTTATTAAGATCAATGGTCAGAAAGTTTTGGAATTACTCCATAAAATTATTTATGATCTAAACCCTACCATTTATTGAGTTTTTTAATAATTTATCTCTCAACATCTCTAGCATTATCTTGACCATTAATCAATCATTGATTAAGGTGCCTATATAACTCTAATTCGAGACAATAATTAGGTATATATAACATAATCATTTCTAACTATACTTGAAGATCTAAGCAAGTCATGTTTATCTCTCCCCCCAACTTAATTGACATTGTCCTCAATGGAGTATGAAAGAAAATAAGAGGTATAATAGGAAAGAATACACCTGGTATGAATGTGCTTTGGGAGTTGAAAAGGGCTTCATGAAGTAGCGGGTTCCTGTTCTACCATCTAAGTTCCTATAAATGTACTAAAAAAAAAAGATGAGATTATTGGGTTACCTACCAACCAGTACTAAGTTTAACATCTTCAGCCAGAGCTATGAGGGAGTGTTACTGATATTGAGCTTGGGTACGCCCCTCCAGATTTTTAGAAGATAGGCCCAATCATGAGGCCTTGTATCATGGCAAAAAAATGTTAATAGAGTTTTTGGTGATGATTAACCCTAATCCATAGAGTACACTGGGCAAGCAAGCTATACCAAGATTTAAAAGTTTTATAACAATTTGATTTAAGATTAGGAAGGGATTGTGTGTATTGGGCCAAGAGTGGGAGAGGGGGCTTGAAAATCTTTCTATATATAGAAAAGTCTACCCTAATCTCATTCTCAGGTCTGATGTATCTTGACATCATCCCTTCCTGATGGCACTTTGTCCAAGTTAATTATAGGTCTGTCTCCATACATCGTTTCAGAATAAAAGATAGATTTTGGAGGTGATTCTTGAAAGTAGTGCCAAATACAGAAAAATCACTATAAAATCTTTAAGATCATTATCCCTTATTTATAAACATCCCATCCAACAGCTTATCTATGCATCTTTAGAACACCAACTATATGATCTTCCTAATTAGAGATCATGGGTAGGGTGTCAGTAGGTGTGATAGGAAGCGACTTCAATTCTAGATCCGGTGGTGATTCTAATGGTGGAGCTAATGGGGGGCTAGGTGTTGACTCAACTTGTTCTATCAAAAGTGGGGTGGGTTTAAAATGTGGTGAATCAAGTAGGTTATCCCTCTCTATGATATATTCATCCTCTACCTCACAATGAGCTATATAGGGATCTATTGACTTCTAGGTTTAACTTGGAGGTATGACTTCCCCTATTATGTTATTCTATTGTGGTTCCTAGGGATCCTCAATTAATTCCATCATATCATCAATTTTTTTTTTCATCCATAAAAAGGAATTGATGATTCTAGAGCACTTGGAAAGGAAACTATTGGTGAGTGAGATGATGATGGAAGTGGGTCATCCCACCATTCTGCCTCAGTCGCATAATCCATATTAGTTTCCATGATAGTGTAGGGTTGTTCCATAACCAATTCATTCCCGAGAGTTATGGTTGATTGTTCAGAATAAATTAAAGGGTCCTTAGAATCTTCAACTTGGTAGTGTCCCTCTAATTACTCTCGGACATACTAGGCAGTATTCTGACCTCCTCTCTATTAATTTCAGTTATTAATCGATCAATCTGATCAAAAAGTTCATCGAGATGTTGCTGCTGAGACATGATTGATTGCTGCTGAAGCATAATCATTTTCTCGATTCGGTCTATGGCTTGCAAGGCCTTCTTTCGAAATGGTAAGCTATAATTTGGAGAAGGTTAATAACATAGATAGGGCTGATCAGAATAAGGCTCATCTACGAACGGAGGTCTTTGTGGTACCGGGGTAACCACTGGGAGTGGTTGCCATCACAAATCTAGTTGAGTCCCCCAACCTTGATTGTAAGCATGGGAGTGTGGGTTTTCTCCTAGTCTATAAGCCATATAAGTTTGATCTTGGTAAACCTGGTCATACCTAGACTCAGGAAATTGGTACATGGTTGGGCACTCACTTACAAAGTGAGTTGGACTCAGATATGTGGAGCATACCTGTTGTGCAGGAAAAAAGGATTGAGTGAAAGAGTGTCTCATATTTTGTAGAAGATCGAGTTTATAGGATATTGCATCGAGAGCATGGGACAACCTATCCACTCCATTATTAGGATACATGTTCCTAGCACTGCTCCAACTCATTGGATTGTTTTGATGATTTTAGAATATTAAATCAAGGTCCTAGATCAGAACAACCTTCTTCTAAGTTTTTTCTTTTTTTTTGTACTTTTTTTTAATTTTTAAATCACAACCATGCCTATGGTCCCTAGCAACGGCACCAAAACTTGATCGCTATCTTAGGCAATTAAAATAATTTACCAACTCAACTCTATAGCTAGGGTGAGTTGGGATCGTATCCTCAGGGACCTTAGAGCTAAGTTATGATTTAAAAGGAAAAGAAAAGTAATTATTGTGGGAAAATAAAAGTGAGCAAGAATTAAACTACTTCTAAGGTGAAATGCAAGTAGGTGTGATTATTTCAGGAGAGGAAGAGTGATTGTGCAGTGCTAAATTGCATTTCTCTTGTAATTGATTTTAGAGATCTACCTGTCTTCCCTTGGCATGTCCCGTACCTATGGTAGATCACGGTGCATCTTTGGTAGGCACTAGGTATCCAACTCTTCTTCCCTTGGCATGCCCCATACCTGTAATGGATCACGGCACGTCTCCGGAAAGCAAGAACTGTCCCTAACCTGATCTATCTTAGTGAGAACACGGCTCGTACCCATAGATCTTGGCTCGTCCCTTTTAAAAATAGATTAGTCAAGATTATAGACACGTAGAGTGTCTTACCTCTAAAGCCTTGCACTACTCATAAACCTGCTTCAGAAAAGAAAAGAAAAAAACTTGAGTTGACTAAAAGCTCTTTTCATTACAAAGAATAAGGAGTACATCAAATAAATACTAAAGCTTAAACCCCCTTCTTCCCAATAGGCTTCCCAAGTGAGCTTTAGCATGTTCGAAGGTGGAGCAGTCCAGTGACATGATGGGGAGTGGAGATTGGGAACCAGTGCCAGTGTAGTGGAAGTGGAAACCAAGCCATGCAGTGGAAGTGGTCACCAGTCGGGGTCAGAAGATGGAGTAGAGAAGGGAGAGAAGAGGAATAGAAGTGGAATAGTATAAGAATAAAAATGGAATAGGGTGAATAGAAGTGGAATAGGGGGAATAGAGAAAAGAAATAGTGGAATGGGAGAAGAGGCTCAGGGCCTCGATGGCTCCCTCAACTCTCTGGACTCCCTTCTTTTTATAATCATAACCCCAACAAATTCAGTTCCTTCAACAAAAAATCTATTTGACTATTCCAACAAATCTCTAACCAAGTTCCAGTGCTTCCAGCTTCATTCTGTTGCAATGATCTCAACCTCTGAACAACTTCCATGTTTAATCCAATTGAACTCTCCAGTTGCTCCAATGGTCTCAACAAATCCAACGAAGCCACCTCTGTGGTTCGGATGAACGGCATCCAGACTGCCCCAATGAACCCAATGACCGTGGAATGGGTAGTGTGACATGGCATGGCAAGTAACGACAGCGTGGCTTGGCTGAATAGGGACGGTGAATAGGTGGCGGCGAGGTGTGACCGAACAAGGCTGTAGGTGGCCAATGCTTGGGATTTTCATGGATTCTGGCCATGGGGACCTCTCGAAAATGAGGGAGAGTGCACTGGTGGGTTCTCCTGTCGGCAATAGGCTGGGCAGGAGCTTCGACGGTGTGGGAACCATGGGGTGGTAATGAAGATGAAGAAGAGGAAGAGGCTGATAGCTCTTCTGGCAATTTTCTGGCCAAGGGGGGCTATTTCGGTCAGCAAGGAGGTTGCCGGCAGCTTGGGCGGCATCGGTGGAGTGTCTCTGGCAAGTTTGGGCTCAAACGGGAGTTTATGGTCCACGATTTTATTCTGTGGACCACAACAATGGCTGATCACGGTCCATAAGGCTCTCCATAGATCGAGCAGCCGGTCCATGGTTGACGGTTGCTCTAAATTTCATGCAATCCTAGCTAATTCCTTCAAAAATCAATTTTTGAGCTCGTTTTAAGTCTGATTTGAGTATTGTTTGCACCGTTGGACTTCTAAAATTGAGCTCTTCATGTTGGCGATATTCTTTTCTATAAATGATATATAAAAATATAATTATAAAGGAATAAAAATAATTTAATTATTAAATTAATACTTTTATATACGTGTATAGTGTAGTTATCACAGAGCAACAAGAATCTATCGAATATAGAATACCACTGAACTTATTCCTTTAACCTTCTAATACTTCGGATGGCTTAGGGCTAAACTGCCCAACCCTAATCAGTCCATCTCAATATGTCTCAAACAAAGATTTTGTGACTCCTTATAAGGAATGCCCTAGCCAAGGTCTTTCTTAATTAAGGTATATTAAGCATTCAATCCAAACCATTTGGAGAGGTCAATCCTATCTTGATCCTACCATCTTGTGCACAAGTACTTGACTGTACCCAGCAACCTTCCATCATCGAATTAGAAATCTGGGTAGTCCGGTACCTAAGCATAGTGAGTTGCTTGCAAGCTGCCATAGTGATCTCAAGTTAGAGGAATAATTCATATCCATATTCTAATGCAAAACTTTTCTTTGGCAGAAAGAGAATCTCGCATGAGAGTCACGCTCAATGAAGTGTCAAACACAATATCTGATGTCATACCAGCATCTCCATGCTACTTGGTTAAGAGGACAACCAATAGACATGACATCAACGACCTTCTCTTGATACACCATCATCTTGAAACAGCGTATCCTTTCAATGTCGCATACAAGGTAGCTCAAAGGACATCATCATACAAGAGTTCAATTAGGAAGATGACATGTGATAAACAACCAGAATAAACTTTTTATTTAATTAAATAATTCATATACATATACATATACATGAGTCACACAACTGTCTACAATTTAGATGATTAGCTTTGGGATACAAATTCCTAACATGAGCCTTCTCCTATGGAGGAAATTATTGCTCCCTCTAAGACTGTCCCTGCTGCTACTAACCCATTAAAGAAGGTTAGAAATTGACAACTTTTTTTGCTTTTCATGAACTTGTAGCTTTTTCTTTCTTTCCTACATTTTATCATTATAAGAAAACTCATTTTCATTGGAATGAGATGAAACTTTTTTTTCATCCCATCCCATTTATTTATTTTAATAGCCATGTTCAAGGTGCAGAACCACCTTTGGATGATCTTGTTCTTGCCAGATACCTTCGTGAGGCCATAGAGATTATTGCCTATATTCTTGATCAACAAACCAAGGCCAAAGCAGTGAGAATGAAAGTTGTTGACCGAAAGAAGAGATTGTCGAAAGCACAAAAAGAGCTTAGGAAGGCAAAAATAGAAATCGAGCACCTTTGACTAGTAATATTTCAAAAGGGGAAAGAGTATGTTTTTGAGAAAGCTAGATTCATCGAGGAATCAAGAAGCTATCGAAGAAAGTTACCAAAATCTTGGGATGTGACTGTTAAGGCAGCTTGGATGCAGAGCCAGCTCTTGTTAGCACATGGAGAAATCTTTATCCTAGAATCACTACTTGCATCTAGGGAGGCAAGATAGGAGATTGTTGCTTGATCGGCTGAGATTCAGGCAAGTTGTGCCAAGCTCAAGAAAGATCGCCAGTCTTAAGTGATTGGCAAAGGGCAAAGAACTAGCAACTGGCTCAAAGACCGAGGTGGTGTCACTAGTCATTGTTCCCCTATTAATCAGGCCACCTTAACCTAGTCTACATCCATCACTAGTAGACGGACGCGTGGGACTAGCCTTACGATTGAGTTAAGGTAGATTGTTGCAACAACCTCTCGATCGAGTGGGCCATCTTGCTCGGGACATATCATGTAGTAGGTGGATGTGTAGGATCGATCCTAAGACCGAGCTAGGGCAGCAGGCTCCACCAAGCATCAATCTAGCATGCAATCTTGATCAAGGAGGCATTGTCATATAGTGAAAACCTGAGAGGCATAGGAGGCCTAGCTAGAGGGGCTTAGAGAGAGGATAAATATTATGTTTGCCTTCACATACTATGCTAGGTATTGCAATTGCAGAGGTTTGGTTTGAGTTCTTTAACCAAACCTTGATCTCTCCTATTTACCTCCTCCCAGGATGGATGTGACCATGTTTTTCATAGAGGCCAATATGAACAATCCGAACCCATACAACTTCTCTGGAGAGTTTGCTATCCCTTGTCATTTATCTCATGGAGCACCATCTCTTGAGATAGGACCATCAAAGGATTCAGGGACCAAGGAGGATCAACTACTCAACGAGGTGCTCGGTGAGGTGGGGCCTATGGGCTTAGAAGATGAAGAGGGTCAGCTAACATTAGAGCAAGGAGATCAACTGACTTTCTTTATGTTTGTGCATGTTTAGCTATCTTTTTATAGCCTTTAGGTGCTTTTATCATAAAATAATGAAACTTTTATTTTGACATTGAGTGACTCATATTTCTTTAAAAAGTTGGATGGTTTTTGTTTGTAACTGACTGATTAGAGGCTATTAAATCAATCGTAGATCACTACTATGAGGAAACTATGTAGGCAATAGTCATGCAACTTTAAAATTTTTTAAAGTTGCATCATAGCGGAAGACTAGATAAATCATATTAATCAACATATAATATTAGAATATTTCTAATATAGGCCTATAAACAGGATCATGTATGAATATTAACATGTAAATGAAAAGAAAATATAAGTACACAAAGTCGTGCATCGCATAGAACCATTCTATGTACGATGCACATGCTAAAGAACACTTATTTGGAAAACTCACCAATAACTTTGCCTTTAATCCATGCAACACTCGCTGGGTTGAGGAAAAGCTCACCAAGGAAGATGATACTCTGGAAGCCGCACAGGTGTTCGGCCTCTACAGGTAATCCACATCAGAGTTCTTCCTTGACCTTTTTCCTTTGAAGTGCTAGCTTCGCCAGAACGAAATGTCTTATGGACTTTACTTCTTCTTCTTCTTCACCGAGATGTTCCAGGAGATAAAGAAGCACTATGGAGGATTTAGAAAGTGCACTCAGAAAACCTTCCCAAGACACTCTTCCCAAGCCTAGAACACTAGGCAGCACACACCCAAACCCAAACCTTTCTTCCCTACACAAAGGTTTAAACTCTTATAACCTGATGCAGGATAGCCCGATCAAATATTTATTCTAAGAGGGTAGGATCGTTGGTCATTAAGAAATGACCACTAGGCTAGGTTCAACCCCCAAGTTATTCAAACAAACACATATTTTTTCCCCATATTTTCTTTCTTTTTTTATATATTTTCTCTTTTTTTTCATTTTTTTTATTCCTTGCCTTATACCAAAGTCAATAGTAGGGGGCGATTTGCTTTAAGAAGCATGCAGAACCTCCCCGTTGGCTTGAAGTCAGCAATCAGGAGGGCGGATCTGCTTTCACATTCATGCCAACCCAAGGAGGAGCTTCAGAGGGTGGTTCTAGCAGGACTTTTGCTGGCATTCCCAAAGGAGCCATCCCCGGAGACGGGGCAGCATGGCCAACGGATAATGGCTTGAGAAAAGATGGCTTGAAGGAGGTACTGGCATGGCTGGAGGGTGGAACGGCTCGGTCGGTAGTAGTGGAGTTGGCGGCGGCCATGGCAAAAGGTAGGGGATAGTGCGGTACATGAGGGTTTTGAAGCGAAGAAGTCGGCCAGACTCGGAGGGGTGATGTCGGGTTTGGAAAGGGAATGAACGACAGGGACTCGACGGAGATGCCACGGTTAGCTTGGTACGGAAGACCTCATGTGGTGCCGGCATGGAGAAAATGTGGGCAGAGATGGAGGGGCTTGGATTTGGGTGGAGGTGTTTCGATCGGTAGTGGTCTTGCTCATGGATGGAAGGTGGTCACGGCGGAGGAAGCTGGCTTGCTAGCAGGGAGTAGGGAGGAAATCTGGTGGGCTTTGCCGGTGATGGGCAGAAGGGATGGTGGCGGTCGTTGGTGTTCACGATCATGGGAATGGTGGCCAGAGATCTTAGGAAGGGTTGAGTGCTGGAGAAAGGGAGGTCCGATGGCACAGGGGCTATCGGTGTCGACCTGGTTTCCCTTATTACCAAAGATTGGTGGCACGATTGGGAGGTGATTTGGAGGAGGTTGGTGTCGTGGTCGGCTTTGCTAGTTTTCCACTCGCTAGTGAGGGCACCGAAGAGTGGAGGAATGGTGGATATGATAAATGGTGGTGGGGTGTGGGAGGCGCGGCAGTGACATGCTCGATGAAGGGTTTTGGTGGTCGGGAGTTGGGAAGTAGAGGGTTGAAGGTAGGTGGGATCTAGTTGAAACAGGGGTATTTGAGGAGTAAGAGAGAGGAATAAGAAGAGAATAGGGGGGAAGAATAAGAAGAATAGGGATAGAGAATAAGGGAAGAGAGGGGAAAGAGAGGGACAAGGAGAACCAGGAAGAGGAGAGGAAGAGGGGGGGAAGAAGGAGGAAGGGGGGAGGGAGATGGGACACACCCAAACTTTCTCAATAAAATTCTTTGCTGATTTTATTTGAATAAAAAAAAACATCTTAAATAAACTTTAGTTCTTGGAGGTTAGTTGAGAACCAACCTATCCAGGATAGAACTGACTCTAGACAACCAAACAAATCCTAACAAGCCAATCCAACAAGAAAACACAATCTGAATGCTAACAAGACCTAAAACAATGACAAACCCTAAAACAACTTATTCAAAACAAACCTGATCCTAAAAAAAATTCTAAAACAAAGAAACAAACTAATCCCTAAAACTCCGATCCTAAAAACTTCGATGCTGGGCAGGATCTATACTGGGGGTGCATCGAGATTTATGGGATATGGACATGCATTAGGATTTGTGCTGTATCGGGATCTATGCTGCATCAAAATCTATGCTACATCAGAATATGTGCTACATCGAGATCTTGTTGCATTGAGATTTGTGCTACCTCAGAATCTGTGTTGGCCAATATCCCCATCAGTCCCCCGAGGTGGGGAGAACTCGACTCAGTCGAGTCAGGTTTCATGCTACTCTGAAAGTCTCCAGTCTTTAGGAATCTTTTAGCTCCAGGATGTGCAAAGCCTGCAGACTTTTTTTTATATAAATAATTCAAATGTAAATAAAATATAATTAATCTAACCTAACCTAAACGATGCTCTAATATCAAATTTGATGCAGGATAGCCCGATCAAATATTTAATCTTGGAGGGTAGGATCGTTGGTCGTTAAGAAATGACCACTAGGCTAGGTTCAACCACCATGTTATTTAAACAAACACATTTTTTTCCATATTTTTTTCTTCTTTTTTTTTTTTATATTTTCTCTTTTTTTTCATTTTTTTTATTCCCTGCCTTATACCAAAGTCAGCAGTAGGGGGGTGACTTGCTTTGAGAAGCATGTAGAACCTCCCCGTTGGCTTGAAGTCAGCAACTAAGAGGGTCGATCTGCTTTCACATTCGTGCACATTCGTGCCAACCCAGGGAGGAGCTTCAGAGGGTGGTTCTAGTGGGACTTCTACCGGCATTCCTGAAGGAGCAATCGTCGGAGACGGGGCAGCACAGCCAATGGACAGTGGCTCGAGAAAAGATGGCTCGAAGGAGGTACTGGCATGGCTGGAGGGTGGAACGGCTCAGTCGGCACTAGTGGAGTTGGTGGTGGCCATGGCAAAAGGCAGGGGATGACACATATTCGGAGGGTTCTGAAGTAGAGAAGTCAGTCAGACTCGGAGGGCGTGATGCCATGTATGGAAAGGGAATGAACGGTAGGGACTCAATGGAGAGGCCATGGTCGGCTTGGTATAGAAGACCTCACGGGGCACCGGCACGGAGGCAACGTGAGCAGAGATGGAGGGGCTTGGATTTGGGTGGAGTTGTTTCGATCGGTGGTGGTCTTGCTCATGGATGGAAGGAGGTCACGGCGAAGGAAGCCGGCTTGCTAGCAAGGAGCAAGGAGGAAATTTGGTGGGCTTTGTCGGTGACGGGCGGAAGGGATGGCAGCGGTCATTGGTGTTCACGATTGTGGGAATGGTGGCCGGAGGTCTTGGTAAGGGTTGAGTGCCAGAGAAAGGGAGGTCCGATGGCACAGGGGCTGTTGGCATCGATCTGGTTTCCCTTGTTACCGAAGATCGGTGGCGCGGCTGGGATGTGATCTAGAGGAGGTTGGCATCATGGTCGACTTTGCTGATTTTCCACTCACTGGTGAGGGCACCGAAGAGTGGAGAAATGGTGGATATGATTAATGGCGGTGGAGCATGGGAGGCGCGACAGGGACGTGCTTCGATGAAGGGTTTTGGTGGTCGAGAGTTGGGAAGCCGAGGGTTAATGACGGTGTGGGATCTGGTTGAAATAGTGGGATTTGAGGAGTAAGAAGAGAGGAATAAGAAGAGAATAGGGCGGAAGAATAAGAAGAATAGGGATAAAGAATAAGGGAAGAGAGGGGAAAGAGAGGGAGAAGGAGAACCAGGAAGAAGAGAGGAAGAGGGGGGGGGGGAGGAGGAAGGGGGGAGGGAGTTGGGACATACCCAAACTTTCTCAATAAAATTATTTACTAATTTTATTTGAATGAAATAACATTTTAAATAAACTTTAGTTCTCGGTGGTTAGTTGAGAACCAATCTATCTAGGATAGAACTGACTCTGGACACCAAACAAATCCTAACAAGCCAATCCAACAAGAAAACAAATCTGAATCCTAATGAGACTAAAACAACGATAAATCCTAAAATAACTTATTCGAAACAAACTTGATCCTAAAAATAAATCCTAAAACAAAGAAACAAACTAATCCTTAAAACTTGGATCCTAAAAACTTCGATGCTGGGCAGATCTATGTGGGGGCGCATCGAGATTTATGGGATATGGGCATGCATCGAGATCTGTACTACATCAGGATCTATGTTGCAATCAAGATCTGTGCTGCATCGAGATCTATGCTGCATCGGGATCTATACTACATCGGGATCTGTGTTGGTCAATGTCCCCAACATAGCCTTTTCTCCCTCTTTTTTAAAAAATTTCCAGCAAATACTCTCTTCTTCATGTCCTCATTCAGCCCCCCAAATATAGAGATAAGTGGGGAGAGAAAATAATCAGAGAGTTACAAAACAAAGGGGTTACATAAGTTATGGGATTACATAATTACGGGGTTACAAGAAATTCAAGGCCATGGGAGTTACATCCTTTTAAATTCAGACTAAATTCTGAATTTAAATGCCAAATCAAAATTTGAATTCATAATTCATATTTCAATCTAAAATGGGATGCAATGATTTAGCCAAATCACATTAGACCTAACCCGAGCCTAAACCGAATCACATTCGGTTTGACCCAAACAAAATTGCTCAATCAAATTGAGTTAATCAAGCAATCACATTGCCACTAACCCTCCATATAATTACCAACATTTAGTAGTTAAAGCCTTTGTCATAATATTTGTAACATGATGTGTCAATACTTGACAAATCATCAAATCCCTACAACTGAGTCGACTCATGACTCTAGTGATTCCAAAATGTAGATGGACAATCAAATTATCCAAAGAGTTCAAAAAATGATTTCCAATCATTCAATAGCCATTAGATCAATCAGAAACCCCTATGGTGTGTGGTCCCATAGGTTTGAACACTAAGCCGGTAGTACTGGAACACTTCCAGTACCGGCCAAAGTCACCATCTAGCAATGACGCTCGTGTCTGCATAGGTCGAAGGTTGCAGAGTAACTATCAAGAACCAAATAGATATGATAATCATATAATACATTCCTTTAACCCTCAATGCTCCGGATGACTTAGGGTTTAACTGCCCAACCCTAGAATAGTCCATCACAATATGTCTCAAACTCAAAATCCCTATAACTGCTTGCAAGGTCTACCCTGGCCAAGGTTTTACTCAATTGAGACATAATGAGTCATTCACTTCAAACTCTTTTAGAAGGGTTAATCCCATCTTGATCTAACCACAACTATACAAGTACTTGAATGTACCTAGTAACCTTTCATCACTGAATTAGAAATCCGGGTAGTCTAGAACCTAGGCACAATGAGTTGCTTGCAAGCTACCATAGTGATCTCAATTTAGAGGCACACTTATATCCATATCCTAATATGAACTACTCTTTGGTAAAAAGAGTATTCTATAGATGAGTCACTTCTAGTGAAGTGTCATACATAACACCTACATGCCATACCAGTATCTCCATACTCCTTGGTTAAGAAGACAACCAATGACTATGACATACAATGACCTACACTAGATACACCATCGTCCTGTAACAATGTATTATTTGGCCACGAACCAATTTAAGAACTAGATGATATATCCTCTCTATATCATATCAAAGTAGTCCTAAGGACTTCATCACACAAGAGTTCATCATAGGAAGAAATAAAATATGATGAACAACCAAAATAAACATTTTATTCAATATAATTCATATACAATTACAATAATAGTTTAACTATCTACAAGCTAGATGATTGGGTTTGGGATACATTTTCCAACAACCACCTATGCAGCAATGGATGAATCCTTTAAGGACTGATCAATGGTCCTCAGGACCTTGTTCAATCAAAGGTCGCTAGAAAGTTTTGGCTCTGACCATTTAATTAAGACCATGAGTACCATGGCTTTCGAGGTCTAGACTGATCAAGGGTTGGTCACTTAGAGCTACAAGCATTGAGGCACTTATTGGACTCTGACTAATCTATGGTCGGTCCTTTAGGATTGTTGGCATTAATCACCTCAAGGCTTTGACCAATTGTGAGTCAATCCTTTTGAACTATAGGCATTGATCGCCTTAGGGCTTTGATTGATCATGAATTAGTCATTTGGAGCCAGGGATGATAATCTCCTCAGGGCTCTAATCGATCATGAATCAATCCTTTAGAGCTAGGGGTACTGATCGCCATAAGGCTCTAACCAATCATTAATTGGTCCTTTATAGCTAGGGCCACTGATTACCTTAGAGCTTTGACTAATCGCAAATTGATCCTTTGGAGCCAGAAGCAATAATCACTTTAGGGCTCTGATGATCATGAATCAGTCCCTTAGAGCCAGGGGCATTGATCGCCTTAGGACTCTAACCGATCATGAGTTGATCTTTTGGAGCCATGGACTCTAATCATCTTAGGGCTCTGACTAATCATGAATTAATCCTTTAGAACCAAGGGCATTGATTGCCTTAGGGTTCTAACCAATTATGAATCAATCCTTTGGAGCTAGGTGCACTGATCGCTTTAGGGCTCTAACTGATCATGAGTCAATCCTTTGAAGCTAGGGGCATTAATTGCCTTAGGACTATGACTGATCATGAATCAACCCTTTGGAGCTAAGGGTGTTGATCACCTTAGAGCTCTGACCGATCACAAATTGATCTTTTGGAGCTAGGGGTGCTGATCACCTTAGAGCTTTGACCAATCATGAATCAATTGTTTGGAACTAGGGATGCTAATTATCTTAGGGCTTTGACTAATCATGAATCAATCATTTGGAACTAGGGATGCTGATTGTCTTAGGGCTTTGACTAATCATGAATTGATCTTTTTGAGCTAGAGGTGCTAATCGCCTTAGGACTCTAACCAATCATGAATCGATCCTTTGGAGCAAGGGATGCTGATCATCTTAGGACTTTGACCGATCATGAATTGGTCCTTTGGAGCTAGGGGCACTGATCACCTTAAGAATCTAATTAATCATGAATCAGTCCTTTAGAGTTAAGGGCAATGATCACCTTGTGGCTCTGAATAATTGTGAGTCAGTCATTTCGATCCAGGGGCACTGATCGACTTAGGACTCTAACAATTGATCCTTTAGATCTTGATCAGTACTTTAGATCCAAGGGTGTTGATCACCTGATGGTGTTTTTGATGTGTTCCTATCTAGTGGATGCCTCAATATCCCCATCAATTAGAAGTGCTTGATGGTTGATGAGTGCCATTTGCCATGGAGTTTGGTTTCCAAGGAGTTTTGACCAGACGGGCCTTGGATGAGAAGGGTCTTCAGGGCACTATTTTTAAGAGGATAAAATTTAACACAGGCATCATTCATCTTAGCTTCTCTTCATGGGGTTATTTAGTTCATGAGGGGATGACATCCGCCATACACTGGTTGGGTAGATGAGTGAATGAGTTTCTCTTAACCTCGCTATAAATTGATAGAGGGGCAATGGGTTTCTATAACATCTATCTATCATTTGCAATATCCTAGAGGCTGTCATTCTTGTTTCTTAATGAGACCACCCTGGCTTTGAGGTTCCCTTTCTCTATGAAGGGATTCTTTCCAGGAAGGCTGCTCCGTGGGCAAGTCAATAAATGCCCATTTTAGAATGGGGGTATCAAAAATGGCCGATGCTTTTGCTGCATCGTTGTTTTGCAGTTGGTTGGCAGACTTAATAGTGGGGGCAACAGGATCAGACACAGATTACTAGGCCCAATCTAGTTTACTTAGCCATGTGACACACCAAGGATGAAGTGTCTTCATGGGTTGACCGATCCAAGCTAGGAGGAAGAGTCCAAGTGGAAGGAGGAAATCATGTTTTTATTTTATTCAACTTGTATACTCATAGTTCTAGGTTTATTTTGTAATTGTTCTCCCACTTAAATTATATAAACCTATCCTAACTAGGAGAGGGATGAAGTCCTAATAAGGAAAGGGCATGGGAACTCTATAAATACCCCACCCCTCCTTCTCTTGTAATCAATTATCTTTCATGAAATCAAAATGCTGTTGAATTGTTTCCATAGTGCTGGTGTTGTATAGTTTTCTTGAGTTTGTCTCTCTACCTGGACAAACCTCTATTCCTTGGTATTCTCTATCCCTAATTAGCCTTCCCAGCTTCCAAGCATCAACCACGTCCAAGAAGAAGAGCCTTGAAGATGCCACAGATCCAAAGCTGCTGCTTCTTCCAGCCGCCAGCCCTAATCCCCTTTCCTTTGTTTTCTTTCTTTTATATTGTGTTTCTTTTCATTGATCACCTATTTCATGCCTAACCTTGATGCTTGCAGGATCCCTGAGGTATCTTTCCTTCCTAGAGGAGGCTTTCTTTGCCTTCAGAACTACCCAGATTTGCCTTCTATTTCAAGGGAATTAAAGCTTCATCATCTAGGCTCTAATTTGAGTGTTAAGTGATCTCTTCAACGGCCAGTTCTTCAATCTCTGACTGGTATAAACTTCCCTACTCTTAATTTCTATTTTGATTGAAGGTTAGCTATCCTAAGCCTGGATTTCTCAATTCTCGGGTCCTGACTTTTATTATTTTGCATGAGCATGCCAACGATTATGATGAATCTTTGCATTGCTATTCATCCTGCTAGACTTTACTTGATTTTGGGAATCTAGGCTACAAATTATAATTAAAAAAATTATAAAAAAATCATTTTACTATTTTTCCTATATATTTAGCAATCTTAGAGTTATCCCGCATCAGTTTGGTATCAGAGCAGGATTAGGGCATGTTCTTGCATCCTAGTTTACGTTTTCTGCCTACTGAAATCTGCATATGCATCAAACTTTAGGACCATTTTTCCATCTTAACATTTTTGTTTTTATCTTATTTTCATGTTAATTAACCTCTGTTTTGTTCTCTATTTTGATACAATTTTTTTGGAGTTTTTTTGATCCGAAAAATATGGAAAATCCACATTAAAATAAAATCCTGACAAATTTCTGCATACTGTTTCTGCATTAGGAGTCCAAGTTTAGGTCTGATTCACCATCTTAGGTATTTAATTTTTCTTTGAAATTTGCATCACGTCATCCCTTCTGAGTCCTCTATTTTACTGACACTTTTCTTAGATTTCACAGAACCATAAACTATGACAAAATTGGCATCCTGTAAACCCTAACCAAAAATCTATGTTTTCCTGCACCCAGATAGAAACCCTAGGTTTTGCATCATCATACCATTTTTGTTTTGTATGAAATTTGGTAGGAATCATCATCACACATCATTGTTTTTTATATAAATTTTATATAATTTTTATATATTGAAATCCATGTAACTTCTGCATCAAAGGAAATCCTAATTTTCTGATTCTGTGATTTTTTGCATATCTGACTAAACCAAACCTAATCAACTACCAAACCCAACCCAACCCAAGCCAAATTTTGGTTGATAATTTAATCAATTTAAATTTAACTTTCCACCTCATGAAAGACACAAAATTATATTTATTTTATGATTGTTATTAGTTGCATTAGGGCATATCGATTGTCATCATTTCATTAAATCAATCTTAAGGGCAATTTCAGTATCTTAGATCAAGGCAGGAGGTCATTTTCTGTACTAGGCCCAAAATAACCCCCTTGCATTCTTACCCAAGCCTTAACTAAAATCAATTAAAAACCTAAATTGCTCTAGTAAGCATAGGGACACCAACCGGTCGGGTCCGAGTCTAGTGAGGGAACTAGTGCACCCAACCCATCACCATTACTGAAAGCTGGTGTCTAAGGCTAGAAGTCTAGAGGCAAAAGCCCTAAGTGGACTGGTGGTTACTTAATTAAAACCCTATCACAAGTAGGGGGAGCCTCCCACCACCCCACCTCTTACCTGGCCAGTGGAAGGATTAGGTGCTGTGTTGAGTGTAAGTTGAGTTAACTCATTAGGTTTTGGTTCTAAGTCTAGCAAACCCTAGTATGTGCTAACCTTTGTGTGCTTGATTGCATCATAATCCCTTGATTGATTAATTGCATGAACATTAGATTAGGAGTCTAACCCTACCAGTAGTCTCACCCCCCCAAACCTAGTGTGACCATGGAGCCCAACCCTAAGAGAACCCGATACTATGACCCATACTGGAAACCCAACCCTAGGAGAATCCCATACCATGATCTCTACTTGGAGCCCAACCCCAGGAGAACCCAATACTCTGACCCATATCAGAAGTCCAACTATCAAAAGCCCAATTATGAGTTCATAGACCAGGATGAGAGAACCACTAGGAACTTCCGGCCAAAAATACCCACCTTCAATGGCACCTCAGATCCCAAGGTCTACATAGATTGGAAAGGAGATATGGAACAATATTTTGAAAGGTATGACTTGAGTGATAGAAGGAAGTGTGAATTTATCGATTTCGGGTTAATTTACCATGCTAGGTTAACTGGAGAGGTGTAGAGAGCCTCGTCAGGCAATAATACAAAGCTCCCACAGATACCTGGATGGCCATGAAGCTAAAACTTAGAGAGAAATATGTTTCCCCATACTACTGACAGTGCCTTCTAGATCAATGGAAAAGGTTAAGTCAAGGAAGTAGGTCTGTGTCATAGTACATAGCCAAGTTTGATGAGTGTGCCTTAAAGTATTTCCTAGACGAACCCACATTAGTGACCCTATCTATGTTTATGGCTGGCCTTCATGAAGACATCCAATGGGAACTATCTCATTGGCATATTCAAGACCTAGAGGAAACCTATCATATAGCTAGGGAATTCGAGTCAAACCAGAGGGAACTCATGATCAGTCAATCTAAGTCCTACAAGAGTAACCCTCCTGAACCTAAGCCCAGACCTAGCCGACTTCCTTTAGACCAGCCAAGTACCATTACCCCTAGCTAGACCCTAGCACCTAGTCAAGTGTGTCCGAGCCAAGTCAACCCTAGTCAACCTGAACCCCATAGGATTAGTATCCTTAGTATTAGTCAGGAACCCCTTAGTCAACCCATCCCTACCCCAGTCATTAGTCAATATTCCCTTTGTCAACCCCCTCTTACCACCCCATTGGTTCACCAAAATGATCTTGAAGATGAGATATATGAAGCTAATGTGAGCTTAGTGGAAAAGTATAAGGAAGAAGAAGAAGAGTTACCTATAGAAGACCTAGAATTAGTTGACCAAGTAGATATCCAGGTAGAAGCCAACCTAGAATTAGTTGACCCAGTAGATACCCAGGTAGAAGCCAACCCAAGGTTAGTTGACCTTGACCCTACCCAAACTAAACCTGTAGTGGAAGACAGTTAGAGGAAGAGAACTCTGATACTGCTACTAGAGTTTTACCTGAGGAGACACTAGAAGAAAGCCCAACTATAGAGTATAGTCATGAGATTTAAGAGTCAGAAGAATTTATTAAGGACCTGATCTCTTTAAATCTGTACCCTCAGGATGAAGTCACTCCTTTGACTCTAATTGATCTTTTTCCTAAAATTAATGACCCATTCTTTCATAATGCTGACCCTGTAGGAGTACCTCAAACCTATAAGGTAAACCTCATTAGTCTAAGACTAATTCCTGATGCCTCTTCTTACATCCTACTCTACCCGATTAACCCCGAACCCTTTTCATACTTTCTATCTTATCAGACTAACCCTGAATCCACTTCTTATTTCCTACCCTTTTCTGAAACCTTTCATGATTTTCTAACCCTTAGATTGCATTTTATAGGGGTAATCATATTGCATTCAATCATTGCACCGATTAGATTTGTATCATATTTTTGGCATACTCTATGGCACCTAGTAGGAGTCCACGCACAATTCTCATCTGTATGTCACCCACCTGATAAAAGGTTAAACCCACAGTTGTAGTGTAGGGTTTAATAAAATTTGTATATCATTAAGTGTTGGTATGAGCTATTTGCCCACATTAGGTATTTTGTTTGCATGTCATTAGGTATTATCATGAGTTTTTGCACTGCATGATTAGAGATTTGCATAAAAAATTAATCATAAGATTAATGTAACCAATATTTTTTTAAAAAAATATGGTTAATTCCTGAAAAGAGTCTAAGAGTTTGCTAGGAAAATATTGTGATGATTAGGCTACATACCTATGAGCTGGATCCATCAAAGTGATAAAGAAAGTTGGACCATTTGCCTGAGTTACCTAATTAGGCATTAAGCTCAACCTTCAATATCTCAGACTTAGTAGAGTATAGGGAGCCAGCAATGATACCCAGTGAGATTGAGCTTGACCCTTTCTTTGAGAGCGAACCCAACCCTGAGTGCCCACATCAAATTAACCTGTGAGAGGAAAGATTGAGCATATCCTGTATGACCAAGCCACTAGTACCTGAATCAAAGGCTACCAGTCACTTGGTTCATTGGCAAGGTCGACTGAGATCTGAGGATTCATGGATCACTCAAGAGGATCCACAACACCTCAACTTAGACCCATCAGAGCAGTACCTAATCCAGATCGACCTTCCTACTTGATAGGGTCGAGTTCCTCCCATCTCGGGAGAATTGATGGGGACATCAGATCATACATAGACTTCAAGCTTGAATTTGTTCTCTAAGTCATGTGTTGGTCGATTTTGAGTCCTATAATTGAATTTATTTTTGAGTCCTGTAATACGGTGAGTCAGTTGGATTCACCAAGTCCATGGAGTCCTGTCATTTGAGTTCAGTTATTTTAGTTTGGTTAAGAGTTGTGTGTGTTTCATTCAAGAGGAAGAATAAGTGGACCTACATTCAAGTCACTAGCCCAACATATGGACTCCCTTCATGTCGCCCAAGCCCTCTAGGAGATGGCTCCCCATCATTCCAGGCCCTAGGCACCTCAAGCCCACAAGCTCACATGTTGAATGGTGCCCAGTCCAGATTCCCAAAGAAGTGGTGCCCAGATCCAAGCCCTCAAGCCCATGGCACCCTCCCCTCCCAGGCCCACTGCAATTGGTGCCCAATCCTTTGACCTAGTCCAAGATGCCCAGGCTTTGACCCAGTCAAAGAAAATTTCATCCAAGCCCACCAGGGAGTGGAAAAGTTAAAGTAGCCCAAGAGGATTTCATCCTAATCCAAGCCCATGGAGAAAAGTCAAAGCTTCTAAGTTCTACAAGGAGTCCAATGTCCAAGTCCTACTAGAATTCAGGCCTCCTAATTTCAATCAAACTTTGTACTCCTAATTCTAGTTAAACCTTGTACTCCTTATTCGATACAAACTTGTAATCCAATTTTGATAGGGAAAGGACCTTGGATGAATCTATAAATACCCCACCCCTCTCCCTCTTGTAATCTAATCTCTTTTCATGGATTAAAACTCTGGTAAATTTTCTTGTGACAATTATGTTCTTTGAAAGTTTGTGTGAGACTTGTTCTTTTTTCTTCTTACTAGACCCTAGACATTGCCCATCTAGTAAGAGCCCTAGGACGCCCACCATTTGCCCTCCAAAGATTTAGGCATCTTCATCTTCTACAGTCCTCAAATCGGCCCCAGTGATCCTACTACTTCTTCTTCTCTTCTAATCCCTCGTTTTATATATTTTCCATCATTCTTGACACTAACCCTGATGTTTGCAGGATCTCTCTGGTGCCATGCCGTCTAGATGAATTCTTCTTTGCCCTCGAACGAAGCTGATAAAAAGTCAACAGATTCACGGGAAAGTGACCGGATCATCCAGGCACCGATTTGAGCTGAGCGATCTCTTCCACATCAACTAGAAATCATTGCCTGGTATGCCAAACCTAATTCCCATCTCTTTTTGTCTGATTTCTTGAAGGTGAACATGCTCCTAATAGACCTTCTTAGACCTAGGATCCTTTACTTATTTTATTTCATTGATAGTTCTAGCATGTGGATAGGAATTCTAAATGTTGCATGAAATCCTAACCTAGTCTTAGCTATTTTCGGGAACTAAACCTAAATAACATAAAAAATCATTGCTCCTTTAATCTATTTTTCTTTATATTTCTTTCTTTCATGTCATCATGCATCATGTTAGAACCCCATCCCTCATCAATTTTGGTCGGCCAAAATCTGAGGACTTGTGGAGCACTGGTGAGGATCTGCAGCATCTCAACCTAGACCCTCGAGCAGTATGAGAGCCAAATTGACCCTTACTCGACGGGGTCGAGTTCCTCCCACCTCAGGAGAATTGGTGGGGGCACCAAGATCAGACACAGATTACTAGGCCTAATCTGGTTTACTTAGCCATTTGTCACATTTTTGTAAGCAAATAAGATTGAGTCCTGTAATAAGTTGAGACTAGTTGATTTGTCTCAATCCTAGTCAGTCATTGAGTCCTATACTTAAGTATTAGTCCAGTGAGAGTCTAACTTTTGTACAAGAGAAGAGGTTACCATATTTTGGAGTTCCACCAGGCCTCACCCAAGAGCTAGAGGCATTTACATCAGCTTATGGGATCTTGTTTGACACCCCAGAGCCCTAGATTCTCTCTAGATGCTCCGAAATATGCCAGATGCCAGGCACTCCATGATTCCTAGGATATTCTAGCACCCCAGGCCTTGAAATCCCAAGCCCAAGAGCAAAGCCCAAGCACTTAAGAGCCAAGATTCTATTTTGATGCCAGGTATATGCGTGCCTAAGGAGCCCAGGCGTCCCAGGCTTCCAGGAGCCCAAAGCCCATGCGCCCAAGCATCTTTGGATGACCCCTTGCTGCCCCTTGAAGCCCAACATGCCAAGGATGAAGTGTCTTCATGGGTTGACCGGTCCAAGCTCGGATGAAGAGTCCAAGTGGAAGGAGGAAATCATGTTTTAATTTTATTCAACTTGTATACTCATAGTTCTAGGTTTATTTTGTAATTGTTCTCCCACTTAAATTGTATAAACCTATCCTAACTAGGAGAGGGCTGAAGTCCTAATAAGGAGAGGACATGGGAACTCAATAAATACCCCACCCCTCCTCCTCTTGTAATCAATTATCTTTCATGAAATCAAATTGCTGTTGAATTGTTTCTAGAGTGCTGGTGTTGTCTAGTTTTCTTGTGTTTGTCTCTCTACCTGGCCGAACCTCTGTTCCTTGGTATTCTCTAGGCCTAATCAGCCTTCCCAGCTTCCAAGCATTAGCCACGTCGAAGAAGAAGAGCCTTGAAGATGCCCTAGATCCAAAGCTGCTGCTTCTTCCAGCCGCCAGCCCTAATCCCCTTTCCTTTGTTTTCTTTCTTTCATATTGTGTTTCTTTTCATTGATCACCTATTTCATGCCTAACCTTGATGCTTGCAGGATCCCTGAGGTATCTTTCCTTCCTAGAGGAGGCTTTCTTTGCCTTCAGAACTACCCAGATTTGCCTTCTATTTCAAGGGAACTAAAGCTTCATCATCTTGGCTCCAATCTAAGTGTTAAGTGATCTCTTCAATGGCTAGTTCTTCAATCTCCGACTGGTATAAACTTCCCTACTCTTAATTTCTATTTTGATTGAAGGTTAGCTATCCTAAGCCATGAATTTCTAAATTCTCGGGTCCTGACTTTTATTATTTTGCATGAGCATGCCTACGATTATGATGATTCTTTGTATTGCTATTTATCCTACAAGTCTTTACTTGATTTTGGGAATCTAGCCTACAAATTATAATTAATAAAATTATAAAAAAATTTAGTTTACTACTTTTCCTGTATATTTAGCAATCTTAGAGTCATCCCGCATCAGTTTGGTATCAGAGTGGGAATAGGGCATGGTTCTTGCATCCTAGTTTAGGTTTTCTGCCTACTGAAATCTGCATACGCATAAGACTTTAGGACTGTTTACCCATATTAAAGTCTTTGTTTTTATCTAATTTTCATGGTGATTAACCTCTGTTTTGTTCTCTATTTTGCTACAAATTTCTTGGAATTTTCTGATCTAAAAAATGGGGAAAATCTGCATCAAAATAAAACCCTAACAAATTTCTGCATACTATTTCTGCATTAGGAGTCCAAGTTTAGGTCTGATTCACCATCTTAGGTATTTTATTTTTCTTTGAGATTTGCATCACGTCATCCCTTTTGAGTCCTATGTCTTACTGACATTTTTCTCATATTTTACAGAACCATAAACTATGACAAAATCAGCGTCCTATAAACCCTAACCGAAAATCTGTGTTTTCCTGCACCCAGTTAGAAACCCTAGGGTTTTCATCATCATACCATTTTTGTTTTGCTTGAAATTTGGCAGGAATCATCAAAACAAGTCATTATTTATTCTATAAATTTTATATAATTTTTATACATTGAAATCCATGCTAACTTATGCATCAAAGCAAACCCTAATTTTCTGATTCTGTTATTTCTGCATATCTGACTAAACCAAACCTAATCAACTACCAAACCCCACCCAACCCAAGCCAAATTTTGGTTGATAATTTAATCAATTTAAATTTAATTTGCCACCTCATGAAATACAAAAAAATTATTTTTATTTTTTGGTTGTTATTAGTTGCATTAGGGCTCATCGATTGTCATCATTTCATTAAATCAATCTTAAGGACAATTTCAGTATCTCAGATCAGGACAGGAGGTCATTACCTATCCTGGACCCAAAATAACCCCCTTGTATTCTTACCCAATTCTTAACTAAGATCAATTAGAAACCTAAATTGCTCTAGTAAGCATAGGGACACCAACCGGTCGGGTCCGAGTCTAGTGAGGGAACTAGTATCTAAGGCTAGAGGTCTAGAGACAGATGCCCTAAGTGGACTGGTGGTTACTTAATTAGGACCCTGTCACATGCAGGGGGAGCCTCCCACCATTCCACCTCTTACCTGGCCAGTGGAATGATTAGGTGCTGTGTTGAGTGTAAGTTGAGTTAACTCATTAGGTTTTGGCTCTAGGTTTAGCAAACCCTAGTATGTGCTAACCTTTGTGTGCTTGATTGCATCATAATCCCTTGATTGATTGATTGCATGAACATTAAATTAAGAGTCTAACCCTACCAGTAGTCTCACCCCCCCAAACCTAGTATGACCATGGAGCCCAACCCTAGGATAACTCGATACTCTGACCCATATTAGAAACCCAAACCTAGGAGAATCCCATACCATGATCTCTACTTGGAGCCCAACCCTAGGAGAACCCAATACTCTGACCCATATCAGAAGTCCAACTATCGAAAGCCCAATTATGAGTTCACAGACCAGGATGAGAGAACCACTAGGAACTTCAGGCCAAAAATACCCACCTTTAATGGCACCTTAGATCCTAAGGTCTACAAAGATTGGGAAGGAGATATGGAACAATATTTTGAATGGTATGACTTGAGTGATAAAAGGAAGTGTGAATTTGCCGAACTCGAATTAATTGACCATGCTAGGTTATACTGGAGAGGCATAGAGAGCCTCATCAGGCAATAATACAAAGCTCTTATAGATACTTGGATGGCCATGAAGCTAAAACTTAGAGAGAAATATGTTCCCCCATACTACCAACAGTGCCTTCAGGATCAATGGAAGAGGTTAAGTCAAGGAAGTAGATCTGTGTCAGACTATATAGCCAAGTTTGATGAGTGTGCCTTAAAGTGTTTCCCAGACGAACCCACATCAGCGACCCTATCTAGGTTTATGGCTGGCTTTCATGAAAACATCCAATGGGAACTATCTCATTAGCAGATTCAAGACCTAGAGGAAGCCTATCATATAGCTAGGAAATTCGAGTCAAACCAGAGGGAACTCATGATCAGTCAATCTAAGTCCTACATGAGTAACCCTCCTGAACCTAAGCCCAGACCTAGCCGACTTCCTTTAGACCAGCCCAGTACCATTACCCCTAGCCAGACCCTAGCACCTAGTCAAGTGTGTCCGAGCCAAGTCAACCCTAGTCAACCTGAACCCCATAGGATTAGTACCCTTAGATATGAGCCTAGTATTAGTCAGGAACCCCTTAGTCAACCCATCCCTATCCCAGTCATTAGTCAATATTCCCTTAGTCAACCCCCTTTTACCACCCCATGGTTCACCAGAATGATCTTGAAGAGAAGATATATGAAGGTGATGTGAGCTTAGTGGAAAAGTATGAGGAAGAAGAAGAAGAGTTACCTATAGAAGACCTAGAATTAGTTGACCAGGTAGATACCCAGGTAGAAGCCAACCTAGAATTAGTTGACCTAGTAGATACCCAGGTAGAAGCTAACCCAAGGTTAGTTGACCCTGACCCTACCCAAACTGAACCAGTAGTGGAAGACCAATTAGAGGAAGAGAACCCTGATACTACTATTAGAGTTTTACCTGAGGAGACACTAGAAGAAAGCCCAACTATAGAGTCTAGTCCTGAGATTCAAGAGCCAGAAGAATTTATTAAGGACCTGATCTCTTTAAACCAGTACCCTCAAGATGAAGTCACTCCTTTGACTCTAATTGATCTTTTTCCTAAAATTAATGATCCATTTTTCCATAATGCAAACCCTGCAGGAGTACCTCAAACCCATAAGGTAAACCTCATTAGTCTAGGACTAATTCCTGATGCCCTTTCTTACATCCTACTCTACCCGATTAACCCTGAACCCTTTTCATACTTTCTACCCTATTAGACTAACCCTGAATCCACTTCTTCATGATTTTCTAACCCTTAGATTGCATTTTATAGGGGTAATCATGTTGCATTCAATCATTGCACCGGGTAGATTTGCATCATATTTCTGGCATACACTATGGCACCTAGTAGGAGTCCACGCACCATTCTCATATGCATGTCACCCACCTGATAAAAGGTTAAACCCACAGTTGTAGTGCAGGGTTTAATAAAATTTGTATATCAATAAGTGTTGGCATGAGCTATTTGCCCACATTAGGTATTTTGTCTGCATGTCATCAGGTGTTGTCATAAGTTTTTGCATTGCATAATTAGAGATTTGCATGAGAAATTAATCATAAGATTAATGTAAGCAATATTTTTATAAAAAATATGATTAATTTCCAAAAAGAGTCTAAGAGCTTGCTAGAAAAATCTTGTGATGATTAGGCTACATACCCATGAGCTGGATCCATCAAAGTGATAAAGAAAGTTGAACCTTATGCCTGAGTTACCTAATTAGGCATTAAGCTCAACCTTCGATATCTCAGACTTAGTAGAGTATAGGGAGCCAGCAATGATACCTAGTGAGATTGAGCCTGACCCTTTCTTTGAGAGCGAACCCAACCCTGAGTGTCCATATCAAATTAACCTGTGAGAGGAAAGATTGAGCATATCTTGGATGACCAAGCCACTAGTTCCCATATCAAAGGCTACCAGTCACTTGGTTCATTGGCAAGGTCGATTGAGATATAAGGATTAGTGGATCACTCGAGAGGATCTACAACGCCTCAACCTAGACCCGTCAGAATAGTACCTAAGCCAGATCGACTTCCTACTCGATAGGATCGAGTTCCTCCCACTCAGGGAGAATTGATGGGGACATCAGATCAGACATAGACTTCAAGCTTGAATTTATTCTCTAAGTCATGTGTTGGTCGATTTTGAGTCCTGTAATAGAATTTATTTTTGAGTCCTGTAATACAGTGAGTCAGTTGGATTCACTAAGTCCATTGAGTCCTGTCATTTGAGTTCAATTGTTTTAGTTTAGTCAAGAGTTGTGTGTGTTTCATTCAAGAGGAAGAACCAGTGGACCTACACTCAAGTCACTAGCCCAACATTTGGACTCCCTTCATGTCGCCTAAGCCCTCCAAGAGATGGCATTCCAGCATAACTGGCCCTAGGCACTTCAAGCCCACAAGCTCACATGTCGAATGGCGCCCAGTCCAGATCCCCAAAGAAGTGGTGCCCAGATCCAAGCCCTCAAGTCCATGGCACCCTCCCCTCCCAGGCCCATTGCAATTGGCGCCCAAGCCTTTGACCCAGTCCAAGATGCCCAAGCTTTGATCCAGTCAAAGAAGATTTCATCCAAGCCCACCAGGGAGTGGAAAAGTCAAAGCAACCCAAGAGGATTTCATCCCAGCCCAAGCCCATGGAGAAAAGTCTAAGCTTCCAAGTTCCACAAGGAGTCCAATGTCCAAGTCCTACTAGAAATTTAGGCCTCCTAATTTCAATCAAACTTTATTCTCCTAATTCTAGTTAAACCTTGTACTCCTTGTCCGATACAAACTTGTAATCCAATTTTGACAAGGAAAGGACCCTAGGTGAATCTATAAATACCCCACCCCTCTTCCTTTTGTAATCTAATCTCTTTTCATGGATTAAAACTCTGGTGAATTTTTTTGTGACAATTGTGTTCTTTGGAAGTGTGTGTGAGACTTGTTCTTTTTCCTTCTTACTAAACCCTAGCCATTGCCCATCCAGCAAGAGCCCTAAGATGCCCACCATCAGCCCTCAAAGGATCCAGATGTCTTCATCTTCTACAGTCCTCAAATCGGCCTCGACGATCTTACTACTTCTTCTCTTCTAATCCCTCGTTTTATATTTTTCTCATCATCCTTGACACTAATCCCTGACGTTTGCAAGATCCCTCCGGTGCCACACCCTCTAGATGAATTCTTCCTTGCCCTCGAACGAAGCTGATAAAAAGTCGATGGATTCACGAGAAAGTGACCGGATCATCCAGGCACCGATCTGAGCGGAGCGATCTTTTCCACATCAACTAGAAATCATTTCCTGGTATGCCAAACCTAATTTTCATCTCTTTTTGTCTGATTTCTTGGAGGTGAACATGCTCCTAATAGGCTTTCTTAGACCTAGGATCCTTGTTTTATTTCGTTGATAGTTTTAGCATGTGGGTAGGAATTTTAACTGTTGCATGAAACCCTAACCTAGTCTTAGCTATTTTCGGGAACTAAACCTAAATAACATCAGAAATCATTGGTCCTTTTATCTATTTTTCTTTATGTTTCTCTCTTTCATGTCATCATGCATCATGTTAGAATTTCGTCCCTCATCAATTTTGGTCGGCCAAAATCTCAGGACTTTTGGAGCACTGGTGAGGATCTACAACGCCTTAACCCAGACCCTCCTTGAGCAGTATGAGAGCTAAATTGACCCTTACTCGATGGGGTCGAGTTCCTCCCATCCTGGTAGAATTGGTGGGGGTACCAGGATCAGATATAGATTACAAGGCCCAATCTAGTTTACTTAGCCATGTGTCACATTTTTGTAAGTAAATAAGATTGAGTCCTGTAATAAGTTGAGACTAATTGATTTGTCTCAATCCTAATCAGTCATTGAGTTTTGTACATGAGTATTAGTCTAGTGAGAGTCCAATTTTTGTATAAGAGAGGAGGTTACCCTATTTTGGAGTTCCACCAGGCCTCACCCAAGAGCTAGAGGCATTACATCAGCTTATGGGATCTTGTTTGACACCCTAGAGCCCTAGATTCTCTCCAGATGCTCCGGAATATGCCAGATTGTCAGGGCCATTTGCAAAGCACTTTGCTTGGCCATGGCCTCTGACATGGCCTTGTACATATCTTGCAATAAGATGCCTTGAGCAACTATCGCTAGGGCATTTTCCCTTTGTTTTGCCCAGTTTTAAGGGTTTTTCCTTGTGTCGGGGCTTCTTGCGATGAACCAGAAGAACGCAAGTCTCCTCAATACCTTGGAACCCCCAGGGTGGGATTTGGTGGGATGCTTCGCATGTATAGTATCGGGAGGGTGAGCGAGAACAATTATGGACCGGTTTCCTGGTGGATTCTTGTGGTTCATCGTTTCCTCCTCTGCCTTCTGAGCCCTTAGGATAGGTGTAGTGGTAATTGCATTTTGCTTGTAATCTCTCCATTTGCATTAATGAAAACACGGGTTTTGCTTTTATGCATTTGAGTGTGTTTCTTTGCCATTTTCCTTTATCTCTTGTGTGTTTGCCTTGGTTGCAGCATCGTATTTCTGTCACTGGCACGCATTGGCTGGTTCCATTTTGCAGGGCATTTTGAAGCACCGCATGGATTTTGGCCTAAGGAAAGACTAACCCCGTGACAAGTGGTATCAGAGCAGGTTCGACTGTGGATATTAGCGCAACACACATGGGTCGTAGGAACAAGGGAGAGACGAGCAAGATGGTGTGCGATGAGGCGAGGTTGCCTCACCCATCCCAATAAATGTATAATATGATAATGCAAAGCCGCGAAGCCACAAGGAGAGGATATCCGTGTTGGAGGTGCAGTTGGCCCAAATGGATGAGAGCATGGCTCATCTATTCTCGATGGTGGACTGTGTTGCAAACTTGGAGTTGAGTCAGGAGCAGCTTGTGGAGACTGTGGATAATCTCAGTAACAATACTAAGGAGTCAGTCACGCTCTTACGGGAGCACCTGAATGATCTGACCACCAGGGTTGCAGTGCTGACTCGGGTAGTAGGTAACATGCCAGCTCTAGGTGTTGTGGAAGGCGGGGCAAGCCGGATGAGAGCACCAGAACCTAGAAGTTACAATGGAGCTCGTGATGCAAAGGAGTTGGAGAACTTCTTGTTTGATGTCGAGCAGTACTTTCAGGTGCTACGACCTGACTCTGAGGAGACAAAGGTCATCTTGGCTACCATGTACCTGACCGGGGATGCCAAGCTATGGTGGCGAACTAGATATGAGGATATGCAGGCAGGTCGATGCATCATTGCCAATTAGGAGGACCTAAAGAGGGAAATCAAGGCTCAGTTTTTGCTAGAAAATGTGGACTTTATTGCTCGACGGAACTTGAGGCATCTCCATCATATAGGAACTGTGCGAGAATATGTGAAGTAGTTCTCTACATTGATGTTGGACATTAGGGATATGTCCGAGAAAGACAAGCTATTCCACTTCTTGGAAGGTTTGAAGCCATGGGCCCAACAGGAGTTGCAATGGAGGGGTGTCATCGACTTGGCATCTGCTCAAGCCACAACTAAGCACTTGACAGATTTCCTCCCGTTTGACCACCAGAAGAAGAAGGCCATGACAAATACCTCCAAGAATTTAAAGCTGTCAAAAGGAAAAGGTGTGGGGAATGAGAAGAAGAAAGACTTTAAAACCAAGGGGCCAAAGCCATCAAGGACCCCAAAGTCTGGGTGCTTTCTATGTGGAGGGCCACACATGGTGAAGATCTGTCCCCAGAAACAAGCTCTCAATGCCATGCAAGCCAGTGTGCAGCGGAGCCAAGTTAAACTAGAAGACCTTAGCAGCGATAGTGAGGAGGAACAGTGTTGCCCAGGTGGCTACCCAAGAGGAGGGTGAATTGGGAATTTTAAAAAATTTATGCAAGTAATGTGAAATTTCAAAAACCTTTGCAAGTGGTAGGTGCTGTGATAAAGTTATAGAATGCAGAAGCTAAACAGAGTAGAGAAAGCACAACACAAACACATCAAATTTATAGTGGTTCGGAGCAACCAAACTCCTACGTCCACTACCCAAGATATCACTTAGGATTTTCACTATATTCATACCCAAATATAGTAGAATTATTTTACAGGATCACAATCCAAAATCTCTACATTTGGTTTTATGGGATCACCAAAGAAAACTCAACATCCTTTGGTTTTAACAGGCTCACTAATGAAACCTAACTTGGTTTACACAGGATCACCAAGAACCTAAACCTTGGTTTTAATAAGCCTCACCAAAAACCTATTTGGTTTTTCAACCAGGCTCACCAATACCCAACAATTCAAAGATTGAATTAAAAATAAATGCAACAATAAATGACAAACTCAAGTTGTTAGATAGTTGCTGGTGCAGCTCGTTGGAAGTCTACTTGAATGCATTTGAATAAACTTTAATGACTTCAGTGGCTTCTTCCAAAGATGAATCAAGCTTTAGATTAGAGTTGTTGAAGACTTGAATGCAGAATTGAATGCTCTTGTGCTCTTTCTCTTGATTGATTGGATATTCAATGAAGCTCTCTCTTCTTCTTCTTTTTTTTTTTTGAGCTCTCTTCTTAACTGTGAACTTTCTTCTTAATTACTTTTTGGCAGTTCAAATCCTTCAAATTTAAAGTCTTCCATCATCCTAAGGCAGTTCTAGCTGTTGTAGACCATTGAGGAATGATTTGTGACCGTTGGAGCACTTTTTGGCATTCAAAAATAAATTCTGGAACTAGCCGTTAGGTACCTGGAAGCGACATTCGAGTCTGCTCGGATTTCTTCGAGTTGGCTCGAATCTTCGAGTCGATAGGTTGAGTCACCATTTCTTCAATGCAGTCGGCTCTTTATCTCAGGGCGCAGAAAGTCATTCTGGACGAGTCGACTCTTTGCAGCTCGGGTTGGCTCGAACTTTAATCATGAAAATCTTGAACTCGAGGAGTCAGCTCTCTTCAGCTTGGGTCGGCTCTTCTTTTCAGGTTCGAAAAACCTTACTCTGAAAGAGTCGGCTCGATGCAGTTTGGGTTGGCTCGCTTTCTCAAGCTTTTAAAATTAGGTCTGGCAGAGTCGGCTCTTTCTAAGTCGGGTCGGCTCGCCAGGCTGTTCTCAGAAAACTTTTAAAAAATGGACTCTATAGGAGTCGGCTCGGACTGATTCCAGTTGACTCGGATTCACTAGAGTTGGCTCGCTTTCCATCGAGTCGGCTCGGATTGCTGCATTCCAGAATCCTTACTGCGTGCCAGTAATCAGAGTCGGCTCTTCTTATCTTGGGATCGGCTCGAGTGTCTTCTTTAGGATTTTTATAATTTGAACTTAAAGAAAACTCTCACCAACTCTTTTACAATTTCATACAAACCAACTCAAAACAAAATCTAAGGCACACACACTTATGGAAGTAACCCTTTTACTTGATTTTTCTTAGCATTTTCATTGGGTTCTTCTTTACAAAAACACTTACAACACAACTCAAACAAGAAAGTAGAAATGTAGGAGTTGAAGTTTGAACATGTTATACATCTTACAAAAAACTTGTCAAACACTTGAAGAGTTGTCAGTAATAAATGTACATGCTCAAATGTTTGGTTATCATCAAAATCACTTATGGGATCAACAATCTCCCCCTTTTTGATGATGACAAAACACTGGGCATGAAAAATCAAAAGAACTTTACATTTACTTGTGTAATAGTATTTGCAAGAGTATATGAACAAGTAAAATTAATTAACTTCTAATAGAACCAAACAATGAAAGGAGAATTAGGGCAATGAGAAAAAATCTCCCCCTTAATGAAATACTCCATGTTTTGGTTTTCTTTTTATTCAATTTGTAAGTTTCAGATTTTCAAAGCTCAAGAATTTTGTATCAGAGCTTAGCTAATAAAAATTACAGAGCTTTGTGTATCGGAACTTAAGAAGAACTTAACATATTAAACATTCTTTTCACAGCAAATAATATCAGTAATGTCAGAACAAGTGTACTGCTAAACAAGGCTAAGACATTGCAAAGATATTTTATTCTTTTCATGCAACATTATATCTGATACCATTCTCCCCCTTTTTGTCAATCAATCAAAAAGGTGTTTTTAAATAAGGCTTAGATTTTAAAATAGATTGAGGAAGTCTTTAATATTTGTTTGAGATAATTTCACTTTCTCAAACTTATCATGAAATTGTAATTAAAATATTGATCATTGTAAAAGCAATCAAACATTCAATTCATAGAGAAATTGAAGAATTTATGAGGCAAAGGATATACTTCATTCTATTCCAAAAGTTTAGTACAAAGTACAAAAAGGTAATACATTTAGTCACTGTCTACATCTATGCTAGGTTTTGAAGAAGTTTGGCTAGGGATCTGAATTCCAGGAGGTAAAGAAAAAATAGGATCAATGAATAATGGAATATCATGAGATCCAGGTATCCTAATATGTGGAGCAGGTTGTCTTGGATGGCCTGAGTGACTAGGGATGGATCTAGAAGGAGTCTTGAGAATAGCTAGGATATCTTCAATTTTGCCCATCATCTTCCACGGAAAGCTACTCATTGACTTCAATTCAGCTTCAACTTTCTTCACACTTCTAGAAGCTGCTAAGTCTTCCATTCCTTCTTTGATTATTGCCATTTCTCTTTGTAGAGCAAGCATTTCTGAAGCTTGGACATTGGCAAAAGCTTCTGCAGACCCTCTTAGCCTTCCGAATTCACTTCTGATTATACCTATGCCCTTAGTATAATCTTCTTCCATTTTCTTTCCTGCCTTGAGAGATCCTATTCTGACTCTTAAGTTATCCATTTCTGTTCTGTATGCTTCTAGGACTTGAGTGACTGAATTTTTGGTTGAATCAGAACTGGATGCTATTAATTGGAGTATTGGTTGGATATCAGTTTCATTTATACCAGATGCAGTTTTGGAGTTTTCAAGAGTATCAATTCTTCCTTTCATACTGTTTATTTGTTCTCCAAACTGGTTTAGCTTATTGTCAACAGATCTTTGAAATACTTCAAACATTTCATTCATTGAAGACTTGATGGACTCAGTCATATTGTTCATCTATTGTGCCAAAAAGTCATGTATTCTTGAAGTATCCATAGTAGGAGTAGTAGCAGCTTGACTTTGACTTGGAATGTCAGTGGCTTGATCAAATGTGGGTGTGCTATAGGGTATATCAGGCAAGCTAGAGATAGAAATATCTGGGAAGGAAATATCAAGCTCCATCTGAACTAGAGAGTCATGCTGCGGCTGTGGCTCAGGGATGTGTGAAGTAGTGCCTTCACCAGCCTCTTCTTCTCTCTGTTCCTGGACTTCTTCAGTTTCTTCCATTGTAGAAGGGTCAGACTTCTTCTTCCAGGTACCATCAGTCAGTAAGTACCCCATTCTTTGAAAGGTCTTTGCTGTATAGGTGTCAGTGTGAAGCAATACCCTGTTATCTTCTCCTGTCGAGTCAATATTGGCTCTTTGAAAAAGGATTGTGAGAACCATTCCATATGGCAGGCAGGCTTTGACTTTCCTAACCGTCTCTTTCATCTAGCTAATCATAATTGCTAGTAAATTGATTTTCTCATCAATGATTAGGAGTTTTATGAAGCACAAGTCTCTTTCACTCACCCAGTCAAATCGACCAGTTCTGGATAGGAAAATATGACTAATGAAGTTGTGTAGGACCCTCATTTCAATTGATAGCATATTTGCTTTAAGAATCCCAATATCATCAACTTTAGCTCTCTCCAAAACAGTTTGCAAGGCCTTGGATCTATCCTTTAGTACAAGATACTCAATTCCTTCAAATGGCATCTCCAAGATACCTCCTAGAATCTCAGTAGAAATGATTATTCTTTTTCTTTTAACTGTACACTCAATGAAATTTTCCCCATACCTCAGATTCTCGTAGAACATTCTGACTAAATTAGGATATGTCTTGATATCCAAAGAACATAAATTTCTCCAGCCCTGGTTCTCAATTAAATCCCTAATCACAAAATTGATTTCTTTAAGATATTCAAAAAGAATGCGTTGGCCAGTGGTGACTGGTCTCATACCTAGGGATCTTTGCTGACTAGGAGAAACTGGGCTTCCTTCCTCTTCTGACTGTGGTTCATCTCGAGGAACATTATCTTCATGGAACTTGCTTCTCCATTCCTGTGGAGCTACAATATCACTTCTGTCTGATTTCTTCCCAACCGATCTTTTTGACACCATTCCAAGGAAATTGGGTTTAAAGTAGAGGTTTATGGAAATTTAGAGAATTTTGGAATGTTTCTTAGAGGGAATGGAATAGGGTTTAGGAGTAAGGAAGGTAAAAACAAAACCTTACAGCTCGAACTAAAAGAGACGGCTTGACATTCGAGCCGGCTCGACATTCGAGCCAGCTCGACCAAAAGTTCATCTGCTTGAGTCAGCTCGAGCAGAGGGAGCACAAATTTTTTTTTTTTTTTGTATTAATCAAATCCCCACAAGGTTTAGGATTTGAATTAGAAGGTTGTCTAGATATATTGTCCTTAGAGTTTTGGGAATTCTTCTAGATGGGATCATAAAATCCTAGTTCAAAAATTTAATCAATGTAAACTTGTCTAAATCTAATGGTTTTATACAGATATTAGCAAGTAAGTTTTCCATAGGTATATTTTCAAGAATAATAACATTGTTCAAAACATGTTTTCTTATTAAATGGTGCCTAGTTTTAATGTGTTTAGTTTGAGAGAAATTTAGTGCAAACACATACACAGTACAAGATGTAAGGCCTATTTGCTATCAAATATAAAACGAGATCCGATCATACCTCTATATAGCGTTTGATCAACGTTGGGTCCATTTTTATCTTTGTCTAGCCTGCAGGAAGGACTCATGGGTGTGCTAGTCTCTTTGCTTATTTCCATGCTGAACTTTTTGATTACTTCATTGATGTACTTGGCTTGGCATATAAAGATTCCTTCCTTTAACTGTTCGACTTGTAAACTCAGGAAGTGGTTGAATTCACCCATAAAGTTCATTTCAAACTTAACCTGCATTTGCTCAGTAAATTCTTCACGAAACCTTTCATTAGTTGTATCAAAGATAATATCATCAAGGTATATTTGTATCGCTAATAGATCATTTCCTTTATTTTTTAATAAAAAGAGTTTTATTAACATTTCCTCTTTTGAAATCATTTTCAAGTAAAAACATGCTCAATTTATCATGTCAGGTGCTAGATGCTTGTTTCAAACCATGTAAAGTTTTGTTCAATTTAAAATACATGATTTGGAAAAACAAAATTTTCAAAACCTGGTAGCTGTTTTACAAAAACTTGTTCAGAAATAAATTTATTTGGAGAAGTACTTTTGATATTCATTTTAAAGAGTTTAAAATTCATGTAGCAAGCAAATATAGGGAGTAATCTAATAGTCTCAGGTCTTGCTACCAAAGCATAGGTTTCATCAAAATCGATATCCTCTTCTGGATTAAATTCATTTATTACCAAACATTTTCATTTAGTGTGTTCCTATAGACCCATTTGGTTTAGTTCATCATGCATGGCCAATATCCAGTTATGATCATTTTCAGCTTCTTCTAAGGTATAAGGCTCTATTTGAGATACAAAGGCTAGGTAATCATGTGCAATCATATGTGCTGACCTAGTATTTATACCTTGTGAAGGATCATCAATAATTAATTCTTTAGGATGTGAGGTTACATACCTCCATTCTTTTGGTAGATCAGTATGATCTTTACTTACCATTTCACTTCTATCTTGTGTTGGTTTGTCCTGGATGTTTAGATCTTCTCTTTCCTTTTGTAGAATACCTGCATCATTATCTATGCACTCATCTTTTCTAGATGGTGAAGGATTAGCTTCATCAAAAATAACATGACTTGACTTTTCTATAGTGAGAGTCCTCTTGTTAAATACTCTATATGCTTTGCTATGTAATGAATAACCAATGAATATAGATTCATCAGATTTTGCATCAAACTTTCCTAGATTATTTTTGCCGTTATTTAATACAAAGCATTTACACCCAAAAACATGAAAATAATTAATGTTTGGTTTTCTTCTTTTCCAAAGCTCATAGGGGGTTTTCTTTGAAATTGGTCATATCAAAATTCGGTTTAGTATACAACAGGCAGTGTTCACGGCTTCTACCCAAAAGTACCTTGGAAAATTACTTTCACATAACATAGTTCTAGCTATTTCTTCCAAAGTCCTATTCTTCCTCTCTACAACACCATTTTGTTGTGGTGTTCTAGGAGCGGAGAAGTTGTGATCAATACCGTGTTCAGTGCAATATTCATCAAAGAATTGATTTTGAAATTCAGTTCCATGATCACTTATTATAGAAATAACAAAAAGATTTTTCTCATTTGAAACTTTCTTATGAAATTTTCGAAATACATCAAAAGTTTCATCTTTATGTGTAATAAATAATACCCATGTGAATCTAGAAAAGTCATCTACAATCACAAGTCCATATTTCATACCTCCTAGGCTTATGGTCCTAGTTGGTCCAAATAAGTCCATGTGAAGTAGCTCAAGAGGTCTGGTTGTTGCAATAAATATTTTTTGATTTAAAACTCCCCCTAGTTTGTTTGTCTAATTGACAAGCATCACAAACATAATTAAGAACAACTTTGAAATGTGGCAAACCTCTAACTAGATTCTTTGAGATTAATTTGGCAATAGTATGCATGCTAGCGTGACCTAATCGTCTATGCCATAATAGACATGACTCCTTGGTCTTAGCATTCATGTCTACTAGGCTAGAACTACTTGTCATGGCTAGATCATTTAGATCTACCATATAGATATTTCCGAGTCTATGGCCAATGAATTTGTTGCTAGAGTCAAGAGAGTTAGTTACTATATACATAGATGATTCAAAGATAACTTTGAAGCCTTTATCACATAATTGACTAATACTCAATAGATTGTGCTTCAACTTATCTACTAGCAATACATCTTCAATAAAAGTACAAGGGGTTAACTTGATCTTAGCGATTCCGATTATTTTTTCTTTGCCATTATCTCCAAAGGTAACCAATCCTCCTTCTTTCATTTGTAGGGTGATAAACTGATCCTTGTCACCCATCATATGCCTTGAACAGCCACTGTCAAGATACCATCTTTTCTTTAATTTTTGGGCTGCAAGACAATCCTGCAAAACAGTCAAGGAGTGATTTTAGGTACCCAAGCTAACTTGGGTCCTTTCGGGTTAGCAACATTGGTTCCTTTTGGAACCCAAATGGTTCTATATTTTAATGCATTGTACATGGAACTTTTCAAAGAATTGCATTGGAAAGATTTATGCCCAAATCTATGACATGCATGACAAATAATTTTGTCATTTTTGAATGATGCATGCTTTGAAGCTATAATAGATGCAAAAACAGGAATATTTGATTTGAAGGATTTTTGCATAGTATTTTTAGGAACATATTTCAAGTCATTTGAAATTGATTTTGATGAAAAAGCTCTTTCAAGTTTAGATTTTGAAACTGAAGCTTTTGAGGGTACAAACTTTGTTGCTGAAATCCCTTTAGCTCTTAAAGCATTAAATCCAATTCCAACATTACTTTTAGAGTATTTTTGTTCTTTCAAAATTAGTTCAAGCTTTTTTGAACTCAAGGTCAATTTTTTTACTAAAGGTTTAAGCTTTTCAACCTCCTTTTTTAAATCAATATTTTCGGCAACTAAAATATTATTTGTCTCATATAAAACAATTTTTTCATCGTTCAAGACTATAACACTTTCAAAAAGGTTATCCAATTTCTTTGCAAAATGTTATTCTTTTCAAAAAATTTTATCCTTATCTTTTGATAAAATATCGTTTTGTTTCTTTAAGGACTTGATTTTAATCCCAGCTTTCTTGAATTCGATAAGTAAATCATGAAATGCTGAATTTAGTTCATCATAAGTAAATTCAGTTTGAAGGTCAGGGGATAATACCTCATTTTCGAGACCCATTAAACAAAGATTTGCAGATTTTGGAGCCTCTTCGTCTTCAGTGGATGAGGACGCTTCGCTGTCGCTCCATTCGCTGCCATTGCTTTCTTTTTCTTCTTCTTAAATCCCTTTTTTAATAAAGGACAGTCTGGTCTAATGTGCCCTGGCTTTTTATACTCATAACATGTGGGCACTTCTCTTTCTTTCTCCTTTTCTGTCCTTCTCCTTATTGAACTCTTTGTTCATGTGAAATTTTTTAAAATATCTTCCTTTTCTTCTCCCTAAGAATTTTTTGAATTTTCTTATGACCATGGCAACGTCTTCGTCTTCCATGTCGCTTTTAGTAGAGGAGCTTTCTTCTTCCGATTCTTCATCCTTTTTGGAATCCATAGCAGCTTTAAAAGTGATTGATCTCTTTTTCTTTTGATCATCTTCAGTTCGGTGTTGCATGGTTAGTTCATGTGTGATGAGATATCCTAACAGTTCATCCTGCAATAAGGTGTTCAAATCTTTTGCTTCCTAGATGGCAGTCACTTTCAGATCCTACTTGTCTGGAAGAGATCTTAGAATCTTTTGCACTAGATCTGCATTAGTATATACCCTGCTAAGACTCTTTAAGCCATTAATAATTTCAGTGAATCGTAAAAACATGATAGATATAGTTTCATTCGGTTCCATCTTAAACAATTCGTAACTATGTACAAGAAGATTAATCTTAGAAGATTTCACTTGGGAAGTTCCTTCATGGGCCACTTCAAGTTTATCCCAAATTTCTTTTACCAAGGAGCAAATAGAAATTCGATTAAACTCATTACTATCCAAGCACAATATAAGAGATTCATGGCTTTGGCATTTAATTCTCCCATCTTCATGTCATTGTCGTCCCAATCCTCTTCAGGTTTAGGAATGTCCACTCCATCAATTTTAACCATGGGAATGTAAGGACCCTTTAGAGTGACCTTCCACAACTGAAAATCAATAGCTTGAATATAAATCTTCATTCTAGTTTTTCAATATGCATAATTTGTGCCAGTGAAGAGTGGAGGTATGTTTGTTGATTGGCCTTCCGCCAAGGACGTACTCATGGGATGAGCCATCAATCTTTACTCTAATGTATTCAGAGACTCTGCTCTGATACCAGTTGTTGCCCAGGTGGCTACCCAAGAGGGGGGTAAATTAGGAATTTTAAAAAAATTATGCAAGTAATGTGCAATTTCAAAAACCTTTGCAAGTGGTAGGTGCTGTGATAAAGTTATAGAATGTGGAAGCTAAATAGAGTAGAGAAAGCACAACACAAACACACCAAATTTATAGTGGTTTGGAGCAACCCAGCTTCTACATCCACTACCCAAGATACCACTTGGGATTTCCACTATATCACACCCGAATACAATAGGATTATTTTACAGGATCACAATCCAAAACCTCTACACTTTGATTTTATGGGATCACCAAAGAAAACCCAACACCCTTTGATTTTAACGGGCTCACCAAAGAAACCTAACTTGGCTTTCACAGGATCACCAAGAACCTAAACCTTGGTTTTAATAAGGCTCACCAAAAACCTATTTGGTTTTTCAATCGGGCTCACCAATAATCCAACAATTCAAAGATTGAATTGAAAATTAATGCAACAATAAATGACAAACTCAAGTTATCGGATAGTTGCCAGTGCAGCTCGTTGGAAGTCCACTTGAATGTACTTGAATAAGCTTTAATGACTTCAGTGGCTTCTTCCAAAGATGATTCAAGCTTTAGATCAGAGTTGTTGAAGGCTTGAATGTAGAATTGAATGCTCTTGTGCTCTTTCTCTTGATTGGTTGGATATTCAATGAAGCTCTCTCTCTTCTTTTTTTTTTTTTTTTGAGCTCTCTTCTTAACTGTGAACTTTCTTCTTAATTACTTTTTGGCAGTTCAAATCCTTCAAATTTAAAGTCTTCCATCATCCCAAGGCAGTTCTAGCCATTGTAGACCATTGAGGAATGATTTGTGACCATTGGAGCATTTTTTGGCATTCAAAAACAAATTCTGGAACTAGCCGTTAGATACCTGGAAGTGACATTCGAGTCTTCTCGGATTCCTTCGAGTCGGTTCGAATCCTTCGAGTCGATAGGTTAAGTCACCATTTCTTCAATGTAGTCAGTTTTTGTCTCAGTGCGCAGAATGCCATTCTGGACGAGTCGACTCTTTGCAGCTCGGGTTGGCTCGAACTTTAATCATAAATCTTGAACTCGAGGAGTCGGCTCTCTTCAGCCTGGGTCGGCTCTTCTTCTTAGGTTCGAAAAACCTTACTCTAGAAGAGTCGGCTCTTTTTAAGTCGGGTCGGCTCGCCTGGCTGTTCTCAGAAAACTTTTAGAAAATGGACTCTGGAGGAGTTGGCTCGGACTGATTCCAGTTGAATCAGATTTACTAGAGTCAGATCGCTTTCCATCGAGTTGGCTCGGATTGCTGCATTCCAGAATCCTTGCTACGTGGCAGTAATCAGAGTCGGCTCTTCTTATCTTGGGGTCGGCTCGAGTGCCTTCTTTAGGATTTTTACAATTTGAACTTAAAGAAAACTATCACCAACTCTTTTACAATTTCACACAAACCAACTCAAAACAAAATCTAAGGCACACATACTTATGGAAGTAACCCTTTTACTTTATTTTCTTAGCATTTTCATTGGGTTCTTCTTTACAAAAACACTTACAACACAACTCAAACAAGAAAGTAGAAATGTAGGAGTTGAAGTTTGAACATGTTATACATCCTACAAAAAACTTGTCAAACACTTGAAGAGTTGTCAGTAATAAATGTACATGCTCCAATGTTTGGTTATCATCAAAATCACTTATGGGGTCAACAAACAGGTTGAGGGTCCTGGGATGGGTGCCCTCAAGCTACTTAATGCTATCAAGGGTCAAGTGGGGGAGCAGCCCAAGCCACCCAAGCTGCAGCAGCCAAAGCAACTGCAGCAGCCAAAGCAGCAGCAGCGGTCGAAACCACACCAAACTCACCAACATGCTAGTCGGCGAACCAATGAACTCATGTATGTGCAAGTGGAGCTCAATGGTTGTGTAACTCTGGCAATGGTGAACACTGGGGCAACCCATAACTTTGTTGCTGATCGGGAGGCCACTCGCCTTGGATTGAAGCTGGAAGGGGATTCCAGTAGAATGAAGGTAGTGAACTCAGAAGCTCAGCCCATTGTTGGACTTGCAAGGGAGGTGCCAATGCGAGTCGAAACTTGGTATGGGAAAGCCAATTTCATGGCTGTACTGCTGGATGATTTCCAGGTGATTTTGGGCATGGAGTTCCTTCAAGCAGCTAGGGTAGTCGCAATGCCATTTCTTGATGCACTATGCATGATGGAGGATGAGTCCCCTTGTGTTGTTCCTGTTGCTCGGCGGACTCAAGAGGGGATGCAGCATATATCTTCGCTTCAGTTGAAGAGGAGAATGAAGAAAGGAGGAGAGTTAACCTATGTGGCTGCTATGAAGTTAGAGTCAGAAGCCAAAGACATGGTCCTTTGCCTCCTGGGGTGTCTAAAGTCCTCCAGGATTTTGAAGATGTAATGCCTCCAGAGTTACCGAAGACTTTGCCACCGCGGCGGGTGGTGGACCACAAAATTGAGCTAGAGGTGGGCACAAAGCCTCCTACTCATCCGCCTTATTGTATAGCTCCATCGGAGCTTGCAGAACTCAGGAAATAGCTTGATGAGCTACTAAAGGGAGGACTCATTCGTAGCTCAAAAGCCCCCTTTGGAGCCCCAGTTCTCTTTTAGAAGAATCTTCGACTGTGTGTGGATTATCGGGCCTTGAACAAGGTGACTGTGAAGAACAAGTATCCAATTCCTTTAATTACAAACTTGTTTGATCAGCTAGGTGGAGCCTGATATTTTTCCAAGCTGGATTTAAGATCTGGGTATTGGCAAGTTCGGATCGCAGAGGGAGATGAAGGCAAGACTACATGTGTGACAAGGTATGGGGCATTTGAATTCTTGGTGATGCCCTTCGGATTGACTAATGCCCCAGCTACCTTTTGCATACTAATGAACCAGCTGTTCCATGACTATCTTGACAAACTCGTGGTGGTGTACCTTGATGATATTGTTGTGTATAGTCAGACACTGGAGGACCATAAGAAGCACTTGCAGATCATCCTTCAAATTTTGCGGGAGAACCCCCTTTATGTGAAGAAGGAGAAGTGCTACTTTACCCAGGAAGAGATTTTGTTCTTGGGACATCGTGTTGGTGGTGGCATGATCTGTTTGGACCAGGAGAAGGTCTAAGCTATACAAGAGTGGTAGGCCCCTACTAAAGTGACAGAGTTGCGATCTTTCCTGGGATTGTTAACTACTATAGGTGGTTCATCGCAGGCTATCTCATCGAGCTATGCCACTAACAGAACTATTAAAGAAGGATCAATCATGGGATTAGTCTTTGAAGTGCCAAGAAGCTTTCAAGGAGTTGAAAGCTGCTGTAATAGAGGAGCCCGTGTTACGACTTCCAGATCATAACTTACCCTTCGAAGTCCATACAGATGCCTCAGACTTTGCTATTGGAGGAGTCCTTGTTTAGGAGGGTCATCCAGTGGCATTTAAAAGTCGAAAGCTGAATGACACAGAGAGGCGATATACTATTCATGAGAAGAAGATGACAGCGGTGGTTCACTATCTAAGTCTGTGGAGGCACTATCTCCTTGGGTCACGATTCATGGTGCGGATCGATAACCTGGCTCTCAGCTACTTCCAAACACAAAAGAAGCTATCTCCAAAACAGGCCCACTGGCAGGACTTCTTAGCAGAGTTTGACATGACCTTGGAATATAAACCAGGGCGTATAAACCAGGTGGTCGATGCCCTAAGTTGAAAGGTGGAGCTTGCCTCGATAAAGGTGATGGAGCAAGGGCGAGTCAGCCAAGTGCAAGCAACTTTGCTGCCAAAAATTCGAGATGGACTGCTGAAGGATCCCACAGCTATCCCTTTGAAGCAGCTCATTGATGAAGGGAAGGCACGATGATTCTGGTCCGAAGATGGGCTCATTTTGATAAAAGGGCATCGGGTGTATGTACCTTGGGTGGACAACCTTAAAAGAGAACTATTGCGAGAATGTCATGACACCCTTTGGACTGGTCACCCAGGAATGCACCGAACTCTTGCCCTCTTGGAGAGGGCATACTACCAGCCAAAGATGGGAGAAGATGTGGAAGATTATGTCCGGACGTGCCTCATTTGCCAAAGGACAAGGTGGAGCGAAGCAAGCCTGGTGGGCTCCTTGAACCTTTACCTGTACCAGAGCAGCCATGGGAGAGCGTCTCGATGGACTTCATCTCAAACTTGCCAAAGGTGGGGGAGTATGGGTCGATCCTAGTGGTGGTGGATCGATTCTCGAAGTATAGCATCTTCATCCCAGCACCCCTGCATTGTTCCATGGAGGATGCAGCTCGACCCTTCTTGAAGCATGTGTGAAGTATTGGGATATCCCTTAGAACATTGTCAGTGACAGAGATTCCAGGTTCTTAGGGAGATTTTGGACTGGGCTTTTCAAGCTGTTGGGATCCAAGTTGTACTTCTCTACTAGTCTTCATCCTCAAACTGACGGCCAGACAGCAAGAATAAATGCTCTTTTGGAGCAGTATCTGAGGCACTTTGTAGGTGCCAACTAAAGGGATTGGGTGAAGTTGATGGACATAGCCCAATTCTCCTACAACTTGCAGTGGAGCTCTGCATCAAGCAAGAGCCCCTTTGAAATCATCACTGGACAGCAACCCTCCATCCCGCACACTATGGTTGTGGGGTATACTAGAAATAGCCTGTCAGCTTATCATCTGGCCAAGGAGTGGCACTGCAATGCTGAGATTGCACGGGCATACCTGGAGAAGGCTTCCAAGAAGATGAAGAAGTGGGCTGATAAAGGAAGGAGACCTCTAGACTTCAAGAGAGATGACATGGTACTGGTTAAGCTCCAACCAGCCCAACTCCTATTCTTTCACAAGGTGCATAAAGGATAGGTTCGCAAGTATGAGGGTCCCTTCCCTATCATTGAAAGGGTAGGAAATGTCTCCTACCGGGTGCAACTTCCTGTATAGCTTAAGATACATCCAGTACTTCATGGAAGTTGCATCAAACCATATCATGCCGATCGGGAGGATCCCATGAGGAACATGTCAAACCATCCAACCCCTACAACTACCTCCTTAGAGTGATGAGTTGACAACATTTTGACAGATAGAGTCCATGTGTTACCTAATGGTGCACAGGTGATCGAGTACTTGGTGCAGTGGAAAGGACTTCCCAAGTCGGAAGTGAGCTGGGAGCCAGAGGACTCGTTGCGGCATGAAGAGGATCGGGTCAAAGCATACAAATGAAGCATATCGATGAGGACATCGACCTGATCAAGTGGGAGAATCTGTCAGGGCCATTTGCAAAGCACTTTGCTTGGCCATGGCCTCTGACACGGTCTTGTACATATCTTGCAATAAAATGCCTTGAGCAACTGCCACTAGGGCATTTTTCCTTTGTTTTGCCCAGTTTTGAAGGTTTTTCCTTGTGTCGGGGCTTCTTGCGATGAACTAGAAGAACGCAAGTCTCCTCGATACCTTGGAACCCCCGGGGTGGGATTTGGCGGGATGCTCCGCATGTATAGTATCGGGAGGGTGAGTGAGAACAATTGTGGGCCGGTTTCCTGGTGGATTCTTGCGGTTCATCGTTGCCTTCTCTACCTTCTGAGCCCTTAGGATAGGTCTAGTGGTAGTTGCATTTTGCTTGTAATCTCTCCATTTACATTAATGAAAACACGGGTTTTGCCTTTGTTCATTTGAGTGTTGTTCCTTGCCATTTTTCTTTGTCTCTGTGTGTTTGCCATGGTTGCAGCATCGTATTTCTGTCGCTGGTATGCATTGGCTGGTTCCATTTTGCAGGGCATTTTGGAGCACCGCACTGGTTTTGGCCTAAGCAAAGACTAACCCTATGATAAGATGCCAGGCACTCCATGATTCTCAGGATATTTCATCACCCCAGACCTTGAAATCCCAAGCCCAGGAGCAAAGCCCAAGCACTCAAGAACCAAGCTTCTATTTTGATGCCAGGGATATGCTTGCCCCAGGAACCCAGGCATCCCAGGCTTCCAGGAGCCCAAAGCCCATGCACCCAAGCCTCTTTGGATGACCACTTGTTGCCCCTTGAAGCCCAACACACCAAGGATGAAGTGTCTTCATGGGTTGACCAATCCAAGCTAGGAGGAAGAGTCCAAGTGGAAGGAGGAAATCATGTTTTTATTTTATTCAACTTGTATACTCATAGTTCTAGGTTTATTTTGTAATGGTTCTCCCACTTAAATTATATAAACCTATCCTAACTAGGAGAGGGCTGAAGTCCTAATAAGGAGAGGGCATGGGAACTCTATAAATACCCCACCCCTCCTCCTCTTGTAATCAATTATCTTTCATGAAATCAAAATGCTGCTGAATTGTTTCCAGAGTGCCGGTGTTGTCTAGTTTTCTTGAGTTTGTCTCTCTACTTGGCCGAACCTCTATTCCTTGGTATTCTCCACACCTAAGCAGCCTTCCCAACTTCCAAGCATCAGCCACGTCCAAGAAGAAGAGCCTTGAAGATGCCCCAGATCCGAAGTTGCTTCTTTTTCCAGCCACAAGCCCCAATTCCCTTTCCTTTGTTTTCTTTCTTTCATATTTTGTTTCTTTTCATTGATCACCTATTTCATGCCTAACCTTGATGCTTGCAGGATCCCCGTGGTGTTTCCCCTCCCTAGAGGAGGCTTTCTTTGCCTTTAGGACCACCCAGATCAGCCTTCTATTTCAAGGAAACTAAAGCTTCATCATCCAGGCTCCAATCTGAGTGTTGAGTGATCTCTTCAATGGCTAGTTCTTCAAACTTTGACAGGTACAAACTTCCATACTCTTATTTTCTATTTTGATTGAAGGTTAGCTATCCTAAGCCAGGAATTTCTCAATTCTCGGATCCTGACTTTTATTACTTTGCATGAGCATGCCTGCGATTATGATGATTCTTTGTATTGCTATTCATCCTGCTAGTCTTTACTTGATTTTGGAAATCTAGCCTACAAATTATAATTAAAAAAATTATAAAAAAATAGTTTACTATTTTTCTTGCATATATAGCAATCTTAGAGTCATCCCGCATCACCTAACGATTGGTACTCTAGTTTCATATCTATAGTTGCAGTCGATCGATGGAATTAACATGAGGAGGAGGACTCAGGCTGCATGCTCAATCATCCAAACCTTCCTTAGGGGCACTTGTGCCTTAATGGAAAGGCAGATGTCATGCCCCTACCTTAAGTTGTAAGCAGGAGTACTAGCTTGAGCATGCATAAGGGGCCATCTTCCAACTTTCCAATCAACTTCCTCGACTCGCTAATTTTCTACCTTACTATGTACCACTTCCTAGGTGGTGCCGTCATGTGTGCTCTCCATCGCACTGGCCTAGCTTGGAGGGAAGCCATGCCCATGCCCTAAATTGTGGTAGCCTTGATGACACACCTGTTCTTAGTAGTCCTACTATGGGCTGAGGTGTACTTGTCTATTTTCAAGGCACACAGGAGGTGCCCTTTGCCTTATAGAAAAGCTCAAAAGTCTTAGAGTCCTCTAGTTCTTCGATGAGTGCCACCACTTTTCTTGTACTTCAAAAGGTATTAGAGAGCAAAATAATCTAGCCACAAGGCTACAAGCAGATGTAATCAAATTTTGTCAATAAAAAAATAGAAAATTTTTTTACATTTGTTTTTTTTCTATATTTGTTTGTTATTGATTGCATTCCAAACTTGGTGTGATTGTATTTAGCATCTTGTGCTTCAACAAATTTGATAGCGATTTAAGGGGTGTCTAATCGAGGTGCATTTCTGATCGAGACCCCCATTTGAGCTTTTATGTTCCTGATCAGGATTCCATATCCAGCGAGTCCTTGGATTACCCGATCAAAAGTCCCTGCCTAATGAGTCATAGCTTTTAATTAAGAACCCTATTCGAGCCTAGGGTTCTTGACTAGGAGTCCCTCACCCAATGGACTTTAGGTTTTGATGGTGGGGTTCCATCCGATGATCCTTCGGACTCCCAGTTAGGGACCTTGTCCAATGAGCCTTAAGAGGAGTCTCGCTTGGCCTAGAATGATCTTGTTTAAAAGCTCTCATCAGGGAATTTTTGTTCGCAATGAGTAAAAGATAAGCATAGAAAAGAGAAGGATATTTATTCAATAGGTAAAGAGCTACATTATTGATAAAATCTTCGAAGATTAGCCAAATTCCATGGCCATGTCATGGGAGTCCCATCTAGTTGCCTTAGTTGATAAGTTTCTGGTTTGATGATTTTGTCCACTTGGTAGTGCTTTTTCCAATCCGAAGAGAGTTTTCCTCTTAAACTTAGTTGGGAGACTTTCGCTCGATGTTGCAGTAGGTTACCGAACTTAAAGATCTTATCCCAGACCTTGGAGTTGAAGTAGCAGGTGACCTTGTATCGATATGCTACCATTTTGATAAAAGCTTTTTCTTGAGCTTCATCCAATAAATCCAGATCAGCAAGTCACTTTTCTGAGTTAGTCTATTCATCAAAGTTTGTGACTAGCATCGATGGGTCTTTGAGTGCGTGGGTATTACAGTCTTAGTCCCAAAGACCAAACTGAAGGATATTTATATCGTCAGAACCCTCAATGCCATCTGATATGCCCAGAATACATGATGAAGCTCATCGACCATGATCTTTTGACTTTGTTGAGCCTCTTCATGATTTTTTGGAGAAGGGTTTGGTTCGTGACCTTTGCTTCTCTATTTGCTTGGGGATGAGCCACTGAAATGAGGTGATATGAAATTCCTTAGTCTTCACAAAATTTTTCAAATCGAATTCCAACGAACTGCCATCCATTATCAATGATTAGCATTTTGGGGACTTTGAAGTAGTAGATGGTCACATTCCACATAAAATCTATTATCTTGGATTCAATAATGTAGGCTAGTGGCTCAGCCTCTACCCTCTTTGTGAAATAATCAACGATAATTAGCAAAAATCTTCATTGTCCTAAGGCAGGTGGGAAAGGATCGAGAATATCTATCCTCCACTGCACGAAAGGCCATGAAGCCTGTATGGGGATGATCAGCATGGGGGAAGGCATTGAATATTTAAGTTTTTTTGGTGAGCATCACACCGCATGATGAAGTCCTCTACATCTTTTTGCATAGTAGGTCAATAATAGCCTTATTGGAATAGCTTATATGCTAGCACCTTTTTTCTAATGTGGTTGCCATATATTCCTTCATGGACTTTCCTTAGAGCGCACTCAGCTTCTGATGGATGTAAGCATCTAAGGAGGGGCAGAGAGAATGACCTTTTATAAAGCTTCCCTTTATGTACAAGATATTTGGAGGCTTGATATTTCACTTTACGAGCTTCCTTCTAGTCTGCTAGGAGGTTTTCATTTTTTAGGAAGTTGATCAGTAGGTCGATCAAATAGGGTTCGTCATCCACCTACATCACTTCTGATGATTCCTCAATTGTTGGCTTTTTGACGGTCTTAAAGTGCCCATGGGCAGTGCCATCAAAATTAAGGTAGTTTCCTTGGCTAGTGGTCAGCTTTAGAATTTTCCTTACTGGGGATTTGTTGAACTTCAAAGTGATGGAAAGCACGGGCCAATTCCTTAACCTTCTGGAGATATTTCTATTAGAAAATGTATCCTATAGCCAATTATCTAGATTACAGACGGTTGAGCTCTTTATAATTTATACATGAATCATTAATGAAATAAAAATTATTTTTGGTAGTTTATCTTTTTTTGCATCTTTTTTTAAACTTTTTTGAGATGAAGTCCTTAGAACTATTCAATTCGATAAAGAAGAATTGATTGAGTAGTTCTTAAATATGTTCGTGACTAATAATACATTGTTATCTAAGATGATAATATTTGTCGAGCATAGGTCATTTTATGCCATAAGGGTTGCTATCCTTATAACCAAGGAGTATGGAGACACTGGTATGGTGTGCAGATGAGTGTAGGTGTAGTGTACACTAAACATGACCAACTCTGTTGAGTACTCTGCTATCGAGAGTATCTCACAGAAAGATATGGGTATAAGTATTTCTTTGACCTAAGATCACCATGGTGACTTGCAAGCAACTCATTATACTTAGATGCTGGACTATCTATATTTTTAATCTAGTAATAAAAGGTTACTGGGTGTAGTCAAGTACTTGTTAAGTCAGTAATGAGTCAAGATAGGATTAACCACTCCAAGGTATTGGAGAAAATGCTCTGCCATATTTCAATTTAGCAAGACCTTAGCCAGCCAATCTTTGTGAGGAGTTACATGATTTGTTAGGTTGAGACACATGTTGACACATTATTTAAAAGTTGGCAGTTGACTCTGAAATCATCCTGACATTAGTTCAAAGGGATAAATTATATGCAAATCATATGCTCATGTTCTTAAATATTGCTTTGCAAACATTTAACCTATCCGAATAGCAAGCACCATTGCTAGATGGTTACATCAATTAGTCTAGAATTAGATCCTGGGTTACTGGCTTAGTGTTCGAGCCTATAAGCTCACACATAAGAAGTTTCTGATCAATTATAATGACTGATTAACATCAAGAATCATTCAGTGACAAAATTATAAATATGATTAATAATTAACCCTATATAATGTTATAAATTAATAATTAATAATTAATTAATTAATTATAAAAGGATTAATTAGTAATTGAATTGCTAATTGGATTAATTTGATTTAACAAAGAGTTTTAGATCAAGCCTAATTGAATAAAGTTCAACTGGATTTCACCCGATTAGGTTATTCGATGACCTAATCACTAAGGATTTCTAATTTCGATTTGATTTTGACTTGGACTCAATTAATTCCAAAATTAATCAAGATTTAATTAAACCTATTTGGACCCAAATTGGATTGGATTCAAGTTGGTTAAATTAGTTATAACCGAATTAGTTTTGGCTCCTAACAAAGTTTAATCAAATCTTGGTCAAATCCTAACATAGTCTAACTTATTTTCTTCCATAAAAATTATGCATGCTTCCCTATAAAAAAATTTAATTTTTTCATCCTTCATCATTCTCATTTATATTAGGATTGGCTTGAATTAAATCTGATTTATTTGAATTTAATTGAAGGAGTTCTATTTGGAATCAAATACCTTGTCCTATTCAAACAACATCACCATTTTCGAATATAATCCTTCCTCTAATCAATGAAATTTTACTTTAGCTTTTCTTCATATATATAACATTAAGAGACCAATTATTATGCAAAATCTGAAGTGAAATTATCATGAAAATAAGAGAAAAAGGGGGCATGAATTCTAGATTGGCATGAGAGGTTCTTTTGGGTGCTAGGATTGAAGGGAGAGAAAAAAGAAGAAATAAATACTTGAAAAGGATTTCTTGAATTTTATTTTCTTCCTTCTTGATCTAGACCTCTTCATTTTCTTCTTGGATTTCTTGGAAGGATCAAGAAAGTTCAAGAAATAAATTATTTTTAGCCATATAGTAGCCTTCGGAAGGATCTAGCAGTTCCTGGAGGTTGATTGTGTTGGGACTTCGTGTGGATGATTTGTAGAGGCCGGGCATCCTATGTGATTGTGAAGCAATATGGAGAGCCCTTATCATGTGCCATCAATAGTGGCAATCATCAACTGATGATCAAGTATGAAATTAGATTTTATATTATTGTAGATTAGATTTATATCATGCATCGATAGATCGATGCATACTAATTTTGTTTTTTATATTGCATATCATATTATGATCTTGATTAGGGTTTATTAAGATTGTTCTAAATACATGTTTTATATTTAAAATAATTTTAAAATAGATATACTTCTACCATAAATTATAAAAGATAAAAACTATGCATGAAATCCTAGAAGAATTTCAATAGTGGTATCAGAGCGATTAATTTTTATAATATGATATATAGATGTAGAAACTTACATGTTAGATATAATCTTAATTTAAGTAATTTCTTTGAATTGGGTTGATTACCATGGCCATCCGATCATAGAAGAAAAGTAGAGTTTAAAGGCCCTCTCTTTACATTCCATGGGATCTTCAATGGCATGTATGGATGCCACTTATGATTATATCCCATGAACAAGTGAGGTAAAAAAATTGTTGAAATTATTTTAATAATTAGATCTGTTTTTCAATGATTTAATATTCATTAATTTGCTACTTTTGATATAAAATTAATGTATTATGATTTATTTTTATGTTTAGAACATGAAATATGTAATTAATTTTAGCATAAGACTATATCGTATAGTTGAGATCTAAAAGTGTTTAATATATATGTGATGCATGTAAATTATTTAGATCTAAAATTTAACAAAATTAATCTTGATTAATTACTGGAATTAAGAGGTCTAGGATTAGATTTAGAATTATGAATTACAGATCTAATTATATTTCATAAATCATGGGTTTTGGGTTAGCTTGAATCAGGTCAAATAGCTGGGTTAAACATAGGATTAGAATTTTGAATAAAATGGACCTAATAGAGAATTAGATTTAGTCTAACCAAAAGTTGATTAGGATTAGATAAAGTTTTCTCAAGATCAAAACTATAGTGATAGTTTGATCAAGTTCATATTATAACAAATAGACCTGATTATGGCTTAACGGTCAGACTTGAGCCTTAGGCTAGTTTAAGATAAGTTTGGCATTTCGATCATGGTCATTTATTAGGGCTACCTCTTATATGGCCAACATGTTTAGTATCCAAGAAAAGAGGTTAATGGTAGAACTCTCCCATTGATCTTACTTACCTGGCCAATATAGTCAATCAGAATTTGATCAAATAGCTCATTGATTTGGGTTAACCCATGCTAGTAAGGATGATCAGCTTGACTGATTTAGGTATCCTTGGGCCAATTGGTGTCTAAGATAAGTTTTACATTTCGATCATGGTCATTTATTAGGGCTACCTCTTACCTGGCCAAAATGTTTAGTATCTAAGGAAAGAGGTTAATGGTGGAACTCTCCCATTAATCTTACTTACTTGGCCAATATAGTCAATCAGAATTTGATCAGATAGCTCATTGATTTGGGTTAACCCATACTAGTAAGGATGATCAGCTTGACTGATTAGGTATCCTTGGGCCAATTATGTCTTTGACCCTCACACAGACTTGATGAAGTCAGCAAAAGGATTGGTCCATATCTTCTCTCTTTTAAATTATTAATAAAAATCTTTAAAATTATTAGGTCCTTAAAATAATTAAGTTATAAGGATAACCAAGTCATAGCCTTCCATTAAGGGGATGGTAATGGGTTCAATAATTAAGATGATCATTAGAGGTCCAAATACTTAGTTCTCATTTGGTTATTAAAATTATCATACATATTATGATGATTCAATCATGACTCTCTTAATGGTGATCAAGTGGGCCAAGTCATACTTGAGCTTGGTCATTTATTAGTTAGAATAGCTGAGTCAGTCTTATTAATTGTTGGACCTAATCAGATTTTTAGTGGAGGTGCCACATGCCGGTTGAAGAAGAGCCTGGGTAAAATTGAATACTAGAAGTTGTTTAAAGAAACAATTGGTGATGAACCTTCCTTTAGATTCATATGGATGGGCTGAGCCACACTTGGACTCATATGTAGTATGTAGGATTCTAGTACCCGCTAAGGAATTATTGTAATTCCGAGGATTAAAGGTAGAGGCTACCAATGTAAACAAAATAGTGGAAGGACCTTTAGACTAAAGTCCAAGTCTTTAGGATTAAATGATTCAAGCACTAATAGATATTGTTCTCTTTTCTTTTGCAGTGTTAAACATCACCAATACATTGTTGCTCCGTTCATTGTTAGACAATGGAAAGCTAATGGGATCCAATTTCGATAATTAGTATCGAAAGCTAAAAATAGTCTTAGAGCACGAATAGATCTTATATATGCTGACAAATTCGATACTTGAGAAACCCAATCCATATGCCTAAGGTCTGGTCAGAGGCACTTACTAGAAGTGGCTTAATGATTGAACCACGATTCGATGCATTATGCAAGCATTCATAAATGATGAGTTTAGTCGCATATTAGAGAATACTTAATTGAAGGATATATTTCAAGTATTGAAAGAATCTCTCGGTACTCTTGATAATGGTCAAAGATACAAAATATCTTGTACCCTATTCAATGCCAAGAAAGAGAAGAAGAAAAATAAAAAGAAGGTGCAACGTGCTCAGTTGAGCTAGACCCAGAAATACAAGCCCGACTAGAACCAGGCATAGTGATTTTTCTATAAGAAGCATGAATCCTGGCAGAAGAATTATTTTCTTTACATTGCCTTGCTAGACTGAATAGGCTAAGGAAGAAAAAGAACTAGTAAGCAATTACTGGACAAGGTACTTATATGATAATACCTTGTAATTTTTCTATTTGTGATACTATTACCTGGGTATTAGATACTAGAAGCCCTATTAATATTTGCAATTTGTTGTAGGAACTTCAGGTTAGTAAAAGATTTGAAGACAGTGAGAAATTCCTGAATATTGAAAATGGAAGAGTAGTTTCAGTTTTAGCTTTAGAAATTATCAAGCTTGTATTCAATAAAAATGTCATTGTTTTAGATGATTATCATTATTGCCCTAGTTTTATTATGAATGTTATTTCTATTAGATTTTTGGATAAGAGCAATTTTCATTTATCTATAAAAGGTTATTATTGTGATACATTTTGAATAGTATTATTGTAATGCATTGACAATTGAAAGATGATATTTATATTTTATCATAGCTTGTTAATGTAGTATACACATTAAGGAAACACCCTAAGATAAATAATGTCAGTGATACTTATCTTTGGCACTGTAGGTGATGCAGGACAAGATGCAAACTAAATTACTTTGATTTTAGATCTATTTATTAGAGATTAAATAGCAATTAATTTTTCTTAAATTTATCAGAAATAAGACTCAAAGCAATTAATTGAAAGAAAACTAGTCAACTAGTTTCAAGCCCGCAATGTAGATCTAATAAATCTAAGTAGGAAAGGACCTTGGTGATTAAGAAACCACCTTAAACTAGGGTTTCTACCTTTCAAAAAATCAGAAATTAAGAGTTAGGGAAGGGTTTTACTTTACCACTGGAGATTTGAAGCGCACTTGTGTGGATCTAGATCGATACTCTAGGATCTTGCGGTTGGATTTCAAGATTATCGATCTTCGGGCTTCGATCTTCAATGAAGTAGGTTCCAAGGAAAAGATCACCATCACTTCAGATCTCGATCACCTGCAACACTCAAAAATACTCAAATTAGAGGGCGTGGAAGGAAGAAGATGATTGAAAGAGGAGGGTAAGAAGAAAGCTGGAAGATGGTGGCTAGGGTTTCTGTTGGAAGGTTAGATAACTAGAGCCTCACATCCCGCGATGCTCTAAAGAACAAAGGAATTCAGGGCCTCACACCCCGTGATGCTATCACAGCAAAGGAAATAGAGAAAACTCTCAATTTTATATCATGGAAAGAATGAATGAATAAAAAGGGATTTGTGATGGTATTTATAGACCATATACAAGTAAAGTAAGGACAAGAAACTCCATTGATTGTTTCCCTTGGACATCAAAGACTTTAGAATCCTTCTCTTGGCATCTTGGACTCTTGAATTTGATCTCTTCTTGAGTTTTTTTCAATGTTGGACAATAACTTTGGATAACTCCTTCCTAGGTTGGGCAATGAAAAAGAAGTGTGGCCCTCCATGAAATATTGGTGACAAAACTAAGATAAGATGAGGTGAGATGAGGCACCTCTCTTATCTTGATTTCGGTCTTCTTAAACTCATATGGGGGTGGGCGACAATTCATGAGAAGAGGCGTCCAATCTTCCTCCATGGCATCAATCTTCTTGGATTTGAATTTAAATGGTCTCCATAGGACAAACTTCTTGAAATTTGAAAGTTGATGGTGCTCCCTTGGACTCTTCATGCTTTGGGCGACAATTGAGATAAGAAATGAGGAGTCCTTCTTTCTTACTTCTCTTAAAAGTGGTGATTTCTTGAATGGATGGGCGATAAAAAAAATAAGATGGCATCAACTCCTTTTGGTCTCTATCTTCTTGCAACTCAAACTTGAAAGATAGCTTCCAATCTTATTTGAATTTGAATGCTCTAGATAGACTCCTCCCATCCGACTCCTCTTAAAAAGTGGAGTCCTTCTATTTTACTCATCTTAAAAATCTTGGTTGGAGTTTAAATGAGTGACAAATAAGAAAAATTCATGGGCACCCCCTTTTGGATAAACTTAAATGTTGTCTGAAGTCCGGATGTCTGGATGTCATGATGTCTGGATAAAAAAAATAAAGACTACCTTCTTTTGACATTGAGTTGGCCATCCAAGGTGATGACATGGCATGTGATGATGTCCAAGATGATGTGGCAAGGGATGTGGCTTGTGGCATGTGACATAGGCGTCCAAGTTTTGATAATGTGGTGCCAAGAACTGGTTAGCACATGACTTGAATTGGGTTGGCACATGGTGTCTTGATTTTGGTCACCTCTTGTATTACAGGACTCAATAAAAATAACTAATCACATGACTCAACCAACTAAATAAATAAAGGGCTAACTCTAAACCCAACTTGATCAAATTGATCAAAAGGCATAATTTCATAAAGAAAATTAATTATTGACTCAACTTGGTAAAAAGGGTTTCAGGGCTGAACCCAACTGGGCTAAAATAATAGAATTTAAAGTAAATATTTACAAGTGGTCTGGGACTTGGTCTCAGGGCTTCATTCACAGGTGATCGACAGGGATATAGGAATGACCTGTCATTTTTTTTCTAGCCCTGGTGTCCACACCAATTCTCTTCAGGTGGGAGAAACTTGACCCTATCGAGTATAGGTCAACTCTGCTGTGAAAGTGTTCTAGTAAGTTGGGATCAATCCTTTGCAAATCCTCTCTAATGATCCAAGAATCTTCAGTCTTGGGTCATCCTTGCCAATGAACCAGATATTATTGATAGTCTTTACTCTGAGTAGTGATAATCTTATCATCCAAGATCGACTTAATCCTATCTCTCCGCTCTGGTAGTTTGGCTGGTGGACACTCATGGGTTGGCTCACTCTCAAGGATGGGATTAGGCCCAAAAGGCTCACTAGGTATCATTGTTGGCTCCTTATACTCTACAAGGTCTGAAATGTTGAAAGTTGAACTAATACTTAGCTCAGGTGGTACTTCAAGCACATAGGAATTAGGTCCAATTTTACTAATTATTTTGTATGGTCCGACACTACGGGCATGCAACTTTTTTATAGTTCCAAGTGGGAATCGTTCAGCTCAAAGCCTAATCATGACAAAGTCTCCTTCATCAAATTCTTTAAGTCTTTTTCTTGAATTATCCTTGGTTGGTGAATGACATGCCAATGAAAACTTGGCATGAACTCCTAATAGATGCCATAGGATTTTCTAGAAATAGGATGCAAACATAACATGCTCAATGAATGTATGCAACATACTAACCTCTATAAAATGCAATCTAGTGGTTAGAGAAACATAGGAAGCTTCAGGAAAGGGCAGAAAATAAGAGGTGGATTAAGGGTTAGCCTAGTAGTGTAGAGAAAAGTGTTCGAGGTTGATCGGATAGAGAAGGATATAAGAAGAGGTTTCATGAATCAGTCCTAGACTAATGAGGTTGACCTTATGGGTTTGAGGTATATCTGCAGGGTCTGTCCTATAAAAGAATGGGTCACTAATCTCAGGGAAGAGATCTCCAATAGGAACTATAAGAGGGGATTCATCCAGAGAGTACTGGATTAAATAAGCCAAGTCCTCACTAATTTCCTTTGGTTCTTGAATTTAGGACTAGGTTCTATCAATGGGTTCTCTTCTAGTATCTCCTCAGGTAAAGCCATTATTGTATCAGTGTCATGGCTCTCTTCCTCTAACTGCTCTTCCACTACAGCTTTAATCTGGTTGTGGTCAGGGTCAACTAATTCTGGGTCATCCATAGGTATCTCCTCTTCTCCCTCATACTCATCCACTAAGTTCACCTTAGCTTCATACACTTTTACTTCAATGTCATCTTTGTGAACCAATGGGATAGTAAGAGTGGGTCGGTTAAGGAAAATTGGCAGGATCTAGGCTAGTAGGGGTAGGTCGACTCGGATTAGGGTTGAGTCAGCTTGGATAAAAATTGGGTCGACTCTGTTGAGGAATGGATCGACTCGGGTGGATTTGACTAGATCCTGATTTTTGATAAGGAGCACTAATCCTAATGGGTTTTGGCCAACTAAGGGAAACCTAACTAGCACTAGATTGATACCTAGAGGTTATGGGTTCCTTAGGTTCATTAGATATGGGCTCAAATCTATGGGTTATGGATCTGGGTTCGTAAGAGCTAGGTTCAAAGGATCTGGGTGCATAAGAACTAGGTTCATATGATCTAGGTAAGTACTTTTTCCTAAGTTTAAGTTTCATGTCGCTCCAGGTAGTTATGGATATGTCTCTTATTTGTCTGATCATTCTTTCAACATCATCCCAGTAAATTCTAGCCTGGCATACTAACTTAAGCTTAGCAATCTTAAACTTTTTTTCGTCAGTCATTAGATTCTTCTTAAAATATAGATCCATATTTCTTTTCCAAACAATATAATCTTCAAGATCAAGATCACCACCAAATTTAGGTGCTTTTAACCTAAAGTTCCTAGTGGCTCTCTCATCCTAGTCCATGAAATCATAATTGGGTCTCCTATGGTTAGTCTCCCAGATTGGGTCATGATGAGGAGTTATCCTAGGGTTGGGAGGTGTAGGACATGGGGTCTCAAATTTAGGCTTAGTATGGGTCACAAGGGTTCTCTCTAGGGTTTTTCTACGGTCTCCTATCTAGTCAACCTATGGTTCGCTTGGTCAAACTTATGGTTCAGTTGGGCAAGCTATTCATTCATGGTCTTAAGGAAGGTTTCAAAGCTAGACTTCATGGTCAAGCTGTGTTGGGGTTGGGCTAATGATATGGTATTCCTGATCTAGTAGACATGCAATGCAATCACATAAGAAAATCGAACTAGAGTTTCCTAGACCTAGAGCCCAAGTAGAATGGATTAGCTCAAATTATAGCCAATTCAGCAATTATCCTGTCCATTGGCCAGGTAAGAGGTGGGGTCGTGGGAGGCTCTCCCTGCTTTCGCAAGGTCCTAATTAAAAACCACAAGTCCGCTTAGGGCATTTACCTCTAGACCTCTAGCCTTAGACACCAGATCAAGAGATAATCAAAGGATTAGATGCACTAGCTTTCAAACAATACATGGAACCTGACCTTGTTGGTGTTCCTAAGCTGCTTTAGGTTTCTAGTTGATTTTAATTAGGCTTAGGTTCGATGCAAAGATGGTTTTTGTGGGCCAAGGAAGGGTGATGAAATCCCTCCCTTATCTGAGATAGTAAAGTGCCCTTAGATTAGGTTAACAATGTATGCGCACAAAGATGAAACCCTAATATGCAATGAAACTTAAAATAGAAAATAGAAAAAAATAAAATCTTTTTTTCTTCAATTTTCAAGATTAGATTTCAGATCCAATCAGATTTCTAATATCGGGATATCACATCCGGCCATAGTTCATTACTCCCATGGGTCATGACAGTCTACTTTCGTATACCCGCTCAGGAGGCATGATTTCCTTCCGCCAGAAAAAGTAATGCAATTTTTTTCCTCATATTTTTTCTATGATTAGATGGTTAATAATTTTTTTAATATTTTTTAATGATGGTTTTTATGTAATTTAATTTCAGCCTAACTAGGTATGCAAAAATTTCAGTACAAGAGCGATTAAACCCTAGTTTAACCTGCTCTGATACCAAAGATGATGCGGGACAAGATGCAAAACTAAATTACTTCAATTTTAGATCTATTTATTAGAGATTAAATAGCAATTAATTTGTCTAAAACTTATCAAAAATATGACTTAAAGCAATTAATTGAAAGAAAACTAGTCAACTAGTTTGAAGCCCGCAATGTAGATCTAACAAATCTAAGTAGGAAAGGACCTTGGTGATTAAGAAACCACCTTAAACTAGGGTTCTTACCTTTCAAAGAATCAGAAATTAAAAGTTAAGGAAGGGTTTTACTTTACCAACGGAGATTTGAAGTGCACTTGTGTGGATCTGGATCTGTACTCTAGGATCTCGTGGCCGGATTTCAAGATTGTCGATCTTCGGGCTTTGATCTTCAAGGAAGTAGGTTCCAAGGCAAAGATCACCGTCACTTTAGATATCGACCACCTGCAACACTCAAAAACACTCAAATTAGAGGGCATGGAAGGAAGAAGATGATTGAAAGAGGAGGGTAAGAAGAAAGCTGGGAGATGGCGGCTAGGGTTTCTGTTGGAAGGTTGGATAACTAAGGCCTCACACCCCACGATGCTCTGAAGAACAAAGTAATTTAGGGCCTCACACCTCGCGATGCTATCACAGCAAAGGAAATAGAAAAACTCTCAATTTTATATCATGAAAAGAATGAATGAATACAAAGGGGTTTGTGATGGTATTTATAGACCATATACAAGTAGAGTAAGGGCAAGAAACTCCATTGATTGTTTCCCTTGGGCATCAAAGACTTTAGAATCCTTCTCTTGGCATCTTGTACTCTTGAATTTGATCTCTTCTTGAGTTTTTTTTATGTTGGGTGACAACTTTGGATAACTCCTTCCTAGGTTGTGCGATGAAAAAGAAGTGTGGCACTCCATGAAATATTGGTGACAAAATTAAGATGAGATGAGGTGAGATAAGGCACCTCTCTTATCTTGATTTCGGTCTTCTTAAACTTAAATGGGAGTGAGCGACAATTCATGAGAAGAGGTGTCCAATCTTTCTCCATCTTGGTGTCAATCTTCTTGGATTTTAATTTAAATGGTCTCCATGGGATAAACTTCTTGAAATTTGAAAGTTGATGGTGCTTCCTTGGACTCTTCATGCTTTGGATGACAATTGAGATGAGAAATGAGGAGTCCTTCTTTCTTACTCCTCTTAAAAGTGGCGATTTCTTGAATGGATGGGCGACAAAAAAATAAGATGGCATCAAAAATAAGATGGCGTCAACTCCTCTTGGTCTCTATCTTCTTGCAACTCAAACTTGAAAGATAGCTTCCAATCTTATTTGAAAGATAGCTTCCGACTCCTTTTAAAAAGTGGCAACAAAAGGAAGAATGAGGCGATGTAGAGTCCTTCTATTTTACTCCTTCTAAAATCTTGGTTGGATTTTAAATGGGCGATAAATAAGAAAAATTTATGGGCACTCCTTTTTGGCTAAACTTGAATGTTGTCTGAATGTCCGAATGTTTGGATGTTTGGATGTCTAGATGTCCTGATGTCTGGATAAAAAAATAAAGACTGCCTTCTTTTGACATTGAGTTGGCCATCCAAGGTGATGACATGGCATGTGATTATGTCCAAGATGAAGTGGCAAGGGATGTGGCTTGTGGCATGTGACATAGGTATCTAAGTTTTGATGATGTGGTGCCAAGAATTGGTTAGCACATGACTTGAATTGGGTTGGCACATAGTATCACATGATGTCTTAATTTGGGTCCCCTCTTGTATTACAGGACTCAATAAAAATAACTAATCACATGACTCAACCAACTAAATAAATAAAGGGCCAACTCTAAACCCAACTTGATCAAATTGATCAAAAGGCATAATTTCATATAGAAAATTAATTATTGACTCAACTTGGTAAAAAGGGTTTAAGTAGGGTTTATATATATATATATATAGGTTTTGATTGATTTGTGGTTTAGGGTTGAACCCAACTGGGCTAAAATAATAGAATTTAAAATAAATATTTACAAGTGATATGGGGCTTGGGCTTAGGACTTTATTCACAAGTGATCCATATGGATATGGGATTGACTTGTCATTTTTTTTCTAGCACTGGTATCTGCACCAATTCTCCCTGGTGGGAGAAACTTGATCATGTCGAGTATGGGTCAACTCTGCTATGATAGTATTCTAGTAAGTCAGGGTCAATCCTTTGCAAATCCTCTCTAGTGATCCAAGAATCTTCAGTCTCGGGTCATCCTTGCCAATAAACCAGATATCATTGATAGTCTTTGCTTCGAGTAGTGATAATCTTGTCGTCCAAGATCGGGTCAACCTATCTCTTTGCTCTGGTAGTTTGGCTGGTGGACACTCATGGGTTGGCTCACTCTCAAGGATAGGATCAGGCCCAAAAGGCTCACTAGATATCATCGTTGGCTCCTTATACTCTACAAGGTCTGAAACGTTGAAAGTTGAACTAATACCTAGCTCAGGTGGTAACTCATGGACATAGGCATTAGGTCCAATTTTCTTAATTATTTTGTATGGTCCAATACTACGGGCATGCAACTTCTTCATGATTCCAGGTGGGAACCATTCAAGTCGAAGCCTAATTGATGTGGGATGGATGCAATGCTAATGTAATGAATAAGAATTAAATTTTAATTTTAATGAGCAATGGCAGTAAACTCAAATAAAGCGATCAAAGGATCTAAGAAAGATAGACAAGAAGATTACTACTAGCTACCCACAATGTATTCACATATAATCATATAAAAACATTGGATCCGATGATTAAGAAACCACCAAAACTAGGACATCCATGCCTCAACTAACCAGATCTAATGAGATTCGGAAGGGATTTACTTAACAATAATGATTTTCCCTCCTTTATAGTAGATCTGGATTCAACTCTCAAGATCTCGCAGTAGGATTCCAAATTTTCAGTTCCTTCGGATTAGAACTTCCCATAGATGGTTGTGTGGCAAGGGAAACCTTCTCTTCAAATCTGGAACACCGGGGATCCTGTAAAAGAATAGCAATTAGAACTTGGAGGGAGGAGAAATCGTTGGAAAGAATGGTAAAAGGAAGAAGAGGGTAGAAGGCGTCTTGGATCTTGGAACTTGGAACTTGTATCTTGGGAGATAACTAGGTCTTCTGCACCCCACTCTCACATATGCAATACTTACCCGGTAGAGCACTCTCAATGCTTACCCAGCAATTGGAGAAATTAACAGAGTTTCATTAACAAAGCATAATATTAGTTACAAGGCGGGGAATGGAGTGGTATTTATAGACCCTGCATACATGCTAGAATGATAAGAATAAAATTCTACAAGATAAATGAGATAACTCAGGACTCTACTCTCCTTCTAGACTTGGATGAAAATTCCTTGAAATTTAAACTGGATAGGCTTCCTTTGCACTTGGATTCCTCCATGTGATGGGTGAGAAGATTGCTTCATAATGGGCAACAAGAATGAAGCGCCCTTTCTTCTTACTCCTCTTAAATTGGCGACAATTTTGAATGGGCATCAAATGAAGGAAGATCTCATGAAACCACTTCTTAATTTTGAATTGGGCGACAAATGAGATGTGGATGAATATGGCATCCCATCCTCCTCCTTGGTGTCAATCCCCTCTTGGTGTCTATCTTACTTTTGAAAAGTAGATGAAGATAATTCAAATACAAGTTAGATAAGGTTGGACTCCTATTTTCCATGGACTCCTTTGAAGTAGATAGATAAGATTAGATTCCCATCTTCCATGGACTTCTTGAAGTAGTTTAGCGCCCTTTTGAATTTGGGCGATAAAATGAGATGAAGTCTCTTGGCCAACTTTTCTTTGAATGGGTGACATTGAGAAGAAATTGTGGGTGCCCTCTTTTGGATAAACTTGAATTTTAAATGTTGTCTTAACATCTTGATATCTTGATGTCTTGATGTCTTGATGAAAATAAAAGACAACCCTTTTTTGACATTTAGTTGGCCATCCAAGGTGATGTGGTGAGGCATACTACTCCAAGTGGTGGTGACAAGGCTCCATGACATAGTGATGTGGCAAAAGGTGATGATGTGGCATGATGACATGGCATGTGACTTTGTTGAGTCTCAGGTGGTGCATTCATCACTAGTTGGGTCAATGTACATGTGTTGATCTGGTCTATCATGGTTTTCCATGATGTGTCTAGGGCTAAGGTTGAGTCCGGTATGAGTGCTAGGTATTTAGGCTCAGTTTTGGTCAGTCTAGGTCTTAGGATCGGACTTTTCTATGGTAAGATTTGACTCTATTGGTTGGCACGTCTCAGATGCACAGTCAAGGAAACTTGTGGTCTGGACAAGTCAGCTCGGATGGATTAGAGTCAGCTTGGATGCACGGTCAGGGAAACCTGTGGTCTGGACGAGTCGGCTCGGATGGATTAGAGCCGACTCGGTTTCAAGGCCTAGTCGACTCTAGTATCTCGGGTCGGCTCAGATGACGGGTGAACTATTTTTGAACGGTGCCAGCTTAAGGAGTTTTTGGGATCTCGTGCACGTGTGACCGAGGTATATATATATTGTATTCTCGTAAGAGGATGGTGTGGTGTAATGAACTTCTTGGAATGGAAATCCCTTTTTCCCATGAAAATTCATTTGATTTTCTTTTTCCTTTTCTCTTCTCCCATTCTTGGTGTTCTTGATCCTCACAGACTTGAATCTTATCATAATCTTCAATGGAGATTGCTGGCAGATGGTCATCCACAACCTGGTTATATGCTTCTGTGATTGCTTTGTTGGTCAAGGCGTTCGTTCTTCATCGAGAACAAAGCTGTTCTTGAAGATTTGGTTCGTCAAATCTGGTTCGATTTGGAGTCGAATTTTCAACATTTGGTATCAGAGCAGATCTTACTCCAACATTTGGTATCAGAGCAAGGTTCGTGGAAGGAAGATCTCAAGATCAGAGGGTTGGAAGTAAGGCTTCTTGCAGGTATGATTTTTCATATCTCTTGAATTCTTGATTGTGGTAATGGCATCAAGTGGATTCAAAGTAGATTTTGAGAAGTACGATGGCAAGGAAAACTTCATCCTGTGGCAGCAAAGGGTTAAAGATTTGCTGGTTCAACAGAGAATCTACAAGGTCTTGGTTAAAGAAAGACCGAGAAAGATTAGTGTTGAAGAACGGAAAGAGTTAGAAGAGAATGCTTTCAGCACCATCAGGATGTATTTGGCTAACCAAGTTTTATCTGAGATGTGTTCAGAGACTACTGCAAAAGGTCTTTGGAGAAGACTAGAGAACACATACATGGAAAAGAACATGACGAACAAGTTATGGCTGAAGAAGCAATTATATAGCTTGAGAATGCCTGAAGGAGGAGACCTTGTTGCACATAGTCAGAGGTTCAATCAGGTTTGTTCTGAGGTGATGAGTCTAGATGTGAAGATAGACGAGGAGGATCGGGCATTGTTGATGCTGTGTTCACTTCCTAGATCATATGATGGTCTCATAACAACTTTAGTTTATAGGAAGGAAATCCTAAACTATGAAGAAGTTATTGGTGTGCTCAGATCTAATGAGCAAAGGAAAAAGATCTGCAAAGGTAATCCTAATTCAGAGGTTCTTGCTATGAATGAAAGGCAAGGAAGATCCAAGAAAAGAACTAGGAAAAAGTCCAAGAGTAGATCTCAGTCTCGGAATCACAAAAGTGTAAAATGCTACAAGTGTCATCAACTTGGGCATATCAGGAAGAATTGTCCTCTTTGGAAGATAGAACAGGGAAGAGCCAACACTAGTGGTGCCAATGCTTTGGAAAGCAATGGAGGAGTACTTGTTGTATCAGATGGATCAGTGGATTGGAAGAATACCTGGATTTTTAGATTCTATATGCTTATACCACTATACCTCACATCATGATTGGTTTTACACCTATGACAGGTCAGATTAAGGTAGTGTAAGTCTTGGTGATGTTCAGCCTTGTATGGTAGCTAGAGTAGGCACTATTAGGGTGAGGATGTATGATGGAGTGATAAGGACTCTATTTAATATCAAACATGTACCATAATTGAAAAAGAATTTAATTTCTTTGGGCTACTTGGAAGAGCAGGGATATGCTTTTAGTTGCCAATCTAGTAGTTGATGTTTGAGAATTACCAAGGAAGCTTTGGTGGTAATGAAGAGGAAGAAGACAAGCAACAATCTGTATAGGATGGAAGGCTCAGTGGTGAGTGATAGTGCTAAGGTGCTTGCAGCGGCACAAGAGGAACAGTTGAAATATAAACTATGGCACTATCGAATGGGTTATATGAGTGACTGAGGGCTCATGGAGTTAAGCAGAAGAGAGAACATCCCAGCTTTGAAAAAGGATGGAAATGACCTATGTGAGCCATGTATCTTTGGTAAACAACATAGAGTGAAATTTGCTGTTTGTACCAAGCCAAGTGAAGGAGTGCTGGGTTTGGTGCACTCAGATGTATGGGGACCAGCACCTGTTTTATCTAGAGGTGGAGCAAGATATTTTGTTACCTTTATTGATGACTTCTCTAGAAAAATGTGGGTGTATCTGATGAGGAAAAAATTAGATGTATTTGCCTAGTTTAAAGCTTGGAAAGCTGAGATAGAGAAGGAGACAGGAAGACATGTAAAGTGCCTTCGGACTGATAATGGTGGGGAGTACTCTAGCATAGAGTTTAGGAGTTACTATGAGGAAAATGGTATCAAATGCTATTACACAGTAAGGATGACCCCACAGCAGAATGGTATTATGGAAAGAATGAATCGGACACTATTGGAGAGGGCAAGGAGTATGAGGCTGCAGTCATCACTGCCGAAAACTTTTTGGGGTGATGCTATTACTCTGGCATGTTTTCTCATAAACAGGTCCCCTCACTTCAAGTTGGATGGTGGACTTCCAGAAGAAACTTGGAGTGGGAAGAAGGTTGAGCTTGGCCACCTGGAAGTTTTTGGTTTCCCGGCTTATGTTCATGTGGAGGCAACTGAAAGAAGCAAGCTGGATCCTAAGTTAAAGAAGATGATATTTATAGGGTATTCACAAGGAGTCAAAGGTTACCTACTATGGGATCCACAGTCTCAAAAGGCGGTGATCAGTAGGGATGTAATTTTTAATGAGAGGAGCATCTTGGTGAGACCGGGGACTGCTACAGGAAATGCAGTCAATAAGATGAATAGTAGTAAGAGCCCATCATAGGTGGAGGATAAGCCTTCAACATCAGCTGGAAATGGAGTTTCCATTGAGGTGGGTTGAACAGGAAAGATTCTCCAGGAGTGAAGGAGAGGCGAGAAGAATCAGCTGTTCAAAGGGAAGTGCCAGAGGAGCCACAAATAGTAGACTTGCAGAACAATGCAAGGGGAGTGGCATTGCATAAGCCTTAACGCACAATCTAGAAGCCGGTTAGATATGGCATGGATGAAGCAATTTCATATGCTCCTATATCTATGAATGGAGATCTAGAAAGTTTTGTAGAAGTCATGGAAAGTCCTGATAAAGAGTCATGGATGCAAGGCATGATGGAAGAGATGGAATCTCTCTGGAGGAATCATACATGGCAGCTGGTGGATCTACCTATAGATGCTCATGCTATTGGCTCCAAATGGGTGTTCACTAAGAAATCATTACCTGTAGAGCAAGGTGGAGTAAGATACAAGGCAAGATTGGTAGCAAAAAGATACTCACAGAGGGAAGGAGTTGACTATACATAAGTATTTTCTCCTGTGGTATGCCATACTTCAATTCGAGTGTTGTTGTCTTTGGTGGCAAAACATAATTTGGAATTGGAGCAGATATATGTGAAGACAGCCTTTCTACTTGAAAGACTGGAAGAAAAAATCTATATGAAGCAACCTGATGGCTTCATTGAGATTGGACAGGAGAATAAGGTATGTCTACTTCAGAGGTCATTGTATGGATTGAAGTAATCACCTCATCAGTGGTATCACAGATTTGATACATTTATCTTGAGCCTTGGATTTCCCAGATGTGAACATGATCATTGTGTCTATGTGAAGATGTGGATACTATGGATGCTATGTATTTACTTCTATATGTGGATGATATGTTGATAGCCAGCAGAAGTGTGACAGTTGTGAAAGGGCTGAAGAGAGCATTATCTCAGGAATTTGAGATGAAAGATTTGGGATCAGCTCAGAAAATCCTTGGAATGGAGATTTGTAGAGCTAGGTGCAAAGGAATACTCCATTTGTCACAAGGTGGGTACATTAAAAGAGTACTCGAGAGGTTTGGATGGGTAAGGCCAAACCTGTGGAAACACCATTACCAAGGCATTTTTTCTCTCTGAAAAAATAGTGCCCCCAATCAGAGGAGGAGAGAGAGTACATGGAAAGAGTTCCATATGCCAATGCAGTGGGTAGTTTGATGTATGCTATGGTTTGTTGCAAGCGGACATAGCATATGCTGTAAGCCAAGTGAGCAGGTACATGGCTAATCCTGGGAAGGAACATTGGAAGGCATTGAAGTGGATTTTGAGATATCTGCAAGGGACTCAAAGACATGGACTAGTATTTGGTGGGCAGCTTGAAGGACATGGATGGAGCTCCATAAAATCATGTGAGGATTTAGGTCCTTTGGAAGGGTTTATTGATGCAAGCTTTGTAGATGATCTTGATACAAGAAGGTCTACAACGGGTTATCTCTTATTCATGTATGATGGACTGGTTTCTTGGAGATCAACCCTTAACCTATTACTGCTTTATCTACAACAGAAGCGAAGTATATAGGGATTTTGAAGCTACAAAGGAAGCACTATGGCTGAGAAGACTAGTATCTGAAATGGAGGTGAAATAGTGTATGGTGGTCCTACATAGTGATAGCCAGAGTGCCATACACTTGACACAGAACCCAGTCTATCATGCTAGGACCAAGCATATAGATGTGAGGTACCATAGTGTCAGGGAGTTGGTGGAGGAAGGAGAAGTGGCACTGGTGAAGGTTCATACAACAGAGAACCAGGCGGATGCACTTACGAAGGCTCTACCAAGGGATAGCTCTACTCTTGTATGTGGTTAATGGGTTTGAGGAGTCTGGCATATGTAGCCTTGAAGCACCAAGATGGAGATTGTTAAGTCTCAGGTGGTGCATTCATGGCTAGTTGGGTCAATGTACATGTGTTGATCTGGTCTATCATGGGTTTCCATGATGTGTCTAGGGCTAGGGTTGAGTCCAGTATGAGTCCTAGGTGTTTAGGCTCATTTTGGTTAGTCTGGGTCTTAGGGTTGGCTCTTCTATGGTAAGAGTCGACTCTGTTGGTTGGCACGTCTCGGATGCATAGTCAGGAAAACTTGTGGTTTGGACAAGTCGACTCGGATGGATTAGAGTCGACTTGGTTTCAAGGCCTAGTCGACTCTAGTATCTCAGGTCGGCTTGGATGACGGGTGAATTATTTTTGAACGGTGCCAACTAGGAGAGTTTTTGGGATCTTGGGCAAGTATGATTGAGGTATATATATATTGTATTCTTGTAAGAGGATGGTGTGGTGTAACGAACTTCTTGGAAGTGGAAATCTCTTTCTCCCATGAAAATTCATCTAGTTTTCTTTTTCCTTTTCTCTTCTCCCGTTTTGGTATTCTTGATCCTCACAGACCTGAATCCTACCGTAATCTTCAATGGAGATTACTAGCAGATGGTCATCCATAACCCGGTGATACGCTTCCGTGATTGCTTTGTTGGTCAGGGCGTTCATTCTTGATCGGGAACAAAGCTGTTCTTGAAAATTTGGTTCATCAAATCTAGTTCGATTTGGAGTCGAGTTTTCAACATTTGGTATTAGAGCAGATCTTGCTCCAACAGACTTGGCAGGATGACATGGCTTCATCAATTATACTTGAACCTTGGCTAACTTATAACCCCTTGACTAATTCATTCAAGTACTAATTACAAGACTCAACTTGACCAATTTGCAATCAAAGTAAACTAATTTTAATTACATGACTCAATTATTCATGACTGAATTAAGACAAGCTACTCATTGGTGATCCACAATAAGCTTGGAGGGTTCTGACATCTCTTTCTAGCTCTGGTGTCCTCACCAATTCTTCCAGGATGGGAGGAACTAGACCATGTCGAGTATGGGTCAACTCTACTCTGGTAATGCTCTAGCAAGTCTGGGTTGATTCTTTGTAGATCCTCTCGAGTGATCCATGAATCATCAGATTTCAGTCTACCTTTCCATCGAACCAGGTAACGTTGATAATCTTTACTCATAGTAGTGATAGTTTTATCATCCAAAATCTGCTCAATCTTATCTCTCAATTCTGGTAATTTGGCTGGTGGACACTCAGGGCAGGGTCACTCTCAAAAATGGAATCAAGCCTAAATGACTCACTAGGTATCTCTATTAGCTCTTTATACTCAATAAGATATGATACATTGAAGGTTGGACTAATACCTAATTTTGGTGGTAACTCTAACATATAGGCATTAGACCTAATTTTCTTTATGATCTTGTATGGTCATGCACTACGGACATGTAGTTTCTTCATGGTTCCAAGTGGGAATCGTTCAGGTCGAAGCCTGATCATGACAAAGTCTCCTTCATTAAACTCTTTGAAACGTTTATGTGAGTTAGCCATATGCTCATAAGATTCATTGCTTTCATTAATCTTTTTACTTATTTCTTTATGCAATTCCTTAATATGATATGCAAATACTCTGCGGACTCAGAAATGCATGCATACATGGGTAAGGGAATAAGATCTAAAGGCTTTCTAGGATTATACCCATGGACAATCTCAAATGGACTCTTACCTGTGGACCTATTAATTGAACTGTTATAGGTGAATTTAGCTTTAGGCAGCAAAAGATCCCAATTTGCAGTGTTTCCACCTACCAGACATCTCAGCAAGTTTCCAAGGCTCCGGTTTACTATCTTAGTCTGACCATTGATTAAGGAGTGGTTGGATGTAGAAAATTTGAGCTTAGTTCCTAACAAATGCTAGAGGGTTTTTGAAAAGTAACTTGTGAATCTGACATCCCTATCAGACACTATGGTTTTAGGAAGACCATGTAACCTAACCACGCTATCGAGAAAAATTTTGGCTACCTTGGAAGCATCAGAAGTTTGTGAACAGGGAATAAAGTGTGACATCTTAGAGAACCTATTGACTATAACATAGATGGAATCATGTTTCCTTAGCTTGGGCAAACCTAACACAAAATCCATACTAAGGTCTTGCCAAGGACAGTCTGGTACAGGTAAAGGGGTATACAAGCCAATGTTTTGCTTTTGCTGTTTTGCAACAATGCAAGTTCAACACCTAGCTACAACTTGAGCTACATCCTTCTTCAAACTTGGCCAATAAAATTGGTCTTCAATGGCTAGAATGGTCTTATTCCTACCAAAGTGACCAGCTAGACCTCCTGCATGGGTATCCCAAATCAAAATTCTCTAAGGGAGGTTCTAGGAATACACAACCTATTATCCTTAAAGAGGTAACCATCTTGTAGAATATACTCACTATACAAACTAGATGGTCCTTATTTGACAGACTGGTAGGTCTCACTAAAATTAGGACAAGTTTCATATTGATCATTCAGTTTGTCAAATCCTATGACTTCAGTGCTAACCGAGTTAAGGAGCATGGATTGTCAACTAAGGGCATCAGCAACCTTATTTTTGCTACTAGCATAATTTTTAGCATAAAAGTATAGGCTTGAATTGATGGGGGATAGGGGATAGGATCGTTGGCGAGCCTAGAAGTCACCAAAATTAGGGTATCATATTTTTTTTGGAATTTTTTTTCTAGGGATGGTGAAGGAACAATGGGGATGGAAGACTTAAGATTTGGAACTATTGGACTTTGGGACTCACACTAACGAAGAGACCTCTCACCTCTAGGGCATTCAACCCACCTCGATACTTGAAGGCGTTAGGATGAATCTCAAAGGACATGAGGGGATAAAGAAAATGGAATCAAAGGGAAGGGGGATAACTAGGGCCTCACACCCCTCGATGCTCGAAGGCGAAGGCAAGATGAAGAATCACTCTTCTAAAAACTCATATTTATTCACCAAACTATTTTTTTTACAAAGGATTGAGGGTGATATTTATAGACCCTTCAAACCCTCATTTGAATTTGAATACAAGATAAAAAGATAGGGATGATTCAAATTCAAATACAAGATAGGATAAGATAAGCCTATCATACCTAAATCCTAGCCAACCAAATCCTAATTCAAATTTCAAACAAAAGATAAATCTCAAACTAATTTATTCTGATATGCTCTAAGATTCGTGTGGCTTTAAGATTCATGCTTGCTCCAGGTCCGTGCTAGCGATGTCCCCATCATTCCCCTGAGGTAGGGAAAACTCGACTCCATTGAGTCAAGATTAGGGGGTTGTTGGTGAAATCGAATCCAATCAATCAAAGGGGCTCTGCTCTGAGATCTGTGCATCTCCAAAATTGTGCAGCATTGAAAATCATGCAACTCTGAAATTCATGTGGCTTTGAGGATTGTGTACATTGAAGTCGGCAACAGGGAGGGCAACTACTTTGAGGAAAGTGCAGTGCATTCACGTTCGTGCGGGTTTCTTTGTCTCCCTTCTCCATGGATCGAAACCAAGGATGGACGGACTTCATCGATGATTCTGACATACCGGTGGTCTTCACCGACAGGCTCTCCGGCAAAGGCGCTGGGTGGAGACCGTGGATGGACGGAACGATGGCCGACACGAAGATCATCACGACCGATGAAGGGGACAGGTGGCCGATGGGGAGCCGGAAGGAAATGAAGTCGGCGGCATGGAGGAGAAGGTGGCCGGCACGGTGCTTTCCATAGGCTGAAGAGGTGGTGGCCGACTTGCTTGGGAAATGGCCGACGGAGGGGCGGAGGATGGTCTCGGCTGGTGCTAATGGAGTCACTTGGGTGGGTCTTCCGGTGGGATTGGGAGTTGGCCGGATGTAGGGAGTTGGCATCGCGGGCGAAGATGTTCCGATCTGAGGAGTGACGGTGGTAGACGAAGGTGGATGGAGGTGGAATTGGTGGTGGAGCATGATTGTCGGCTGTTAGGTGTTGATCCTTCTTCTCCTCGGGTGTCCGTTCAGTTGGATTTAGCTTGGTGGTGGCCAAAGAGGAGGGAAGGTGGATGCCAGGGTGAACCGAAGATGGAGGCTGGCGGTTGACCGATTTGGTTATAGGCGGTAGAGATGTCGGTGAGGCTGCATGGATAATTCGCCAGAGAGGGGGGGGGGACTATGGTGTGGCGGCGGGGCAATAGGGAGGTGACGGTGGTAGCAAGGGTGTTGGTGGGTTATGGGAGAAGTCACGGGAGGGAAGGCATTGGTTGGGAGATCTTTTTTTTTTTTTTGGATCTAAGAAGTGGAGGGACGGCTGGTAAGAGGGAATCTGGAGTGGAGTGATATGAAGGTACCTTAATTTTCTAGCTCTGATACCAAAAATTGATGGGGGATAGGGGATAGGATGTTGGCGAGCCTATAAGTCACCAAAATTAAGGGTATCATATTTTTTTTTTGGATTTTTTTTTCTAGGGATGGTGAAGGAACAATGGGGATGGAAGACTTAAGATTTGGAACTCATGGACTTTGGAACTCATACTAATGAAGAGACCTCTCATCTCTAGGGCATTCAACCCACCTCGATACTTGGAGGTGTTAGGATGAATCTCAAAGGACATGAGGGGATAAAAAAAATGGAATCAAAGGGAAGGGGGATAACTAGGGCCTCACGCCCCTCGATGCTCGAAGGTGAAGGCAAGACAAAGAATCACTCTTCTAAAAACTCATATTTATTTGTCAAACTATTTTTTTACAAAGGACTGAGGGTGGTATTTATAGACCCTTCAAACCCTCATTTGAATTTGAATACAAGATAAAAAGATTGGAATGATTCAAATTCAAATACAAGATAGGATAAGATAAGCCTATCCATATCTCAATCCTAGCCAACCAAATCCTAATTCAAATTTCAAACAAAAGATAAATCCCAAACTAATTTATTCTGGATATGCTCCGAGATTCGTGTGGCTCCAAGATTCATGCTACTCTAGGATCCGTGATAGCGATGTCCCCATCATGAATGTACTCTACCCACTTAGCATGCCTAGGGTTTAACTTCTTCTAGAAACCTAGAAATCGAAGTGCCTCATGATCTGAGTATAGAACAAATTCCTATGGTAGCAAATAATGTCTCCAATATCTCAAAGCTTGCACTACCGCATAAAATTGCTTATCATAGGTTGAGTATTTATGTTTGGTCTCATTTAATTTTTCACTAAAAAATGCTACTGGGTGACTTTCTTGACTTAATACTCCACCTATACCAACTCTAGAGGCATCAGAAGCAACCTCAAAAACTTTAGAAAAATTGGGTAATCTCAAAATGGGTGCTTGGGTCATCTTGTCCTCGATTTCTAGGAAGGTTCTATTGGCACTCTTGGTCTACTAGAAAGCTCCTTTCCTAAAGCAATCAGTGATAGGTGCTACGATTGTGCTAAATCCTCGAATGAATCTCCTATAGAAGGTGGCTAGTCCATGGAAACTACGAACATCATGTACATTCTTAGGTGTAGGCCATTCAACTTTGGATTTGATCTTCTCAGGATCAGTAGATACTTTTTCAGAAGTCACAACAAAGCCTAGGAAAATAATTCTTAGGGTCATGAAACTACACTTCTTGAGATTGGCATACAAAATTTTTTTCCTAAGAGTTTGACACACTTGTTGGAGATGGTCTAAGTGATCCTCCTTAGTTTTACTATATATGAGGATATCATCAAAATAGACTACTACAAACTTTCCAATGAAAGCTTTCAATACTCGAGTCATGATTTTCATAAAAGTACTTGGGGCATTTAACAGGCTAAAAGGCATCACTAACCATTCGTATAAGCCATCCTTATTCTTAAAGGCTATTTTCTATTCATCCCCGAGTCTGATCCTAACCTGATGATAGCCGCTCTTAAGGTCAATCTTAGAGAAAATAGATGCTCCGACCATCATATCTAACATGTCATCCAAACAAGAAATAGGGAAACAATATTTCACTATTATCTTATTGATGGCTCTACTATCAATACACATCCTCCAAGTGCCATCTTTCTTTGGGGTTAATAGGGCTGGAACCTCACACGGGCTCAAACTCTCCCTAATAAATCCTTTTTGAAGTAGATCTCCTACTTGTCTTTGTAACTCTAGATGTTCTGTAGGGTTCATCCTATAGTGTGGGAGGTTTGGAAGGGTGGCTCCTGGGACCAAATCTATGACATGCTGTATGTCCCTTAATGGTGGCAGTTGATCAGGAAGGTCTTCAGGAAACATATCTTGAAATTCCTTCAAAAGCTCTACAATTTCCTTAGAGTGTTCCTATTGGGGTTGGTCAAAGACTTCCTTAGTAGTCAAAATCCAAACTGACGCACCTTTATTCGTCTCACGCTCCAGTTCCCTAGCAGTGATCAGGTTTAGTCCTGGCTCTTTCTCCCTCAAATTGCTAGACCCTCTCTTGATATTATCCTTAGGTGGGGTCAAATTTATGACAATCCTTTTACCATGATGGTTAAAAGAACATGAATTGGAATGACCATAAAGGGTAACATCATGGTCATACAGCTAGGGTCTACCTAAAATAATGCTATTGACCCCCATTGGGAGAACGATATACCAGACCTTCTCTTGATATGACTGGACTTGGACTGTAACATGACATCTTAATCTAATTGGAATAGAGGTTGAGTCAATCCAAGAAACCTTATAGTGGTCGGGATGTGGCACTATAGTTAGACCTAAGTTCTTAACAGTATTTGTAGAGATAGCATTAACACAGCTCCCACTATCTATGATTATTTTGCAAACTTTGTCCCCTACCTTAATGAAGGTTTGTAGGATGTTAGTCCTACGCCAGTCCTCATTCTTCTTAGTCTATGTCAAGATATATCTAATGACTCCTAAGAGATCAGGTGACTCTAAGTCTTCCTCATCCCTTTCATACTCATCTACTAACTCGGGTTCAGCTTCATACACTTCCTCCTCACATTCTTCCATAGATTCTGAATCCTCTTCATCCAACTCTACTATGTGTAAGGCTCATGCAGGGCACCGACTAGCATAATGACCATGCTTTAGACATTTAAAACATTGTATGCTTTGGTTTATATTCCTTTGCATTTCAGGCGCCTTTCCTTTGTCATCCTTACGAGCTAGTGAAGTGGTAGGCTTGGGTGAGCTATTGGGAATCTGGTTTGCACTAGGTCTACTTCCAGGAGTATTAAACCTATCAGGTTCGGGTCGATGGGTAATGGGTTCTCTCTAGAATCTCTCATAATCCCTAGCAATCTGATAGGCTTGATCTAAATTATGGATCTCTCTTAGAAACAATTCCCTTTGAATATCCTCATGTAGTCCTGCTCAAAACCTGGATAGGGTGACTAACTTTGACTCAGCTACACCACACCTCATGACAAACTTATCGAATTTAGCTATGTAATCGACACAGATTTGTTACCTTGGGTCAACTTCTGCCACTGATCTAAAGTCTTTGCTCATAGGACAAGGGTAGGTATTTTTCCTTAAGTTTGATCTTCATGGCTCTCAATGTAACTATGGGTAAATCTCCTCTGTGCAGGTTAAGCCTCTCAACATTTTTCTAGTATAACCTAGCCTGCCTGACTAACCTAAGCTTGGCAAACTTGACCTTCCTCTCCTCAAACATCTCATACCACTTAAAATACTGGTCCATGTACTCTCCTAGTCGGTATACACCTTAGGGTCTCAGTTTCCATCAAAGGTAGGTGCCTCAAGTCTAATGTTCCTAAGGGCTCTTTCCTTTTGGTCATTGACATCTTGGTTGAGTCTTCTAGGATTAGGTTTAGGGGTGAGTTCACGGCATTGGGATCTTGGACCTGTAGGAGTGGATCTAGGTAAATCAGGATCAAGATGAGTCATATGGGATTCTTCAAAGTTCCCCAATCTATCCTCCATTTGGTCAAACCTAGTATTGAGTTGCCTAAACTGTTCAGTCATAGTTCGCATCAAGGCTTCCAAATTTGGGTCCATGGTGGGACTGGTTTGGGTTCGGGCCTGTTGATATAGAGTTCCTGCTATAGTGGTCATGCAATACAATCCTTGCTTCTAGGGCTCCTAGACTTAGAGCTCAAGTAGAATGAGTGAACTTAAATTACACCCAACTCAACAATTAATCCTTCCACTGGCCGGTAAGAGGTGGGGTGGTGGGAGGCTCCCCCTGCTTATTGCAGGGTCATAATTAAAAACCACCAGTTTGCTTAGGGAATTTGCCACTGGATCTCTAGCCTTAGACACCAGCTTCCGGTAATAATTGGAAGATTGAGTGCACTAGTTTTTTCACAAGACTCGAACCCAACCTGTGGATGTCCCTAAGCTGTATTAGGTTGCTACTCAATTTTAGATTAGGGCTAGGACAATGAAAGATGAGGTTGGTTATTTTTGGGCTAACAAAAGGTGATGAAATCCTTCCATTATCTTATGATAGCATGCCCTTAAATATTTTTAGATAAAATGAATGCACAACCAAACAAACTAACTAATAGGATAAGATAAAGATAAAACTAGCAACTCAAAATTTAAACTTTAAATTTCAAGATTGGATTTCAGATTTAAATTTGAATTTTAAATTTTAATTTTCATATTTCAGATTTTAAATTGCAGAAATTAAATTTTAATTTTTTTGGAGATTAGGTTGGATAGTTTTAGAATTCTAAATGTGCCAGAATCCTATCCTAAGTTGTGCTTAGAAGATTAACATGCAATCTTTCAAGCAATTAACAATTTAAATATGCAAACACTAAGCATAACTAATTTTTGATATCGGGTTATCACATCCGGCCATAGCTCATTACTTCCATGGGTCATGACAGTATACTTTCATATACCCACTCAAGAGGCGTGATTTCCTTCCACCAGAAAGTACTAAGAAAACAATGCAATTTTTTTGAAAAAAATTTCAGATCTGAAATCTATGAGAGAAGATTACAAATCTGATTTCAATCTGGAAAAATCACTAAAATTAATGCAAAAGAGACTAAGTTCTGAAGAGCTATAGATGAGCTTTCCAGATTTAATTCTATAATGAAGCAAAAATCTCAGCAAGTACTATATGTCATAGTCTAACCTACGGCTCTGATACCAAAGATGATGCGGGATGGATGCAATGCTAATGTAATGAATAAGAATTAAATTTTAATTTTAATGAGCAATGGCAGCAAACTCAAATAAAGCGATCAAAGGATCTAAGAAAGATAGACAAGAAGATTACTACTAGCTACCTGCAATGTATTCGCATATAATCACATAAAGAATCCTGGATCCGATGATTAAGAAATCACCGAAACTAGGACATCCATGCCTCAACTAACCAGATCTAATAAGATTCAAAAGGGATTTACTTACCAATAAGGATTTTCTCTCCTTTGTAGCAGATCTGGATTCAACTCTCAATATCTCGTGGTAGGATTCCAAACTTCAGTTCCTTTGGAATGGATATTTTCGTAGATGGTTGTATGGCAAGGAAAACCTCCTCTTCAGATCTGGAACACCGGGATCCTACAAAAGAATAGCAATCAGAACTTGGAGGGAGGAGAAATCATTGGAAAGAATGGAAAAAGGAAAAAAGAGGGTGGAAGGCATCTTGGATCTTGGATCTTGGAACTTGGAACTTGGATCTTGGGAGATAACTAGGGCTTCAGCACCCCACTCTCACATATGCAATGCTTATCCAGCAGAGCACTCTCAATGCTTACCCAGCTATTAGAGAAAATAATAGAGTTTCATTAACAAAGCATAATATTAGTTACAAGGGGGGAATGGAGTGGTATTTATAGACCCTCCATACATGCTAGAATGATAAGAATAAAATTCTACAAGATAAATGAGATAACTCAGGAGTCTACTCTCCTTCTAGACTTGGATGAAAACTCCTTGAAATTTAAATTGGATAGGCTCCCTTTGCTCTTGGACTCCTCCATGTGATGGGAGACAATATTGCTTCATAATGGGCAACAAGAATGAAGCACCCTTTCTTCTTACTCCTCTTAAATTGGCGACAATTTTGAATGGGTGTCAAATGAAAGAAGATCTCATGAAACCACTTCTTAATTTTGAATTGGGCAACAAATGAGATGTGGATGAATATGGCATCCCATCCTCCTCCTTCTTGGCATCAATCCCCTCTTGGTGTCTATCTTGCTTTTGAAAAGTAGATGTAGATAATTCAAATACAAGTTAGATAAGGTTGGACTCCTATTTTCCATGGACTCCTTTGAAGTAGATAGATAATATTAGATTCCCATCTTCCATGGACTCCTTTGAAGTAGATAGATAATATTAGATTCCCATCTTCCATGGACTCCTTGAAGTAGTTTGGGGCCCCCCTTGAATTTGGGCGATAAAATGAAGTGAAGTCTCTTGGCCGACTTTTCTTGGAATGGGCGACATTGAGAAGAAAATTGTGGGCACCCTCTTTTGAATAACCTTGAATTTTAAATATTGTCTTAACATCTTGATGTCTTGATGTCTTGATGAAAATAAAAGACAACCTTCTTTTGACATTTAGTTGGCCATCCAAGGTGATATGGTGTGGCATACTACTCCAAGTGGTGGTGACAAGGCTCCATGACATAGTGATGTGGTAAAAGGTGATGATGTGGCATGATGACATGGTATGATGACATGGCTTCATCAATTGGGCTTGAACCTTGGCTAACTTATAACCCCTAGACTAATTCAAGTACTAATTACTCAACTTGACCAATTTGCAATCAAAGTGAACTAATTTTAATTATAGACTCAATTATTTACAAAGACTCAATTATTCATGGATGAATTAAGACAAGCTACTCATTGGTAATCCATAATGAGCTTGGAGGATTCTGACATCTCTTCCTAGCTCTGGTGTCCTCACCAATACAGGACATCCAAGCTGACTCCAAAAAAATCATAGTCGACTTTCATAGAGTCACTGAAAGTTGCTTCTGAGATTTCAATTAGTCCAGCCGACTCTAAATTGACAGGAGCTGACTCTCACAAACTATAGAATGACCACCTTTCAGGCCACTGATCATCCGAGCTAACTCAAGTCCTTCGAGCGACTCGCCTCCCATTGATTTCAGCAGTAATGGATAGTTCCAGAATTCAAAGTTTTTGAATTTCAAGACTCCCAATGGCTAGTTTTTGATTTCCAGGATATTCCAATGGCCATATTCATCTGAGAACACTTCAAGAAGCTATAAATGATGGATTTAAGCAAAGAAAAAGCTTTTTATGAGGGTATTGATCATACTAAGAGCTTTCAAGTAGAAACTTAAGTTCTCCAGCAACTTCCAACTACCTTCTTGAGTTAATCTTTGAAGAATTAAGAGAGTGTTGCCCAGGTGGCTTTCCAAGAGGGAGGTGAATTGGGATAATAAAAACTTTCAAGTATGTGCACTTTGAAAATCTTTTAGTGTTGTGGTGTTGTGATAGATTATGCAACGGAAGCAAGTTAACAATCACAAACAAGTCAAGCAAACACAACCACAAACACAAGAAATTTAGAGTGGTTTGGAGCAACCCCGCTCCTACGTCCACTACCCAAGCATCACTTAGGATTTTCACTATATTCTTCTTAGAATACAGTCAAATTATTTTACCAGGATCACAATCCAAACCCAACTCCCTTTGGTTTCTATACTGGGCTCACCAAAGAAATCCAAATATCCTTTGGTTTTTACACCGAGCTCACCAACGAAAGCCAACTTAGGTTTTAATAGGCTCACCTATAACCTTTCAACACTCACAAGACATAGCCCCTTGCTGCTCTTGGAGAAGATACAAGATATTTCAAGAAAGAAACTAGCAACTTTACAACAAACCCAAGTTGTTTAGTAGTTGCTGATGAAGCTCAATTGAAGCCCCGCTTTAGACGCTCTTGAATGATCTTAAAGCTACTTCTAGACTTCCTCAAAAATTGGATTCAATGATTGAAGATGAGTTGGTGAAGCTTTGAATCCTCTCTTGAATGCTCACTTAAAGTTGGTTGGTGAAAGACTTGAAACTCACTTGAATGCTTAATAAATTTTGATGAATAATCAAAGAATTATCTTAATCCATCATAAATACCTCCCTTTTATAGTTTTCAAACAGTCTAGCCATTGTAGGGCCTAGAGAGTTGAAATAGAGCCGTTGGAGCATTCTTAGAATTCAAAAGTTCAATTCTACAACTAGCCATTATAGGTCTGAACCTGACACTCGAGTCAGCTTGAGATGCTTGAGTCGGCTCGAAATCTCAGACAGGAGAAAAACAAACTCTAGACAAGTCGGCTCTTCTGGGTCGAGTCGGCTCGAATCTTTGAGTTTCTGAAACTTGTGATTTGAAACTTCTGGATGAGTTGGCTCAATATCTTCAAGTCAGCTCACATTTCTAAAACTCTGAAACTCTCCATGCCATGCCAGAGCAGGAGTCGGCTCTTGGTCCGTGAGTCAACTTGAGCAGAACTTCTTCAAAACTTCAACCAATCAAATTTCCAACCAATACAAGTCTTCCAAAAACTTCAAAATAATTTACAAAGGATATCTAACCTATTCAAACATATTTTTACTAATTTATATCCATTTTTACAAGATTACAAGAATAAGAATTAGAGCTTCACAACTTTGAGATCTTCAATGCAATACTCTTCATCAATTAATATAGTTGCACTGGAATAAACTTTAACTAAGTAGGAAATAAAATAACTCATTGATAAATGCTTCCTACATAAATTTCTTGAATAATTGAAAAGGTTAGTCATAGATGCATGCTTCAATATTTTGTAATCATCAAAATCATTCCAGGGGTCAACAATCTCTTCTTTTTGATGATGACAAAATACTGGGCATGAAAAACTTTAAAAAATACTTTACAATTGCATGTATAGTAACTTACTATGTACCGATATTCACATGTATCAAAGCATATTCAAAATAGTATGTATCGGAACAAATAAAGTATCATGATATTGTATCAGAGTTAAAATGAACTAGTATCATGATATTGTATCAACAATTTATTACATGTATCAGAACAATAAAGTTAACATACTAATCATGCTATAATTATGTATCAGATCAATAAGAAATCATAATGTATCAAACTTTCTTTTCGATACAACTTCAATACTTTATATTTAAAAGAATTTTTAATAATTGCTCCCCCTTTTGCATGTAATTCCTTCTCATTTTCATTATGTATCATATCAATAAGGAATCATAATGTATCAAACTTTCTTTTTGATACAACTTCAATACTTTATATTAAAAGAATTTTCAATAATTGCTCCCCCTTTTTCATGTAATTCCTTCTCATTTTCATACTCACATTTTCTCATTTTTCATGCACTTCTCCCCCTTTTTGTCATCAACAAAACATAAGGAAAGCATATATTACTGAGAAAATGGTTAACATGTTGAGTATGAGAAAAGTATAAGAAAAACATAAGAAAAGCACTTCTCCCTTTTTACGAAATTCAAATCATTCATCCACAATTATTCATAAACATTCATATCATTCATCATTTATAATACAAGATTTCCAAAACACACACATATATATAGAAAGAGTGTCAGTACAAGATGTGATACAATACAAAGGTGTCAAAGCACTACAAAATAGTATCACATGCAATAACAGTGAGATCTAAACTCAAAAAGTAGGGCAAGACTCATCTTCACTAGAAGAAGAAGAGCCAATTTCTAAGATGCTGACTGTGGTTTGAACTTAGGAAACCTAGGCCTAAGGTCTTAAGTCTGGTCCTAATAGCAATAGGTGGTCTAGCAACTCTAGGCCTAGAAGGTGAAGACCTAGCAGAAATCAAGATCGGAGTTGGCTACACCGAAGGAGGATCTGATAATACCAAAGTGCTAGTACCGGAGAGAATCTACATCGTTGGAGTATCTGAGATATCAGTGCTCTGCACCTCAGTGACTGCAGGTAAATCAGTAGCCTGTGTGCTAGTACAATGCTCATAAGGTGTGCCAATAGAGTACTCAGGCTCTCCATGTCCAATGTCAGTACCATCATCTAGTCCAGGTGCATCATCAGGCGGTGGAGGAGGTGCTGATGGTCCAGCTGCACTGATCTCCCGAAGTGCTGCTAAGATCCGCTAAAATCCATCCCTCATCTCAGTTTGTAATGCATCTATCCTAGCATCAGTCTCAGCTCTGCCTCACTGTAGAGCAGAGAGCTCATCTAAGATAGTTTGCAATCTTTGATCATCATGCAAACCACCAGTATCTGAATTTCTCACAGGTGATCAAGGTGAAGTAGGTGCTAGCTCAGAGGGTCCAGCCTCATCTGAAGGTCTCGAAATCTCAATGTCCCGTGGCAATCCAGTCTGATCATCCTCAGAAGACTCATCATCAGAATGTACCACTCTCTATCTTGAGGTCTTCCGAATCCATCGGCCTTCTACTTTGTGAAATCCCATTCTATTCAATGACTTAGCATTGTACATGTCAGTATGCAATAAAGGTCTCCTATCCTCACCTGACAAGTCAACACTAGCATCCTCGAAGGTAAAGTAAACACCATACCGTAAGGAAGATAGGCTCGTGCCCTGCGAGCTGCTTCCCTCATCTGAGAAATTATAATATATGGCAAGTTAAGGGCCTCCCCCTCAATCAAACATCTCATAAACATCAAATTCCTTTCACTTACCCAGTCAAATCTTCTAGTTCTGGGTAAAAACACTCTGCTAATGATGTTATATAATAGCCTCATCTCCAAAGATAATAGGTTAGCTTGAACTTGTATTATCCCTGATACATCGCTTCTTTCTAGAACACTTCTCAGAGTTCTTTGTTTCTCTTTCATCACCAAAAAACATTCTCCTTCTTTTGGTATTTGCAATAATGTACTCAACTTGTGCTCATTCATAATAATATTCTTCCCTTTAACAGTTGATTCAAGATGAAAAGTACCAAGAGATAGGTTTTCAAAGAAATGTTTGACCAAAGTTGGATAAGTGGGAAAATCAAGCATACAAAAATGTTTCCAACCCTGAGCATCATGCCAATCATTTATACTCAAGTTCTCTCCCTCTAGGAAATTGAAATCCACGGTTCTTCCAGGGTTACCTGCCGATTATCATAAGAATGACTTGTCATGGAGCTTCTGGAGCATCGGTTGGCTACTGCTCATGTTGTTCTTCAAAGGATTAAAAAGCCAAAGCATCTAGCCTCTGTTTGGTCCTCGTTCCTCCGTAATGGATCGGACACCTTCCTAGGTTTTTTGTTATGACCTTCCTCGGTGCCATTGAGCTTGGATTAGGGATTAGGAAGGGTTTTGAGGTGTTTATAAGGCTTAGGAGGAGAAACCGATGGAGATAAACATGTAAATTGAAAAGAGGTTAATGATTGAAAGATACGGAACCCTATTTAAAATGCCCAAACCTGTCTTTCGAGTCGGCTCGACAGGATAGGGGATTGCTCAAGTCTGCTCGAGCAAAAATACAGGGTAAAGCTCAAAAGACTAAACTAAAGGTTTCTATAGCTAAACAATACTAGACAAAGTGGTCAATAGCTTTAAATTGAATTTTGAAGAGTTTAGATAATTTTTCCTATTTTTTGACAAAATAAGTGAACAATCATAATATGGGTCACATAGACCTAACTCTCCTCTAATCTTTTTAAATTTATCTTGGCTAAGAGGCTTGGTAAAAATATCAGCTAGTTGGGACAAATTTTAATTCTATGTTATTATTCAAAACATGGTCTCTAATGAAATGATTCCTTATTTCTATATGCTTAGTTCTAGAATGCTGAATTGGATTTTTAGATAATTAATAGCACTCGTGTTATCACATTTGATAGAATCTTAGATTGGATAACACCATAGTCTTCTAGCTGTTGTTTAATCCACAACACTTGTGCACAACAACTTCCTGCAGCCACATACTCTATCTCAGCAGTGGATAGTGCTATAGAGTTCTGTTTCTGATAGTGCCATGAAATTAAGTTAATACCTAGAAATTTGCATGTGCCACTGGTGCTTTTTCTATCAATCTTACAACCACCAAAGTCAGCATCCAAATAACTAATTAACTTTAAAGATGAATGCTTAGAATACCATAATCCTATATTACACGTGCCTTTAAGATATTTGATAATTCTTTTAATAGCAATAATGTGTGATTCTTTTGGATTTGATTGAAATCGTACATACATATAAATACTAAACAGAATATCGGGTCTACTGTAGTTAAATAGAGTAGAGATCTAATCATACCTCTATATAACTTTTGATCAACACTTGTGCTATTTCATCTTTATCTAATCTGCATGCAGACTCATGGGTGTTCCAGCTTCCTTGCTTGATTCTATGCCAAACTTTTTGAAAATCTCTTTAATGTATTTGGTTTGGTTGATTAGAATCCCTTCCTTCAATTATTTGATTTGAAGTCCAAGGAAGTAGTTCAGCTCATCCATTAGACTCATTTCGAATTCACCCTGCATTAACTTAGCAAAATCTTGGCACAAAGATTCATCAGTAGATCCAAATATTATATCATCAACATAAATTTGAACAAACAAAATATCATCATTTTTTTTTGAATAAATAGAGTAGTATCTATACTACCTCTTATAAAATATTTTCAAGTAAAAACTTACTTAATCTATCATACTAGGCTCTAGGTGCCTGTTTAAGATCATATAAAGCTTTATTTAACTTGAAAACATGATTTGGAAAAGAGAGATTGATAAAACCTGATGGTTGTTCTACAAAAATTTCTTTGGATAAGAATCCATTTAGAAAAGTGCTCTTTATATCCATTGAAATAATTTAAAGTTCATGAAACATGCATATGCCAAAAGTAATCTAATGGCTTCTAGTCTAGCTACTGGTACATAGTTCTCATCAAAATCTATTCCCTCTTCTTGGTCGTAACCTTGAACCACCATCTAGCCTTATTTCCTAATTACATTACCTTGTTCATATAGCTTATTTCTATAGACCTATCTAGTACCTATAACAGGATAGTCAGATGGTCTCTCTACAAGTGTCCAAACATTATTTCTTTTAAATTGGTTCAACTCATCATGCATAACTAACATCCAATTAGGTCGATTTCAGCTTCTTCTATGGTATGTGGTTCTACATGAGATACAAAAAAATTAAATCATGTGCATCCTTATGTGAAGCTCTAGTCTTAACACCTTATGATAGATCTCCTATAATGAGTTTTTTGGGATGTGATTGTATATACTTCCATTCTTTCGGTAGATCTTCATGATTCTTGCTTACCACCTCTTCTTGTTGTTCACTTGCTTGCTTGTCTTTGATAGTCATGTCCTTTAATTCATTTTCAAGTGTACCTGCATCATTATCAGCACAATCTTCTTTTCTAGAAGATGCAATGTCAGTCATATTGAAAATAACATAAATTGACTCTTCAACAGTTAAAGTTCTCTTATTGAATACTCGATAAGCTTTACTATTAGTTGAATAACCAAGAAAAATAGTCTCATCATATTTAGCATCAAACTTACCAAGGTCATCCTTACCATTGTTAAGTACAAAATATTTGCAAACAAAAACATGAAAATAATCAATGTTTGGCTTTCTATTGTTCCATAATTTATAGGAGGTTTTTCTTATAATAGGTTTAACTAAAACTCTATTTAAAATATAGCAAGCAGTATTTATAGCTTTTGCCTAAAAGTATCTTGGAAGACTGCCTTCATAAAGCATTGTTCGGGCCATCTTTTCCAAGGTCCTATTCTTTCTCTCAACAACACCATTTTGTTGTAGTGTGGTTAATACTGTGCTTTGTGCAAAAATGATCAAAATATTGATTTTTGAATTCCGTACCATGATCACTATGAATAGAAATAACAAAAAGATTTTTCAAGTTTGAAACTCTTTTGTAAAATTTCTTAAATACTTTAAAAATTTCATCTTTATGTGCAATAAATAAAATCCAAGTGTATCTTAAAAAATCATATACAATCACTAGACTATACTTCATACCACCTAGGCTTGTTGTCCTAGTGGTCCTAATAGATCCAAGTGAAGTAGCTTTAAAGGTCTAGTGGTAGAAATAATATATTTGGATTTAAAACTTCCCCTAACTTGTTTTCCTAATTGGCATGCATCACAAACATAATCAAAATCTACTTTAAACTTTGGTACCTTTGACTAATCTTTTGAAATAAGTTTTGCAATAGTATGCATGCTAGCATGTCCAAGTCATCTATGCCATAGTAGACTTGATTTCTTGCTCTTATCATTCACTGCTACTAGACTTGTGTTACTTGTCATAGCTAGATCATTAAGATCTACGACATATATATTGCTAAGTCTATGTCCAATGAACTTCGTACTAGAGTCAAGAGATCAACTACTATACACATTGAAGCCTTGAAGAAAACATTAAAGCCAATATCACACAGTTGACTGATACTTAACAGATTATGCTTTAATTTTTTACTAGTAGTACATTCTCAATAAAGATGGAATGAGTAATTTTAATTTTACCAATACCAATTATCCTTCCTTTATGGTTGTCACCAAATGTTACCATGCCACCATTTTTTCTTCAAGGGTGAAGAATTGATCTATATCACCCGTCATGTATCTTGAAAAGCCGCTATCAAGATACCATCTTTTTTTTGTATTCATGGCTGCAAACATCCCTACAAAATAGTCAAGTAGTAGATTTAGGTACCCAAGCTTTCTTGGATCCTTGCAAGTTAGTAGGATTGGTTCCTTTTGGAATCCAAATTTTCTTGATTTTCTTTTGCCATTATATTTCAAATGACACTCAAATGCTTTGTGATCTATGTTATTACATGCATAGCAAATAATTCTTGACTTTGGATAAGAAGCATATGATGTAAACTTCGATCCATATTGTTTTGATGCAATGAACTTTGGAGCATAAGAAGTGGATGTAGAAAACTTATTTATATTTGTACCTTTATAATCGATTCCAAACTTATTATTAAAATCTCTTTGATTTTTCAAAATCAATTTAAGTTTGTTAGAGCTTAAAGTTAATTTTTCAACTAAGGGTTTCAACTTTTGAACTTCCTTTTGCAAATCTATATTTTTTTTGTAAAATTTTATTATTTTCAAGAAGTTCTTCCTTTTAAAATTGGATGATTTTAAGTCTTTCATAAGTTATACTTGATTCTCTTTGCAAAATTTTGTTTCTTTCACAAACTTCATTTTTAACTTTTTCAAATGTATCACGGTTACTTTTTAAACTCTTCATTTTCAAACAAGCCTTTTTATATTCAATCAACAATTCACAAAAAGTATTATGAAGCTCATCATAAGTAAAATCTAAATTTGGTTCATAAGTTGTTACCTCATCATCCAAATCCATAAGACAAATCTTAGCTATCTTCATTGTATCTTCTTCTTCTTCATTTGATATAGACTCATCTCTGTCACTCCATGCTACAAGCATTGCTTTCTTTTTCTTCTTTTTAAACAATTTTTTCTTGACTTCTGGATAATCAGGATGTATGTGTCCTGGTTTCTTACATTCATAACAGATTGGAAATTGATATTTGTCCTTGTCCTTCTCCTTGTCTTTTTCTCTATCCTTTCCTTGGTCTCCTTTTCTAAATTGCTTTCTCCATCTATTGGTTCTTCTTCTGCCCATAAATCTTTTGAACTTTCTCATTACTAGAGCAATTTTATCATCCTCCATATCATCATCAGAGGTATCAGAATCTTCATCTTTATCGTCTTTAGTTGCTTTAAATGCAATGGCCTTTTTCTTTTTTGAATCTTCTTCGGTTCTTTGCTGCATAGCTAACTCATGTACCCCAGCAACTCATCCAAAGGTAGTGTGTTCAAATCCTTTGCTTCCTGAATAACTGTAACCTTTGCTTCCATTTTTCTGGCAAAGATCTTAAAACTTTTGCACTAACTTAACATTAGTATAGGTCTTACCAAGATTTTTAAGACCATTTATAATATCAGTAAAACATGAGAATATAGCAGGTATAGTTTCATTTGGCTCCATTTTGAATAACTCATAATTATGCACAAGAAGGTTAATTTTAGAAGTCTTTACTTGTGATGTGCCCTCGTGTATGATTTCGATCTTATCCCAAATTTTTTAGCAGAATTACATGTAAAAATTTTGTTAAGTTCATTTGGATCCAAAGCACAATAAAGTAAATTCATGGCTTTGGCATTTAACTCGGCCATTTTCATATTATTCTCGTCCCATTCCTCTTCAGGTTTGGGAACTTCAACATCATTAACTCTAATCATGGGTATGTGAGGTCCTATTAGAATTATCTTCAACAATTTGAAGTCTACGGCTTGAATGTATATCTTCATCTTAGCCTTTCAATATGTGTAATTAATTCCAGTGAAAAGTGGAATTAATTCCAAAGAGGTACTCATGGGATGTGCCATCAATCTTTACTCTAAGAATTTTAGAGACTCTGCTCTGATACCACTTGTTGCCAGGTGGCTTCTCAAGAGGGGTGTGAATTGGGATAGTAAAAACTTTCAAGTATGTGCACTTTGAAAATCTTTTAGTGTTGTGGTGTTGTGATAGATTATGCAACGGAAGCAAGTAAGTCAACAATCATAAACAAGTCAAGCAAACACAACCACAAACACAAGAAATTTAGAGCGGTTCAGAGCAACTCCGCTCCTACATCCACTACCCAAGCACCACTTGAGATTTTCACTATATTCTTCCTAGAATATAGTCGGATTATTTTATCGGGATCATAATCCAAACCCAACTCCCTTTGACTTTTACACCGGGCTCACCAAAGAAACCCAAATACCCTTTGGTTTTTACACCGGGCTCACCAAAGAAATCCAACTTAGATTTTAATAGGCTCATGTATAACCTTTCAACACTCACAAGACACAGCCCCTTGCTACTCTTGGAGAAAATACAAGATATTTCAAGAAAGAAACTAGCAACTTTACAACAAACCCAAGTTTTTAGTAGTTGCCAATGAAGCTCAAATTGAAGCCCCACTTTAGATGCTCTGAATGATCTTAAAGCTGCTTCTAGACTTTCTCAAAAATTGGATTCAATGATTGAAGATGAGTTAGTGAAGCTTTGAATCCTTTCTTGAATGCTCACTTGAAGTTGGTTGGTGAAATACTTGAAACTTACTTGAATGCTCAATAAATTTTAATGAATAATCAAAGAATTATCTTAATCCATCATAATACCTCTCTTTTATAGTTTTCAAATAGATCTAATCGTTGTAGGGCCTAGGGAGTCGAAATAGAGCCGTTGGAGCCTTCTTGGAATTCAAAAATTCAATTCTGCAACTAGCTGTTACAGGTTTGAACTCGACACTCGAGTCAGCTCGAGATGCTTAAGTCAGCTCGAAATCTAGACAGGAGAAAAACAAACCCAGGACGAGTCAGCTCTTCTGGGTCGAGTCGGTTTGAATCTCTGAGTTGCTGAAACCTATGATTTGGAACTTTTGGACAAGTCAGCTCAATATCTTCGAGTCAGCTTGGATTTCTGAAAATCTAAAACTCTCTGTGCCATGCCAGAACAGGAGTCAGCTCTTGGTCCATGAGTCAGCTCGAGCAGAACTTCTTCAAAACTTTAACCAATAGAATCTCCAACCAATACAAGTTTTTCAAAAACTTCAAAATAATTTACAAAGGATATCTAACCTATTCAAACTTATTTTTACTAATTTATAGCCCTTTTTATAAGATTACAAGAATAAAAATTAGGGCTTTACAACTTTGAGATCTTCAATAATACTCTTCATCAATTAATACAGTTACACTAAAAAAAACTTTAACTAAGTAAGAAATAAAATAATTCATAGATAAATGCTTCCTACAAAAACTTCTTGAATAATTGAAAAGGTAGTCATAAATACATGCTCAAAATATTTTGTAATCATCAAAATCATTCTAGGGGTCAACAGAAAGGCTTGAAGAAGCATTCAAGAAGGCCTCATTAAGAGCTTCAACTGCAACCATTCAACACATTGGGTTTGTTTTAGTGTTGCTTTCTTTTGCTACTCAATTTTTGAGTAGCTACAAGTACAGTAGGTGGCTATAGCTTGTGAGTAATATTTAGATTATTGGTTAGCCTTGAAAACCAACTTGGGTTGTTAGTGAGTCCAAGAAAACTAATTGTGTATTAGGGTTTTGGATTATGAGCCCGTAGAAAAATAATTCGACTGTATTCCAGATGAATATAGTAAAAATTCTAAGAGTGCACCTTGGATAGTGGATGTAGGAGCTGGGTTGCTCCGAGGCACTCTAAATCTTATGGTGTTTGTGTTTGCTCTTAATTTTGCATTCTTATTTACTTCCGCACACAATACTCTATCTACTTCACTCACCATACAAGGTTTCAAGAGGCACATACTTGCTAAAATTTTTGCAAACCCAATTCACCCCCCTCTTGGGTTAGCCAACTAGGCAACAAGTGGTATCAGAGCAGCATCTCAGTGCCATTAATCTAACGATTAAAGAAAAGTTCTATGGCAACCCAAATGAGCACATCTTTGATCGAAGGTTAATCAAGTAATAGACCTCCACTATTCACTAGAACCAATTATACACCTATTAGAAAGCTAGGATGAAAATCTATATACAAGCTGTTGATTTTCAATTATGGAAAATAATCTTGAAAGGACCACACATACCTATCAAGAAGGTAGATGGAATAGGCATCCCTAAAGTAGAAGAGGAATGGGATGACTATGACATGAAAATGGGTGAACTTAACGCCAAAGCCATGAACCTTCTTTATTGTGCTTTGTGTGTAAATGAGTTTAATCGAATTTTCACTTGCACTTCGATAAAGAAAATTTGGTATAAACTACATGTTACACATGTGGACACCATCCAAGTAAAGACCTCTAAAATTAATATACTTGTGCAATTATGAACTTTTCAAAATGGAACTAAATGAGACTATATCTAAAATGTTTGCTAGATTTATAGATATTATTAATGGTTTAAAAATTCTTGGCAGGGTATATTTCAATGCTAATATGGTGTAAAAGATTCTTCAATCTTTACCAGATAAATGGGATCCCAAGGTCACTGCAATACAAGAAGCCAAAGACTTAAACACACTTCTACTTGATAAACTTCTTGGTTCTTTGATTATCTATGAATTGACAATAATAAGAAAAAGAAATCAATAGCATTCAAGGCAGCAGTGGAGATTAAGAAGCAAGAAGAGGAAGAAGAAGAAAGCCCATCCTTTGATGAAGAATTAGGAGATGATGATATAGCATTAGTTATGAGAAGATTTTGAAGATTTATGGGCAAAAGAAAGTCAAGATACAGGAGAAAGCACCTTAGCGAAGGTGAACAAAGCAAAGAAAAAGACAAAGACAAAGACAAGAAAAAGGAGCACTGCTATTTGTTATGAATGTAAGAAGCCGGGGCACTACCATTCGGAGTGTCTTACATTGAAAAAGGGATACAAGAAGGAGAAAAAAAAAACAATGATAGCTACATGGAGTGATAGTGATGAATCTACTTCCAATGAAGAGGAAGAGACATCAAAATCAGCAAATATATGTTTACTGGGTCTAGAAGATGAGGTAACATCTAGTGAACCCATTCTTGAATTTACTTATAATGATTTGCATACTGTTTTTCAGGAACTTCTAACAGAATATAAGAAGGCTAGTTTGAAAATCAAATCTTTGAAAAATAACTATGATGTATTATTGAAAGAAAAGGATGAGATTTTTGAGAAGAACAATTTTTTTACAAAAGGAATTAAGTAATGTTTCTGAAAAATGTAAAGTGTTACAAGCTGAAAAAGATGAATATTTTGAAAAGAATAAAGGTTTGCAAAATGAAATGGATAAACTCAAGCCTCTTGTTGATAAATTGACTTTAAGTTCGAACAAACTTGAGCTAATCTTAAAAAATCAGAAGAAATCTAATAATAAAGCTGGAATTGGGTATAATACAATGCATATAAACAAATTTTTAGCTTCAAAACCTTATGCATCAAAATTTTTAGCATCCACTTCTTTTCAAAAGTCAAAAGTAGTTTGTTTTTACTATAATGGGGTTGGACACAAAGCATATGAATGCAATCTAAGAAGGAAAAATAAAAACAAAGTGAAAAAGATTTGGATTCTTAAAAGAACCACAGCTACTAACCATCAAGGATCCAAGAAATCTTGGGTACCTAAAAATTCTACTTGATTATTTTGCAGGAATGTCTGTAGTCCAAAATTCAAAAAGAAATGGTATCTAGATAGTGACCATTCAAGATACATGACGGGTGACAAAGATCAATTTATTATCCTTGAAATGAATGAAGGTCGAATGGTTACATTTGGTGATAATGGCAAAGAGAAAATCATTGGGATTGGTAAGATCAAAATTGCCCCTTCCACTTATATTAAAAATGTATTGCTAGTAGACAAATTAAAGCATAATCTATTGAGCATTAGTCAATTATGTGATAGAGACTTCAAAGTTTTATTTGAATCTTCAATGTGCATAGAACTAGCTCTCTTAATTCTAGCATTAGGTTTGTTGGTCATAGACTTGAAAATATTTATATAGTAGACTTGAATGATCTAGCCATGTCAAGTAGTACAAGTCTGGTAGCTATGAATGCTAAAATCAAGAAACCTAGTTTACTTTGACATAGAAGTTAGTTAGAGGTTTATCAAAGTTTAAAGTTGATTTTGATCATATTTATGATGCATGTAATATGGTAAACAAACTAGGGAGAATTTTAAATCTAAAAATATTGTTTCGACATTAAGACCCTTAGAACTACTACACATGGACTTATTTGGACCAATTAGGACCACAAGCCTAGGAGGTATGAAATATGGGCTTGTAATAGTAGATGATTTCTCACGATTCACTTGGGTTTTGTTTCTAGCATACAAAGATGAAGCCTTCAAAGTTTTTCAAAAAATTCACAAAAAGGTTTGAAATCAAAAAAAAATTTAATTATCTCAATTAAAAGTGGTCATGGAACTGAATTCGAAAATCAATACTTTAAAAAATCTTGCACTGAATATGACATTGATCACACCTTTTCAGCCCCTAGAACACCACAATAAAATAGAGTTATGGAAAGAAAAAATAGAATATTGGAAGAGATGGCCCGAACCATGTTGTGTGAAGGCAATCTTCCAAGCTACTTTTGGGTAGAAGCTGTGAACACTGCATGTTACATATTAAACCGTGTTTTGATTAGACCAATTTTGAAGAAAACCCCTATGAGCTTTGGAATAATAGAAAACCAAACATTCATTACTTTCATGTTTTTGGATGTAAATATTATATCTTGAATAATGGAAAAGATAACTTAGGAAAGTTTGATGCAAAATCTGATCAAGGTATATTTCTTAGATATTCAACCACTAGCAAAGCATATAGAGTTTTTAACAAAAGGACTTTAACTATTGAAGAGTCAATTCATGTTGTTTTCGATGTGTCTAACCTCACACCTTCAAGAAAAGAAGAGTGTATTAACAATGATGCAGGTTTCCTAAATGATGGAGTGAAGGACATGAGCTTGAAAGAAAGCATGCTGAGCAAGAATAGGAGAAGGTAAGTGCAGAATATGATGAGCTACCAAAGGATTGAAGGAATGCACATTATCACCCCAAAGAATTGATTATTGGTGATCCCTCTCAAGGAGTAAAAACTAGGTCATCTTTTAAAGACACCTTTGACTATTTAGTATTTGTTTCTTAAGTTGAACCTAACTACATAGAGGAAGCTGAAAATGATCTATATTGGATGATGGCTATGCAGGAGGAAACTTAATCAATTTGAAAGAAATAATGTGCGGACCTTAATAGCTAGACCTAAGGAACATCCTATCATAGGTTCTAAATAGGTTTTTAGAAATAAATTAGATGACAAAGGCCTAGTTATAAACAAGGCCAAATTAGTTGCTAAAGGATATAACCAAGAGGAAGGAATAGATTTTGATGAAACTTATGCACCTATAGCCAGATTAGAAGCCATAAGACTCTTACTTGCATTTGCATGTCACATGAAATTTAAACTTTTTGAAATGGATATAAAAAGTGCTTTTTTAAATGGCTACATTGAAGAAGAAGTCTTTATGGAACAACCTCCCGATTTTGAAAATTATTCTTTTCCAAATGATGTTTTTAAACTAAACAAAGCTTTATATGGTTTAAAACAAGCACCTAGAGCATGGTATAAGAGGTTGAGCAAGTTCCTTTTAGAAAATGATTTCAAAAGAAGTAGAGTAGATACAACATTATTTATCAAAAGAAAAGATGATGAATTATTAGTTGTACAAATATATGTTGATGATATAATCTTTCGTGCAACTAATGAAACTTTATGTCAAGAATTTGCTAAGCTTATATAGGGAGAATTTGAAATGAGCATGATGGGTGAACTCACTTTCTTCTTTGGCCTACAAATCAAATAAATAAAGGAAGGAATATTCATCAACCAAACAAAGTACATCAAATAACTCTTAAAAAAGTTTAGGGTGGAATCTACAAAAGAAATTGACACACCCATGAGCCCAACCTGTAGACTTGACAAAGATGAGGAAGGTAACAAGGTTGATCAAAAATTATATCGAGGTATGATTAGATCTCTACTTTATTTGACTGCAAGCATACCTGATATACTATTTAGTGTATGTATATGTGCAAGATTTTAAGCTAATCCTAAAGAATCGCATATACTTGCTGTTAAGAGGATTATAAGATATTCAAAGGTACATCAAACTTAGGATTACATCAAACTTAGGATTATGGTACTCTAAAACTTCATTTTAAATTTAATAGGTCATTCAGATGCTGATTATGGTGGTTGTAGAATTGATAGGAAGAGCACTAGTAGCATATGTCAATTTCTAGGATTGAACTTAATCTTATGGCACAGCAAGAAACAAAACTCTATGGCACTATTTACAGCTGAGGTAGAGTATATGGCTGCAGGAAGTTGTTGTGCTCAAGTGTTATGGATTAAGCAATGACTAGAAGATTATGGTATTATTCAATCTAAAATTTCAATCAAATATGATAATACAAGTGCTATCAATTTAACAAAGAATCCTATTCAGCACTCAAGAACTAAGCATACTGAAAATAAACATCATTTCAATAGGGATCATGTTCAAAATGGAGATATTAACTCGAATTTATTTGAACTGAAAAATAATTGGCTAACATCTTTACTAAACCCCTTAGTGAGGATAGATTTCAAATGATTAGAGGAGATGATGCGGGACTATTTATATATGCTAATTATTTTTTTGTTATTAGGTAATGAGTTATGAGTTTATATCCTAAATATTAAGCCAAAAAACTAAGCAGGGATTTCTACAGAAAATCTGAAGCACAAGCATGCAGAAATAAATCCTAGAGTGAAGAAACAGGACCGCTGAGAGACTAAGAAGTCCCGGTAGGACTAGCTCTTCTACAATACCACTTGATGCGGGATGACTGTAAGAATGCTAAAAATATAGTAAAAGTAGTAAACTAATTTTTTTGGGATTTTTAGATTTAGGTTTGATGGCTAATGTCTCAAAGCAAAGTAAAGAACTAGTAGGTATTCAGCAATTCTAATAAATCATCATATTGTAGGCTGAATCATGCAAGATAAAAAAATGACATGACCCGAAAATTGAGGAATTCCTGGCTTAGGATAGTTAACTTCAAGCAAGTCAGATAATAAGAGAAGGGAAGGTTTCATACCAGTCAGAGAATGAAATTCAGAAGCAGCAGGGACCACTCACAACTCTTATCGGAACCTGGAAGAAGAAGCCTTGTTTCCCTTGAATATGATGGATGATCTGGGCAATCCGGGTAGCAAAGAAGGCCTCCTCAGGGGAGGGGAAGCACCTCGGGGATCCTGCAAGCATCAAGGTCAATCAAAACAGCAATAAACAAATAAGAAAAGAAACTATGGTTTGGAAGGAATCGAGATTAGGGTTAGAAGATGGCAACCGGGAAATAAGAAGCTCCTGGGTTTGGACGGCAGCTAGGGCTTCCAATTCTTTGGTGTGTTTGATCTCCAGGGATGCAAAGGGATGCTAGGGCAGCAGGGTTTCAATCCAGGAACATAAGGAGAGCACTCAAAGAGAGAACCAAACTCAAACTCAAGACAATTCAGCAAAATTTCAGCAAAGGTTTATTCATAAGAAAAGATGATTACAAGAGGGGGAGGGGTGGGGTATTTATAGAGTTCCCATGCCCTCACCAACTATGGTTACACTTAGGTTACAAATCCTTTTCCAAATTAGAATACAAGTCCTCTCCTAGCTAGGTTAGAATTACAAAGTTTAAAAGGATTAGAAATCCCAACTAGGTTAGGAATAAACTTGGTCTTCTCCTTCTTCTCTTCAACTTGGACTTGGTCAAACCTCTTTGGATGTGGTCAACACTTTAAGGATGCCTAGGGGGCATGTTGGGCCTCTAGGAGTAGCAAGGGTTCGGCCCAAAGGGGCTTGGATGCATGGGTTTGGGCCTTTGGAAGCTGGGATGGCCTGGTAGCCTGTTAGCAGGAATATTTCCTGGAATCTTGCTTCTTAAGGGCTTGGGCTTGGTACCTGGGCTTGATTTCTTTGGACTGGGATGCAGGTGAATCTCTGGAATCATGGATGCCCTAGTTTAGGAATATGCTCTGGCATCTGGGGAGGAATCTGGGCATATGGAGGACATCTAGAAAGAATCAGGATTTCTGGAAACATCTTGGATTCTGGGTTGTTACACAAAATCCAATGGGCTGATGTAGCAGCCTCTGACTCCTGAATGTGGCCTGGTGGAACTCCAAAATAGGGTGACCTCCTCTCTTGTATAAAAATTAAGCTCATACTGGACTCATAACTGATGTACAGGATGCAAAATAATGACTAGGTTGAGGGTTGAGATAAATCAACTAATCTCAACTTATTACAGGACTCAATCTTAATTAATTACAAAATTTGATACATGGATAGGTAAACCAAATAAGGACCAATAATCTGTGTCTGATCCTGGTGCCCCCACTACTTCTCCAGGGGCGGGAGGAACTCGACCCCGTCGAGTGTGGGATAACTTGGCTTTCATAGTGCTCGAGTAGGTCTGGGTTGAGGCACTGCAGGAGGATAGGTGATCCACGAGTCCTCAGATTCTGGTCGACCTTGCTACCGAACCAAATACCTCTGATAGCTGCTATTTCGGGTACTTGTGGCTTGATCATCCAAGATTCTCTCAATCTTTTCCTCACTATTTGGCCAAATTGTATGTGGACACTCTGGGATGGGTTCACTCACAAAGAAAGTGAGAGGCTCAAGGTGCTCGCTAGGTATCGCTGCTGGCTCCCTATACTCTATAAGATCTGAGATGTTGAAGGTTGAACTAATGCCTAAGTTGGGTGGTAACTCAAGCACATAGGCAATGGTTCCAACTCTCTTGATTATCTTAAATGGGCCAGCTCTGCGAGCATGAAGTTTCTTTACGGTCCCTGGAGGGAACCGTTCAGGCCTAAGCCTGATCATCACAAAATCCCCTGCAAAAAAATTTTTATCTCTCTTTCAAGAATTAGCCAATTTTTTATATAGTTCATTACTTATGTTCGCTCTTGACTAATTTCATGATGCATATGTTGTGCAGTGGCTAGTATAGGTGTAGGCATATAGATTGGGTTTGTGGACTCACATTTAGATGTTGTTTCATTACATATACCTATTTCTTTTGGTTGTTCTTCAGGGATTTGATCCTAGGCTTCCTCTATGAACAACTCTTGTAAATTATTAGTTTCACCCATAAAATTTGATCCTGGCTTAATTACTTCTTCAATTATTAAAGTGGGTTCAGGATCAATTCTCATAAATTCCTTAGTGGGTTCAGAAGGGTCTACCTTTAATTCTTTAGCCTTAATCAGATTAACTCCTGGTTTTGCTCTAAGGCTACCAGAATTTCTTAAACTCCTCGGCTGAGTGGGGTAAATCACAAATCTTTCCCCATGGTGATAAAAGGTACAGGTGTTGGTTTGACCAAATAGGGCAGCATCATGATCATATAGCCATGGTCGACCTAGAATGATACTACTAACCTTCATGGGAAGGACATCATACCAAATCTTTTCTTCATATGATTGGAATTTAATTAAGATTTGGCACCTAGACTTGATTAGCATAGTGGTGGAATCTACCCATGATACTTTATAGGGGTTGGGATGTGGAACTAGGATTAAGCCTAAAGATTTAGCTGTCTCAGTAGTAATGGCATTGACACAACTACCACTATCAATTATAATCTTACATACTTTATTCCCAAACTTAACAAAAGTCTATAGGATGTTAGTCCTACGCCAATCTTCCTCAGGTTGGGTTTGGGTTAAATTACATCTAATTACCCCTACTTGATCAAATTCCTCCTCATCTCCTTCATATTCCTCTATCAAGTCTAGTTCAACATCATAAACATCTTCTTCTAGGTCATCGACATTGGTTCGGTCTCTTGTTCTTCAAGCTCCCCTATGTGTAATGACCTGGTGAGACACTGGCTACCATAGTGACCTACCTTATTACACCTAAAGCAGGAATTGGGGTTGGGGCTTGGGGCTTTCTGAAACATGGGTGCCTTACCCTTGTCGATCCTAGCAGCTACAGAATTACTTGAACTAGATGGACTTGGACTCGAGTTAGGTCGAGATAGGTTAGGGTTGGGACGATTTGGGTTGGGATTGAATTGGGTTGGGTTAGGGTTGGGTCAGACTGGGTTACGGTTCAGCCTAACTGGGTTGGAGTTAAATCGACCTGGGTTGGGGTTAGGATTTGGTCTATCCTAGTATACCTAGTTTGGGTTTGATCTAGGGAATTGGGTATTGTTCCTAACATGTTCAGATTTTTGATAGGTGGGTCCTCTTTGGAATTGTTCATAATGTCAGCTACTTGATAGGCTTGTTCCAAATCATGGACCTCTCTCATGTATAGTTCCATTTTAATGTCCTCACATAATCCAATTCTAAACCTAGATAGAGTCTGGTCTAAGGACTCGGTTACACTACACCTAACAGCAAACTCATCAAATTCAGCAATATAATCTGACACTGACCTATTCTCTTGATGAATTTTGTTCCATTGGTCTAAGAGCTACTGATTGTAGGATTCTGGTAGGTATTTCTCTTTGAGTTGCAATTTCATCTCTTGCCAAGTAGTTATAGGTAGAAGGGCTCGTTGTCTCCTAGTACGCTTAAGATTAGCCCAATGTAATCTAGCTTGATGAATCAACTTCATCTTGGCAAATTTATATTTCATCCCTTCATTCATTTCATACCATTCAAAATAATAGTCCATATCTCCTACCCAATCTACATAGACCTTTGGTTCAAGACTTCCATCAAAGGTGGGTGCTTCTACCTAATATTTCTTATGGCCCTTTCGTCTTGATCATGGACTTCTTGTTGGGACCTTCTATGGTTGGGTTCTTGGACAAGGTCAGGGTTCTGGACTCTCCTATGGTTAGGCTCTTGGCATGGTTCCTGAGATTGAACTCCCCTATGATTAGGCTCTACAAATGGTTCTTGAGTCTGGGTTCTCCTAGGGTTGGGCTCCATAAAGTGGTCTGGATTTTGGGCTCCCCTAGGGTTTTGAGAGGTAGAACAGGATGGGTCAGATTTAGGTTCAGCATTAGACCCCTGGGAGCGTTCTATGGTCCCTAATCTATTTTCTACCTGGTCTAACCTATCATTTAATTGGTCAATCCTATGGGTTGCCTGGATATTGGTTTGGATTATTTGGGCAAATCTTTGGTCTATTTGGTCGAATCTATGGTTCATTTGGTTCTGGGATTGGGTCAATTGGTTCATCTGGATATTGGTTTGGTCAAGTTTATGGTTCAATTGTTCATTCATGGTTCTTATGAGTGCTTCAAGACTGGAATCCATGGTTGAACTGGGTTGGGGTTTAGACTTTTGGTATTGGGTTCCTAATCTAGTGGTCATGCAACAAATCAACAATCAAAATGAAATGATGCAACCAAGCATGCAAAAGAGAGAGAAAAAGCTAGTATAATCTAGGGTTTCCTAGACCTAGAGCCAGAAATTGGGTGGGTCAGCTCAACTTACACCTAACCCAATGGCTAGTCCTTCCACTGGCCAGGTAAGGGGTGGAAGTGTGGAAGGCCCCCCCTGCTTTTGCAGGGATCCAATTAAAAACCACAACACCACTTAGATCGTTTGACTCTGGACCCCCAGCCTTAGACACCAACTTTCAATAATAGCTAAGAGGTTAAATGCACTAGTTGGCCCACACAGCTCAGACCCGACCTGTTGATATCTCTTAGCCCACTAGGGCAAATTAGGTCTAATTGATTTTAATTAGGCTTGGGTTAGTGTGATGATATTGGTTTTGGATCCAGGACAAGTGATGAAATCCTGCTCTAATATGAGATAGAGAATTGCCCTTAAGATTAGGTTATGAATGATGGCAATCGATGGCCCTGCTGCAATCTAAAACAATCAAAAAATAAAATATTTTTTTAATAATTTATGATATGTCAAGTTAGGTTTAAGTTAACTGGAGTTATCAAACAAAGTTTGTTTTGGGATTGGGGGTTTGGTAGTTGATTAGGTTAGGTTGAGTCAAGATGCAGAATGTAGCAGAAATCAGAAAAATTAGGTTTCAGATGATGCAAAATATGACATAGATCTTGATGCATAAAAAAATCAAAAAAAATCCAAAACAGAGTATGGACGGTGATTATTAATCCTACCAAATTTTATGTAGAAAAAAAATAATATGATGATGCAAACCTAGGGTTTTTTTGACTACTACAGAAATTATCAGGATTCTATTAGGGTTTCTATTATGCCTGATTTTAGAGATTTAAATTTTCAGTAAAATTAATTAAGAATTTTGATAATTATTGGAACAGAACAAAGGACATGAAGTGAGAATTTCATAGAAAAATAAAATGTTTATGATACTAAAATCAGATGAAAACTAGACACCTAATGCAATAAACAAAATGCAGAATTAGGGTTTGTGAATGCAGAGCAGATAAAAAACTATCCTAAACCCGTTCTGATACCAAACTAATGCAAGATGACTCTAAGAATGCTAAATATGTAGTAAAAGTAGTAAAATATTTTTTTTGGGATACTTAGATTTAGGTTTGATGGCTAATATCTCAAAGCAAAGTAAAGAACTAGCAGGTATTCAGCAATTCTAAAAATCATCATATCGCAGGTTGAATCATGCAAGATAAAAAAAAAAAGACAGGACCCAGAAATTAAGGAATTCCTGGCTTAGGATAGTTAACTTCAAGCAAGTCAGATAATAAGAGAAGGGAAGGTTCCATACCAGTCAGAGATTGAAATTCATAAGCAGTAGTGATCACTCACAACTCTGATCGGAGCCTGGAAGAAGAAGCCTTGTTTCCCTTGAATATGATGGCTGACCTGGGCAGTCCGGGTAGCAAAGAAGGCCTCTTCAGGGGAGGGAAAGTACCTCGGGGATCCTGCAAGTGTCAGGGTCAATCAAAACAGCAATAAACAAATAAGAAAATAAACTATGATTTGGAAGGAATCAAGATTAGGGTTAGAAGATGGCAGCCAGGGAAGAAGAAGCTCTTGGGTTTGGATGGTAGCTAGGGCTTCCAATTCTTGGGCATGGCTGATCTCCATGGATGCAAAGAGATGCTAGGGCAGTAGGGTTTCAATCTAGGAACACAAGGAGAGCACTCAAAGAGAGAACCAAACTCAAACTCAAGACAATTCAGCAAAATTTTAGCAAAGGTTTATTCATAAGAAAAGATGATTACAAGAGGGGGAGGGGTGAGGTATTTATAGAGTTCCCATGCCTTCACTAACCATGGTTACACTTGGGTTATAAATCATCTTCCAAATTGGAATACAAGTCCTCTCCTAGCTAGGTTAGAATTACAAAGTTTAAAAGGATTAGAAATCCCAACTAGGTTAGGAATAAACTTGGTCTTCTCCTTCTTCTCTTCAACTTGGACTTGGTTAAACCTCTTTGGACGTGGTCAACACTTCAAGGATGCCTAGTGAAGCATGTTATCAAGGATGCCTAGTGAAGCATGTTAGGCCTCTAGGAGCAGCAAGGGGCCAGCCCAAAGGGGCTTGGGTGCATGGGTTTGGGCCTTTGGAAGCTGGGGTGGCCTGGTAGCCTGTTAGCATGAATATTTCCTAGAATCTTGCTTCTTAAGGGCTTGGACCTGGCACCTGGGCTTGATTTTTTTGGGCTGGGATGTAGGTGGACCTTTGGAATCATGGATTCCCTAGTTTAGGAATATGCTCTGGCATCTGGGAAGGAATCTGGGCATCTGGAGGACATCTAGAAAGAATCAGGGTTTTTGGAAACATCTAGGATTTTGGGTTGTTACACAAAATCCAATGGGCTGATGTAGCAGCCTCTGACTCCTGGATGTGGCATGGTGGAACTCCAAAATAGGGTAACCTCCTCTCTTGTATAAAAATCGGGCTCATACTGGACTCATAACTGATGTACAGGACTCAAAATAATGACTATGTTGAGGGTTGAGACAAATCAACTAACCTCAACTTATTATAGGACTCAATCTTAATTGATTACAAAATTTGACACATGGCTTGGTAAACCAAATAGGGCCCAGTAATCTGTCTAATCTTGGTGCCCGCACCACCACTACCTAATGAGTCTAAGGATGTACCTGGCAGTGACTTGAAGATCAATCCATGAAGAGTTCACTCTATGCTCCCGGATGCAGCCTGGAAAATCAAGCTGTAGACCCTGCGGATCCATAACTTTAAATCTGGTTGTCCAAAAGCTGGTCAGATAGTCCAAAAGCTGGTCAGATAGAATCCTTGATTTGTGAAAATTGAGGGACCTACAAATTACCATTCAAGGGTTAGAAAACAAAGGGAAAATAGGTTAGAAGGCTGAAAGAAGAGGGAAAAGAAAGGGATTGGGGTTGGGTGGCCAAGAGGTTGAAGAAGGCTGGCGGCTAGGGTTCCTTGGAGGCAGGGCACAAGGATCATACAGATACCCTGAGGGATCATACAGATATCCTTAATTACACAGAAGATCACACAGAAATTGGTGGAAACTCAATAATTCATTCATCAATAATTTGCAAAACATATGAGAGGGGGCCTTTATATAGGCTTACAAAACTTGAACTCCAAGTAAGGGCATACAAGAGATTTTACAAGAGTTTTAGACCCACCCAAATCCTTGCTAAGATCCCACTCCCACTGAGGCTCTCTCTCCTTGCTTTGGTCGGCCATGGGGTGGTGATCATAAGGGTGAACGACCAAGGAAAGATGACCATAAGGTGGGGTGCCAATTTCATGAAGGGCTTGGGCCTTGGGCAGCCCACTTTAGTCCTGGGCAGGCTCTAAGGTTTCTTCTGATGTCCATCTTTCTAACAGGCTGATGTAGTTATCATCCTGGTCTTCAATGATGATGACTTCAAGATCCTTCTCATGCAATCCAAGGTGGCACATTCAAGTATGACTGGGACTTCCTGAAGTTGTCCAATTATCACTCTGGCTGGGGTCCATCAGTGTCTTGAGTCTTTCTTGTTGAACTAGACTGGACTCATTTTAAGACTTACAGGACTCAAAATAATAAATGGCTCAACATGAGTTGACTCAACTTGACTCAATTGAACTGACCATATCCAAACCCTAATGGTATGGATGACTCTAAATATAGGACTCAAATGTAGAAAGGCCCAAAATAGAACTCAAGGGCCAAAATACAGACTCAAGTGGGCTAAGCCCTTATTACAAAATTGGACTCAACTACTCAAAACATTACTCAGATAACCACAGAGGGTTGAGAAGCCTCTATCTTATTTTGGTGCCTCTGGTGTCCGCACCAATTCTCCTGGGGTGGGAGGAACTCGACCCTGTCGAGTAAGGATCACTATGGCTCTGGTATCTCTCAAGAAGGTATGGGTCGAGGTGCTGCAAGTCCTCTTGAGTAATCCACGAATTATCAAATTCTAGCCGACCTTGCCAACAGACCAGGTAGAGTTGATAACCGCGGCCCCAGGTCATGATAGCTTGATCATCCAGGATACGTTCAATTTGTTCACCTCTCTCAGGCCAATTTATAGGTGGACACTCTGGGCTTGGTTTGCTCTCAAAGGATAGGGTAGGTCCAAAGGCCTCACAGGAATTGCCGCTGGTTCCCTATACTCAACCAAGTCCATGATATTGAAGGTAGAGCTAATGCCAAAATCCAAAGACAGATCTAGCACATAGGCATTGGGTCCTACCTTCTCTATCACTCTAAAGGGTCCAGCTCCGCGAGCATGAAGCTTCTTAACAGTCCCTGGTGGGAATCGCTTAGGCCTAAGCCTAATCATAACAGAGTCCCCTACAATAAATTTCTTAGCTCTGTTTTGGGAATTAGCTAGTTTCTTATATGTTTCAAAATTTATGCTTAATGCAGATCTCTAACATGATGCACTTGTGACTCGTACTGACACCTAACAAAGTGCAGATTAAACTATACATTCTTATTGAGAGAAATTTTATTGGACTCTTTGGGCCTAAACCTAATAGACAATAGACTATAGACTCTTTAGGTTTGACCCTGGTTTGGCATGCACATAAAAATTTATAATGGACTCCTAGAAAATGCTATAAGGTCTTCTAGAAGCAAGATACAAATCTAACATGCACAATGAATGTATGCATTATGCTTACTTCTACAAAATGCAATCTATTAGTCAAAGAAGCATAAGAAGTTTCAGAAAAGGACAGAAAGTAAGAGGTGGATTCAGGGTTAGTCTAATAGGATAGAAAATAAGAAAAGGGTTCGAGGTTGATTGGAAAGAACAAGATGTAAGAAGGGGTTTTAGGGATTAGTCCTAGACTAATGAGGTTGACCTTATGGGGTTGAGGTATATCTAAAGGGTTTGCATAATGGAAGAATGGGTCACTAATCTCAGGAAAGAGGTCTTTAATGGGAATGGCAGGAAGGGATTCATCCTGAGGGTACTGGGTTAAATAAGCCAAATCCTCAAGAAAGTTCTCGAGTTCTTGAATTTTAGGACTGGGCTCTATAATTGGGCACTCTTCTAATGTCTCCTTAGGTAGAACTCTATAATTGGGCTCTAGATCCTGTTTTTTGATTTTGGGCACTACTCCTAGTGGGTTCAGGTTGACTAAGGGGTAGTGGATTACTACTGGGCTCATATCTAGGGATACTAACCTTATGGGGTTCAGGTCGATGGCCTATGGGTTCACTCTACTCATAGGTCATGGGTTAAGATCTATAGGTCATGGGTCTACTGGGCTTATAGGGTGCATAGGATCTGGGTGCATAGGATCTAGAGTCATAGGATATACGTTCATAGGTTTTGGGTACATAGGTTTTAGGTTCACAGGCTTTGGAGTCATAGGATCTATAGGTTGAGGATCTCTTGGACTCATAGGACTTGGGTAAGTATATTTTTCTTAGTTCAAGTTTCATGTCACTCCAGGTAGTTATGGGTTCATAGCCTTCTTGCCTAAGTATTCTCTCAACATTAGCCCAACGTAACTTGGCCTGGCGGATTAACTTAAGCTTGGCAAACCTAAACTTACGCCCTTCTGACATATCATACCACTCAAAATACTGATCCATTTCTCCTTCCTAATCCATATAAACCTTTGGGTCAAGACTTCCATCAAAAGTGGGTGCATAAGGTTGGGTGCTCCTAATGGATCTTTCTCTGGGTCAACCAAGTATGAGTAATGGTGTGGGGTTCTCCTAGGTTTGGGCTCTATGGTCACATTAGGTTGGGTTGGGTTGAGGCTATCAGTATTGGGCTTCTAATCTAACAGTCATGCAATCAAACACACACATTGACTCCTAATCTAGTGCACATGCGAGACTCAAAGATGAACCAACTACGGCTTTATAGACCTAGAGCCCACACAGAATGGGTCGACTCAACTTACACATATTGCAACCGCTGTCCTTCCATTGGCCAGGTAAGAGGTGAAATGGTAGGAGGCCCCCCTGCTTTCACAGGGATCCAATTAAGGAACCACCAATCCACTTGGGACATTTGCCTCTGGACCTCTAGCCTAGACACCAGCTTCCAAAAATAGGAGATGTATTGGGTGCACTAGTCTTCCTACAAAGGTTGGACCCGACCTGTTGGTGTCCCTAGCTCACTAGAGCAAATTAGTTCTAATTAATTTTAATTAGGCTGGGATCGAAAGCAAGGATTGTGGTTTTGGGCTAAGGAGAGGTGATCAAATCCTGCCCCCATCTGGCATAGTAGAATTGCCCTTAGTGTAGCTTATGCACATGATGGCACACATATGAAAATGCAATTAGGGTTTCTAGGTTTTTTTATATTTTTGTATTTTGTGTTTTTTTGTTCTTTTGTTATAGCAGAGATATAATTTATAAAAAAGTACCTAATATGCAGGAAATATGAAGAAAATTAAAATATGCAAAGATTATGCAAAAAGAAACCTTAAACATGCTGAAATCCTAACATGCTGAAATTTGGCTATAGAAATTCTCTAGGCAGAAAAATAGGGTAGCAGAATAGAGGCAGTCCAAAAAATCATGAAAAAATAATGATTAATTTAATTCAATCATGATGGTTCCAGCAAAACAAAAATCAGGATTTTATCATGTTTCTACAGGTAGAAACAATTGTTTGAAGAACCTATATGCTGAAATTAGACTTGCTAGAATTTTTGGGCAGAACTATTCTTAGGCAGAAATCAAGTACACAAAAATTCTACAGACTGGAATAAATCATAAGAAAACACCGATAAATAAAATCAAATATTAGGAATCTATAAAATTAATAATAAATATTGTCTAATCTACCTACATACAGAAACAATTAAAATAACAGACCATATGTAGAAATTATGAGATGCAGAAACTAGCCCTAAAAGATGCTCTGATACCAATGATGCGGGACTATTTATTCATGCTAATTATTTTTTTGTTATTAGGTAATGCATTATGAGTTTATATCCCAAATATTGAGCCAAGAAACTAAGCAAGGATCTCTACAGAAAATCTAAAGCACAAGCACGCAGAAATAAACCCTAGAGTGAAGAAACAGGACCGTCAAGGCTAAGAAGACCCGGTAGGACTAGTTCTTCTACAATACCACTACCTGATGAGTCTAGGGGATGTACTTGGTAGTGACTTGAAGATCAATCCATGAAGAGTTCGCTCTACGCTCCCAGATGTGGCCTAGAAAATCAGGCTAAAGAACCTGCGGATCCGTGGCTTTCAATCTGGTGGCCCAAAAGCTGGTCAGATGGAATCCTTGATTCGTGAAAATTGAGAGACCTACAAATCACCATTCAAGGGTTAGAAAACAAAGGAAAAATAGGTTAGAAGGCTAAAAGAAGAAGGAAAGAAAAGGGATTGGGGTTGGGTGGCCAAGAGGTTGAAGAAGGCTAGTGGTTAGGGTTCCTTGGAGGCAGGGCATAGGGATCACACAGATACCCTTAATCACACAGAAGATAACACAAAAGTTGGAGGAAACTCAATAATTCATTAATCAATAATCAGCAAACTATATGAGAGGAGGCCTTTATATAGGCTTACAAAACTTGAACTCCAAGTAAGGGCATACAAGAGATTTTACGAGAGTTTTAGACCCACCCAAATCCTAGCTAAGATCCCACTCCCACTGAGGCTCTCTCTCCTTGCTTTGGTCGGCCATGGGGTGGTGATCATTAGGGTGAACGACCAAGGGAAGATGACCATAAGGTGGGGTGCCAATTTCATGAAGGGCTTGGGCCTTGGGCAGCCCACTTCAGTCCTGGGCAGGCTCTAAGGTTTCTTCTGATGTCCATCTTCCTGGCAGGCTGATGTAGTTGTCATCCTGGTCTTCAATGATGATGACTTCAAGATCCTTCTCATGCAATCCAAGATGGCACATTCAAGTATGACTGGGACTTCTTGAAGTTGTCCAATTATCACTCTGGCTGGGGTCCATCAGTATCTTGAGTCTTTCTTGTTGAACTAGACTGTTCTCATTTTAAGACTTACAGGACTCAAAATAATAAATGGCTCAACATGAGTTGACTCAACTTGACTCAATTGAACTGACCATATCCAAACCCTAATGGTATGGATGACTCTAAATACAGGACTCAAATATAGAAAGGCCCAAAATAGAACTCAAGGGCCAAAATACAGACTCAAGTGGGCTAAGCCCTTATTACAAAATTGGACTCAACTACTCAAAACATTACTCAAATAACCATAGAGGGTTGAGAAGCCTCTAACTTATTTTGGTACCTCTGGTGTCTGCACCAAGAGAATTAGGTCTTTGTGATCTTTTTTAGAATTTTGACCTAATTTCTTCAAGAATTAAGGAAAATTCATCTAGAGGACCTCCATCACCTATTTAAGTTAGATGCATACTTTTTCCTAGTGTTTTTCTAGGAATAGATACCTTTTCCCTGAGTTTTTAAACCATATTCTTTGGTTCTACTCGAGCTGACTTAAGCAGAAAAAACTCTTTGGCCAAGCCGACTCGAATAGCAGAAATACAAAAGGGCTGTAGAGCCCTAAAACCTTTTTTTCCTATTGTTTCCTGTTAAACTCAAGCCTGAGAGAGACCTTTCCTTTTTAACCCTAGGGACCACTCCAATCAACTCCATTTCCCTTAGATTCTAGATTTATGGCTCCCAAAAAGGCTGTATCACAAAGGAGGAAATGGATAGCTCCAAGCTCGGATTCAGCGGAAAGAAGAGCCAAGAGGTGACATGGTGAGCCGACTCCTCAAGAACCGCAAGCTCCACCTCCACCTCAGCGATAGATCATTCTAATGGACAATAGTCCTGTGACATCAGGTAGGAAAGTTGATTTTGCATTTCTAGAGCAACAACACTTCTATATTAGTGACTAGATAGCAGTACAAGGGTGGGAGTTCTTCAGTTCATTAGATGTTCCCACTTATCCCACTCTTGTTAGGACATTTTTTGAGAACCTGACATTTGGCACAAATCAGATTCTTTCTAATATGAAAGGTATTACCATCTCAGTGCATGAAGCAAGATTGAGTCGAGTTCTACTAATGCCTAGGACTGGAAAGTGTTATCTGAACATCAAAGACATGCAAGGTACTTTGAAAATTATTTTGGAAAGAAGAAATGTGAATGGCATCTCCAATGTGCATGCCAATTGACTGTCAGTTAAGATGCGCCTGCTGCATAACATCATCAATAGAGTTTTCTTGCCTAGGACAGGGCATTTTGATTGAGTGAGTGAGCGAGATCTTTTGTTTATACAATACATGATTGAGGGGGAGGCCCTTAATTTGCCGTTTATCATGATTTCACAAATTAGAGATGCCGCTCACAAGGCCAGAGCTTATTACTTTATGGGATGGCCTTCACCCTACTATTTCAGGACTATGGTGTTGATCTTTTTGGAGAGGACTGTAGACCCCTTTTGCATACTGACAGATATTCTGAAAAATCACTTCACAAAATGGGCTATCGTAGAGTTGAAGGTGAATGGGTGAAGAAAATGTCAGGACAAAGAGTAGTTCGTTTAGATGATGAAGAGGATGACATGCCTGAGGATGCTGAGACTGTTGAGTAGGCTGGAGATGACGAGGATGAGCATGATGATGAGGCTGGACCCTCAAAGCCAGCACCTACCACACCACCTCAATCAGTACCTTCAGAGCCCAGCACTGGTGGACAGCAACATGACTTTGAGCAGATGAGGATACTTAGAGATGATGTTTCTGCTCTCAAATAGATCTTCAGACAGTTTAAGCAGAGGTTCACTCTAGGATTGATCAGTTGTAGACAGAGGTCAGAGATGGTTTCAGTAGGATCCTAGCAGCTTTACATCTGAGTACTTTAGCTGGACCTTCTGTATCACTGGTCACACCCCACCTCCACCAAAAAATGATGATGGACAGGATTTTCACCCTACTGATCACAGGCTGATGTGCACCCTACAGATCACCATGTTATGGACATACCAGTGCCAGAGGCAGAGCAGCAAAAGCAGTGCATTTCTGATACTCCTGCCACATAGATTCTTTCAAGGACTAGTACTCTAGCTTTGTCTGATGCATTACTGATCAGAGAACTACACTACTTTCAGCTTCTGTTCCTGAGTCAGAACCACCTCCTTCAGCACCTATTCCAGAGCCTAGAGCTAGACCTAGAGTTAGAGATAGATCTAGAGCTCCTACTAGGACTTGAAATAGAGATCTTAGAACTCTTAGATCTTCCTTGACTAGGTCTTACTAGCTCCTCAATCATAATAAGATAGATAGAGTTTTAGAAAATTAGAATAAAAAAGCTAAATATTTGACATGGCTTTTTATCTTCCATTCATTGACTTTTGTAAAATGATATCAGAAATTTATAATTCAATTGATATTATCCCTTAAATATTAATGAAAAAAACTATGTATAATTATTTCAAACTAAAATGTTATAAATATGTTTTGCTCGTTACAAGTAGTTTTTTGAATATAAGATATTATGTTCAATGCCAAAATATCAAATTTATGAAAGGATATCATAATGTTATACAGGGATATCACATTACCATTTATAAACTTTTTAAGATATTATTTTTGCAGGGATATCATGTTTCATGCTGGGGTATTATAGTTTTTTAACTAGGAAATTATAATTTTTGAACTAAGGTGTTATAATTTTGTTTCAACATATATTTATCATCTTTTTTTAATGGTATATTATGACATTAAGAGTCATAATTCTGGCCACAGATAATAGGTAGTCCATATAGAATTGGTTAATACCTTTAGTTTCATAATTTTTATAGAGATGTCATAATTTTTGAGCTAGAATATTATAATTTTTGAACTAGGATGTCATAATCCTTTTTCGGTATATATTTATCTTGTTTTACCATCCATGGCATGTTATGATATTCAGGGAGTTATAATTCAAGCCACGGATGATAAGAAATCCCAATAGAAGGGGATAATACCTTTAGTTTCATATTTTCTATAGGGTATTATAAATTTTGAACTAGGGTGTTATAATTTTTGAGCTATGATATCATAAATTTTGAACTAAGATGTCATAATATTATTTTGGTATATATTTATCATCTTTTAATATCCCTGATATATTATGATATTCTAGGAGTCATAATTTAGGCTAAAAATGATAGAAAGTCATGTTAGAAGAGGTTAATACCTTTACTTTCATATTTTCTGTAAGGGTGTCATAATTTTTGAGCTAGGATATTATAATTTTTGAGCTAGGAAGTCATAATTTTTGAACTACGGTATCATAATTTTTGAACTATAACATCATAATCCTATTTTGACATATATTTATCATCTTTTACTATCCATAGTATGTGTTAACATTCTGAAAGTTATAATTTAGGCTATAAGTGATAGGTTGTACTAGTAGGAGGGGTTAATGCATTTAGTTTCATATTTTTTATAGAAGTATCATAATTTTTGAGCTAGGATATCATAATTTTTGAAATAAGATATTATAATCCAATTTTAACCTGAATTATATTCTTGTTTTTCTATGGCATGTTATGAAATTTTGGAGATTATAAATCAGGCCATAGATTATGCGAAGTCCTTGTAGGAGGGGTTAATTATATTAGTTTTATGTTTTGTACCAGGGTATCATGATTTTTGGATTAGAATGTCATAGTTTTTGAACTAGGATATCATAATCTTGTTTCAACATAAATTTATCATCATTTTCCATCTGTGATATATTATGACATTCTGAAAGTTATAATTCAAGTAAAAAATGATAGGTAGTCCTGGTAGGAGGGGTTAATACATTTAGTTTTATATTTTCTATAAGGATATCATAATTTTTTAACTAGGATATTATATTTCTATTTTAGCATATATTTATTATCTTTTTTTTAGTAGTGTATCATGATATTCTGAGGTCATAATTCAGGTCACAGGTGATAGGTAGTCTAAGTAGAAAGGGTTAATACCTTTAGTTTTATATTTTCTATAGAGATATCATAATTTTTGAGCTTGGATGTCATAATTTTTTAACTAAGATGTCATAATCCTGTTTCAAAATATATTTATTATCTTTGACCATCCATGGTATGTTATAACATTCTAGGAGTCATAATTCAAGTCATGGATGATAGGAAGTCTTATTATGAGGGGTTAATACTTTTAGTTTTATATTTTTTACAGGGGTGTCAAAATTTTTGAACTGGGGTATCATAATTTTTGAGATAGGATGTCATAATTTTTGAACTTGAATATTATAATCATTTTTGGCATATATTTATCATCTTTTACCATCTATAGCATATCTGACATTCTAGAAGTTATAATTCAGGTCATAAGTGATAAGTAGTGCTAGTAGGAGGGTAAAGGTCTTTAGTTTCATATTTTTTATAGGGATGTCATAATTTTTGAGCTATGATGTCATAATTTTTGAATTAAGATATCATAATTCTATTTTAGCCTGAATTGTATTCCTTTTTCTTCATGGCATATTATGACACTCTGGAGATCATATATCAAGCCATGGATTATATGAAGCTCTTGTAGGAGAGGTTAATACCTTCAAATTCATGTTTTGTATGAGGATATCATATTTTTTGAATTAGGATGTCACAGATTTTGAACTAAGATGTCATAATCCTATTTCAACATAAATTTATCATCATTTTCTATCTATGGCATGTTATGACATTCTAGAAGTTATAACTTTGGCCATAAGTGATAAATAGTCTTGTACGAGGGGTTAATGCATTTAGTTTCATGTTTTCTACAAGGATGTCATAATTTTTTAACCAGGATGTTATAATTTTATTTCAGTATATATTTATCATCTTTTTGTCTTAATGGTGTATCATGACATTTTGAGAGTCATAATTCAGGTTATAGGTGATAGGTAGGCCAAGAAGAAGGGATTAATGCCTTTAGTTTCATATTTTATAGGGATATCATAATTTTTGAGCTGGAATATTATAATTTTTTAATTAGGATGTCATAATCCTATTTTGGTATATATTTATCATCTTTTACCATCCATGGTATGTGATGATATTTTGAGAATTATAATTCAGTTCACAAGTGATAGGTAGTGCTGGTAGGAGGGGTTAATACATTTAGTTTCATATTTTCTATGGGGTATCATAATTTCTTAATTAGGGTGTTATAATTTTTGAACTATGATGTCATAATCTTGATGTAGCCTAAATTATCTTCTTTTCTTTTCGTAGCACATTATTATATTTTGGAAGACATAATTCAGGCCATGGATGATAAGAAGTCCTGTTAGAAGGGTTAATTCCTTTAGTTTCTTATTTCATGCTAGGGTCTGAAAATTTTGTAAATAGATGTCATAATTATATAAAGGGGTGTCATAAATTTATTTTCCCTAATATAGTCTTGGATGCCATAATTCAATACCCGAATTTACATGTTAAAACAATATAGTAAATTAGATATTGAATACATGCTATCATAAATTTCTTTAGATATTATAAATTTGTACAAGACTGTAGAAAAGTTTAGCATTTTATGCTCTCTCCTATATTAGTTGACTGCATACGAAAGCATCAGATTTATCTAAAAATAGATCGAAAGATGGTATAGTGTTTCAATTATTTATTGAGATACTTCCACTACTTAATAGGAAGTGTTTCTCTATCTTGTAAAAGGTCTTCTTTGATTTTGTACAGAAGGAGTGTCAATGGAAGCCTTATTCATATTTTTCCTTGACTTCTTTGACTTCTTCTCACCTCTACTCTTAATTCTATTCTCTCTTAGATGGCCTTTCTCAGCAATTTGTTCAGGATCTTGGGTTATAAGTTGTGTACTTGGCCAAGCTACACAATTAGTATCTATAGCTCATCTGAATAATAGTGCTAGATCATCCATCACTAAATTAAATATATCTTCAGACATGGAGGTTACCTTTGTAAGCTTCATTATCCAATGACTCATCAAAGCATTTCTACAATCAATAACATATCATATTTGATTAGGATTTCATGATATATAATAGTTTTCATAAACATAAAATAGGATATCTCAATTTAAATAATGTAACTATATATCAAGATTTTTAGATAGTTTATCACAAAATTGAATATTATAGTCAAAATCATCTAATTGGTATTTTAAGTCCTTGCATCATCTCTTCAAAAAGTACTTATTTAGAATACGAAATATATCACTTTGATGAAAGACCAATAACACATGCTTACACAAGCAATCCTTGAATTGAAAGGTTCAACATTGATATTTGACCTCCTCCAAATGGTTGTCGTGTGAATGACATAATTTTTATAATTTCCTTATTTATTTCATCAACTCAATTCTTTCAAATGACTTTATAGAATATACGGCATAGTTGTCAACTTCTTTAATTAATTTAATATTTGATGTAGCTATTTCAAGGACCTTATTTTAAAATTTTTTGAATATGCACCTTGTATATTTGATTGTTGCTTGTCTCTCAAAAGGTGATGATATCTTTAGGAAAACATTTATTTGCAACATTTTATTATCTTGCTCATTTTCTATCTCATATATTTTTTCTAAGACATCTTCTTACTTATCGATGAATTTCTTGAGTGTAGTCTTTGAATTTTCAAATCCATCAAAGAAGTGATTGATGCTCTCGCTCCTTCAAAAAGATGGTATGCCTGTACATGATTATGAAAAACAAAAAAAGCATTAAAAATCCAAAAGGAGTTTGAAATTTGTAAACATGCATATAAATAAAACATAATATCTTAGAAACCTACAAAGAATATATTCTTAAGGTTAACTGGAACCCATTTATCTCGACATTCATAAAGGTCATTTAACCAATCTTAGCCTTACAATCTTCATATTTCTCCATGAGTTGTGCCCACGTTTCCTCGAGAGCTTGTATCATAACTGTATCATATATCACCTTATCAAACTCAGCCATAAATATGGGATTGGTTATGCAAATGTAGCCAATATTTTCAAGAATCTTCTTCAATATATGCTAAAGATAAATCGATGTTGTGCATTAGAAAAAACCTTCCTAACAGCAACCTCGATTGCCTTATCTTGGTCGGTTATGATGGCATTAGGTGCTTGACCACCATTTATATCTAGTCATGATTGGAATATCTATTTAAATATCTCAGTCCTCTCATATAACAATAATGCACAATCAAGTAATGTGGATTGTCCATGATGGTTCACTCCAACAAAAGAATAAAATGGCATTTGATAGATATTTGTCAAATAGGTTAAGTCAAAGGTCAGTACATCATCAAAGTGCTTACCAATCCTGACCTTGGATGGGTCTAGAAGACAGTCTTGAGCTATCCATTATCATTAAGGTCTAAAGTATAAAAGAAATTTACATTTTTTACTTGCATTTATATGAAATGGATTATCATTGATAATGCATCTTTTTCTTTCAACTGACTCTAACATTCCCGATAGATAAAATTATGAGCATCATTCTTTGTAAAATCAATTACCTTCTATCCCCTTTCTGTCTTGCCATGGTAGAGTATATTTGAGTTGTAGGTATATACATGGCATATAAATACTATCTCTTTTTCTGGTGTGCTGATCCTCCTATGGGACCGTAGATAACCAACAGATGATATGGACAGTTCATGTTATGTTCTACAAAAATATTATTCAATATCTACTTACTATTTTTAAAATTTAGTTTTACTTTTATTGATACCTTATAATTAATTTTGCCAGTATCCTAAAATTCATGGAATTATCCATTTTCCTAGATTTTTCTTGCCTCCAACATACTAGGTATTTGAAGCATATTTCCTTGTTATTGTTGGACCAACTACACATGGTTGTAATTCCAAAACCAACTATTCTTACATATCCATTATACATCGTTTGCCAAATTGAACTTTATTCTAATGTAAGGATTAATAGAATCATTCTCTGCATTCGAGGTAATATAAGAAGGTGCATTCTTTTGAACAACACTAGCAACCTCATCCAATTGATCATGTTGGATATTTTTTAGATCTATAATTTTAACATCATCTATAGAAATATCTATACAAAATCAAAATTTGAAATCAATAGTCTTAGGTGACATTTTTTAAAATCATAATAATAGTACACATGTATTGGCTAAAATATGAGACTGAGAGTGTGATAATATGGCTCGGAGATAAAAATTTTTTGAAAATATGATATTTAAACTTATGATATCCTAGTTCAAAATTATGATATCCTAGTTAAAACATTATAATATCCTAGTATAAAATTATAAATTAGATATTTTGATCTTCCATACTAGGACTAATTCACTATCCTTTTCATAAATATGATACTTAGAGTAAAATTGTAGGGTTCCGGTGCAACGCAGCGGAAGGGTAATTTCAAAAATTGAAATTAATATGCACAAAAATCCTAAAACAGGAACTCCTTAATAAGACTAGAATGTATGAAGACAAACATTTCTATGCAAATTGAATTAGAATACCAACCTGTAATCGCTAATTCCAATTTATAAAGACTTAAAACTTGAAGATCAATGGGCTATTTGAATTCACCAGGCATCCAAGTGTCCACTCTCCGATGGTGATCCACACAGAGCAATGATCAAGAATACTATCTTCTTGTCCAATGGTTCCTCCTATTGAGTTCTTCTTCCTAGAACTCAATTCTTCGGATTATGGCTGGAATTCTTCCACACAAGAGGTTGCCTTCCTTTCTTTTATCTCTTCTCCTCCTTCCACTAAGACCTTGACCCTCTAAGACACTCTTGTCTTGAAGATAAGACTTTGTCCTAAGGAGATTTAGGCTTGTCTTAAATTGGAGGAGAAATTAAGACAAGAATGTCTTAATATAAGAAAGAAAGAACAAAATCATAACTCCTTCTTTCCTTTACCGTCGGAGACTTTCGCTCTTGTTCTTGTTAAGTAGCAGAGTTTCGACAGAGGTGTACTCTGTAAAGGAAACAGTGCAAGAACAAGAAAAGAGAGAAAGAGTCTTTAGGAGAGGAAGAAGAAAAAAAAAAATTACCGAGTTCTGATTTTCCTGACCCCTTAAATAGATCTCAGAGAGGCGCCCGCACAACTCTTCGTGAAAAACTTCTCACGTCCTTTCTCATTTTCTCACACCCCATCCTTCCTTCTCACGGCCTTCCGGATAAATCCCACGGCTTTTCTTAAATGAAAAATCACGATGTTTTTAAAAGAAAGGAGTCGCAACTTTTAATCTCCGAAGAGATGTTATTTCGCGCAACCGGGAAGCAACGGATGCTTTCCGCCTTTCTCAAAAAACATCAACCCTTGGATTCCAATCCAAGGGGGGACAATTGAGGCGCTAAAAGAGAGAAGGAAAAGCCGCCTCATATGAAACACCGGACTTTTTTACGGAGCGCACCAAGAGTCCATGCACCATGGACTCTTCCAAATGGCATGCCAAGAGTCCATTAGCGCATGGACTCTTGGCATTTTGGCATGAAAATGCTAAGGGGTGGGTGGGGGGGCTAGCCTAGATACATGGTTAGCCAATAGGGTTAGCCATAATCCCTATAACCTCAATTAGGATCTAATTAGATCCAATTAGAACCCAAATTGAACCAATCCAGAACCCTAATTTGAATCTAATTCGAATAGAAGCTAGGATTTGCAACACATGCTAGAGTGTCATCATGCAAAGATGATTTAATTACAAATTTAAATCCTTGATCAATTCTCTTAAGTGTGTGACCCATTGGGTTCCATATCTAGCCAGCAGTGGATTCGAATACAAGTTGACCTAATTTGATTAGAACTCTTTCTAATCGACTTAGGTCAAATCGGGCTTACCCGATTTTTATCAATTAGGACTCTTCCTAATAAATGATCATTAAATTTGATCAATCCACAAGACAAGATTGACGTCTAGCAACGTGTCATGTCTACCCGGAAGATATGGAAATTTTGGTGAAATACCAAAACTACCCTTCAGTAGAAAGTTACTGTACAATTAAATCCTTTGATCAGTCTGCACCCAAAATATAATTATAGATATGGATATATGTCAACCCAATATTATATCTGTTTCTAGCTCAATCTTATATTGATGATTCAATTATCTTGATATTAGAAACCATCTCTAATATCTTTACTTTGATCAAAGATTCCCTGAATCATCATCCGATTGATAACTAGCTAGATGCAATCTCCTCTTACTAAGAGTGATCGATTCCTTATTGACCTACTCATTACCTTCATATCCAATTCACCATTCCCAGTATCAATCCTGTGCATGACTCAGTGTCATGATTAGGATTGAACCAAAGCATGGGTTTATGTACATAAGGTACTTATGGCAGTCTCAGGTCAAAGGATTACTTGTACCACTCCCACTATGAGAACCTTCTATTGACATGTAGCTAAGACTCCATTAGATGTTCTCAAGTTGGATCATATCAGTGAACTCATTCTCTAATGAGCACCCACATCCTAGTATTAGTGTCATACACAAGTGACTGTGAGAGCAGTCATCCTCTCCAGTATACATGGGATGTGCTAGTCTTACCGAAAAAATCCTGATCCCCTACTCAGGGTTCCTTTGACTAGGAATATTTTAGATTAAGGTTTTAAGACTTTAGGTCTCACTGGTATGATCTCATCATAACCCTAAAATCATAGCCCTAATCTATGGGGTTCATCATATAATAATAAACACAGCGTATGATGAAAAATAATGCCTTTATTAAAATATTGTCAATTACAATGGTTTGGGAGATACAACATAGATTGGCTTGTAGGGCATATCCCTTTCAAAAATAATATGGTTATAAGATAACTTGAACATGAAACTTTATAAAAATATGACTACCTCAACATAAAGTAGGAAATGAAGGTGTTAATTCTCTATGCTAGGACTTTTTAACTATTCATTGGCTTGACTATGACTCCCAAAATATGATAATATGGTCAGGAGATAAAATGTTTTAAAAATATGAGATTTGAACTTATGACATCCCTTCACAAAAATTATGATATCTTAGTTCAAAAATTGTGATTTCCTGGCACAAAATGATAAATTAGATATTTTAGTAATCCGTACTAGCACTTTATAAGTATACATTATCTAAATATGATACCCAGAGTGTAATAATATAGTTCTAAGATAATTTGAGTATGAAAAACTTAGAAATATGACTATCTCGATATAAAATAAAAAATAAAGATTTTAGTCCTCTATACCAAGACTTTTCAACCATGCATTGGCTTGAATATGATTTCTAGAGTGTAATAATATGATCAAAAGACAAAACATTTCTAAAAATATGAGATTTGAACTTATGATATCCTAGTTCAAAAATTATGATATCCTAGTTAAAAAAATTAGGACACCTTGGTACAAAACCATAAACTAGATATTTTGATCCTTCGTACCAAGACTTCTTCATTATCTATTTTCTAAATATGATACCTAGAGTAAAAAAATATAGTTATGAGATAACTTGAATATAAAAATTTTTGAAAATATAACTACCTCGATACAAAATAGAAAACAAAATCTTTAATCCTTCATGCCAAGACTTTTTAATTATGCATTGGCTTAACTATGACTCCTAGAGTATGATAATATAGCCAGGAGATAAAAATTTTTTGAAAATATGAGATTTGAACTTATGATATTTTTTCATAAAAATTATGACATCCTAGTTCAAAATTATGATACCCTAATTCAAAAATTATGACATCTTGGTACAAGATGGTGAACTAAATATCTTGATAATCCATACCAAGACTTTTTAAATATACATTACCTAAATATAATACCTAGAGTATAATAATATGGTTAGAAACAACTTGAGTATAAAAATCTTAAAAATATGACTACCTTGGTACAAAACAAAAAATGAAGGCTTTAGTCCTCCATGATAGGACGTTTCAACCATAAATTGGCTTAAATATAATTTCTAGAATGTGATAATACATCCAGGGAGACATAATTTTATAAAAATATTAGATTTGAACTTATAACATTCTAGTTTAAAAACTATGACATCCTAGTTTAAAAATTATGATATCCTAGTTCAAAAATTATCACACCCTAGCATAAAAGAAAAAATTGAATATTTTCATTCTCCTATCAAGACTTCCCATCATCGGTTGGTTAAAATATAACTTCTAGGATATGATAATATAACATGGTGAGAACTTAACCTGAAATCATAGAATTGAACTTATAACACCCTTTCATAGAATAATGATATCATAGTTCAAAAATTATAATATCCTAGTATAAAATAGAAAATTGAGTTTTTTGATTCTTTATACCAAGACTTTTTTACTATCCATTGCCTAAAATGTGACTAAATAAAAAAAAGTTAATACTTTCGATATTCAAAATGTGACTGGGTTAAGTAATTTATGACATCCTGGAGTATTATATGGTTTCCTAATACATTAAATTTCTCTAACTACCAAAATAGTTGATGTAATAAAGGATCTAAAAAAAAATTAAATAATATTCTATGAAGGATTTTTACTTTCTATTGGGGATGATATTTTATCTTGAAGTTATAGAACAAGCCTTCAATTGCTTATTTTAACCTTGAACCAAAACTATTTCCTTATACCTAGTACTTAGAATACTTTGCAGAGTAAGGAAGAATCTTCTTCAGTATATGCTACCTAATACCTTAGACTTGAGATCTATAGTACTTTTTAGAGTGAGAAAGAATCTTATATCAACCTCCAAAAATTAATTCATTATATCAGACTTTCAGAATATATTTCAGAGCAAGGAAGAATCTCACTTCAATCTTAGACTGATTCCTTAAACCCGATACCTAGAATAGTTTTCAAAATGACAAAGAATTTTGCTAGAAGTTATAGGAAGAATATTTTAGAATTAGCAAAATATAAGTAAAATGGTGGAATAATGTATACCGGAGGGAAAGGGCATTTTGGTTCACTTAAAACTTTCAAAACAAGGCTAACTAAATCTTAATGCATGTCATGCTCAAAACAGTCACCACTTCCCTGCCATTAACACTTATCCCATCTTGTCCCGTTAAGCTAGGTTAGATTTGGGTGGACCAATAAGGAATCACGATGTGGGCCAGCTTAGATTTCCTGCACCACATATGGTGCATAAAGAATTTTCCATATTATATTTCTCAAAGATCCCATCTCTCCTAATTCCTAATCTATCTCTTCCCCTTTTTTATTTGTAGGTGATGGCGTTCCCAAATCTCCCTTCCCGGCCATCGCTCGTCATCTCTCATCATTACTTTTCATCAGTCAGCTCCTACTTCATGGCTATTCTCAAGTCATCACTTGTCGTCACATGGCTCCTTCCCCGCTCATCAGTGCTCAACTCCTTCCCTACTCCTCTGTCATTGCTCACCAGTTAATAAAGCCTTAGCTAGTGTCCCCACTCCTTAATTTGTCAGCATCACCTCAGCCACCGAATGCCGGTCGAAGCCACTAGCCATAGTTGATGAAGCCCAACTGCCTCCCCACCATCTCCTTCCCATTGCCTTCTTCCCACGGCCAGCTTGGTTCTCTTCCAAGCAAGGAAATAGGGTCTTTGGCCATGAAGAGCCTCCTTGCTTAAAAAAAATCTTTGGCCTGTTGCTTGAAGCCTAGTATGGAGCTAGCTTGGGCTCGGGAAGTAGGCTCAGAGATCGGGCCAAATTGGACTCAGGCCTTAAAAAATTGCCATTGTTTCTTTGACTATGCCTAGCCCAAATCTGGCCTAACCTATCCGATAAGCAAGTCTAGTGATACCATACAATAACAATTTTTACAGGGTCCACCATAGTGGAATGATACTATAATTAAAATATTTTAATGAAAAATGTCTTATAAAAATAATTTCTTTGATAACAATTGTAGAAATAATATTTTTGCAAAATGTTAGTCATATTGCACTTTCAGATCAATTGCCATGGCCTATGGCTGACCCTTGCAACTTAAGAAGAAGAAAAATCCAGCTACCTTGGTCGTTTAATCCTTTTATGTTATACCACTCTTTGATTGTTGAATTTACATGAAATATATCTTGTTAAAATGTGATTTTATCATAAGAATTTCATCAGATTAGCTTTTGTTATGATATAAAATATAGTAGTAATTGATCCAGATGGTTAATAGATTGTCTTGTTCTTTCATAATTTTTATAGCCATAAATAGAGTGATTCAATCATTTAAGCCATAAGATAAGAAATTTGGTGTTTGAGGACAAGAACAATCTATTTGGACTAAGTTTTTGAGCTGAACAGTGGTGAGCCACCTCACAGACTAACAAAATTTGTCAAAAAAATATTGGAATTATTATTGCAGAAATCTAGGTTGATGAGGTTGGTTTGAATTCGAGGTGGTGAGGCCTGCCAAATTTGAGGTAAAGTTGAGACTTGCAAAACAAGTCTCTGGCAAGAAGGTTTTTCGGTGGGAATTCTTCGATGTTCAAGTTAGTCCGAGCTCTAAATATAGGGTGAGAAAGTTGAACAGGAGAAAAAGGAGAATTTTGGAGGTTTCAAGGCTTACTTAGGATCCCCTTTTCTCCTCTATTTATAGGAGGAGAGTTATGGTGATTCACAGTATTATAACAACTACTTATTCAGTCTCAAGGATCAACCAGACCACTGACTATGCCACTGACTAAGGAGGAGATGGTGAGGACATCCATGGAAAAACAACTAGGCTCCAACTAAGAAGAAGATGACTATGGAAGAGATGACTAAACCGGCTACCATGCTAAGTAATTACAATATCTCATATTAATAAGCTGTAGATGACTCGACTCGACTAGCATAACATCCCTCTCCATGCGTCTATCGAGTAGTTCTACTCGAGCCCGACTAACTTCTAAGGTCGACTTAGTTGGGCATGCTAGGATATAATGCTAGGGTCTCTTTGTTGGTAACAAATATGTTGCCCTAGCACCAAAATTCACAACACCCTAGTAAGTGGCAGACACGGACCAGTTATCTTAATAAAGATCATGGGAGGATAAAATTTTAATAGATCTTGCCATTCTAATAAAAAGGTACCAACAGAAAAGATTCTAGGAGATAGGACCCAACACTTCAACAAAAAATTATTATCCATGTCTAAGAAAGCCACCACCTTAATAGTATTTAGTTATCCCGAGTAATTCTAAATAGATAAGAGAGGACCCCCATCAAGGCATGTTTTCACATCCCTCTCTCATGCTCGTTTAGTCTCTTCATCACTCTCATCTCTAGCTATTGTAGCCTATCTCTCTCTCACTGACTTGAGCATTGGAGGGTCTCCCGCTAGTCACCATCAATCAAGGCACTATTCTTGTAGGTCTCCCCTGCAAGATGCTGGGATCAACATCTCCTTCTATCAGAGAAGATCGAAAGATCCTCAGATGTCATTGGAGTTCCAATGGAGGGTGGTTTAACAGCAATAGATTGGTACACCAGGAAGGGGATTTCAAGAAGAAGACATCAAAACCTGGAGAGCATGGTAAGCACCTAAGATGCCTTCACTAGCCACACTGGGTGCTTTTTGTGTCATGGAGAGTTGCCCAAGTAGGAATGGAGCCACCTACTCCACCTACACTACTGGCAACCCAACAAGCAACCCAGCTAGTGACCCACTGAGACCTACTCACCACCTTGGTGTAACAGGTGCAAACATTGACCATGATAGTGTTGGGTTTGTAGCTGCAGCAGTATGTGGTGAGGCAGTAGTAATGGAAGGTTCCCACTATTGCTGCCACTCATCCTGATCATCAATCTCCCCAGGGAGAACATCGATCATGATTCCTCTCACCGTGATGAACAACCCTTTAGCATGAAGAGCAATGACAAGGAAGAGAGCAAAGGTAAGAAAAATGCTCCCTTTCTTTATCCGAATCTTCTTGAGAAGGATCCATTGATAGAGTTTCTTGGCTACTGGCAAGTCGATGGCTTGATGACTATAATTGCAAGCTATGGAAATCGACCACTAACTTGTAGATCATTTGGAGGGAAACAAAGCCCTAATAGGGTTCAACACATATCCTCCTCTCTCTTAATGGATCTCGAAGGAACTGTGATGTAGGACATGATGCAAGATCGCTGGCGAGCGTAGAAGTCACCAAGGATTAGGGTAGGTTTGGGGCTTGTGAGAAGATGATGGAGGCTAGGGCTTCGTTGGAGCTTTGGAGGCAGGGCACAGGAGGCTAAGGCAGCGAAGGGATCACATAGATACCCTTATGAATAATAGGGATTACACAGATACCCTTCACACAGAACAATAGGGATCACACAAATATCCTCACACAGTAAGCTGAGAAAACTCAAGAAATTTTATTAATCCATGGCATGAAAAATACAAGAGGAGGTGGGATATTTATAGATTCACCCAGGTTACATGACTAGAGGGTCAAGAAACCCTGACTTGAGGGCCAAGAAACCTCAAGCATTGGGCTTGGGCTAGGGTGCTGGGATGGGGCGGCTTTGACTGGGGTGCCATCTTCATGGGTTGGAGGGAGTGCTCCCTTGTGGGCTTGGCAGCATGAAAGGGCCCAGGTACCTGAAGTCCAGCTCTAGTTAGGGGGGCCTGGTGAATCTCCTGGTCTACTGACCTCCTCTTGAACATGACTTGAATGAAAACTACATGGACTCGATTGGACTTGACTGGACTAAAAATGACTGGACCTGACTAAGTGGACTCAATTAGATTCAGTTATCTCACTTTATTACAGGACTCAATTGGCTTACTTTTGTACAAGTGACTCAATACTAATGGACTCAAATAGACTCTCGGGTCTCCATTCCCCTGAAGTGGGGAGAACTCGACTCCGTCGAGTCAGGCTTAGCAAGGGCTTTGATGGGACCGAACCCAAGCATATCAAAAGACAAACCCATAAAATAGACACAATCAAATAAACCCAAATATACCCAAATAAACTTGGAATAAAGGGGAGGCTCTACTTTGAGAATTGTGTAACTCTGAAATGTGTGCAACTTTGAGATCCTTGCTTCACTATCTTTAGGTTACTTTGAGATCTGTGCACTTTGAGGAGCATGCACTTTGAGGAGCATGTAGCTTTCACATTCGTGTGCTTCCTTTTTCCATGGAACCATAGTGCTTCGAATAAAGGGAAAGGTCTTCTGGCCGGATCTCATTGACGGTGGTGGCGTGAATGGAAGAGAGACTATCGAAGATGACGAAGATGCTGGATGATGGCATGGCTGGTTGGCGAAAGGCTCTTCGGTGAGGTTCTTCAATCGGAAGGGAGGAGATGCCGTGGCAGGGGGTGAGGATGGATCCAGGGCTGGGGCTGTTCCATTTAGCTACAAGGGGCGATGGGGTTCCGATAGTGGCTGAGAGTCAAGACGGTGGCCGGAGATGAGCGAGATGGAGGGAGCAGCTGTGGATCTTCCAGATAAGAGGAAGGAGGTGGAGCCGAGGAGGTGGTGCGCTCGGGTTCGGGCGGTGCATTAATGATGGCGAACGGAGAGGTCGGTTGGGAGTAGGGGTTCAGGACGGTGCAAAAGTGGATGGCCTCGACAAGGAGGGAGCTCGGGGATGGACTCTGCGATGATCGTGGACCATGACAAGGTAGGGGATAGCGGAGGTGGCGAGGGTAGTGGTGGATGCAGTCTGGTTGGAGGCTTGGAAAGAGGTCGAGAGGATGTTGGGGAGGGGGAAGGAGTCAGATTCGTCGAATGCCATGTCACCCTCGAGGGGATGGACGCTGATGAGAGGGCACACAACAGTGATGTCGAGAGGGGGAGGAGGGGAGGCTACCATGGCCTGGGGCTCCTGCTTTTCTTCTCTGCCTTCTACATCTTGTGGCGGCGCCGACGGCAACGACAAGGGAGGTGATGTGGTGATGAAAATCGATGGTTCCGGTGATGTGGTGATGAAAATCGATGGTTCTGGTGATGATCCAGTAATGGCACGGCAGTGAGAAGATGGAGGTTGATGGTGAAGGCAGCAAGGATTTCAACAATGTCACTGGTAGCGATGGCGGAAAGTAGAGGTCGATCTTAAAGTCCTAGGCTTTCTCATGGACGAGGTGTTGGAAGGGAAGCTTGTGGATGAGGAGGGAATAGGGGAGGTAGGCGAAGTCGCAATGGAGGATGATGCGGGAAAAGGGAAGAGATGGGGATGAGGAAGCGTACCCTAATCCTCTGGCTCTGATACCAAATTGATGCGGGATGGGATGCGGGGATCGCTGGCGTGTGTAGAGTCACCAGGGATTAGGGTAGGTTCGGGCTTGTAAGAAGATGATGGTGGCTAGGGCTTCGTTGGAGCTTTGGAGGCAGGGCACAGGAGGCTGGGGCAGCGAAGGGATCACGCAGATACCCTTAGGAACAATAGGGATCACATAGATACCCTTTACACAAAACAATAGGGTTTACATTGATACCCTCACACAGTAAATCACACAGTAAGTTGAGAAAACTCAAGAAATTTTATTAATCCATGGCATGAAAGAAATACAAGAGGGGGTGGGTATTTATAGATTCACCTAGGTTACATGACTTGAGGGTCAAGAAATCCTGACTTGAGGGCCAAGAAACCTCAAGTGTTGGGCTTGGGCTAGGGTGCTGGGCTGGGGTGGCTTGGACTGTGGCACCATCTTCATGGTTGGAGGGAGTGCTCCCGTGTGGGCTTGGTGGCATGAAAGGGCCCAGGTGCCTGAAGTCCAGCTCTAGTTGGGAGGGCCTAGTGAATCTCCTGGTCTGTTGACCTCCTCTTGAACATGACTTGAATAAAAACTACATGGACTTGATTGGACTTGATTGGACTAAAATGACTGGACCTGACTAAGTGGACTCAACTGGACTCAGTTGTCTCACTTTATTACAGGACTCAATTGGCTCACTTTAGTATAAGTGACTCAATACTAATGGACTCAAATAGACTCTTGGGTCCCCATCAAATCGATTCCTACTTGGTTCAAATACCCTATCTAGAGCCCTATGACAGCACATCCGATTTGCTGGACCATCTAGAGAGCTACAAGACTTTCATGATGATTCAAGGTGCTAACGACACCTTACTCTGTCTTGCCTTCCCTGCCACTCTTCACAAGGCAACTCGAGTATAGTATTCTAGACTCGAGTTGAAGAGCATCCACTCCTTTAAATGTCTAAAGAGGCAAATCATGGATTACTTTAATACTAGTTGAAGTATGCCATTAGATCCTAACAATCTTTTCTTCCTCCACTAGTAGGAGGTAGAATCACAGAAAGACTATGTGGCCTGATTCAAGGTAGCCATGTTGGAAATCTACCATTTGGATGAGTTAGTGGCTATGTTGGCTATGAAAGAGGACTTCGCCCCTCTTGATTCACCTACTCGTTAGAGAAGACTTAACCCAAGTTTTATTCAAAGTTGCTGGTTCGTGCTCAAAAGTACATTTGCACGAAGGAGGGTGCTCTTACTCGATGGAAGTTGATGGGAAGCTGAAGAAGAAACAAGCTTAAGGAGAGCCAAGCAGGAGTTGCATCAGAAACCCAAGTCATCCCATCGATAGAGTCCTAGGCCTAGGAACTTGGTTATCAAGTTTGGTGACTACACTCCTCTCCTTGGCCCCAAAACTAAAACTCTCATGGAAATAAGAGGAGGGCAGTACTTGTGATAGGCATGTCCGCCAAAGCCTTCGACCTCTCATGATAAAATCAAGTACTGTCGATTTCACCGAGACTATGGCCATGATATCGAGGATTGCATCTAGTTGAAGAAAGAAAGTGAAGAGCTTGTTTGGCTTGGCTATCTGAAGAAGTACATCCATAGGAGCTTGGCCCGACAATCCTAGTTAGTAGCAAGCTCAGGCAGAGGTTGACAATCAACCGATGGCCAACCAAGTTCACATAATCTCTTGGAGGTAGAATGCTCTTTGAAAAGGTAGAGGAGAGAGGAGGAAGAAAATATAATTTACTTTTTAGACAAGGATCTAGTTAGGGTCCAGAACCACTATGATGATATTGTGGTCATATCTATGATAATAGCAAAGCATGATATAAAAAGAATTTTAATTGATAGTAGAAGCTCAACTGATGTCTTATTTTATAACACTTTTGTTTAGATGAATTAGTTTAAAAATTAATTGAAATAAGTTTCTATACCCTTAGTTGGCTTCTCTAGAAAATTGGTCAGGATCGAAAGAGAAATCACTCTTTCCGTTGCTGCAGGAACTCCATCCTGATAAAGTACTACCATTGTAACATTCATAGTTGTTCGGGTACCCTTAGCATATACATCATTCTTGGATGGCAAAGGTTAAATAAGTTAGATGGAGTTGTTTCAACCAAACACCTTCTCATCTACTTCCCAACAAAGAATGGAGTCAGAGAGATGCATGGAGACCAACAACTAGCCTAACAATGTTTCCTGATGTCAACTAAAGTATAGAAGGCTAGTGATGTACTAGTTAGGAGCAACTAGACTAGCGAGACTTAGAAAAATGGGAAGAACTAGCAAAACAACTACTTCCCTTTCCACTAAAAGATGATCCTTCCAAAATTGTGCAAATCAAAGATTTCTTGCTCGAGGAAGAACGGAGTTGACTATTAGAATTCCTACGGCACAATACTGATACTTTGCCTTGTCAGCATTAGACATGTCCAGAATCCATTTAGAGGTTATCTTTTATAAACTAAATACCAACCTAAAATACAAGTCAATTGGTAGAAGAAGAGGAGTTTTGCCCCTAAGAAATAGAAAATCATTGATGAAGAAGTTGACAAACTCTTAACTACTAGAATCATCCATGAAGCCCACTATCTCAATTGGTTATCCAATGTTGTCATGGTCAAGAAGGCTGGTGGAAAATGGAGAATCTAAATTGACTACATCGATCTGAGTAAGGCATGACCGAAAGATAGCTTTCCACTATTGAAGATCAATCAACTAGTTGACGCCACTTTCGGACATAAGTTGCTTATCTTCCTGGATGCCTTCTCAGGCTACAACAAGATCATGATGGCTCTCAAAGATAAGGAGAACACTACCTTTATAATTAAGAAAGGTATTTATTATTATAAAATAATATCTTTTAGTTTAAAAAATGCAGGGACCACCTACTAATGGCTAGTCAACAAGGTCTTCAAAGGACTAAAATGATCAAAATATGGAAGTCTATATTGATGATAAAGTCTTGAAGATACTGACCATATTAAAGACCTATAAGAAGCCTTCAATAACCTCTGCCAATACCAAATAAAGCTGAATTTGAGTAAGTGCACCTTCGACATTATCGCTAGCAAGTTTCTCAGATTTCTAATCACCAATCAAGGCATCGAAGTGAATCCAAGGAAGATTTAAGTGATCCTTGATATGTGGCATCCAACCTCTAAGAAGTATAACAACTAACGAGGTGCATCATAGCACTTAGTCAGTTCAGCTCGAAATTGGTTAAGCATTGCTTGCCTTTCTTGAAGGTATGTCACAAATGCACAAGTTCATGTGGACAGAATAATGCTAACAAGCTTTTGAAGAGCTGAAGAAGTTTATCATGTCTCTACCCTTGCCTTCCAAGCCTAAAGTTGGGGAGTAGCTTTATTTGTATCTCACCACATCGCTGGAAGCTATAAACTCTATGCTTATTTGGGTGGATGACAAAGGGGTCCAAAAACTTATTTACTATACCAGTTAAGTGCTCCACGATGGTAAAACTAGGTATTCCAAATATTAAAAATTATTTATGTACTAATCATATCTACACAATATCTCATGCCATAATTCTAAGCTCATTCAATCATCGTTTTAACTGACCAACCACTCAAAACTATCTTGCAATAGCTAGATACCTATAGGAGAATGATCAAATGGGCTATCAAGCTCAATAAGTTTGACATCTCTTACTACCCAACATCATCATTGAAGGTTTAAGTCCTAGCTAACTTTCTCATCGAGTGCACATTGTTAGATGACAAGATGGATGAAGAGCTTGTCGAGCAACTCAATCCAAAAATGACCTAGATTCTTCATGTAGGAAGGAAGAGCTTCAAATTCTCAAGGAAGCAGAGTTGGGTTAATTTTGACAAACTTGGAGGGAGTGGTCACCGAATATACACTATATTTTTTATTTAAATCAACCAACAACCAAGCCAAGTACAAAACTTTGCTAGCCATTTTGAGCTTGCTAAGGAACTTGGAGTGAAGAGCTTAAGAGTCTTCACTGACTTCCAGCTAGTAGCTGGTCATATAATTGATGAATATGGAGCCCGAGACCTGACTATGGCCAAGTACCTTGACAAAGTAAGGACCCTCACATTAGCACTCAAGTACTTTGGTGTATTCCATATTTTTTGGTGCGAGAATGCTCGATGGATGCACTCTTCAGGTTCACAATCTTAGTAGACAACTTCCTTGGACAAACTTATATTGAGTACTTGGAAGCTTTTAGCATCAATAAAACCAAGAAACTTCAATAGGTTACCCATGAGCTAAGCTGAATGGACCCACTCATCAAGTTCTTAACAGAAGGCACCTTGCTCGATGATTCCTTAGAGGCATAGAAGTTCAAGTGAAAATCTTTTGAATTTATGTTGCTAGATGGGTAACTCTATAAGAGGTCTTTCTCTTTACCCTTACTCAAGTGCTTGTAGCTTACTGAAGCTGATTACGTACTTCAAGAGATCCAAGAAAGAATTTGCAAAAATCATCTAGGGTTTATCCTTGGCCTACAAAGCTTTAAGACAGGGATACTACTAGCCTACCATGTAAAATGATGCCATGGATCTTATTCGGAGATGCGACCAGTGCCAATGGTATGCCAACATTTAGCAAAATCCAGCAAGTCAATTGGCTTAGATCTCTTCTTCCTAGCTCTTTGCCAAGTGAAGTATCGACTTACTCGGTCCATTTCTCTGAGCTACTAGTTAGCAGAAGTTTCTTATTATCGACATTGACTATACCAAATGGATAGAGGTAGAATTCTTGGTATACATTACCAAGAGCAAAGTCAAAAACTTCTTTTGGAAGTCCATCTTATGTCAATTCAGGCTCCCCTATGTTATCATCAACAATAATGATCGATAGTTCAATAATTGAGCATTCAAGGAGTTCTATGTCGAGTTTCACATCCAACATTGGTTTACCTCTCTCTATAGACACCCTCAATCCAATAGGGAAGCAAAAGTCACAAATCAAATAATCCTGTAAGGGCTCAAAACTATGCTAGATAAAGCCAAAGGTAGGTGGGTAGAGGAGTTACCCAGAGTGCTACGAGATACCAAATAACTCCTAAAGTACTAATGAATGAGTCTTCCTTCAACTTAAACTTTGGCATCAAAGTAGTAATCCTAGTTAAGATTGGACTACCGACTATGAGGATCGAGCACTATGACAAATTAAGCAACTCAACTGACTGAGGGCCAATCTCGATTTATTGAAGAAGACTCAGAATCAAGCCCACCTATGAATAACAATGTATCCACAATGAGTTGCTTGGCATTACAGTACCTGAGTAAAATCGAAGACTTTTTGCTCAAGAGATCATGTGCTATGGTGCACTAAAGTTTCAAAACTATTTAAACAAGGCAAGCTATCTCCTAATTAGGAAAGACCTGATCGAGTGTTTGAAGCCCTTTAATGAGGAGTTTACATAATTGAAGACCTTGATGGAATGACAATTCCTTAGACTTAGAAGCCAAAAATCTTTGGATGTATTACCAATGATGTATTAACACTTATTCGGCAATGAAATGGAAACTTCTTTCGGCAAAGTTCCTCAAATGCTTCATCTTGATGGTTTGCTAATGTTTGGTCACTTAACACGTAGCTGATAAAGATGATTGTGTTTTCACACCTCTCATCTTCCTTAAGCTCCTGACAACCCCCTGGTCACTTAACACCTGGCCAACAAAGATGGTTGCATTTCTACACCCTCCATCTCTCTCAGGCTCCTCATAGCCCACTAATCGATTAATATCTGGTTGACAAAGATGATCATGTTCCCACCTCTCATCTCTTGAGCTCACTATAGCCTTTCCACTAACTACAATCTAGCTAACAAAGAAGACCAACCACTGACTTGGTTGACTACACCCGACTAAGCCATGCCAACAGTCGATTGATACTCAGATACAAAGGTCCTAGGGAATTGATTAACATTCGATCATCAATAGAAGACCTACTACAATGTTAGTTGGACCATGGTGATACCCGCTGACTAATGACCATGTACTAACCATCTCGATGATTGACTAATGCTTGGTTGCCCAAAGGAAAAATGTCGACATGCTTAAGTGGTGGGTAATTGATAGGACATCAACAAGAAAAAAATATTTTTCAACTAATTCTCTTGATATTTTTTTTAGCTAAAATAGTATACTTAGGATTAATGAGAACCTTGGAATGAAGCCCACCAAATCCTTGAAGACAAAGACCAATTCACGAGCCGACTCATGAAAGAAGGCCGCCAGTCCCTTGAGTCGACTAAATCCAGATCAAGACCAACTTCAAGCATGCCCAAGTCAAAGCCCAAGCAAGTCAAGATACCACCTTTTGAAGCCCATGATGCCACCTCTTAGAAGCCTATTTTATTCTTCACATGGGAGATATTTTGGGATACATGAGAAACAACACATCAAGCATTTTGAGGGGAAGCATGGGACCACTCCTCACTCACCCAACAACCCCCAACCAACTTGCCAAGTGGGATACCACATCACAAGACACCTAGGGCTCCACATCAGCAATGTCAAAGCCACCTAGGTGCCACATAGCAAGTTGTTACAACCTCTTACCTAGAAGTTGTTTCTTGTTGCAACTATGTAACTAAAGAAGTTGGATTTAACTAGAAATGGTTAGCTAACCTTACCCCACCTCCCCTCCTCACTTTGGATGACCCCTAAGGCTATAAATAGGGTCCAAAGCTCCCCTTGTAAGGCATTCCATATATGAAATATTTTGAGAATTAATAAAGATTTTTTTCTTGTTGAGTTCTATCTTGAGTTCTTCTTGTATGGAGTGATTTAGTTCTTCTAGTTGGAGTGATTTAGTCCTTTAAGTTGGATTGTTTAAAATCATGTTTGAGAAGGGAGTGAGAGGTCCTTTGAGTGCTTGAAATGTGGAGTGCTCCTTGCTTGATCCAAGATCCAAGCATCATTCCTTGAAGGCACCGATTTCTACTTCCTTGTTTTCCCTTTATTCTTCTTCTTATTTCCATTCCAATTTTGAATTCTCCTTCCATGCCTAATCTCTGATTTGATGCAGATTTTCTCTGATTTTTCAAGTCCAAGATGAAGGTCTCCAAGCCAAGGATCATGGCCAAGGTGAGTCCTAAAGGTAGGGAGTGCTAGTCTTATAGTTTAGACCTCAATCCTTGAGTGAAGAGAGCTCTTTCTTCTACCAAATAATTAGCCATCATTATTGGCAGGAAAACTCTTCCTAAGCTTCATTAGATCTGATCATTTGAAGGTTAACTTTCCCTAGTATTGATGGTTTCCTTGCCATGAAGATCCTAATCTCTATTTTGAACTAGATCTACATTTCGGGTATTGTAATTTAGATCAACTAGTCTCCTTATGAAGATTCTTTTCTTGGATTAATTTAGACCATTTATTTGATAATTAATTACTCAAGTTTACTTGCTGGTTAGCTTGCTAACACTCTCCATTCATTATTTTATTTTCGTCCCCCATCAATTTTTTGCTATCAAGAGCTTAAGTTTCTACTAGGTCAAGTGTTTGATTGCTGAAATTTCTGTTCTAGTATTCACCCAAATTTTTCATGAATTTTAGTAATTTCTTTACATTGTAAAAAATCTACAAAAATACTTTTCTAGTACCTTAATATGTTAGGACTCGAAATTTAAAATTCAAAATAATATTTTCTATTTATTTCTGGATTTAAAAATATGAGTTCTTAGATCATTTCTAAAGTTCTATCTAGAATTCTGTTTCTTCCTTCCATTTTATTTAATTTTAAAAAAAAATATAAAAGCATTTTTTCTAAATTTTTAATTTTTAGATCTGAGATCTAGACTTCGATTTTTGTTATTTATCATCAGGTTTTTTAATTTTAGAAGGATCTAGAGTTAGAAATTAGAAATTTGAATTTAGGTTGTCAAGAGTTAGCTAAACTGCTGGAACCTTCTAGCATGTGCTTTCAAACTACCTTCTCAACCAAAATTCGTGTTAACCTAAAGTCAAAACTTTAAAATCTGAGAATTTTTATTTGAGTGTTAACCAAATCAATTTTATTTTAAATTTTTAGATTTTTCAAAAGATAAAATTTTGAATTTTTAAAACTAGCTAGTTGAAAGTTGTTCCCTGCTGAAATTTTTTACAACTAGCTTTCAAAATGAGTTTCTTAACCAAATTCCAGGAATTAAATTTTAGGATTTAGAATCTGGAATTTTGACTAAGGGATCTAACAATTCAAATTTTAATTTTAATTTTTTTTGAAATTTTAAGATTTTAATTTTGATTTTTTTTTAAAAACTAGTTGACTAGAAGTTGTTAGGGCTGAAACTATCTTGCAATAACTCTAACTTCTAAAATGAATTTTTAATCTTAATTCGAGATTTAAATTTTAAAATTTGATTTCTGAAATCTAGATTTCAAAATCTAAAATTTTCAATTTAATTTTTTAATTTTTTAATTTTTTTTTAAATTCGGGTTTGAATTACATGTTTGTGCTAATACTAGTTATCTAGTTGGTGAATTATTGTGCATCCATTCCTAAATCTAATTAAGGGCATTCAATCATAACATAAAGGAAGGAGGTCATTACCTTTCCTTAGCCTAAAACAATCACCCACATTTGCATTGACCTAAACCATAATTGAAATAGAGTAGGAACCTAGGGACACCCACAAGTTGGGTTCAAGTACAAGGCAAGACAAAGTATTATTTGAGTTTGTACTTATTCCTTAAAATTGGTGTCAAGGCAAGAGGTCAAATGGCAAACGCTTTAAGTGGACTTGCAATTTTTAATTAGGACCTCGCGAAAGCGAGGGAGCCTCCTACAACCCCACCTCTTACCTGGCCAGTGGACAGGGTAATTACATACTTAAGTAGTACCTAGTTAAGTCTTATATTTTGAACTTTTAGGTCTAGGAGCCCTAGAATTAGGTTTGTACTGTTTGTTTTGAAGCTCTATACCAATAGTCCCACACTCAATCTATTTTACCCATAGACCCTAATCTTGAATTCTTTTTGAAAACCCTGACTAAAAAGTTTGATACCATAAATGGGCAATTAGGATAAATGAGAAAGGAATTAGGTCAAGTGAAGGACCATGTTGGGACACTTGAAGAGACCCCAATGACCCCCACTGAACCTGAGTCACTTAGGTCAATTCCTCGAGGTCCAAGAGTCCATCATCATGAATTCACTATTGAATATAATTCAAGATGACTTCACCATGACTTTATAGAAGAAGCCCATAGGATCCATGCTGAGCCTGAATCACCTAGTTCACCTTCCCTTGGTCCAAAAGCCCAATGTCATGATCTCACCCCTGAGTATAACCCTGAATACCCCTACCAAGACTTTGTAGATCAGGAGGAAAGAGTCTTTAAGAGCAATCGACCCTATGCACCCACTTTCAATGAAAATTTAGATTTTGAAGTGTATGTCGATTGGGAAGAGAAAATGGATCAATACTTTGAAATTGATGAAATGTTGGAAGTAACGAAGTGTCAATTTGCCAAATCAAAGTTAGTCTGACATGCTAAAGCATATTAAGAAGAAGTTGAGCGAAAATGTTATTATAGTGGGGATAAAATAAATACTTGGAGAGAAATGAAGAGTAAACTGAGGGAAAAGTACCTAGATAAATATTACGAGCAAAAACTTTTAGACCAATAGTACAAATTGAGACAAGATGATACACTTGTATTTGATTATATTACCAAATTCAATAAGTATGAGGGAGATGAAGAAGAGACCAAACATATAGAAAAACTAGAGAAAAATCTCCTAAACCTATTGAAGAATTTAAGGATGAAATAGAATCAAAGTCTTGTCCAAATGAAGGGCTAAAAAGAGAAAATCCTAAACCCGTTGAAGAACTTAAGGAAGAAGTTTATGAAGCTGGGTCTAACCTTATGGATGAATATGATCAAGAACAATTATTTGAAGATAAAATAATTACCCAGCCTAAAGAAATCAACAACGGGGATGATCAAAATGAGATACAAGAACAAAGCCATGAAGAACAATTCGAGGAGATAATAGAGGACCTGGAATTAATCACTGTTGAGGATTTATATCTAGAGATTAATGAAGGATCACCTAATGGGGTATTGACCATCAAAGAAAATCTAGAACCAAGTTCAAAGGATCAACCCTAAGAAATTATGGAACCTGCAAAAGAATTTAACATGAAGATTATAAGTGAAGAGATGGTAGGAATTGAAAGATGGAAGTGTAAGAGAAGGAAGATAGAAATTGAATTCCCTGATAATTGCCCAAAGCCTGGTTCACCCTTCTGGAACATCCCCAATCCTAATCCACCTAGCTGGGACATCCACCATACAATTGATCAAGTCCCAGTAATATTCAATATTTACTTTTGGAAGACATTATGGCATTTATTAGGCACCAAACTAAGATTCACTACCACCTAACTAAAGTTGTGTGCCAGAGTTTTCAAAGCCATTTAGGGGAATATTGGAAATTAGGAACTTTTGTTTCCTAGCCCAACAATAAAGTTTAGTTCATAGATAATAAAGTCCATTAGAGCTTGTTTTGTTTTGGAGTCATTTATGTTTTGTCGTTTGATGTCATTTGTCCTTTCTATGCATAAGTTTCCATGACTACGAGAGTCATATGCATGCATGATTAGTAAAAAATTTGAGTAATGAAATTAACAAGCATATGATCAACTCACATAAAAGAGCCAAAGAATTTCTAGAAGGAGACTATATCATGGTAAGGCCAAACCTGAACAATTATATGCCCATGGTGTAGGTCATTTTCAAAATAGTAAGGAGAATTTGGATCTAATATGTGATAGATTGACCATCCGACTTTGGTATCAGTTCTACTTTCAATAATTCAAATCTAGGAGGTTAAAGGAACCAACAATAATACCTAGTGAGCCTTTCGAGCCTGATTCTATTTTTGAGAGTGAGCCAATCCATGAGTGTCCACCAGCCAAGTTACTAAAGCAGTAAGATAGGATTGAGTGAATCTTAGATAATAAGACTATCACTACCCGAAACAGGGACTATCAATGCTACTAGGTTCATTGGCAAGGATGCCCTAATTTTGAAGACTTATGGATTACTTGAGAAGACCTACAAAGAATCGACCAGACCTACTAGAGTATTACCAAAGTTAGAATGATTCCTACTCGACGGAGTCGAGCTCTTTTCTACCATGGGAGAATTGATGGGACATCAACAAGAAAAAAATATTTTTCAACTAATTCTCTTGATATTTTTTTCAGCTAAAATAGTGTACTTAGGATTAATGAGAACCTTGGAATGAAGCCCACCAAACCCTTGAAGACAAAGACCAATTCATGAGCCGACTCATGAAAGAAGGCCGCCAGTCCCTTGAGTCGACTCAATCTAGATCAAGACCAACTTCAAGCACGCCCAAGTCAAAGCCCAAGCAAGTCAAGATACCACCTTTTGAAGCCCATGATGCCACCTCTTAGAAGCCTATTTTATTCTTCACATGGGACACATTTTGGGATACATGAGAAACAACACATGGGACACATTTTGGGATACATGAGAAACAACACATTAAGCATTTTGAGGGAAAGCATGGGACCACTCACTCACCCAACAACCCCCCAACCAACTTTCCAAGTGGGATGCCACATCACATGATACCTAGGGCTCCACATCAGCAATGTCAAAGCCACCTAGGTGCCACATAGCAAGTTGTTACAACCTCTTACCTAGAAGTTATTTCTTGTTGCAACTATGTAACCAAAGGAGTTGGATTTAACTAGAAATAGTTAGCTAACCTTACCCCACCTCCCCTCCACACTTTGGATGACCCCTAAGGCTATAAATAGGGTCCAAAGCTCTCCTTGTAAGGCATTCCATGTATGAAATATTTTGAGAATTAATGAAGATTTTTTTCTTGTTGAGTTCTATCTTGAGTTCTTCTTGTATGGAGTGATTTAGTTCTTCTAGTTGGAGTGATTTAGTCTTTTAAGTTGGAGTGTTTAAATTCATGTTTGAGAAGGGAGTGAGAGGTCCTTTGAGTGCTTGAAAGGTGGAGTGCTCCTTGCTTGATCCAAGATCCAAGCATCAATCCTTGAAGGCACCGATTTCTACCTCCTTGTTTTCACTTTCTTCTTCTTCCTTATTTCCATTCCAATTTTGAATTCTCCTTCCATGCCTAATCTCTGATTTGATGCAGGTTTTCTCTGATTTTCCAAGTCCAAGATGAAGGTCTCCAAGCCAAGGATCATGGCCAAGGTGAGTCCTTAAGGTAGGGAGTGCTAGTCTTATGTTTAGACCTCAATCCTTGAGTGAAGAGAGCTCCTTCTTTCACTAAATAAAGCCATCATTGTTGGTAGGAAAATTCTTCCTAAGCTTCATTAGATCTGATCATTTGAAGGTTAACTTGCCCTAGTAGTGATGGTTTCCTTGCCATGAAGATCATAATCTCTATTTTGAACTAGATCTACATTTCAGGTATTGTAATTTAGATCAACTAGTCTCCTTATGAAGATTCTTTTCTTGGATTAATTTAGACCATTTATTTGATAATTAATTGCTCAAGTTTGCTTGCTGGTTAGCTTGCTAACACTCTCCATTCATCATTTTATTTTCGTCCCCCATCAGTAATTCTCTATAATTGGATGAAAAAGATGCCAAGTTCCTTAGTAAGAGGTCCTATTCCTATGTTCGGGGGTTAACATATAAGCTATGATGACTAACTTCCTAGCCAACTAAAAGACCTTAGCAAATTTCATTAAGACTAACTACTTTATCAAGTTTGAAGAGTATAGTTAGTTAGCTAAAGCTATTATCCCGGTCAAGAGACTTGGCAAACATTCATCCATAATCGCAGAGAAGCATGTAAATACAAGTGCTGAGAAAGAAATTTTTATTGATATGAAAGTTCTTGCAATAGACAGACCAAGTCCGTGAATGTATTTACAAGAGTCAAGCCAAGTCCAAAGAAATGAAAAATTACAAAAGATAAAGATACAAGTCTACTTTTCATTGCCAATGGCTTCCCAAGCCTAATGCCCATCCTTTATTATCGATAGCTTCCCATGCACGATCAATAGGCTCAAGGCTTGTCCTTCAAGGTAACAAGCTTGAGGCTTGTCCTTCAAGGGAGGAGCTTGGCCAATGAAGAAGACCAGGCAAACTACCAAAGGATATTATAAGAGAATTTCCACCTACTATGTGTTGGTGGAACTACCTCCAAGGATACCTTTGGTTTCCTTCTTCTTCCTCCAAGAACACCTTCGGTTTCTACTTGATGCTTCTTCTAAACCATCTACCTTTTTTTTGTTGGAATCCATGCCTTCTTTGGACATTTTGGCAAGCTGCATCGAGACTCTACCCAACTAAAGATGACTATGCCAGAGTGCTTCGCCGAACTGCCAGGACTAAAGCTCTTGTAAAAATGGTAGGGGGGTTCCTATTTATACCCTTCTCCAAGCTACCAAACCCTTAAATGTGGTACAATTTGAGAGGAGGAACTGGGCAGCTACTTGGGAATGTTGGCCTAATAACTCCAATCCCCGGGACTAGTGCAGGTAGTTGGAAGTTAAACATTATCTACCACGTGGCAGACTTGATCAACCAAGAGAGGTGGTCATTAAAGCAATAAATAGATTATTCTTTCAAGCACAACTCATTTTCCAATGAGATAGCAAGCTCGAGGGGAATGGTCAACTTGCCCAGTCAATGCAAGGAATGACCAAATAACTTGAGCAACATATCATCAAGAATTCTACACCAATCAAACAACCTCGAGACGATTGTCTAATAACCAAAATGAGTGTTGATATAATAGAGCAACAACTAACTTTATATAGTTTAGTTTTAAGTAATCACTGACTTTTTACAATCCTATTTCAAGCAACAACCAACTTCTATAATCTAGTTTCAAGTAACAACTGACTTTCTATAGTCTATCAAATAACCAGCTCTATTCTATTTGCTAGTATGTTGCTTAGATCCAGCTCAAGATAGGCCTGAGCAACCTTATCTTTGTAGTCTTCAAAGCCAATAATGTATGCATTTGCTTTAGTTTTGATAACATCTTGTTCGAAGTCGACTGACTTCTTGTACTCCTCAACCACCTGAATAGTAATAGACATGGCTTGTTCTTCAACCTCCTTGATCTTCTCATTGGCCAGGTAGAGAAGATCTTTGGTCTAAGCATGCCGAGATTCCACCTTGATAGTGCATGCTCACTCCATGATGAATATCTCTTCTTTCTTTTCTACTTGAGCCTCCAACTCCCGAATATCAATGCCTCAAGACTCTTGGAGGGTGGCCAACCCCTCCTTCAACTTAAGCTCCCACTCTCCTGCGGTGTTAAGGAGTCTCTCAAAGCTCACCATGTGAGACTTTGCCTCCTTCACTTGAGAGAGCTAGGAGCCACTGAGCTTAGCATATTTGTCAAGCCTCCATGAATTACCAACATATGATGAAGGAGCTACATGCAGAGAAAAACTCACAATCAGTTGGTCGCTAAAAGATGTTACTCGGTGAGAAAGAAAGGAATAAGAAATAAAAAAACTACCCCAACCATAGTCCAAAAAAATCTAGACACTATTTTTTCCAAAGAGCAGGACTTTCACTTAACATCCCAAGGAAAGAAAATCAGCTTCACCAACTCCTGCAGCACTCGAGGGTCGTGTAGGGTAGAGTCGGCATTTTTGACGAATAGTTGATGGATGAATCAGTCACCTTGTCTAACATAGGTGATGGAAGAGCCACTCTCGAGGAGTCAGAGGTGCTCTCCTTCGAGAAGTCTCAACCCCCACCTGGGTCAAAGAAGTTAAACCTATCACTACTTTCGGAGGTGCGCTTGTTGTTGATCCTTCGAGAAGCCATGACTGGATGACTTGAAATGCTGCCTGGGAAGTCGTTGGGGGGGTAGTTATGATCTCCACTTCCTCATCGCCCACAGGGGCAACGGGGGAGGCTCTTTGTGAAACATCTCTTGGTTGGGATGCCAGCACCTTCACAGTAATAGAGGGGCCCCAATCGAGGGCCTCGGGCATGGTCACTTCCTGATAGCCTTCTTCTTATGCTTGTCTTCTCAACCTAGCCAAAAATCAAAGTGTAAGAAGAAAAGAAGATGCTCAAGAATTACTTACCGAGTAAGTTTACCAGACTTAACTTGGCATCAAAGAGATTTTCTTCGAAGAGGAGTTCCCATTGAGGGGGAACCTCCACATTGAATAATATAAAAAAAAATCTTCTTCGTCTAGATGAAGAATTCGGTTGATCATATTTAGGGATAGATTTAGCTCTCTCCAAATCCAATGTGTCCCCCAGGGTTAGTCGGATGTGATGAAGAAAAACCTACTCTTCCAGTTGTGGGTGGAAGAAGGTAGGCCAAAAATGAAGGCTAGCTTGTGGTGAGAGCAAATGAACCTCCAGTCTCTTGCCTTGGAATGCTTTTTCAGCATGAAAAATGCCCAAAACAAAGACACTCAGGACTGGATGTCGAGAAAGTGGTAGAAGACAACAAAAGAAGTCAAGATGCAAAAGGAGTTAGGTGTGAGCTGAACACGGATGACCTAATAAAGTTTAAGAATGTTCAAGTTAAAAGGATAGATAGGAAACCGAAGACCACTCCAAAGAAACTCTTCATACATAGCCAGCCAGTTAATCAGACTAGAGATTACTTGGTCCTTTGATCCTAGGGCATGGATGTGATAAGTACTTAAGAACTTGTACTTATCACAAAGCTCGAGAATATCAGCCTTGGTCATTGTAGAGACCTCGATCATCGAGCTAGTTGGAACAATCTAGGGTTACTAGGATGCTTGGCCAAAAGACTTCCTTGGAGGTGGTGAATTTTGACCTCCTCTGAGCTCTCAGAACTCCCCTTATCTAAAGATGACTCTCAAGATCCTTGCAGTCTAGAGACATTACTCATCAAGTAACTTTTGTCCTTGGTGGAAGACATTTTCCAAGAAAGCAAGGAATAGGTCAAAGAAAAGAGGAATAAAATAGAGAGAAAATTTGAAGGAAAATCCTTCACCCAAGAACTAGATAAAGGCTGGAAGAGTAGGACGACTCGACAAAGAAAAAAGACCCTATAGAAGCCCTAATAGAAGATTTTGGAGAAGAAGCGAGGGAGAAAAGCAAAGTGAGAATACTAAAATGAAATACCAATCTAGGGACACTTGGATATCGAAGAGTTGGAGTCAAGGTCTTTTTTCTTCCTTCTACCATCTCTCTTCTCCTCTGCAAGTCTAGGATCCCTACAACCATGGTAGGAAAGCCTTATTTATACCCAATTAAACGGTTGGGATCAAAGCCCAAAATGGCTAAGAGCACCAGATCTCGACACGTGACTCACTCACAGCCAAGTAGCATCATGCTACTTTGAAATTATCAATGGTTGATTAACTCTCACAACTAGGACCTATGCAAATAATTTAAAGGTTACAACTGTCAAGCCACATGGCACAACCCCATTGGCTAAAAAAGATTGGTCAAATCATAACTATTCAGGAAGTTATTGCATAGTCCTTTTGGGTGTTGTGCCAATAATTTTCTCTTTCCCCATGGTTAGGTGACAAAAAAGTTGGCGATGGTTTTCAAGGGCCAATGAGTACTCGAATAGCAAAATGATCTGCTCGACTCTTGTGGTTGAATAAGTACTCCCCTCGTCCAGAAATGATAAAGCTCAGAGAAGTCACTCAACATTATTCTGGACTTGAGAGTAAGGAGCAACTATTATGACAAATGCTTACTAGGCCTCGAGGATCAACCGGACCATTACTATGCCATCGACTAAGGAGGAGATGGTGAGGACATCCATGTGGAAAAAACTAGGCTACCGACTAAGGAGAAGACAACTATGGAGGAGACAACTAAATCAGCTACTATGCCAAGTAACTATAACATCCCAGATTAAGAAGCTATAAATGACTCAAGCCTAACTGGCATACCATCTTTCTCTCTGCATCTACTGAGTAACTACTCATACCTCACTAACTTCAAAGGTGGACTTGGTAGGCACACTAGGATACAATGCCAGGGTCCCTTTGTCAGTGACAAATATGTTGCCTTGGCACCAAAATCCATGACACCCTAGCAAGTGGCGGACATCGACCGGCTATCCCAATAGAGATCATGGGAAATAAAATCTCAACAGATCTTACCATCCTAATGGAAAGGTGCTGATAGAAAAGATTCTAAGGGATGGGATCCCAACACCTCAATGAAATCTATTAACCTTGTCAGGAGAGGCTACCTTCCTAACAACATTCAGTTACCTCGAGTAACTCTATAAATAGGTAAGAGGAGACCCCCGACCAAGTATGTTTTCATACCTCTCTCTTATGTTTATTCAGTCTCTCCATCTCTCTCAGCTCCAGCACTATAGCCCATCTATCTCTCTCTTGCTAGAATGTCAGAGGGTCCTCCTCCAGCCACCACTAGTCAAGGAACTATTCTTGTAAGTCTTCCTATAAGATGCTAGGAGTAGCACCTCATTCCACTAGAGATGACCTAGAGATCCTCAAGCATCACTGGAGTTCTAATAGAGGGTGATTTGATGGTAACACATGACATGACCATTAGCCAATTTTGCAAATAGCATGAGGATCATGCTAGTGGGGATCTCACTCAGCATTTGCAATGTAAAGTTGCTCAGTGGTTGTCTTATTTGTAGTCAGTAGAATCTGGATAATTGTACCTAGTTATTTGGAGCTCGAATATTTGGAAAGAGATTACTTACCAAAAATGATGACCTTGCTGAATTGGGCTTCGATCCTTGATCAGCTCTAGGTCGGTTGTGGCTGGCTCTTTCTTACCTCGAACAAAACCAAGGTCTAGCCCAGTTGAGCCCAAGATGAAGCGGTATAACTGACTCCTCTTCAGATGATCTTAGGGATAGATTCCTCCTCTTCAGATGAGCTTAAGGCTCTCCTCATCTTTGGATGAGCTCAGGACTAGATTCCTATTCTTCAAATTAGTTCAAGGCTCTGCTCATCTTCAAATGAGCTCAGATCTCTACTCATCTTCGAATGAGCTCAAGGCTCACTTCATCTTCAAATAAGCTCTAGGATCTCCTCAATTTTGAATGAGCTCAGGACTCTTCTCATCTTTGGATGAGCTTAGGATTCTCCGCATCCCTGGATGAGCTCAGGACTCTCCTTATCTTTGGATGAGCTCAGGACTCTCCTTATCTTTGGATGAGCTCAGGACTCTCCTTATCTTTGGATGAGCTCATGACTATCCTCATCTTCAGATGAGCTCAAGAATCTCTTCATCCTTAGATAGCTTAGGTTAGCCATTCCCGACCTCAAGGCACTTCGGCTATGGCTGAGGTTGAGACCCATAACACAGCTAACCCTTAAACACCTTGGCTAAATCTATGGTCCAAGTTAGCCAAGGTCAGGATGAATACCCACAATACTTGCCTCCCACTCTTGAGTCTGAGTTCAAGTGGAGATTGGGTGAAGAGAATAAAACTTTGAGGCTAAGGTTGCTTCGTCATGCAATGAATCCACATCGGTGATTGAATCCATGGTGTGACTACTAGACACCACATGGATGTTTTCCATCAATCCAATTGCTTTGCTTCTTGATCTGGGCCATTGGTGACAAGGATCCATGTAAGGTCAGCTTCCTCTAACTTAGTGTAATTTTTTTTTATCAATACAAATATGTTTATCTTTTTGACCTTCATCCTTTGAATGGTTGCTTGTATTTCATCATCAACTTGTAATAAGATTGCATAGGACTTTACAATGGCCACATATGACTTTGGCATATAATGAGCTCCTAATGTTCTAGACATTTCCAAGACTTTGACCTAGCTTGGGTGAGTGGCATGTACCATAGCTTCCTCCAAGTTATGGAAATTGATATTTTGTCAGCTTGACCACAGACAAAGAGTCCAGTTGAAAGTATCTTGCCAACTTAGGCCTAGGTCCAGTATTTACAAGGTATTTGCTTAAGTTGTCTAAGGACAAAGAGCACCAATTGGTTGCTGATTAGGTCTTGAGAAAATTATCCTCTTTATTCAATCATTTGGGCCACTGCTCACCTCGCATGAGGATGAGAACTAATGGTTAGCTGATTGCACGAGGTTCCTGAATGTTTTGCCCCTTCCTCATTCTTTTGGGAATCTGCTTGACTAACATGAGGATGATAAGCACCAATTATTTAATTGCATGAGATCCCTAAAGGGTTAGCCCCTTCACTCATTCCTTTAAACCTCTGTTCTACTTACACATGGATGAGAAGCACCAGTTGGTCAATTGCATGAGGTCCCTAAAGGGTTAGTGCTTTCGTTTATTCTTTTGGGCCTCTATTCAACTCATATAAGGATGAGGAGCACCATATTAGGACCTGGTACCACTTCGATACTAGTCATGGACCATTCTCTTGCATGGGAGCCTAGGTATCAAACTAGAAAATCAAGAAAAAAAAGGAAAACCCAAACCTGATTGGAAACTCCTTTAATCTATTTTAGCAGAATTCTACATAACACATCTCTTGTGATCCAAGACACCGTGCACCTTTCTCGAGATCCAAAATATCATGAAACTCTACTAGATGGGAACCCCCTCATGCTGCTACAACCCTAGCAAACTATTTTGGGATGTTGAAAAGGGATTAGGATGGAAATTAACCTAACATGCTGAACATGTCCAGCATAGATCTATGCAAAACTCTATTCTATGACCAGTAACCTGCCGATTATGCTAGCACTCCTCCGAAGGTCCTTTGGATGAGCAATCAAAATAGTAACAACCTTTGATTGATCCCTCGCTGTTTTGATGACACCCCAAAAAGAGTTTCATGGAGAGAGATAGAGACCTAAGAATAGGGACCTCTCGGCACCCAAAATAGATTACCTGAAATCTATTTTGGACATCTCTTCTTCTTCTTGTTGGCTTGATCTTATGATGTTAGGAGAGAGGAAGAGAGAGGGGAGAGAGAGGGACTTAGAGAGAATAGGGATTTTATTAATTCCTTAATAATAGGTTTAGTGAGGTGCCCTATTATAGGACAAATGGCTCTCCTAATCCAAATAGGACTAGTAATATAAACCTAAACCCAAACTCAAATTCTTCCAAAACTAATCCAATTAGGAGAGCACTCATCCAAGTCCATGTATACCCATAACTTGACCCACTTTCTTACCTAGTTGGATCTAAACTCGATCCAACATGGATTAGCCCCCTCATGACCTAAAATCCTGGATTTCGAGCCTATGGAGGCTAAATTTCCATCCAAGAACCAAATCCATCCTAGCCTTAGGACCCAAACCTATCCTAGAATCCTGGAGTGAAGCCCATGGCTCCTCTCCTAGTCTCACAAGGCTTGAAAGCACCACATCAATTCTTATAATCTCCACCTTGATGCTTCCAAACCTTTTTAAGTATGGTCATCGCTATCATAGGAGGTCAAAAATAAAACATACTCACTAGTATAACTAGTGATGAGTCATGATCGTATCCTTGAGGATCAAAGATAATTACTTTATAAAAAGATAAAGAAAAAAATAAATATTTAAATGTTAGAAGATAGATGATGATTTAATGAAAACTAATCACATAAATTAACTATGAGATCAAGGAATTTAAATGATAAAAAGATGTCTTCAGGTTTTCAGATAATCATAAACATAAAATATGCAATTATTCTAATCTAAACAATCAAAGTTCATAATTATATTGAAATCTTTCAAACTAACTCTTAATATATATTATCTTGCTAAGTACGAACTATATCTTATCAGGATCATGATCTGTCCCACAAGTATAGGCAATCCAATGCTTAGTTGAAAAGATCCCAATAAGACATGTAAATAAAAATCCTAAAATTAATTATCTATATTGAGCATGACCATATTTTATCAAGATCTTGATCCATCCTACTTAGGTAATCAATTTAGGAGATCAAACATAAAAGAATTGAAAAGAGAATTGAAAGTATTTATTCAACTGTATAGAAGAGAAGACAATTACAAATTTAATGGAAGGATCCCTATACTTCCTTATACATTGTACCTCAATCGAGCATGGATCCTGGATATGTCTTCCTGGAGATTCGGGACTCTATTGTAGCACCTCATCTCCTGAAGAATCTCTTTTCTCTATTCCTCTCACTCTCTCTCAAAACCTAAACTATTTATAGGAAAAAAATAAAAATAAATCTTTATTGGTGGAATTGATGATCCCAAGTAGAAGTATAGAAGCCTTTTTATAGGGATTTAATAGGGAAGAGATTTTTATGATTTTCGGTGTGGGACTAAATAAAAGAATCAAAATGGTGGCTAAGATTTAGCTTTACAAGACTCAATGGTAAGATATGAATATGCCCAATCCTAGTAGCATTAGGCTTTGGCCCCCCATTTTGACTGGTGTTTGACTGGTCAACATCTTTCTAGCTCTTGGATCTGGATCAAAGGTTTAGAAATCAGACAAAATCATAGGCCATTGATTACTTTAAGATTTGTGTACCTTCTCATTCCATTGGTTGCTATTGCTTGAACACGCTGGCATCTCCTCCATGGGTTGAAGCTGCCACCGCCAGGACCATGCTAGAGCCTTACTGGACTCGCCCGCATGCTGCCAAGACCCTGTCGAAGATGGGCTAAGAGAAGACAATGATGGAGAAGGATGAACTATGGTGGAGGTACGGTGGTTATGGCATTGAGGAGGATGACACTTGGGCTAAGAAAGATGGCATCTCGGCTCATGAACAAGAAGCTGGTGGTTGGATCATGGATGAGAGGCGAGGCATAGGCAATTCTAACACTTCGAAAAGGTGCTCCAGTGGATAGCAACGAGCAGTGGTGGTTGATAGTGGCGGAGGCATGGTTTGTGGTGGAAGAATGGTCAGATATGCCAAATCTTGGTAGATCCGACCGAGGAGGTATACAGTGGCTCTAACGACGATGGGGTGGTGTCTCTGGTGATCTCGGCTCAAAAAAAGCTCCACAGGCCATGTCTCTAAGCCATGGACCATTAGTCATGGCTGCCCATAGACTGCTGGGGCTTTTGTAGACCATTCAACCAATCCATGGTAGATCGGTTGCTTCAATAACCATGCAAATCCTTTAATAAATTTCAAATCTTGATTTTGGATCCGTTTGAAATCCGATTTAAGAATTGTTTATGCAGTTGGACTCCAAAAATCAAGCTCTTTCTATCCATGGGCTTCTTTTATATAAAACTCTAATAAAAAGCTTCAATTCTTAATAAATATTAGTTAATTAATACTTATTTTAATGGATAAATTAGGATAATTGAAAGATTTATCACACCCCCCAACTTAGTCATTGCTAGTCCCTTAGCAATGTAATCAAGATATAAGTATTAATTTTATAACTATGTATCATTAAGATTCTTCTTTAGATCTAGGCTTAAGGTCAAAAAAAGTTAGCTAGCATTCTAACTAGGTATTGAGTTTTTGAAATAAATTTTATAGTCAAAATCATTAGAAACTTTCTTAGACTTCATCCAAAGGTCTATCGCACTTGTGTTTGTGATGGCTAACTTAGTATTTCAGTGCTAGATTGTAAAGAATAATTATATCTTCACTTATCATCTATTTTGGTCAATTTTCTATACACCTCCCAACTTAAGCACATGACTGAGGTAGCTTTCACACCACCTATTTCTTTTTTATTTTTTTGATTGATGATGTCTTCACATTTCCTATTTTTTGATGTGAACAACAACACTTACTTAGGTGAAGTTACCCAGTTACTCGATGAAAAACCAATGTTTAGAACTTGTCTCCTTTTTTCTTTTCTTTATTTTTTTATTTTTTTATATTTTTTTCCAAGTAGGTAGTTCTTTCCTTAAATTCAAGTTAAATGGGGGGTGTGTATCAATTATCAATTTTTCAATAATAATTGAATCTTTAATTGATCTTATAATTAATACCTACTTTACTTCATCAATGTGCATGTGCGATGGAAGTATTAATAGCTTTTAGATGACCTTAATAGGTCACTAAAAATCTGACTAGCTAGTTTATTCCTTGACTCGCTATGCTAGTTAGTAAATGCTTTCAACTCTATTATCCTTTTTCTAGTCTATATAGCTCAAGAATTTCCTTTATGGTACATGATTAAAAAATTCTCCATAATAATTTTTCAAATTTTTTCAAATTTTTTTAAAGAGATTTTCAAAATAGTTTTCAAGTTTTTTTTCAAAAGATTTTTCCTTACCCCCAAACTTAATTTTCATTGTTCTCAATAGAGTAAGAAAAAATTGGGACACGACAGTAAGACAAGGAGAGGTACCACTTGGACTAGATATACATTGTGATTGCCAGGTGTGTCTACAAAGAGTTGTCCATTATTTCTACAAAAATAAAAGTCACTAAAGCAAAAGTTCATAAAAAGATTGGATTGCTTCCCAACAAGCACTAAGTTTAACATCTTTAGCCAAAACTCTTAAGGTTTTCATCCTATTCTTGCTCGAATCTTGATGTGGGTTTGTAATTTTCTACATGATTTGGATTCAACTTCAGATTATTTCCAGCATAGGACCATTAAGTGCCTTGTTCCACTAATAGCTAACAATTCTTTCTTTAGCTTTAGATCTAAGTGCAACTCAAGCACCAATAGAGGTTCTAATATACCTAGATCTATATAGTTGATGTGCCAAGGGAGTATCTCAAGACCCCCATGTGATGCCTCTTCCTTCATAGGTAAAGGTTCAACCAGGGTCATGAGGAAAGTCAATAATTTAGATCTTGGCATAAGTCCTTTCCGATCCACAACTTGGCACTTTTTTCAAATGAATATCAACTCTATTTCCATATATATTTTTAACACTATTTATACATTTTGAAGGCAGTTCTCAAAAGTAGTGCCAAATATAAAGAAATCATATGTAAAAGTTTTAACTTCGTTATCCTCTATATATGTAATGTCCCACCTAACGGCTTCTTTAAATGCTTTTAGAACACCTACAGTTTGGACTTCCCAATTGTATATTAACGATAGGGTATCAGTGGATGCAACAGGAAGTAGCTTCAATTCTGGATCAGGTAGTAATTCTAATAAGGGAGCTATTGGGGGTTTGGGTGATGGCTCATATTGCTTGATCCAAAGTGGGGTGGTGTTGGAGTAGGATGTTCTACTAGGTCATTTATTTCTAGGGTACATCCCTCTACATCAAGATCATCTATCTTAAAGTGAGCCAAATTAAGGTTTAACGAATCATGGGGGGTAGTTTCATGCACGGCTTCCTTTATTACATTATACATTTATGATTCCTAGGAAGTCTTAATTAATTCCATCATTACACCTAATTGTTCTTCTTTCTAATTAAAAGTAATGGATAATTCTAGGGTTCTTGGGATTGGGACCATAGGTAAGTTGGGTGATGATGGAAGTGGTTCGTCCCTCCTTTTTGATTTCTCTTTATAAGTTTCTACCTTTGTCAAAATATCTAGGTTGGTCTCTTTGGTTATATTGGGTCACTCTATGACCAATTCATTCCGAAGCATTTAACTAGACAGTTCTTCTTCACTTACTTACATCTCCAAATAGGCAATAGCCTAGGTGTTGGAGGTTATTTGTTGGCCCGTGGTCTGTATAAAGTTATTTAGGATAGCATTAGTATTATTAATTACAGTATGGAGGTTAGCTTGGGATTTAGCAAAAGTTTCTAGACTCTTTATAATATGCTGACTCCTTTCTTAAGATCTAAACTTGGTAGGTAATTAGGTACTTGATTGGGCCTAAGGTAGGGCTAGTCAAAATTAGGGATTTCTAGTGTTGCATCTTGTGACCACACAAAATTGGGATGATGATCCCACCCTGGGTTATAGGTTGGGGCATAAGGTTCAGTTATATATCTGTTATTTGCTATACTCCCCTATGTAAACCCATTTTGGGTTGGATGCATCAAGGACATTCCTCTATAACATGGTTTGGTGCATCACATGCCGTGCACATAGATGCTGGCACATGGTAAAATTGGATATATTCTTTATGTTCTAAGACTTTCTCAATACTATGGATCATATATGCCATGTTAGTTTCTACAGGTTTCCTTGGATGATTGTATGCATCTTTGAATCTTATGAATTTAGGATGCATATCAATCTGTGATGGTTGATTCATGAAATTGTTAGCTTGGGCTCTCATTCTAAACAGTCGGTCTAAGTCAATTTTGTACCAATAGTCTTGTAAGGTTTGAGATCGTTCAATAGGATTTGGATAGCAATAATTCATTAGACTTTAGGGTCATCTAGTGGGATCTATGACCTTTTATCTTATATGATTTAGACTGTATCTAATCAATCATCTTTCTGTCTTAGCAAGAATTTTTTTTTTAATTTTTTGTTTTTTAAAAGGAGAGGACAAAGAAGAAAGAAAGAGAATAGTTTTAAATTAAATATAAGAAATCCTAAGGACCCTAAATCTATGATGATAAAGAAGGGTGGTTTAATTAGGTTAAAATTTTGTTAGCACAAATAAGTTATCATATAATGGACTCTCTATCCTAGGGTTACCGTATGTCTAGACAGCTCCTAACTACTAAGGTTACCTTTTAGTTTTCAAAGTTAGATACTAACTAGCCACTGGCTAGGTAAGGAAAAGGTAGATGGGGGTCCCCCCATTGCTTTCCTTAAATACTAAATAAATTGGCCAGGTCAAATAACAAAACCAATTAAAGAACCACTTTCCTTCAGGGCTACATCATCCTTGAATCCCTTTTCTAGATACCAGTTGACCAGTTAATTATGAGCTAGTCCAACTCTTGGGTCCTTTGTCCTAGTGAGCTCAAAAATCCTTAGAGGCCAATATCTAATTAATTTTAAATTAAGGCTTCGGTTATGCAGTATGTAAGGTGGTGGTTTATGAGCCAAGGAAGGGTAGTGAAATTTTCACCTTATGTTGTTTAGGGGTTATGCCCTTAAAGTGTTTTATGTAAATTCAATGCAAGTCTAACAAGATATCCAAAAATGTTAAAAAGTTTTTAAAGTTTATTATTATTTTCTTAAATTAATTATGATTCATGGAAAGTATCTTAGGGTTTTCTTGTAGGTTCTTTAAGGTAAGTTAATTAAAAGGAAAAGTTAATTAGATTAGGAGTGGATATGTGCAATGATGGAAAGTAATTTTTTATGTCAAAAGAAAATAAGGTAATCTAATAATTAAGGCAACTAAAAAGAAGTAATGAACTAAAAGAGAATAATAACTATATAAAAAGGATTGTATCTGATCATTATTGTATATGGTCAAAAATAAAACCTACTCACTACTATAGCTAGTGATGAGACGGGATTGTATCCTCGGAGATCAAAGATAATTATTTCATAAAAAATAAAAAAAAATAAAAATATTTAGATGTTAGAAGATAAATGATGGGTTAATGAAAACTAATTAATTTAAATTAACTATGAGATCGATGAGTTTAAATGATAAAAGGATGTCTTCATGTTTCCAAGTAATCATAAATATAAAATATGCAATTGTTCTAATCTAAACAATCAAAGTCCGTAATAGTATCGAAATCTTTCAAACTAATCCTTAGTATAGACATCTTATGGAGTACGAACCACATCTTATCAGGATCATGGCTCATCTCATAAGTATAGGTTATCCAATGCTTAGTTGAAAAGATCCTAATAAGACATGTAAATAAAAATTCTAAAATTAATTATCTATATTGAGCATGGACCATATCTTATCAGGATCATGATCCATCCAATTTAGGTAATCAATTTAAGAGATCAAATAGAAAGAAATTGAAAAGGGAATTAAAAGTATTTATTCAACTATATAAAGAGAAAATAATTATAAATTTAATGGAAGGATCCCTGTACTTCCCTTCAGACTGCAGCTCAGTCGAGCATGGCTTATGGATTCATCTTCTTAGAGATTCGGGGCTCTGTCACAGCACCTCCTTTCCTGAAGAATCTCTTTCCTTTATTTCTCTCCCTCTCTCTCAAACCTAAACTAATTATATGAAGAAAAAGGGTTAAAATTTAGCTTTACAGGACTCAACGGTCAGATATGGATATGCCCAATCCTAGTAGTGTTAGGCTTTTTCCCCCCATTTCGACTGGTGTTTGACCAGTCAACATCTTCCTAGCTCTTGGATCTGGATCAAAGGTTCATAAATTAGATGAAATCATGGACCATTGACTACTTTGAGATTCTTGCACCTTCTCCTTCCATTGGTTGCTGTTGCTTGAATATCACCGACATCTCCTCCATGGGCTGTAGCTGCCACTGCTAGGACCATGCTGAAGCCTCACTAAAGTTTCCGCATGCCACCAAGACCCAGCCGGAGATGGGCTAAGAGAAGACAATGATGGAGAGGGATGAATTATGGTGGAGGCATGGTGGTTATGGCATTGAGGAGGATGACACTTGGACAAAGAAAGGTACATCTCAACTCATAAACAAGAAGCTGGTGCCCGGATCATGGAAGGGAGGCGAGGTGGTGACATGGTGTTACTGGCACTTCGAAATGGTGCTTTGGTGGATGATAGCAAGCGACTATGGTTGATAGTGGTGGAGGTGTGGTTTATGGCAAACGAACAGCCATATATTGGTAGATCTGATCGAGGAGGAGGTGTATGGTGGCTCTAATGATGATGGGGTGGCGTCTTTGATGATCTCGACTCAAAAAGAGCTCCATGATCCATGGATCTAAGCCTTGGACCATTAGTCATGGTTGCCAATGGACCGCTACAACTTTTGTAGACCATTCAGCCAATCCATAGTGGACCGGTTGCTTTAATAACCATGCAAATCCTTTAATAAATTTCAAATCTTAATTTTGAGCCTGTTTGAACTCCGATTTGAGTACCGTCTATGTCATTGGATTCCAACAATTGAGCTCTTTCTATCCATGGACTCTGTTTATGTAAAACTCTAATAAAAAGCTTCAATTCATAATACATATCAATTAATTAATACTTATTTTAATGGTTAAATTAGGATAATTGATAGATTTATCACCTGGTGCTATCCTCCTCCATGATCCCGCTATTGCTACATGCCTTGACAGCCCCTTGTATGAACATTCTTGCCACCACCAACCTTCTTCATCTTCCAAGCTCCCTTGGAGACCTTTAGGATGACCACCTCCATAGCTGAAGACCTTTGCTTACTTCTTAGAACCACCTTGGAACTTGTTGTAGGCTCCCTTCTACTTGGCAACTATACTACTTGTTGTCTTGAACTTTCTTGGAGAGATTGTAGCGTTCCTATGCTTATACTCGTTCTAATTGATGCTCCACCTGACACAGTCTCCTTAGAGCCATACCTCTCCATCTACACACTTTGCTCTACCTAGCTCTAGGCAACTCTGGTGCTAGGATATTGCTCCTCCAGTTGCACCCCTTTACTCTAAATTCTTGTCATAACTCCCTCCACATATAAAGCCACCTCTTCCTAGGGCTCAACTTGAATATGAAGTCCACCTGATACTGTAGAAGTCAATCTTGTACCTAAGGCCAGCCACCTAATGCTATCCTGTTGGGCCTGGCACTGTACCTCAATCACCATCACTATCCCTTTTAATCCTCTCCACTTTGTGGACCCTATCAAAGTCGCTTCAGATCATCTGCATTCCATGGGCACCCCCAAAGCCATCAAGAGCTCATCCAACTCTTCAGACATAGCAACTGAACCTAGAAAATTGAAATCATTTCTTTTTCCTTCCTTGCACTTCTTTTAAAGGGGACACTCTTGCTTAAAGTGCCTTGCTTCACCGCACTTGAAGCACCTAGCTTCTTTATTGCCTTTTTGGAACTATTTGTAAGACATGGTATGGTGCTTCCAAGGCTCAGGGAGCCAAGGCTAATGCTAAGGTCCAATGCCTATGAGGTGGTCATGGGATTTCTAGGACTAGTTTGGGCCCTAGGGTGAAAGGCTGTCAGCCTTTTGGGTTTTGAGGTTCAGGGGACTTGAGCCTCGAGGGGCTAACTTGTATTGGGCTATGTTTGAGTCCTAGGTAGGTGAGATTGTGTCAAGACCAGGGTGTACATGGGCTTGGGTAAACACAATCTCTTATCAAGTTAGCTAGAGGGCATTTTTTGGGTTAGGTCAAATTGACCTAGTATATATATATCTTGTATATGGGATTGATCAGAGTCAAGTTAATGAAAAATCATTTTCTCCCTCATACTCTCTCTCTTTCCTTCTCTCTTCCTCTCTAATTGCTATCTGATATCAGAAGAAAAATCCTAGCCACCACGTCCTAGGGCAAGGAAGAAGGAAACATCAAGGTATTTGGATTCCTTGTCAAACTAGGATCCCTAGCACCTAAGGAGTTGGAGAGCTGTCCCATGTTTCCTACTTTTGGAGTTCGACCAGGGGTGTTTGAGACCTGATTCCTACTAGTTTGAGGTGCCAAAGAAAGGAGCTTCAGATATGGAATAGATCTAGAAGGTTGTGGGGGCGTTGGATCTCTTGGAAGCATTCTAGGCGTCAAGGATTCAGGCTGTCTGTCTTCTTCTTGTTCAAATCCCTATTGCTGCGATACAAACTGAGATTTTCACATCTTAGATCTTAGGTTTGAAGATTTGGTGAGTGGGGTTTCTGATTTGGAGGCAAGATCAACTCGTTCCAAAGGTCTTCTCAAAGGTACAACTCTGAAAACCTTGATTGCTGAAATTCTGCATAGGTTGTTGTGTGTTTTTGATGTTTGTTTGCCATCAAATGTACTCCAAAACCCTTTGTGGCTGGTTCCAAGATCACCAGAAGTAAAGGGGGGGTTTTTACAACATCTAGTATCAGAGCAAGGTTGCTTGATTTGGTGGAGGAAAAGCCAAAGTTTTGCTGGAATCTTGTCAAGGTGCTGAATAGATTTTGTTTTAGAACACTACTGTGATTATGTGGTGTTGGTTTTATAAAATCTGTTTGGGATGGCATCTAGTAGCATTAAAGTGGACTCTGGGAAGTTCAATGGAAAGGAAAACTTCAGTCTTTGGCAGCAAAGGATGAAGGATTTATTAGTACAAAATAGAATCTTTAAGGTATTGGTATGTGAAAAGCCTGAGAAGATGAGTTTGAAAGATTGGAAGGAACTGGAGGAAATAGCTTTTGAAAGGATTCCGGTGCAATGCAGCGGAAAGATAATTTCAAAATGATGAAATTTACACAAAAACCCTTAGCCAGGATCTCCTTATTTAGGATTAAAACATATGAGAAACATGCAAACCTACACTATTAGAATTAGGGCACCAACCTGTTATCGCTAAACCCAATTTTGATGTAGGATCAAAACTTGATGTTGAATGACCCTTTTGAATTCACCAGGCATCCAAATGTCCACCCTCCAATGGTGATCCACAAGAAAATTGATCAAGATGCTCGCTTCTTCAAAAGGTTCCTTCACTTGAATTCTTCTCCCAGAACTCAAGATGACTATGGCTGGAAAAAACTCCACGGCAGGGACTTCTTACTTCCTTTCTTTCTTCTTCCTCTCCCTTTCTTAAGACCTTGTCCTAAGAATACACTCTTGTCTTGAAGGAGAAGGAGGATTTAAGACACTAATGTCTTAATGTAAAGGAAATAGGAAACAGAGTATATCTTCTTTTCTTTTACCGTTCAAGAGATTCTTCCTATCTCTTGTTTTAGACTTGAGTTTCAACAGAGAAGAGAACTCTATAAAAGGGAAACTCTTGTGTCCTAAATAAGCTAAGGAGGAATCAGTCTCCTAGAAAGGAAAGACAAATAAAAAAAAAAAAACTCTGTTGTACATTAGCCAAAACACCCGAGGCCTCTGTTCCTTAAATAGACTACAAAAAGATGTCTTCTTAAAAGAACACAACTCTCCGTAAACACCATTCCCTTTTTTTTTCTCACGCCCCTTCCCTATTTTCTCACGCCCCATCCTTCCTTCTCACGGCCTTCCGGATAAATCCCACGGCCTTTCTTAAAGGAAAAGTTGTGATGTTTTTAAAAGAAAGGAGTCGCAAATTTAAATCTCCGAAGAGATGTTATTTCACGCAACCGGGAAGCAACATGCGCTTTCTTCCTTTCTTAAAAACCCATCAACCGTTGGATTCCCATCCAAGGGGCACATCTGAGGCACTAATTCTAAGAAAGGAGGCCGCCCCATCTTAATTCATCGGAGAATTAAGTGGGGCATGCCAAGAGTCCATGCACCATGGACTCTTCCAAATGGCGCGCCAAGAGTCCATTAGCGCATGGACTCTTGGCAATTTGGCATGAAAATGCTAAGGGGCGGGTGGGGGGCCAGCCTAGGTGCATGGTTAGCCAATAGGGTTAGCCATAATTTCTATAACCTCAATTAGGGTCTAATTAGATCCAATTAGAACCCAAATTGAATCAATTTGGAACCCTAATTCGAATCTAATTCAAATAGAATCTAGGATTTGCAACACCTGCTAGAGTGTCATCATGCAAAATGATTTAATTACAAAATTAAACCCTTGATCAATTCTCTTAAGTGTGTGACCCATTGGGTTCCACATCTAGCCAGCAGTGGGTTCGAACACAAGTTAACCTAATTTGATTAGAACTCTTTCTAATCGATTTAGGTCAAATCAGGCTTACCTGATTATGATCAATTAGGACTCTTCCTAATAAGTGATCATTCAATTTAATCAACCCACAAGACAAGATTGACGTCTAGCAACGTGTCATGTCTACCCGAAAGATATGAAAATTCTGGTGAAATACCAAAACTACCCTTCAGTGGAAAGTTACTGTATAATTAATTAAATCCTTCAATCAGCCTGCACCCAAAATATAATTATGGATATGGATATATGTCAAATCCAATATTATATCTGTATCTAGCTCAATCTTATATTGATGATTCAATTATCTTGATATTAGAAACCATCTCTAATATCATTACTTTGATCAAAGATTCCTTGAATCATCATCCGATTGATAACTAGCTGGATGCAATCTCCTCTTACTAAAAGTGATCGATTCCTTATTGACCTACTCATTACCTTCATATCCAATCACCATTCCCAGTATCAAACCTGTGCATGACTCAGTGTCATGATTAGGATTGAACCAAAGCATGGGTTTATGTACATAAGGTACTTATGGCAGGCTCAGGTCAAAGGATTACTTATACCACTCCCACTATGAGAACCTTCTATTGACATGTAGCTAAGACTCCATTAGATGTTTTGAAGTTGGATCATATCAGTGAAATCATTCTCTAATGAGCACCCACATCCTAGTATTAGTGTCATACACAAGTAATTGTGAGAGCAGTCACCCTATTCAGTATACATAGGATGTGCTAGTCTTACCGGAAAAACCCTGATCCCCTACTCAAGGTTCCTTTGACTAGGAATATTTTAGATTAAGGTTTTAAGACTTTAGGTCTCACTGGTATGATCTCATCATAACCCTAAAATAATAGCCCTAATCTATGGGGTTCATCATATAATAATAAACACAGCGTATGATGAAAAATAATGCCTTTATTAGAATATTGTCAATTACAATGGTTTGGGAGATACAATATAGATTGACTTGTAGGGCATATCCCTTTCAATCGCCTTTAAATCTTAGTCCCATACACTCGAGGTGGCGATCAAACTCTCGCTGTGGTAGAGCCTTAGTGAACGGGTCTGCTACATTGTTCTTTGTATCAACTCTATTTATGTAGACATCTTGTCTTTCTACTATTTCTCGGACGAGATGGAAGCATCTTATGATGAGCTCTTGGTTCCTTAGCTTGAGCAACAGCTCCAGTGTTGTCATAATAAAGTGGCACTGGGTTTTCAATCTCAGGAACAATACCCAACTCTGTGATGAACTTCTTCATCCAGACTGCTTCCTTGGCGGCTTCACTGACAGCTATGTATTCTGCCTCTGTGGTTGAGTCAGCTACAGTCTGCTGCTTGGTACTCTTCCAACTCACTGCTCCACCATTTAGGGTAAAAACATATCCCGAAATGGATTTGCTATCATCAGGGTCTGATTGAAAACTAGAATCAGATAAGCTTCTAGTTTAAGATCAGAACCACCATAAACCAGAAAATATCCTTAGTCCTTCTCAGGTACTTAAGAATATTTTTAACTACTTTCCAATGATCCTCTCCTGGATCAGCCTAAAACCTACTGACAATGCCTAAAGCATATGCCACATCAGGCCTGGTACATAACATGGCATATACATTATGGACCCTATTGCCGAAGCATAAGGTATACAATTCATTCTATTTCTTTCTTCAGGTGTCTTAGGAGACATCCTTTTAGAAAGATGTATGCCTTGACTCATAGGAAGATAACCTCTTTTACTTCCATCCATACTAAATCTTTTCAGCACTAAGTCAATGTACCTAGATTGGGATAAACCTAACATCCTCTTAGATCTATCTTTATAGATCTTAATACCTAGTATATAGGATGATTCTCCCAAATCTTTCATGGAAAACTGGTTTGATAGCCAAACCTTGACTGATTGTAACATTGGGATATCATTCCCAATGAGGAGTATGTCATCTACATACAGAACCAAGAAGACTATGGCACTCCCACTAGTCTTCTTATAAACACAGGAACCCATCCACATTTTTGATAAAACCAAACCTTTTAATAGTTTTATCAAAGCGGATGTTCCAACTCCTTGAAGCTTGCTTTAATCCATAAATGGATTTCTTTAGCTTGCATACTTGATTAGGTTTATTCTTTGAAATAAAACCTTCTGGCTGTGACATGTAGACTTCTTCCTCAAGGAAACCATTGAGGAATGCAGTCTTCACATCCATCTGCCAGATCTCATAATCATGGTATGCTGCTATAGCAAGTAAAATCCGAATTGATTTGAGCATGACAACAGGTGAGAATGTTTCATCATAATCAATTTCCTATTTTTGTCTAAAACCTTTTGCCACTAATCTGGCTTTATAGGTTTCAACTTGGCCATCAGCCCCAATCTTTTTCTTATAGACCCATTTGCATCCAATAGGATTAACACCCTCTGGTGCATTGACCAAAGACCATACTTGGTTTACATACATAGAGTCTATCTCGGATTCCATGGCTTCTTGCCATCTATCTGAATCAGTACTTAAGATAGCTTCCGTATAGGTTAGAGGTTCATCATTTTGAATGACTTGGGCTTCATTATTTTCAATAATAAACCCATACCTCTCAGGTGCCCGTGACACTCTATCAGACATACGGGGAGGAGTTTTGTGTTCTGGTTCTGTCCTAACTATATGTTCTAATGGTTGAGTTGTCTATCTGTGTTTCTTGTACTTCTCCAAGTTCAATAGTTCTACCATTGCCCTTTTCTAAAATGAACTCTTTTTCTAGAAAAGTAGCATGCCTGCTGACAAAAATCTTTTGTTCAGTAGGATGGTAAAATAGATATCCTCTACCCTCTCTAGGATATCCTACAAATAAACATTTATCCGCTCTAGGTTCCAACTTATGTCCAAAATTTCTTTTAACATAAGCTGGACATCCCCATACCTTAAAATATTTAAGATACGGTTTCTTTCCACTCCAAATTTCATATGGAGTACTAACAACGTATTTAGAAGGTACCTTGTTCAGAATGTAAACAACAGTTTCTAGGGCATGATCCCAGAAGGAAATGGGTAAATTTGTAAAGCACATCATGGATCGTACCATATCTAATAAGATACAATTCCTCCTTTCAGCTATACCATTTAGCTGTGGTGTATAAGGAGGGGTCCATTCAGAAAGAATTCTATTAACTTTAAGATAGTCTAAAAACTCTGTGGATAAGTATTCTCCTCCTCGATCAGAACGAAGAACTTTAATACTTTTCCCGGTTTGTTTTTCGACCATACTTTGATACTCCTTAAATTTATCAAAGGCTTCAGATATATGTTTCATAAGATACACACATCTGAACCTAGATAAATCATCTGTAAAAGTGATAAAATATGAGTATCCACCTCTAGCCTGAGTTGTCATTGGACCACATATATCAGTATGTATAAGTCCTAATAACTCAGTTGACCTTTCTCCATGTCCAGTAAATGGAGTCTTGGTCATCTTACCCATGAGACATGATTCGCAAGTTCCTAATGATTCATACTCATAAGGATCAAGAAATTTTTCCTTGTATAACTTGCTTATCCTAGACTCATTAATATGACCAAGTCGATGATGCCAAAGTAAAGTATTATTAAAGTCTTCTCTTTTTCTTTTATTATTGACATGAAAACACTATCATTGGAAGAAAGAGTTAAGAGCCCATTGCTAAATATGCCAGAACAAATAATTTTATTAGACAACATTATCGAGCAACCAGTGCTCGTTACATCCATTACATATCCTTGTTTTAACAACAAAGTAATAGATATAATGTTCCTAATAATCTTAGGCATATAATAATAATTTTCTAACTCCAAGATCTTCCCTGAAGACAACTTCAGAATATAGGTCCCTACAGCTTCTGCTTGGATGATATCACCACTAGCACCGTAGAGATTGAAGTCACCTTCCTTCAATACTGTAAGCTTGTGGAGGTCCTGCAAAGATTTGCATATATGGTAACCACAAGCGGTATCCAATACCCAAGTATTTGATATAGATGAATTTAATGTCAATATAGCATGTATCTCATACATACCTTTTGGCGCATCTGATGCACCAGGCTTCACAGTTGCAAGGTAAGCCTTGCAATTCCTTTTCCAATGTCCCACTTTGCCGCAAAAGAAACAGGTCGATTGTTTGGAGGCCTTCTTTCCTTTCTTATTCTTATTGATGCCACTCTTAGGGTTTAGCCTCCTATTAAAACCCTTTTTGTCTGATTTCTTCTTATTGGTCTTATCAACAAGAAGAAGTGGAGCCTTATCTTTCTTAACGTGGCTCTCCGCTATTTTTAACATATTTAACATCTCAGACAAGGAAGTGTTCAGTTTGTTCATGTGATAATTCAAGACAAACTGAGAAAATGACTCCGGGAGTGATTGCAGGATTAAATCCTGATTCAACTCCCCATCCATGATAAAATCTAATTAACCCAATCTGGTGATTAAGTCAATTACCTTCAGAAGAACATGATCCTGAATGGATGTTCCCTCTGTCATCCTAGCACGGAATAACTGCTTAGATATTTCATATCTAGCAGTTCTGCTATGTTCTCCATAAAACTCTTTTAAATTGAGCATTATGGATTGAGTATCCATGCTTTCATGCTGTCTCTGTAACTCATTGGTCATAGAGGCTAGTATGATACACTTGACAGTTAGGGAGTCATTCTGCCACATTTTGTATGTGGCCATATCTTCCTGTGTGGCATCGTCCCCTAGTGGATTAAGACTAGGGGTATCAAGAATATAAGAAAGTTTTTCTGAATTCAGCATAATCTTTAAATTTATTAACCAGTCCACATAGTTCGGACCAGTCAGTTTGTTGGTATCTAAGATACTTCGCAGTGATAATGAAGACGCCATTTATCTACATTTAATAAAGAACAATACATAAGCAAACAACCATGAAATGACTTACATAATTAAATTAGGTCTTCAATTTAATTATGTCTCCCACTATTTTATCAAAAAATCATAGCCCTCACTATGATAATCGAGAAGAACGCTGATCGGTTTTTCTTAGTGAGATTGAGATCCTAATAACTTATAAAAGATCTTGCAGAAACACAATAAATCTTTTATAAGCTCAAAGGTATGAAACTCTTCTAATTATATCTCATATAATTCTCAAGAAGTAACTTGGCCTCTAGAACATTATTAGTCTTGCAGAAAACACAATAAACCATAATGTTCTAGTTAAGTCAAGACCCTTTCATTTCTATACAGTCAATACTCAAATATAATGCCCTTGCAGATAACACAACAAAGCATTATACTGAATATACTGTAAGCATATCTATGCACTAGACTAGTATTATGTCAATCACCATATTAGGTCTTGCAGATAACACAACAAACCTAATGTGGTTCATAACACAATAATGATCCAGCATGAAGGAAGGCCAATACATAGTATTTTTAACACTTAAGCATTTTAGTAAAGATTTAAATTTAATCAAATCGGCCAGGCAAGTGGAAGAGATGTGGTAGTCCCCCCGTTGTTTTCCTAGACACCAATAAAAATTGGCCAGGTCAGTCAACATAACCAATTAAAAACTACAATTCTCTTTACATTCCCAGAACCACCTTTCTAGACACCGAATGATCAATTGTACATCATGACTAGTGATGCTTATTAGTTAAATATACTAAGACTTAATATAATTTTTAAGAGGAGGGATTTATAAATTGCCAGCACATCCTTATAGAATGTATCACAATCAACATATCATTCTTATAAATAAGAAAATATGTGCTAAGTGTGTCATCATACTAGGACAACCATTTACCACATAATGGATCCACCATTATTCCAGGGCAACCTTATTTCAGTATGATGACTTCAAAACTAAACATATCTCTATAATAATTAGGGTTTGAGTGAAAAACCCTAATTAGTGACACACATCAAACATAGATTCTCAAACATACATGCATCCCATAAATGTGCTAAAGTCTATCAGCATTCAAGGGTTTAAAAACCCTAACATGCGACACTACAACAAAAAGACATATAAATAATTTCCATATGTTTTAACTGTAATAAGGGTGGCTCTGATACCAGAAAGAATTCCGGTGCAACGCAGCAGAAAGATAATTTCAAAATGATGAAATTTACACCAAAACCCTTAGCTAGGATATCCTTATTCAGGATTAAAACATATGAGAAACATGCAAACCTACACTCTTAGAATTAGGGCACCAACCTGTTATCGCTAAACCCAATTTTGATGTAGGATCAAAACTTGATGTTGAATGACCCTTTTGAATTCACCAGGCATCCAAATGTCCACCCTCCAATGGTGATCCACAAGAAAATTGATCAAGATGCTCGCTTCTTCAAAAGGTTCCTTCACTTGAATTCTTCTCCCAAAACTCAAGATGACTATGGCTGGAAAAAACTCCATGGCAGGGACTTCTTACTTCCGTTCTTTCTTCTTCCTCTCCCTTTCTTAAGACCTTGTCCTAAGAATACACTCTTATCTTAATGTAAAGGAAATAAGAAACAGAGTATATCTTTTTTTCTTTTACCGTTCAAGAGATTCTTCCTATCTCTTATTTTAGACTTAAGTTTCAACAGAGAAGAGAACTCTGTAAAAGGGAAACTCTTGTGTCCTAAACAAGCTAAGGAGAAATCAATCTCCTGGAAAGGAAAGACAAATAAAATAAAAAAAAAACTCTGTTGTACATTAGCTAAAACACCCGAGGCCTCTGTTCCTTAAATAGACTACAAAAAGATGTCTTCTCAAAAGAACACAACTCTCCGTAAACACCATTCCCTTTTTTTTTCTCACGCCCCTTCCCTATTTTCTCACGCCCCATCCTTCCTTCTCACAGCCTTCCGGATAAATCCCACGGCCTTTCTTAAAGGAAAAGTCGCGATGTTTTTAAAAGAAAGGAGTCGCAAATTTAAATCTCTGAAGAGATGTTATTTCGCGCAACCGGAAAGCAACAGACACTTTCTTCCTTTCTTAAAAACCCATCAACCGTTGGATTCCCATCCAAGGGGGCACATCTGAGGTGCTAATTCTAAGAAAGGAGGCCGCCCCATCTTAATTCATCGGAGAATTAAGTGGGGCGCGCCAAGAGTCCATGCGCCATGGACTCTTCCAAATGGCGCACCAAGAGTCCATTAGCACATGGACTCTTGGCATTTTGGCATGAAAATGCTAAGGGCCAGGTGGGGGGCTAGCCTAGGTGCATGGTTAGCCAATAGGGTTAGCCATAATCCCTATAACCTCAATTAGGATCTAATTAGATCCAATTAGAACCCAAATTGAATCAATCCGGAACCCTAATTCGAATCTAATTCGAATAGAAGCTAGGATTTGCAACACCTGCTAGAGTGTCATCATGCAAAATGATTTAATTACAAAATTAAACCCTTGATCAATTCTTTTAAGTGTGTGACCCATTGGGTTCCACATCTAGCCAGCAGTGGGTTCGAACACAAGTTGACCTAATTTGATTAGAACTCTTTCTAATCGATTTAGGTCAAATCAGGCTTACCTGATTATGATCAATTAGGACTCTTCCTAATAAGTGACCATTCAATTTAATCAATCCACAAGACAAGATTGACGTCTAGCAACGTGTCATGTCTATCTGAAAGATATGGAAATTCTGGTGAAATACCAAAACTACCCTTCAACGGAAAGTTACCGTATAATTAAATCCTTCGATCAGCCTGCACCCAAAATATAATTATGGATATGGATATATGTCAAATCCAATATTATATCTGTATCTAGCTCAATCTTATATTGATGATTCAATTATCTTGATATTAGAAACCATCTCTAATATCATTACTTTGATCAAAGATTCCTTGAATCATCATCCGATTGATAACTAGCTGGATGCAATCTCTTCTTACTAAGAGTGATCGATTCCTTGTTGACCTACTCATTACCTTCATATCCAATTCACCATTCCCAGTATCAAACCTGTGCATGACTCAGTGTCATGATTAGGATTGAACCAAAGCATGGGTTTATGTACATAAGGTACTTATGGCAGTCTCAGGTCAAATGATTACTTGTACCACTCCTATTATGAGAACCTTCTATTGACATGTAGCTAAAGACTCCATTAGATGTTCTCAAGTTGGATCATATCAGAGAACTCATTCTCTAATGAGCACCCACATCCTAGTATTAGTGTCATACACAAGTAACTGTGAGAGCAGTCACCCTATTTAGTATACATAGGATGTGCTAGTCTTACCGGAAAAACCCTGATCCCCTACTCAAGGTTCCTTTGACTAGGAATATTTTAGATTAAGGTTTTAAGACTTTAGGTCTCACTGGTTTGATCTCATCATAACCCTAAAATCATAGCCCTAATTTATGGGGTTCATCATATAATAATAAACACAGCGTATGATGAAAATAATGCCTTTATTAGAATATTGTCAATTACAATGGTTTGGGAGATACAACATAGATTGGCTTGTAGGGCATATCCCTTTCAGCTTTTAGCATGATTAGGATGTGCTTGGCCGATCAAGTCCTACTTGAGATTAGTGGTGAAACCACGGTGAAGGGGCTTTGGAAGAAGTTGGAGAACACATACATGGGCAAAAATATGACAAACAAGTTGTGGTTGAAGCAATAATTGTACAGCTTGTGGATGCCTGAGAGAGGAGACTTGATTGCCCATATCCAAAGATTCAATCAAGTATGCTTGGATATTATAAGCCTTGATGTGAAGATAGATGAGGAGGATAGGGCTCTCCTGATACTTTGTTCACTTCCAATATCATATGGTGGTCTCATAACAACCCTATGTATGAAAAAGAGACCTTAAACTTTGAAAAAGTGGTTAGAGTTCTCAGGTCAAATGAGCAGTGGGAAAAGCTTTGTAAAGGAGGTTCAAGTTCAGAAGTTCTTGCTATAAATGAGAGGCAAGGAAGGCCTAGAGAGGGCTTGAGGCAAATCAAAGGGTAGGTCAAAGTCTTGAAGCAGTCAGAAGGGCTAGTGCTACAAGTGTCATTAGCCTGGTCATCTAAAAAGGAATTGTCCACTTCTGAAGAATGAAAAGGGGAAGGGCTTTTCCAAGGATGAACTAATCAGTGGGAGTGGTGCACATTCATCTGAGGATAATGGAGATGACTTACTAGTTGTATCAGATGGGACCATAGAGTATGATAGTGAATGGACACTGGATTCAGCCTGTTCGTATCATTACACTACACATCGGGAATGGTTCGCTTCTTATACCAAAACCAATGGTGGAAGTGTGAGTCTTGGAGATGATCATCCATGCAAGGTTGCTGGTGTTGGTACTATTATGGTGAGGATCTATGATGGAGTTATATGGACACTTACCAATATCAAGCATGTGCCAGTGCTAAAGAAGAACCTAATTTCCCTAGGTTATTTGGAGAAGCAGGGGTATGCCTTTAGCAGTCTACTGAGTAATGGGTGCTTAAAGATAACCAGGAGTGCCTTAGTGGTGATGAGAGGGAGAAGACTGAGTAACAATCTATATAGGATGGAAGGCTCAGAAGTGACAGATAGTGCAGAGGTACTTGCAGTAGCACAAAAGGAGCGGCTTGCCTACCAGTTATGGCACTATTGTATGGGTCACATGAGTGACTGAGGGCTCATGGAACTCAGCAAGAAGGGTCTGTTTCCAGCACTCAAGAAAGAAGGAAATGATTTATGTGAGCCCTGCATCTATGGCAAACAGCACAAGGTAAAGTTTGCTAATAGTACCAAGTGGATTGAAGGTGTTTTGAGCTAGTTCACTTAGATGTATGGGGACCGGGCACCTGTTTCAATTAGGGGTGGAGCTAGGTACCTTGTTACCTTCATCGATAACTTCTCTAGGAGAGTGTGGGTGTATCTGATCAGGAAAAATCATAGGTCTTTGCCTGGTTCAAAGCTTGGAGAGCTGAAGTGGAAAAGGAGATAAGAAAGCCAGTCAAGTACCTGCAGTCTGACAATGCAGGGGAGTACACCAGTTTTGAGCTTAGAAGCTACCGTGAGGAGAATGAGATCAAATGCCAATTCACAGTGTAGATGACTTCCCAACAAAATGGCATGGCTAAGAGGATGAATAGGACATTGACCGAGAATGCCAGGAGCTTGAGGCTGCAAGCATCACTATCCAAAATTTTTTGGGATAATGCTTTAACTTTCTATTGTTTTCTTGTAAACAGGTCCCCAAATAGAAATCTCAATGGAGGCATTCTAGAGGTTTGGAGTTGGAAGAGAAGGTGGAGCTTGGCCACCTGAAGGTTTTGGCTACCCATATATGCATTGGTGGAGGGAGTCGATAGGAGCAAATTGGGCCCGAAGTCGCACAAATTGATCTTCATCGGATATCCACAGGGTGTGAAGGGTTACCTACTCATGGATCCTCATTCTCAGAGGTCCACAATCAGTAAGAATGTTATATTTGATGAGAGGAGCCTTCTAAAAAAGCCTGGGGTTGCAGATGGAGCAGAAAGGTCATAGGACAGAAGAGCGCATCATTCGCATACAGGTGATATGCCATCAGTTTCTACTTTGAATCATATTCGCTTTGAGGTGGAGACTTGCATGCATGTTCCCACACATGTGGAGGACCAGCGAGGAGAGACATCTAACCAGGAAGAGGTGCAGGGAGAGCCAGACACTGCAGACTTGAAGGAAAGCACAAGAGGAGTGGCACTGCACAAGCTAAAGCATACGATATGGAAACCGATGTGGTATGGCATGGATGAGACCATTTCTTATGCTCTCATCTCTACCAATGGAGATCCAGAGACATTCAAGGAGGTCATGGAGAGTTTAGATAGAGAATCATGGATGCAAACCATGATAGAGGAGATGGAGTCTCTCGGAAAGAACAAGACATGGGAGCTTGTGGATCTACCTAAAGGAGCTCAACCCATTGGCTCCAAATGGGTTTTCACTAAGAAGGAGGGACCCTCAGAGCAAGGTGGAGTGAGGTACAAGGCTAGGCTTGTAGCCAAAGGATACTTACTGAGAGAAGGAATTGACTACTCTGAAGTTTTCTTTCCCGTTGTCAGGCATACACCTATCAGGGTGCTTCTGAGCATTATACCAGCTCAGGATCTGGAGCTAGAGTAGATGGATATCAAGACAGCATTTCTTCATGGACATCTAGAGGAGAGCATTTACATGGAGCAGCCACAGGGGTTTAGAGAGCCTAAGTTAAAGGAGAAGGTGTGTTTGTTGAAGAAATCATTATACAGGCTAAAGCAGTCACTGAGGCAATGGTACAAGTAGTTTGACACCTTCATGAAAAGCATTGGACTTTCCATGTACAATTTTGATCCATGTGTTTATACTAAATATCTAGAAAATGGATCCATGGTATACTTACTCTTGTATGTAGATGACATGCTGATAGCATGCAAGAGTAAGAGAGTTGTGTAGGAATTGAAGATAAGCCTATCTCAAGAGTTCAAGATGAAGGACTTAGGGCATACAAGAAAGATATTAGACATTGAAATTTTTAGAGATCGATCCAAAAGGTTGTTGCATTTATCTCAAAGAGGTTACATTTGAAAGGTACTAGAGAGGTTTGGGATGAAGGAGGCCAAACCGACAGCACTACCACTTGTAGGACATTCATCCTTTCGAAGAGTATGTCACCACAAACTGAGGTGGAGGCTCAGGATATGGAGAGAGTGCCATATGCCTCTGGTGTAGGGAGCTTAAAGTATGCCATGGTATGTTGTAGGCCAGATTTAGCCCATGCAGTGAGTCAGGTGAGTAGATTCATGGCGCAACCTGGTAGGGAGCACTGGCAAGCACTAAAGGGGATCTTCAGATACTTGGTGGGTTCAGTTGGAGTGGGCATCTGCTATGGACAGCGAGGTGTTGAGGGACACTCTAACATGTCCAAGGATGCTCAGGGGTAGATAGAAGGCTTCGTGGATGCTGATTTTGGTGGAGATGTGGATACTTATCTCTCTACAACAGGATTTATATTTAGCTTGACAGAGGTCCTATTTCATGGAGGTCTTGCTTGCAGCACGTAACGACATTATCCATCATTGAAGTAGAGTATATTGGCATCACAGAGTTAGTGAAGGAGGCTTTATGGCTAAAGGGATTGGCAGTGGAGATGGGCTGCAAACAGGAAGCTGTCAGGGTATACTGTGATAGCCAGAGTGCACTGTTGCTTGCACAGAACTCCGTTTATCATGCCAGGATGAAACACATCGATATTAGATACCATCAGATTAGAGAGCTTGTGGAAGAAAGCAAGGTGGAGCTAGTGAAGGTTCACACAAATGAGAATCCAGCTGATGCACTGACGAAGGTTCTCCCGCGCAACAGCTTTCACATATGCATGGCACTGGTGCAGTCGATGGACAGGACATAGTTGTCTAAGGACTTGGGGAACCAAGGTGGAGTTTGTAGGACCTGGTGTGGTGCTTCCAAGGCTCAGAGGGCCAAGTCTAAGGCTAAGGTCCAATGCCCATGAGGTGGTCATGGGATTTCTAGGGCTAGTTTGGGCCCTAGGGTGAAAGGCTGTCAGCCTTTCGGGTTTTGAGGTTCAGGAGACTAGAGCCTCAAGGGGCTAACTTGTATTGAGCTATGTTTGAGTCCTAAGTAGGTTATATTGAGTCAAGACCAGGGTGTACATCTGCTTGGATAAACATAATCTCTTATCAAGTTAGCTACAAGGAGTTTTTTGGGTTAAGTCAAATTGACCTAGTATATATATATCTTATATATGGGGCTGATCAGAGTCAAGTTAATGAAAAATCATTTTCTCTTTCAAACTTTCTCTCTTCCCTTCTCTCTCCTTCTCTATTTGCTGTCCCATATCAGAAGAAAAATCCTAGCCACCATGTTCTAGGGCAAGGAAGAAGGAAACATCAAGGTATTTGGATTCCTTGTCAAACTAGGAATCCCTAGCACCTAAGGAGTTGGAGAGCTATCCCATATTCCCTGCTTTTGGAGTTTGACCAGGGGTGTTTGAGGCCTGATTTCTACTGGTTTGATGTGCCAAAGAAAGGAGTTTCAGATTTGGAATAGACTTAGAAGGTTATGGGGGCGTTGGATCTCTTGGAAGCGTTCTAGGCATCAAAGATTCAGGCTGTCTATCTTCTTCTTGTTCAAATCCCTATTACTGCGATCCAAACTGAGATTTCCATGTCTTAGATCTCAAGTTTGAAGATTTGATGAGTGGGGTTTCTAATTTTGAAGCAAGTTCAACTCGTTTCAAAGGTTTTCTCAAAGGTACAACTCTGAAAACCTTGATTACTGAAATTCTGCATAGGCTGTTATGTGTTTTTGGTGTTTGTTTGCCATCAAAAGTACTCAAAAATCCTTTGTGGCTAGTTCCAAGATCACCAAAAGTAAAGGGGGACTTTTTCCAACACTATCTTCACCCCACCTATTTGCTTTTTTTCTTTTATCTCTTGGGCCTTTCCAAAACTACAAGACCCTCCTGGAAAGCCTCTCTCTTCATCATCCATTCCTACTACTTATTGGACCTGAGCACTAATACAATCTTCTCGTACACTAGTGTCTCCTTACCATAAAGTAGCATTATAACCAATAGGTCAAAGCTCCTAGGTAGTGAACATTATAACAACAAACTTTATTCTCCTCTTTAAGCTCTATCCAAATATTGGGCAAATCCATGCTCATTCGATCGAACCGCTAAATATGCCCCACAACTTCCTCGCCCTCATGCATCTGATGGCTATATAGTTATTTTTTTAGTATTAACTTGTTGCACATGCTCTTCTTCATATAGTATTAACATGTGCAACCTCGACCATAGACCCCTGGATGATCTCTCCTTCAACATGCCATATAGTACCTCATCCATCAGACATGCCTGAATCATGATACATACCCTCTTCTCCAAGGATACCCATTGTTTATCAGTCATCCCCTCTGGCCTATCCTCCAAGGCCATATCCAATTCCATCTGAACTAGCAGATCCTCCATCCTAACTTTTCACAAGGTAAAACTTTCCTTTTCATCAAACTTCTCAAATCTAACCTTCACCCCACTGCTTTCCATGATCAAACCCAAATCACAAACAACAAATTGATGGATCTAAAAATACCTTACTAGGGAGGGTGGATAGCAGTCCTGAGATCTCTTCCTTCCTAACAAAACCCAAAGAAAAATTGATATGAAATCTTCCTATTGATCTAGAATTTTTGCAGAACCTCTACCACAAAAAATTGATCACAGTAACTATAGATCACTTCCTTTCTCACAAAACTTGGAGAAAAACCTAGATCTATAAAAATGCTACTGATCCTCTACTAATCATGACAACCTCTGATCCTAAAATTTTTAGAAAATGATTCTTTGCTGATATGAAAAAATGGATCCAAGACTCTCTTATTTTCAGATCTCCTGTCTTGTTGAAAACTCTACTGTAAATCCTCTTCCTTTTCCAAGCTCACATTGGCTCTGATACTAATTGTTGGGACCTGTACCACTCTGATATCATCCATAGACTATTCTCTTACATGGGAACCTAGGTATTAAGCCAAAAAATCAAAAGAAAAATAAGGAAAACCTAAACCTGATTGGAAACTCCTCTAATCTATTTCAACAGAATTCTGCATAGCCCATCTCTTGCGATCCAAGATGCTATGCACCTTTCTCGAGATCTAAAATGCTATGAAACTCCACCAAGTGGAAGCCCCCTCATGCTACTGCAATGCTAGTAACCTATTTTGGGATGTTGAAAAGGGATTGTGTGAAGATCATCCTGACACACTGAACACGTCTAACATAGACCTGTGCAAAACTCTATTCTATGATCAACAACTTTTCAATCATGCTGGCACTCTTTTGGAGATCCTTTAGGTGAACAATCAAAATAGTAACCTTTAGACTGTACATGAGCCCAACTTTGGCTAGCTCACCCATGTGTATTTCTTAACTAATTATTTCTCTAAATGATTTCTGGTAATAATTTTAATCTGAGAACTAATCAATAAGCCTTTGGGCTACCACTGGAAGTCCTGGTTAGGTCTAACCATTAACATAACAATACTGAGTACTTTTAGCTAATGATGGCCAAGCCTAACTTTGGTTGGCCAACCTGACCATTATTTAAAATAAAGTGACTAAGTCATCATAATATGAATAATAATTTCAATAGCTAAATGAGCACCAGGTCTTTGGATCTTCAATGATCATCTTAACTATTGAACTCATTGCCACTCTCTTAAAGAGAGGCTATGACTCAATTATCTCTATAATTTTATCACTTAAGGGATCTAATAATTTTAAATAATTTAATTAGATCAAATAGGAAAAAGAGAAAAAGATATGGACTAATCAACAATCCTCCCACTGACTTCATCAAGTGAGAGGATCGAATCACATTAGTCCAAAGTCACCTAGATCAGTTAAACTGATCTTCCTCACTGGCATGGGTTTGTTTGAATTGATAAGCTATATAATCAAAATTTGATTGACCAAATGGCCAGAAAAGTGAGATTGATGAGAGGATCCTGTCATTAATCTCTTTCCTTAGACACCAACATAGTTGGCTAGATAAGAGATAGTCTTAATTAATAACCATGATCAAATGCCAAACTTATCTTAGACACCAATTAGTTCATCGATTTTGATCAGACTAGCATAAAGACTGAAGTCTGACCATTGAGTCAAAATTAGGTCCATTTGATATAGACTTGAACAACCTATTACTATAGAATTGATCTAGAGACACTTTGATCTAATCCTAATCAATTTTTGGTTAATTTAAATAAACTTCTTCGAGATTCATATTAATTAAATTCTAACCCTAGGTTTAACTCGATAATTTAACCTGATTCGAGTTAATCCAAAAACTCAAGTATTATGAATTGATTTTTAATCTTTAATTTACAATTCTAGATCTAATCAACTCTTATTTCTAGTAATTAATTATGACTTATTTTACTAAAATTAGATGTAAATATTTTTATATGTATCATGTACAAATAAAATAATTTTAGATCTAAACTACATGTAGAGCAATTAATGAAATTAAATTTATAATTTATATTCTAAACATAGAACCTGATGTAAATAACTTAATTTTAGATAAATAATAGTAAAATAATCAAGATTAAACTATTGAATATTAGATCTAAATTATCAAAATAATTTCAATAAAAATATCCATTCATCTCACTTGTTTATGAGATATAACTACAAGAGGTACCCTTACAAGTCATAGGAGATCCCATTGAATAGGAAGAGAGGGCTTTAAATCCTACTTCTCTCCTATGACCGGATGGCCATGGTGATAAACCCAATTTGAAGTAGTTACTCAGATCAATATCATATCTATATCTAATCAAATCATGTCAAGAACTTGGGGCTTTGATACCATTATTGAAAATCTAGGACAAGGTTTCATGCATGGATTTTTTTAAAAACTAGCTGAAGCATATTAGATTAAAATGCTATTAATCTTGAAATTATGTATTAGAACAATTTTAAAAATCTATCCTATAGGATCGAGATAAGATATAAATAGAACATAGATGCTGAAAATAAAATTAACATGCATTAATCTAATCGATGTATAAAATATATTTAATCTAAAAATATATATAGGATTGGATCCTATACCTCATCGTGGATCGACGAACACTATTGTTGATGGAGCATGGTGATTAGTCTGGACATCGCCTCACTGCTGCACAGGGTATCCAACCTCTACGAAATGTTTACATGAAGCCACGAGGGATCACCTTTCCTAGAGTACTAGCTCCATGTGAAGGCCATGGATGGCTGATCCGAAGTCCTTCTTTGAATTTTCTTGGGCCCTCCAAAAAGATGAGGAGATGAAGGATAAGAAGGATCAGGTCGTGGAAGAAAAAGAAATCCAAAAATAATATTTTTCTATTTTTTTTTCTTCCTCTCTTCCTCTCTTCTTCCCTAGTGCCATGATAGAACTCTCATGCACTCCAAGAATTCATGCCCAACTCCCTATTTTTTTATAGTGATTATGATATGAAAATTGAAAAATATCCTTTTCTTATTTTCATACAAACTAAGAAAAAACCAATAAAAATAGTGGCATGGTTATTTGGATGGAAATAGGATAAGATATTAGGATAGGATTAGGAGTTGTATTTAGACTAGCACTTTTAATCTCATTGGAACTCCTATTGATTTTGACTTTCAAACTCAACCAAAATTAAACCAACATATCCTAACCCAAAGAAGAGTGAGGGGGACATGGAATCTTAGATTTGACTTGAGAAATCATCATGCAAAAATCAAATTGGCATGGAGAAAGTTTGAGGTTCAAGATAGGATTTTGTCTTGCTCAAACTGGATTCTAATCCTCATTAAAACTCCTTTTAAGATTTATCTTGCCTTAATCCTGATTAGAATGGATAAGAGGGAGGGTGTTAATCATAATTTGGAATGGAGATGATACATGTAAAAAAATAAAATTTGCATGGAGAAAGATATGGCACAAGGAAGAAAAAGGTTTCTTAGTTTGACTTGGTCAACCTTAATTCTAATCCCAATTTAATTTGGTTTGATTAATTTAAATGGCTTAAACCTAATATAATTAGGATCTAATTTAAACTTAATTAATCAAAAAATAATTAAGTCTAAATCTAAATTAAATCAAGATCAAGTTTTTTTAGCAATTAAGTCATCAAATAATCTAATAGGGTGAAACTAATTAAAACAAATTCAATTTGTCTTGACCAAATCCTCTTTGCTCAATTAAATTGAGCCAATTAGCAATACAATTACTAATTAATCATCCTAAAATTAATTAATAATTAATAATTTATTCATTTATAACATTTATGTAAGGTAAATTGTTAATTATATTTAGAATTTTATTACTGAACGATACTTAATCATCGATCAGCCATCATGATCAATCTGAAACTTTTATTGTGTGTGACTTCATAGGTTTGAACTCTAAGCTGGTAACTTAGAAACTATTTTTCAAACTAATCGATAGGACCATCTAGCAATGATGCCCAATGTTCGGATAAGTTGAATGATGTCAAAGCAACATTCAAGAACCCAGGCTATGGTTACCGTATAATTTATCCCTTTGATCTAATACATAGGATGAATTTAGAGTCTACTACCAACTCTAATTAAGTGCATCTGAATGTGTCTTAATGAGCTAAATCCTGTGACTCTTTACTAGGATTATTCAGGCCTAGGTTTTGCTAAATTGAAATACTATTAAGTATTTACTCTAGCAAATTGGAGTGGTCAATCCCTTCTGGATTCAATACCGACTTAATAAATACTTAACTATACCTAGAAACCTTCCATCACTGGACTAAAAATCCAGGTAATCCAATACTAAAGTATAGTGAGTTGCTTGCCAAGTCACCATGATGTCTTAGGTCAGAGGGATACTTATACCTATATCCTTTTTATGAGATATTCTTAACAGCAAAGTACTCTACAGAGTTGGTCACTATTCAGTGAAATGTACTCCTACACTCACCTGCATACCATATTAGTATCTCCACACTCCTTGGTTAAGAGGACAACCAACCTATATGGTGCACAACAACCTATTCTTGATAAACATTGTTATCCTAGGTAACAACATATTATTTGATGCAAACCAATTTAAGAACCACTCGATAAATCTTTTTTTATTGAATCAATGTAGTTTTAAGAACTTCAATACATTAGAGTTCATGGAAAAATGATAAATAGTGTTGAGCTATCAAAAATAATATTTATTTTATTAATAATTCATATACATTTACAAAATAGCTCAACCATCTATAACCTAGATGATTGGCTTTAGGATACTTTTTCTAATAACTCCCACTTGGAATATCAAGGCTCGATCAATCTCGAGTCAAGTTTTGAACTTAAATATTTTGAGTCGAGTTTAGCTCAAGCTTCCAACTACTCTACTTGGCTTGGCCTGATTGCACATCTACTTGAGCTGCCCATGCTTGATTAGTACCTTAATCTCATCCCTTAGATACAAGCATTTCTCAATGTCATGGTTATTATATTTGCGATGGTATTGGCAATATTTTCTTAGGTCTCATCTATGAGACAGAGCCAACATCTTCCTTAGCCGAGGTAGGTCTCCTTGATGCTCTATCTCCATTATTTGTGCCTGAGGTGTGTTGAGGGAGGTGTAGCTTCTGAATCTCTGAGATGGGGTTCAGGATCAATAGTACCGAGATGGGGTTTGAGATTGGCATGTTCTTCTATCATTTTGGTAATTATCATGCTTGCATTCCCCATTCTTACTTTTGCTCTCTTCCTTCTTTTTTTGAGGCTTGTCATTAACTTTTTCTCTGTGCCAAGCCCAAGCTTCCTTGGCATTTGTATACTTCTCCACTCTCGCTAAAGTTTTAGCAAAGTCTTTTGGATACCTTTTATTGAGCGAGAAAAGGAAGGTATTCTTAAAAAGCCCACCTTTGAGGGCAATCATGATGGCAAATTGGTCTATCATGGATCTCAAGGGTCGTGGTGTTGAAGCAGATAATTTAGTCCTAAAGAAACTCACCCTCACATTGCTTGATGCTGATGAGTGAGTCCAAGCCATGGCATGCTTTAGACACAGCACAAGATTAAGCTTTTGAGATTGAAACTATCTCTAGCTACTGATGAAGTGGACCATAAATGACTGGTTGAGCCATTGAAAAGAGTCAAATGGCCAGTCTGAAGGCTCAAGTACCAATATCGATCTACCTTCTACAAAGTAGATAGAAAGGCATGACAAAAAATGTTGTCAGTGGCTCCATGAAGGAGCATAAGAGCTTTAAAACTCTCTAGGTGGTCAATGGGTTCCATGGTCCCATCATATGGCTCCAATTGTGATATTTTGAAGCAAAGCAGAATTGGCTCATCCATTATTTTCTTAGTAAATGAAGGGCCAGTATTAAAATTGAGCTTCATATTCTATTATTGAGGTCTACCTTGCAATACCTTGATGTGCCATTGCATTTCTTTCCACCTTGGCAATCCAAGTGGGATAGGGACCTTGATACTGAGGAGAAATGTTGCTTGGGCTATAATCCTTTTCTGTTTGTGGAGTTGGTAAGCACCGTCACTCTTGGGCAGGGCTCTTAGGCTGGCTGTGTCAGCTATCCCTACCTCGAACCTTGAGGAGGTGATAGTTGACCTTTTAGTTGAGCTCGGCCTCAATGAGGTATATCAAGTGCAAGCCAAGATACCATGGCTTGTAGGGGCGCAAATGGATCGGGTCGGATCGAGTCATGAGTGACCCCGATCCGACCCAATTCTTTGATCGGGTCCAAATATTAGATCCAGACCCAACCCACTAGAAAACCGGGTAGGGTCGGGTCGTGTTCACTATTAGAATTTTCAACCCAACTGGTCATTTGGGTTGGATCGGGTCCATAAATAATACGGTTCTAATCTAAAAAAATTAAATCTAAATATGATCTAGATAAAATATAGATAACAACATTTCAATTATTATATAGCTAACTATTATTAACCATAAAATAGATAACAAATAATATTATTTTTAAAATAAAGTAGGATATAAAAATAATTATAACTCTATTTCTATGTTAAAAATAAATTTCATATAAACTTTAAATTATAATTTAAAGATCCAAATAGATATGATCCTAACAATATTAGTATATTCAAGTCGGGTCGGGTCGGGTCCAAATTCAGTAAACCCATACCCGACCCAAAAAATGGAATGGATCTAATTTTAGAACCCGACCCGGATCCACGTGTCCATAAAAATAGGTTGGATCAGGTCTAAATGGGTCAGGTCAGGTCAAGTCACGAGTCAATCCAACCCATTTGCAGCCTTAATGGCTTGTTGTGCACCTTGCATTGTAGTGGTCAAGGCTTACATCTACTGGACAAGGCTATTGAATTATTCATGGATGATTATAGGTACCGGTTAAGAAGGAGGTGGTGCTTGGGCTAGTTCTAACATCACAACATCCTATTGGAGGTTATTGGGTTGAGTATCATTGAAATGGCATGAGGCATTTACGCTCCTATTCTTGACCTCGTAGTGAAGTGCTCTCCCATTGAATAGGCTGATAGGTTCTTTTTCTAGCGCTAATCTATTTTTATGAAAAGCCGAGTCAATGTTGAGGTTGGTTTCAATCTGAGATGGTGAGGTCCACCAAATCCGAGGTAGAGTTGAGACCTGCCAAACAAACTGTGGTTGGAAGGTTACGAGGCTCAGGGTTCTCCTCATCTTTGAATAAGCTCAAATCTCTCTTCATTTTTAGATGAGCTCGGGGATCTCCTTATCTTTGAATAAGCTCAAGACGACTATTCCCGTTCTGAAGCTATTTCTGCTATGGCTAAGGTTGAAACCCATAATACAACTACCCTAAAACACTTCGACTAAATCTGGATTCAAGTAGGCCAAGACCAGGGTGAATGCCCATAACATGCATATATATCAACTCTTGCATATCTGAGTACTTTCATCTTTATCTTCTATTTTTCTTGATAAACTTGCATCTTATTTCTACTGGAGTACGAGGTTTTAATTATTTTAGCTGAGCTATTTGAAACTACAAGAAGTTCCCTAAAATTGGTAGACACTGAAGACCTCTTGACGACAGCTCCACTTGGAGTTTTTATATCTAGTGATGTATATTTTTCTTTTGGTTGCTTCAGTGTTTGTTATTTATACAATAACCCATTTAATAGAATGCCAAGCTTCAAGGTTTCATTTGTTATGGACTTTTGTGATACCAGGGTTGTACGGAACATGCAATTCCAGCTTGACGGACTTACAAGCACAGCTTATAGGCAACAAAGAAGAGTACCAAAAGAAGTATAGTGCCCAAGCCAATTTCCACTCCATCATTGTAGCTTGAACCATTCCATTGCTTGCTTCGATGAGACCAAGGGCTAGAGGGGAGGAAACACACTGGGGAGATGGATTACTAGTAAAAGAATGAGTGGAAATATTAATAGCACAGATGAAGAGGTGTTTGCAATTTCGGCAACTTCGAGTAGCTTGGTGATGCTGTCAAATAGAGCAGGGCCTCCAATGATTAATCCCAAGGTTAATATCATTAAGGAAGGGATTAGTGGGGTGGACTGCTCCCCATTTGTTCAAAGCAGCAGAGTGAACTAGAATCTCCTTTCTTAGCTTCGTACACAAACTCTACAGAAGGTGGAAGAGTATATAGAGCGATTACAAGAACTACATGCTAATCATTATTTATTCTGTTGATTGAAATATAATTTACTAAAAGTAGGCAAACTTGATTAAGATGGATTATAAATTTTACTCAATAACGTCAACAATCTTCTCCCCATCTTGCATCAAGGACGGTCGGGACGGTGATATAAAAATCATGTTATACACAAGCTAATATTGGAAATAGACGGTGTCAATTTTTTTTTTACAAAGCATTCGTTTCTTATATGGTGCGCTCCAAGTCATGATGATAACGGCAAGCCAATCCATGCGAAGGCAGCAGCTGACATGTAGGATGGAATGGGGCCCGGACTGATTAATGTTCTCTCTCTCCTTCTCTTAATAAACGTCCACTTTAATAATGTGAAAGCATGGAAGAAATAAATAAATAAATTTTGTATTAAAAATGTTGCTACCAAATCATCCTTCACCAGACTTTGGTGGTGGCCGAGGGCCTTCTGGTCTTCTCCATGTGGATCTAGGTACTGTTTATGACAGCTCTCGAACGAAGACCTACAAAATTTGCCCCTTGATCAGTGATGATCGATGGAAAACCCTTAGATGCTTAAGTCAGTAAAAGAGAAATGGCCTATAGCAATCGGAACTAGCAGATATGGTGACTGAATGAGCGAGAGAAAAGGGTAAGTCTCCATTACCTTGTCACGAGTCTCCTCTTACTAAGTTATAGGGCTATGTAGGGTAACTGAATATCATTACGAAGGTGGCCTCCTCTAACATGCATAATAAATTCCATTAAGATGCCCGAATCTTATCTCCTGGAATCTTTTCCATTAACTTCTTTGTTAGGATGGTAGGATTTGTTGGGATTCTATCTGCCACAACCTTGCCTACCATGATTTGTGCTGGAACCGTTGTGATTAGCTAAGTTGTCTCCTACTTAGGCATCATGAACTCCAAGTAGATAGTCGGCTTGTTTGCTGCTGAAGAGACTTGGCACCATACCTGAGCCGCCCACCAGTTTTACTTTGACAGCTAGCCGGGCCCGAGTAGGTACTCGGTGTGTGTGGGGAATGTCATGTTAGTCCAACCCAATTGCTTGTAGCTACTCGATCCAAGAAGGAATAGCTACTCAGTGGGGTGATCGGCTTTGTCGTCTCCTTTATGGTACCGGCTTCTTCTCTATTGGTAGCTCGATCATTCCAAGGTCAGTGTCTAGGCCATTTCCTTCTCAATCGGCTACATGGTTAGTGCTTCGGTGGGTCCTCGATGCTAAGTCAATAGTTGTTATATCAAATGCCCCCACTTCAAAGTCTAAAATGCTGCTGAGTAGTTTCGGGCCTTGTCGCTTCCAAGTGAAGTGAGTAGTTAGCCTTTCAGCCTTAAGATTGAATATATCTTCTTACAATCTAGGCATTTATTGGCTCTTTAAAAATCATCACCGGTTATTTTGTCGTCTCGATCATGAGGGAGAGGAGGTTGTTGGTGTAGTGCTAAAAAAGGCACTGCAATAACTTCCCAAGTAGTAGGCGACTTGCATGATCCTCCTCCTTGGCTAGTTTAGTGGTGCCACAACTATGATAGCTATGGCTATTATATAATTTGTACGAATCCCGGTACTAAAAGTTAATTGGCTAGTGGTGACTTGAGATAGTATGGCACTTCCTAGTTAGGAGTGGACCATGTGTCAGGATTTGAGGGCTTGGGTCAAATCAAGGTCTTGATCCTAGCCATCTAGCTAGATTTAAAAGGGGGCTCCCTACCACTGTTGCAGGGACTTCTCCTTTGTAAAACTATTGAAGAAGAAGATGTTTGAAGGCCCTGAACCCATACTCCCTAGGCATGTTAGTAGGTTGGTCCCTGGTCTTCATCTTCTTGTTCCTTTGCTTGTAGTGGTCTAATTCCTCTATTCAGCTTTTCACAGACATGAAGGTATTATTCGACTTGCTGAAAGAGTTATTGAGAAGAGGAAGGTGGCTGAAGGGGGTGCACTGAAGTCAGAAAAGGCAGTGGTGAAGAAGCCCCATGTGGGTCCATCTTTGGGGGGCCTGTCAGCAATAGCACGGGCTCCTACGCCCATCTAAGGGTGCTCCCTACCATCACTGATGATGAAAGAATGATGGTGACCTCACCACCGTCACCCCCTACTACTTCGTCACCAACTCAGGCACCAACTCCTTTAGCTCTAGCTCCATCAGGTCCATCTTCAGCGACACTCCAATGCTGGCACCATCTCTGATAGTGACCGACTCACCCCGAGGGAAGGTCCTAGTGAACCCCTTGGGATCTGATGAGATTTCTCGTGATGATGAGTATATCGAGATGGGGCCAAAGGTGAAGATGACCACCTCAACATTCCAAAATAAGAAGATGGCTGAATAGTTGGTTGAAATGATCCTCCTCTCCCAAGACTGGAATGAGCAGAAGTCTTGACCGATGGACAAGATCTTCACCTCCTTTCTTCCTGCAACTACTCATGATATGTGTTCTCCATCCTTTACTTTATAGAGTACCTTGATTCCTAAGCAGCTAATTTGTAGTTTTTCTTTTTCTTGTAGCTTGCCCACGATGTCTCCATTATCAAAGAGGTATTTGGCAGGTTTGCAGAATTGAAGTGCTTCGTTGAAGATAAGGTGACGACTGCCGAGGCATGAGCTAGGGTCACTGAGGAGTCAAAGAAGGAGATCAAGGCCAAAGCCAAGCTTAAGGGGGAGCTGCAAGCCTCCAAGGATACTATTTGGGAGCTAGAAGCCCGAATAGTAGAGAAGGATGGGATGATTGCCAAGGAAAGAGGTTGGGTCACCGAGTTGGAGACAAAGTTGGCCAACTTTGATTAGAAAGTGTTGATCATGGAAGCCAAGCTCTAGGCATCCAAACTTGGTCATGGCCACCAAAGCCAAGGCCCATTTAGCCAATAAGCGAGTAGTCTCAGCTAGAGTTCGGGCAGTTGAGGTGTATAAGAAGTCCAAGGACTTTGAAGATAAAGTCGCTGAGGGCTCCTTAGATGCTTTCAACATGGGATTTAAGCAATGCAAGAAGAAGGTCGCCAAGACCTTCCTGGGACTTGCCTTGGATGGCATCATTGGTCTCAATCTTGAACAAGATGAACAAGGAGGAGAGGAGGATGAGGCCAGGGAGGCTAAAAAAACTGCTGAGGAAACTATCGACACTAATACTGAATAGGCCATCATTGATGAGGTCAATGCTAAGGCCATTGTTGACACCGAGACCATGATCGACATGGTAGTTAAGGCTTTTGAAACAGGCACAATCCCAGCCCCCGAAGAGCTAGCAATTGGTGCCGGGGAGTGAATATTGTGTCTTCTTCCTTTTTTTGGTTGTACTTGGACTTGGCCCTTCATTGTAATGACTTTCTTTAGTAATGAAAGAGATCTTTTCCTTTATTTTGTTGTCATTTTGTCTGAATGCTTGCCGAATGACTGAATCTTGACAAGTAGTTTAGTTGATTTAGTTCCAATTGGGTAGGGTAGCTTCTAGGCTTAGTCACACATCTTTCTATCGGGTAGCACCTTTACCCAAGTAGATGATTGAGCTAGCTCCAACTGTCATGCAGACTTGCATTAAGGCAAGCTACCTAGTCAAAGAAGCGATCTTGGTCGGGTGGTTACTTAGCTTGAACTCGGTTAAACAATTCGTTCGCCAAGCTTGCAAGTTTTTTAGTTAATCAGGTATTTGTTGGCATTGCCTAAGCAATAGTCTATGAATAACGGATCCCTAATGACAAGACTTACATTTTTCTAGCTATAGAAAGTCAGCTAGCTTCTAAGATTCGGATGTAGAAAGTCAATCATTGCTTGGAATCGAATTGTAGGAAGTCGGTTTTTTTGGAACAGGAAGAAGTCGGTTGTTGCTTGAAACTAGACTATAGGAAGTTGGTTATTTTTTAAAGCCAGACTATAGGAAGTCGGTTATTTTTTGGAATTGGACTATAGGATGTTGATTTTTAAGTTGTCAATGATGAGTCGGTGTGGAAATGCAATCTTCACAGTCGATCAGGTGTTAATCGATTGGGAGTCTTGGGAAGTCCGTTGGTGGAGATGAAGGTATAGAAACATAGTCATCTTTATGGTGACCGGGTGTTAATGGACCAGATAGTAGAGATGGAGGTGTGGAAATGTAGTCATCTTCATTAGCAACTAATTATTAGTTAGCCACTGGGGGTGTTGAAATGTTGCCATCTTTGTCAGTGACCTGTTGTTAGTTAGTCGGATAGTGGAGATGGAGGTATGAAAATGTAGCCATCTTTACTATAGCTGGTTGTTGGTCAGCTGGTGTAAGAGCACCTTACCTAGGTCATGGACTTCTGGAACTAGTGAGGATTAGCTAGGCTTGGGCTTTGAATTGCTAAGATTATCCAATCTTCCTTGAAATCCTAGTGCAGGGTTTTTGGATCAGTAGATTTCTCTCCAATGCCTCAAGAAATTAGCACTGCAATTTCGAGTGCTTTCCTCTCCTATTTGGATTAGAAACCCACCTATTCTAGGGGTCTTGGATGCCCTCTTTCCTTGTTGGAATTGGTCAGTCCAAACTACAAATGATGCATAAAAGAAAGAGAGTCCCACGTCCTTGGGACTCCTTAGCGCTATAGAAGAATAGGAGCTGTGCGCATGAAGAAGATAAGGGGAGAGGGGGCATGTGGCTTGCTAGGGATTTTGGCATCTTAGGAGGCATGAAGTAAAGGATGAGGGAGAGGAGAAAGAGGAGATTAGGTTTAGGGGGAAAAAGGATTCAAGAATATCTATTGAAACATCAAGTATCAATACATATACATGGATTTTCATGGTCTAGTCTAGACACATGATTCCAAACCCAATCCAAATAACTCTCATGCTAACTCAATACATGAAAACACTCATCTAAGCCCCATGTATATCCATGGTCTCATGTGTTCTCACTTCCTTGGACTTAAACCTAGTTCAAATATGAATTAGCCATCAAAATCCCTGAATCCCGGGCTTTGATGCATGAAGGCTACATACCTTCACCATAGGGATTAAACCAGCCCTAGAACCTCCATGATAGCTCCATGTAGTCTAAATCTTGGCCCTTTCCTTGGCAACTAGAAACATGGAAGCACTATATCTGAGCCTATAATCTCTACCTTAGTGCCATATTGCCTCTGCAAAGTTCGATCTATCTATCATACCCATCAGTACCACACATCTTGAAAGTTGTCATGGGGAAGAACTTTGTCAATGCATCAGCTTGGTTCTCCTTGGTCTAAACTTTGACTAGCTTTACCTCACCCTCTTCCATGATCTCTTTGACTTGGTGATATTTGATATGAATGTGCTTGGTATGTGCATGATATGCAGAGTTTGGACCAACAACAGTGCACTCTGGCTATCATAATAGTTCACCTTGATAGCCTATTGTGTGAGCCCCATCTTCAATGCCAATCCTTTCAACCATAATGCCTCCTTAGCTACCTCTATAATTCCAATGTACTCCACTTTAGTGGTGGATAAGGCCATTATGGTTTGCAAGAAAGATCTCCAGGAAACTGGACCTCCATTCAGGCAAAACACAACTTGTGGTAGACCATCTAGTATCCACATCTTCTCCATAATCTGCATCCACAAATCTAATCATCTATCCTGAGCCTCCTTGGACATTTGGAGCTTTCCTTAACTTCTCCTTGCTATCCATAGCAAATGCTAATTCCAAGTGTGGCCACCAAGTACCTGAAGATGTTTTTCAGTGTTCTCTAGTGATCCTTGCTTAGGTGAACCATGAACCTATGACCTATCTAACTATATGGACAAGATCTAGCCTACAATATACCATAGCATACATGAGGCTTCTTCCTCTAGAGGCATATGGTATTATCTTCATCTCCTCAACCTCCACCTCAATTTGGGATGACATCAACTTCTAAAGGCCGACATGACCGGCCAATGGTAGTACTGTTGATTTCACTCCTCCCATGCCAAATCTCTCTAATTCCTTGTTGATGTAACCCTCCTGAGACAAATATGGCACCTTTTTGGTTCTATGTCTGAGGATTTCTATGCCTACGGTCTTCTTAGCAAGGCCCAAAAGCTTTATCTCGAACTCCTGAGACAAGGTTGCCTTTAAGTCTTGCACTACCATTATACTCTTGCATGCAATTAATATATCATCCACATACAAAAGTAAATAAAGCATAGACTCAATTTCAAGTACCGTCACATATATGAAAGGATCATTCTCATATCTAGAAAGCTCGATGATCCTCACATAGGTGTCAAAGCACTTGAACCACTACCTTGGTGACTGCTTTAACTCGTACAGCGAATGTTGTAGTAGGCAGACCTTTCCTTCTAATCTTTGTTCCTCGAACCCCATCGGCTAGTCTATGAAGATCTTCTCCTCCAAATTCCCATGGAGGAGGCCTTCTCGATGTCCATCTACTCCAATTCTAAGTCTTGGACTGCTACAATGCTCAATAGTACCCTGATGGATTAGGGAGAATACCTCACTATAGTCTATGCCCTCTTTTTGAGAGTACCCTTCGGTTACCAATCTCGTCTTGAATCTGATACCCCCTCCTCTGAAGGCCTTTCCTTGTATTGGTAAACCCATTTGCATATAATCAGTTTCTTCTCACTCAATAGCTGCACCAACCACCAAGTCTAATTTTTCTGGAGGGATTGCATTTCTTTAGTCATTGCCTAGACCTACTTATCTTTGTCTAGGTTTTCCACTACCTCCTTATAGGTGTGAGGGTCTCCATTTACTATCATCAAAGCATAGGATACCGATTCACCAAATCCATATCTTTTTGGTGGTTGTACATTCTACTTGAATTTGTGTTGTGTGACATTGACACTAGTACTGGGTTCATTCTTATTGCATTGAACCCTTCAGCCTCTATCACTTGTCTTATCCCTCTCCACACATGGAGGCACCCTAGGATGGTGCTCCACCTGAATATCATATCCTCCAGGTATTTTTGCAAAAGGCAAAATAGAATAGGAAGTTAGTTGCCCAACCTTGCCTTGTTGGGCCTCCTCCTGCACTACCTGTTTCTCCTTGGCTCCCTAAGATAGAAAATTTATCAAAGACCATATCCCAACTAATGGTGGACTTCTTCTCCAAAGGATCCTATAGTTGGTATCTTTTGACTCCACGTGGATAGCCAAGAAACAATCTTTTTTGACTCGGTATTCAACTTGATCCACTCACTAGCATCCACATGCAGATAAGCTGTGCACCCAAACACCCTGAGATGACCGAGCTCTACCTTCCCTCTAGAAGACCATTGCTCCTCTAGAATTCTCCCATCTAGCTTGGTGTGAAGTGACTAGTTCAACAAATAACATGCTGCATCGACTGTATCCATCCAGAAAGTCTTGGAAAGTTTTGATTGTAGCCTCATACACCTAGCCTTCGTAGGAGGGTTTGATTTATCCTCTCAAACACCTTTTTTTCTGAGGGATTCTCTTAATTGTGAAATGTCTTTTGATGTTGCATTCTTCACAAAAACTTTAGAACTCCTTGCTAGTAAACTCCCTATCATTATCTGATCACAAGCACTTCACACTGCAACCCTATTCCTTCTTAAATTTTGCTTTCTAGACTCTGAATTTCATGAAGGTTTCTGATTTCTCTCTCAAAAAATATACCCACACCTTCCTTGAGAAGTCATCTATTAGGGTCATAAAATATTTTTCACCATTTCTAGCTAAAATTGGGACTGGTCCCTAAAGATTAGTGTGTACTAGCTCTAGTGGTCCCGTATTGTGGGTTAAACCGTCGCCAAACTTAACTCTGTATTGTTTGCCCATTTAGCATGGCTCATATACCTTTGAAGTACCACAATCTAGATCAGGGATCATCCCACTCTTGCTTAGCTCTCTTATACTGCGATCTCCCATGTGGCTCAGGCTATAAAGCCACAAGCGATATACATCCTGCTGCTCCTATGTTGCTGCTATATCGTAGATCTTCCAATCACAATAGACCTCTCCATTTTATATAGGTTATTCTTCAACCTCCTCCCTCTCATCACCACCATGGATCCCTTGGAAATGTTCAAAATACTACTCCCGGAATGACTATTGAAGTTGTAGCCATTCCTCTCCAAGTAGCCCAACGACACCAAATTCTTCAACTTAGGGATGTACTTTATATTGGTGAGGGCCGGCACCATCCCATCAAACATATTCACTCTGATGGTCCCAATGCTAACCACCTTGCAAAGATGATCATCTCTAAGTGTCACACCTCTGTCATCAATTTTGGTGTATGTAGTGAACCATGATCGACTTGGGATATAGTGGTCTCATAGGTTGAATTTAAGGTCTAGATTTCCATGTTGCTTTTATGACCATATGAGACAACCAAGAGATCATCCTCTACCTCACCATTAGACACTACACTCAGTGAATCAGATCCACTCTTCTCCCCTTGCTTCTTCTTCCAAAGTGGGCAATCTCACTTGAAGTGCCCTAACTCCTTTCACTTATAGCATCTGACTTCTTTCTTACCCTTCCAGGACTTAGACTGTTCCTTAGATTTGCTCTTTTCCCTATCTTTTCTAGACCTCTCCCCACAACCAAGCCCTCATAGGGGACTTCTTCCTTGGTCAACTTCTTTTGCTATTCATTAGACCTGAGTACCGAGATAATATCTTCGTAGAATAGGATCTTCTTCTCATACAACAACATAGTCACCAATGGATCAAATAAAGAAGGTAGTGAATATAGCAAAAGAAGGCACTTATCTTCCTCCTCCATCTTCACTCTAAGATTCAGTAAGTTATTGCTTAATTGGTCAAACTTCTGGATGTGCACCACAACATCTCCACCTTCATGCATTTGAAGGCTATATAACTACTTTCTCAATATCAATTTATTGTACATATTTTTCTTTATATACAATGTGTGCAACTTTGATCATAATCCCCTTGGAATCCTCTCTTCCAATACTGAATACAATGCCACATCAGTCAAACAACCTCTAAGAGCAGCACATTTCTATTTCTCCAAAAACATCCACTACCTATCATTCATCCCATTAGGCCCATCCTCCAATGCTAGATCTAATTCATGTTGGACCAATGGTCCTTCACCCCAACCTTCCGTATGAAAAAACTTCCTTTCCATCAAATTTCTCAAAATCTACTTTAACACTGCCTCCCATGGTTAGATCCTACTACAAATAGTGAAATAACCAAGTAGATCTAAGAGAAATACCTTGAAGGGGGTATGCTAAAGTTTTTTTCTAGCAAACTTCTTTGCTTCTGGCTTCTTCATCTGATCTAATACTCTGGTACCAATTATAATAGCACCTTTCCCAGGTCATGGAGTTTTGGAGCTAGTGAGGATTAGCAAAGTTTGGGCTTTGAATAGCCAAGATCAGCCAATCTTTCTTGAAACCCTAGTGTAGGATTTCTGGATCAACAGATTTCTCTCCAACGCCTCAAGAAATTAGCACTACAATTTCTAGCACATTCCACTCTTATTTGGATCAGAAATCCAACTATTCCAGGGATCTTGGACACCCTCTTTTCTTTATAGAATTGGTTGGCCCAAACTACAAATGATGCATGGAGGAAAGAGAGTTCTAGGTGCTTAGGACTCTCTAGTGCTAGAGAAGAATAGGAGCCGCGCATGTGAAGAAGATAAAGGGAGATGGGGTGCATGGCTTGCTGGGATTTTTGGCATATTGGGAAGCATGAAATAGAGGGAGAGGGAGATGAAAAAGAGGATATTAGGTTTAGGAAGAGAAATGATTCAAAATATCTATTAAAATACCAAGTATCAATACATATACATGGATTTTCATGGTTTAGTCTAAACACATGATTCTAAACCCAATCCAAACAACTTCTTTGCTAACTCAATATATGAAAACACTCACCCAAGCCCCATGTACACACATGGTCTCATACGTTCTCACTCTATTGGACTCAAACCTAGTCCAAATATGAGTTATCCCATTAAAACCCCTGAATCCTAGGCTTTGATGCATGAAGGCTGCATACTTTCATCCTAGGAGCTAAAACCAGCTCTAGAACCTCCATCATAACTCCATAGAGTCTAAACCTTGGCTACCAGAGTCTTAAGAGCATCACATCTGAGCTTACAATCAAAGATGGAGGTGTGAAAATGCTACTGCCTTTACTGTAATTAGTTGCTAATTGGTTAGAGACAGAGGCGTGGAAGTGCTACCACCTTTATTGCAATCGATTTTTAATTGATCGAATGGTGGAGATGGGGATGTGGAAACACATCCATCTTTACTATGATCAGTTGTTCATTGACTAGAGATAGAGGTGTGAAAAAGCTTTTATCTTTATTATGACCAGTTGTTAATAAACTGGAGATAGAGGTGTGAAAATGCTATCTTTTTTATTGCAACCAATCATTAATTGGTGGATGGTGGAGATGGAAGTGTGGAAACATAGCATCTTTATGGTGAATGGGTGTTCATCAACTAGATGGTGGAGATGAAGTTGTAGAAATGAAGCCATCTTTGTAGTTGGCTTGGTGTCAATCAATCGAATGGCTCAGAGCTGAATGACTGAGTGCTTAGTCAATCAAGATGAGACCTAGGAACACTACTAGAGAAAAAAAAAATTATTTTGCTGAATGAGAATTAATACATCATTGGTAATACATCCATATATTGTTGGCATTCCAGATCCGAGGGATTAGAGTTCCATTAAGGTCTTCGATCTAATATGCTCATCAATTAAGGATTTTGGCTACTTGATAAGGTCCTTCTCAATTAGAGATAGCTTACCTTGCTCAGTCGATCTTAAGACTTCGACTCGATGTAGTACAAGATCTTTAGGATGGAAAGTGTTTAACCTTGCTTGAAAATTATAGTACTGAGTAACTCGTTGTTGGTACATTACCATCCTTAAGTGGGCTTGATCATGAGTCTCCTCCAACAGGTTCATATTGGCTCTCAGCTAGCTTTAGTTGCCTGACTCATCAAAGTATTCGATCTGCATGGTCAAGAGTCTAACCTTGATTGGGATCACTACCTCGGTGTCGAAAGCCAGGTTGAAGAGAGTCTTATTAGTCGATGTCCAAGGAGTCATGTGGTATGCCCATAGCACATTGGTAACTCCTTGGCCCACTTGCCTTTGGCCTCATCTAGTTTGGTTTTGAGCCCTCAAAAGATCATTCAATTCATCACTTCTACTTTCTTATTTGATTGTAGATGCCCTACAGATGTAAACTAATATTAGATATGGAGTTTGACACAGAAATCCTTGAACACTCAGTTATCGAACTATCGACTGTTGTCAGTGATAATAATATGCGGAAGTCCAAATCAACAAATGATGAATTTCTAGAAGAAAGTTTTTACCTTATTCTAAATAATGTGTGACAAGGATTCTACCTCCACCCATTTGGTGAAGTAGTTGATGATGACAATTTAGAACCTCTACTAACTAGTTGCTAGGAAAAATATACCAAGTAAGTCCATACCCTACTAGGCAAATGGCCAAGGAGAAGAGAGCTAGATCAGTTGTCTTGCTAGCTATTGCTTAATGCTGGCATGCCATTAACATCAGTTACACTTCTAAATAAGCTCTATGGCATTTTCTCATATGGTGAGCCAATAATATCCTTGATGTTACCCAGACCGACAATCCAAGAGAGAGGTGAATTAGATTTTTTAAAAATTTCAATAGATATGTGCTCTTTAAAAATCTTTAATTGGTGAGCCAAGTGTGGTATGAGTTAAGCTAAATGTAAAGCTAGAAAGTAAAGAAGTACACATACAAGTAAAGATGATTTATAGTGGTTCGATACAATTCCAGTACCTACATCTACATTCCAAGGTCCACTATGGTATTTCTATTATATTTTCTTAAAAATATAGTCAAATTATTTTTTTGGGCTTATAATTCAAAATCCAATATATGTTTGTTTTAATACGGGCTCATAAACAAAGCCAATTGGCTTTCACAAGCCAACCAATCAAAACCTTACAACAAATCCCAAGTTTCAAGTCCTATTGAAATTTATAACAAGAACACAACAATCAAAGAATGCAACAAAAGGACAAACTCCTAAAGAGCAGGATTATTGCCGGTGAAGCTTGACTTGAAATCTCTTGAATGCTTTAATGATTACTCTTAAATGCTCTTCCAATTGCTCATTAATTGCTTCATGAGAAGTCATAATGAGAAAATAGTAATTTTATGAATGATTTACTTTGGTTAATATTGCGACTAATTTTGTGATCAATTTTTTAAAAAATATTTAATATAAAGATCGATTATTAATTGGTTACAATTTTTTTGCAACCAATTTTTATGATTGATTTTTTTAAAATAAAAAAATATATTTAAAAAACTATATTTTATATAATTTGTAATTAAAAAATTAGGCTATAATAATTTCAATTATTTAAATATTTTAAAATAAGTTTACAACCAATTTTCTAACCAAAAAATCAGTCTTAATTATTTTTTAATTTTTTCGAATTTTAATTTTTTAAATATTTTTTAAAAAAAATAGTTTTGTTTTTCTAATTAATTATCGACCAAGATTTTAGTTGTAAAATATTGAAAAAATCTGCAACCAAGTAATAGGTTGCAAATTTAAATTTTAAAAATAATTCTAGTCTTTTTTAAAAAATAAATAAAAATATTTAAAATAATAATTAAATAAAAAGAATAAAAAAACTAAAATTTTTACTATCGATATTTTAGTTTGAAAAATAAAAAAATTCATATATAAAATTTTTATGATCAAAAGTTGATTGCAAATTCATATATATAAATTTTCCAAACCCACTATCCCATTCATGAATCCCTAGCCACTCCCCCTTCTCCTCGACTCTCCCACTCCCACCTCCCAAAGTTGGTGGCTCTCTCCCACTCCCCCCATCTCTCAATGTTGGCTCTCTCCCCCCCTCTTTACCAAGCCCCCTAATGCGGCTTTGGATCCCCCTCCCCCAGCCCATTGGCAGTTACCCTTGGGCATAACCCCCTTGGCACGGCGTATCTCTCCCTCCCCCGACATCCTCCTCGTCAGTGTGGTTTTTTCCCCCTCTTCGTGCCCCCCCATGGCTTTGGATCCCCCTCCCTCGATGCGGTGGTAGTTTCTAGCACGCGCCCCCCCCCCCCCCCCCCGCTGGTGTGGTGACGGTTCCCCCCCTTCGCTCCCCTGCAATGATAGATCCCCCTCCCCCCATGCAGCAGGACTTCCCCCCTCCCTAACAGCCCCCTCCCCAGTGATAGTAATCTCTTTCAATGCTTTCTCCCTCGTTCGAGCTCCTAGAAATCTTTGAACAATCTAATCACCCCCTTCATTTTGGATGCAAATTCTATTAATTGGCTATCAGATCTAAAGGTAATGCTTTGGATCTATTTTCTGTGGTTCTTGGTTTCTCTAATTTCTAGAAATGGAAAAATGAGGATTTGAATCCTTGTTATTTCAATGGATTTGGGTTGATTCATGGGTTTTAGTTCTTTTTCTTCCTAATGTCTCTTTTATGGTGCAATAAAGCCTAAATTTGGAGGAATAAGGTGCCATTCATGGGTTTTCCTTTTTTCTTTAGTCTAACCTCGTTGACCTCGGCTATAGTGTATGTATATAATATGAGATGTGTGAGTTCTTTTTTTCTCCATTTTTGCTAATTATTGAAAATGTTTGCTTTGATTTGTTGTAAATGAATGTTTTATTCTTTTGAAAATTTTTAGATCTTCTTTGAGGTTTCATTTTTTTAATAATCAAAATAGTCATGGTAGTTGATGGGTTTGGATGTGTGGCTATTGGAACCATCACCTTATTGATAGACTACTACCAATACTCCATTGTGATTATGATTTTAAAGGAATTCTGGTATATGATTGCGGTCTTGGGTATGTCTATGTGCTTTTGATATAGCATCTTTTATTGAAGTTTTCTATCAAACTTGGCAAATTACTAAACACTCATTCTTAAAGTGTTTCCTTTGTGCCTGGACCGTTAATTTCTACATGCCTATTTAAGGGGAGAAAAAGTACGCATCCAATAATGGTATTGGTCTGGGAGGGAAAGATTGTTATTATGATTTTTTTGTGCTCCTATTATAGCATGGATTGCTGTGAAAGAATTATGCCCTAAAAGTCAATCACAGTTATTGTATTAGTGGTATTTTTGTATTCTTCCAACTCAAGATTGATATTAATAAAGGCAATTTTTGATTCATCATTTCTGTATCTTATATTTTAATTATAAGATTATGATGAACCCCATAGGTTAGGGAAATGAATTTAGAATTATGATGGAGATCATAATGGTGAGACCTAAGTTCCTATAAACCATAATCTAAAATATTCCTAGTCGATGGATCATCGTTCGAGGATTGATGAATCCGGAAAGATTAGCATATTTTATGTATGCTCGATGGAGAGGGTGGTTGGTCTCATAGCCAATTGTGTAGAGACCCTAATACAAAGATGTGGGTGCTCATTAGTTTATGAGTCCACTGAACTGATTCGACAAGAGAACATCAAATGGAAGCCTTACTTATCAAAAAGCAATGTTCTCTTAGTAAGAGTTGTGCATGTGATTCTTAGACCTGAGACTACCATAGTATCTTGTGCACATGAATCCATCTTTTGGTGCATACTCATTTATGACAATTAAGTCATGTATGGGGTACTTCTGGATATGGTGGATTGTATATGAAGGTAATGAGTAGGTCAACAAGGAATCGATCATTCATAGTAAGAGGAGAAGTTATCCTGTGTGATCTCTTCAAATGATGACTCAGGAAGTCTTTGATCAAAGCATGATGAGATTAGATAGGATTTCTAATCTTTCATTGATCGAGTCTTCATTATCAAATTGAGATTCAAAAGAATTAAGTGCTAGGATTTGACATTTATCCATGCCCATCACTTAATCAGGATAAAAGAAGATAGAAGGATTGAATTACACGGTAACTTTTCATTAAAGGATATTTTGATATTTTCTACCAAATTTCTCATCTTCCGGGTAGGCATGACACATTGCAAGATATCAATCATGTCTTGTAGATTTTCATGGATCAATTCGATTGGATTTATGAGTCAATTCGGAAGTTGGTTTGAATTGGCAACTTAGGTCAGCTCAATTTGACTTAATTAGGTCAATCGGGTTTGATTTGATTGAATTGGCTTAGACCTAGACCTACTACTGGCTAGATGTGGAACCCAAAGGGCCACACACATTAGAAAATTGGCCAAAGAAAGTCAATTGTATATTTATTAGGATCATGAAATTCTAATTGGCTAGCTAATTGACATACTAACATATGTTGGCTAACCTAACTCCTAACTCAATTGGATTGGATCAGCTTGTTTGCTAATTAGGCTAACTAATTTAAGTGGTATTTAAATTGGATTGAGTTCTAAGTTGGGTAGTCTAATTCAGTATTTATCTAAATTTATTTGGGACTTATCTTGGTAAAAACGTAGAGTCCTACATGGCATGGACTCTTGGCACCAAGTTACGGTATGCACCAAGAAAAAATGTGCACAGAACGACCAAGAGTCCTTCTACTAGTCAGTCACAAAGGCTAGATAATGTCCAAAGGACTTCTTCCTTATCTCCATGCCCTATTGGAAGAGTTTTGACTGGTCAAATGATAGGAATTCGGTGTGGAAGGGGTTGGCGCAAAATGAAGAGTTGAGTCTCTTCATTTTGGTGCTAATCAGAGACCAAGAGTCCTTCTGTTTGAAGGCTCCTATATTTCTCTGATGTTTCAATTATGAAATCACACCTTTTAGCCTTCTATAACCGATCAAATCCATGTGGCGGATGGAGGAAAAATGCTAGAAATCGAAGAGACAATGACTTGTCTCTTGGCACATGAAAAACCTTATCATGATATGTCTTCTCATCCTAATAAGACTCCAGCTTGAAGTGTCTTATCAAATGGCTGAAGGAAAGACATATCAGGCACCCCATCCCTCTCTATAAATTGGCATCGATAATTTGATGCCAAGGCATGAGAGTTTTCCATTGGAATACTATCTGCTATTTTCTCTCCCTCTTCCTTAAGACAAGGTTTGTCTCTTTAAGACAAAACTTGTTCTTTCAAGACAAGGCTAGTCTAATTAAGATAAGAGCCTAGGAAAAAAAATAGAAGGGATATTTGATATCTGAGAGAGGATTTGGAGTGTTCTCTGAGAGACTTACAGGAGTATAGGGGATCCAGCAAAGAAAGAAAGTTTGAAAGGCTGCCGAAAGAGTACCAGCCAAACTAGCAACCTTCATAGGAGTGCTTCCTTGGTTCGATTTTTATGTGGATCTCCTCTAGAAGGCATGCACTTGTGTGCCTTGGAAAATGAAGGAATATAGCATTCCAAGTATTCCTCGATAACCCTAAAGATTTCATTTATTAGTTGTTATACTCAAGTGTTCCTAGGATTTAGGGTTCGACCGGTCAGGGTTTCAAATATAAAAATTTTAAAACCTAGTCTTTTGCTGTGCCCGGCCTAGGTAACCCAACAGTGGTATCAGAGCAACCTTGATGCATGTAATTAGTAATTTCTTTAGTATTGATTGCTTACTATGCTATGAATCGATGCATGATTTGTTTAAATTGCACATGTGATATGTTATATCCTAGTAACTGCTTCAAATTGGGTTAGTCACCATGGCCATCCAGTCATAGTAGCCAATTAGGGTTTAAAGGCCCTCTTTTTCCATTCAATGAGATCTTCTATGGCATGTACAGGTGCCACTGTGGTCATATCCGATGAACAAGTGAGGTGAACGGATTGATATTATAATCATGCTTATGTTATGCATATTAAGGTTAATATGCTTGATTGTTGGAATGAATGTCATGTTGACATGATTAATTAGGATGTATTAGAGACCATCAAGTCCTCATAAAAATTATATGTAGTTGTAGTGTAAGTTAATCATGATGCAAATCCGATTAGGATTCGATTAGCTAATTGGTATCTAGGCAAAGTGTTCTGGGAAGATAAAGGGAATGGGATTTTTTAATTGGTTCCATTATCTGACCTGGCCAATTTAATTGGTGTCTAAGGAAAGCAACGGGGGGACCCCCTCATCTCTTCCACTTACCTAGCTAATTTGGTCATATCTAAACCTTAAATTGAAAATGCTAATTGATAAGCACACTACAAATTGCCTTCCTTCATGCTGTGACAAATTTGTATCAAAACTATAGTAGTTTGTTGAGCAAATTCAAGGCTTACTATTAGGGTTTGATATAAAGTTTGACATGGTACATTTTATGCTTTATAGTATGATTGATAATGCTACTTTGTTGAGCAAATTCAAGGGTAACATTATTCAATCATGACTATATAAAATGAAGGGTTCGACTAAACTAAGACATCATGGTTTGTTATACACAAGGCTGTAAGTGTCTTAGAGGCAAGTATTATGTTGAGAATTGCAAGGGATGCAATTGGAAAGGAATGTCCTACCATTGAACCTATAAGTATTTGTTGTGCAAACACAAGGCATTTATAAGGAATTGGAATCTCAACCCCACTAAAGAAATCGGATATTGGTTTCTCATCTTGAGTGGTCTACTTATGTATTATTCTTGATTGTCCATATATTTAAATTATGGCTTTTGCTTTTTCATTATAGGGCATCGTGGATGCTAATAAATGATCAGACCAAATTATGTAGACTGGTTGAGGAATATGAGAATAGTACTTGCTTAGGAAAAGATTTTCTACATCCTCGATTCTTTGGATCTAGATCCGATCGAAGATGATGCTATAGAGGAAGAAAAGACCACTTATATAATGTGGCAGAATGATAGCTTGACTGTCAAGTGTATCATGTTAGCCTCAATGAGTAATGAGCTACAGAGGCAACATGAAGATATGGAACATCAGTCCATACTGCTCAATCTCAAAGAAATGTATGGAGAGCAAAGTAGGACTGCTAGATATGAAATATCTAAGCAGCTGTTCTAAGCATGAATGAGTGATGGCTCACTTGTATAGTTCCATGTTCTTAAAATGATTGACTTAATCACCCAATTAGGTCAATTAGGCTTTATCATGGATGGATAGCTTAATCAGGATTTGATCATGTAGTCACTGATAGATTCCTTCTCTCAGTTTGTCATGAACTACCACATGAACAAACTAAATCTTTCATTACCAGAGCTGCTTAACATGCTTAAGATAGCTGAGAGCTACTTCAAAGGAGATAAGGCTAATCATCTTCTTCTAGTGGATGGAAAGAAGAAAGGGGTAATGAAGAAGGGTACAAAGTGAAAGCTGAACCCTAAGAATAGCATCAATAAGAGGAAGAAGGCAAAGAGGCCTTCAAATGATGGATCCTGTTTCTTCTACAGTAAGAAGGGACATTGGAAGTAGAACTACAAGACATACCTTGCAGGTCTGAAGCAAGATGCCAGTGGAGCATCAAAAGTTTGTTTATGATACAAACAAACTTATCATTGAGCTCTTCAACTTCTAATTCATGGGTATTGGATACTGCATGTGGATCTCGTATCTGCAAGTCTTTGCAGGGACTCTACAAGATTAGAAGGTTAAAGAAAGGTGACTTCAAGCTTTATGGCATGAGTGGAGAAGCCATTCATGCTGAAGCTATTGGAACCTACATATTATTATTGCCCTCAGACAAGATAATGGAATTGAAAGATTATTATTTCATTCTAGATGTTATTAGAAATATTATTTCTATACCTCTGTTATTAAGACAAGGTTATGAAATAAAAATTGAGAAAAATGGGTGTTCCATTTTTCATTCTAATGACTTCTTTGGAATGAAAAACTTTATGACTCAATGATGAAGTGTTGCTTGTAGAAAATAAAAAGAGAAAGAGAGATGATACCATGAAACATTCCTTTTGCATTGCCAATTAGGTTATATTAGTGAGTCAAGGATTAACAAGTTATACAAAGATGACTTCTTTAGTCCTTATGATTATAAATCATTAAGAACTTATGAATCTTGTCTCATGGAAAAAATGACCAAGTCTCCATTAACTGGACATGGAGAAATGGCAATTGAATTGCTATGTTTAATACACTAAGATGTATGTGGACCTATGTACTCTTATTTCATCACTTTCATTGATGATTTATCTAGGTTCAGATGTGTATCTCATGAAACATAAATTTGAAGTCTTTGATAAATTTAAAGAGTATCAAAGTATGGTTGAGAAATAAACTAGAAAAAGTATTAAAGTCCTTCGGTCTAACCGAGGAGGAGAATACTTATCTAGTAAATTTCTTAATCATCTTAAATCAAATGGTATTTTTTCTGAATGGACCCCTCCATATACACCACAATTAAATGGTATAGGAGAAAGAAGGAATCATACCTTGTTTGACATGGTAAGGTCCATGATGTGCTTCATAGATCTTCCAATATCCTTCTGGGGATATGCCCTAGAATTGCTGCATATGTATTAAATAGGGTACCATTAAAATCAGTACCTAGTACTCCATATGAATTATGGAATGACAAGAAACCAAGTCTTAAACATCTTAAGATTTGGAGTTGTCCAGCTTATGTTAAAAAGGAATTTGGACATAAGCTAAGTGCTAGGGCTGAGAAATGTAGGTTTATTGGTTATTCTCAAAAGAGTATTGGATACCTATTCTATCATCTACTAAACAAAAGGTTCTTGTTAGTAGGCATGCCATATTCTTGGAAAAAGAATTTATCCAAGAAGAAGGTAATGGAAGAATAATTAAATTGAGTGAAGTTCAAAATGAACAAACTCAATTTTCTCAATCAGAAGTACCAGTTGATCAGGTACAACTACAATACACACCTCCTCTTCGAAGGTTAGAGAGAGTGCAGACATCACCTCTAAGAAATAGTTTTATGATTGGAAACAATAATGAAACCAATATCATTGAAGGAGATGATCTATTGACCTATACGGAAGCTACCATGAGTTAGGACTTTGACAAATGGTTAAGTGCCATGAAATCCGAAATGGACTTCATGTATGACAACCAGGTTAGACCTTGGTTGACCCACCTGAGGGAATTGTCCCAATAGGGTGCAAATGGATCTTCAAAAAGAAGATTGGAGTAGATGGGCAAATAGAAACATACAAGGCTAGGTTATTGGCAAAAGGTTTCAAGCAAAAGCATGGTATCGACTATGATGAAACTTTTTTGCCAATTGCCATGCTCAAATTCATTAGGATTATGCTTGCCAGATACTACGACTATGAGATCTGTCAGATAGATGTTAAGACTACATTCCTCAATGGAAATCTTGAACAAAAAGTCTATATGTCACAGCCCTCTGGTTTTGTCTCAAGTTGGAGACCAAATCAAGTATGTAAGCTTAGAAAATCCATTTATGGATTGAAGCAAGCATCAAGGAGGTTGAACATTCATTTTGATGAAACTATTAAGGAATTAGGTTTTATCAAGAATACGGATGAGCCATGTGTGTATAAAAAGACAAGTGGGAGTGCCATTATCTTCTCGGTCTTGTATGTCGATGATATATTTATCATTGGAAATGATGTTCCAGTGATGCAGTCAGTTAAATCATGGCTATCAAAATAGCTTTCCATGAAGGATTTGGGAAAAGCATCCTATATTCTAGGAATAAAGATCTATAGAGATAGATTTAAAAGGATGCTGGAATTATCCCAATCCAGGTACATAGACTTAATATTGAAGAAATTCAATATGGAGGGAAGGAAAAAGGGTTACTTGCTCATGAGTCAAGGCATACACCAATCTAAAAAGATGTCACCTAAGACTCCAGAAGAAAGAGATAGAATGAATAAGATCCTTTATGCTTCGATTGTAGGATCAATAATATATGCAATGCTATGTACCAGGCCTGATATTGCTTATGCCATAGGCATAGTCAGTAGGTTCCAGGCTTATCCAGGGGAGGATCATGGAAAAGCTATAAAAAATATTCTTAAGTACCTAAGAAAGACTAAAGATGTCTTTCTGATATATGGTGGATCAAAGTTGAAACTACAAGGTTATATAGATTCTAGTTTTCAATCTAATCCAAATGATAATAAATCCATATCAGGATATGTTTTTACTCTGAATGGGGAAGCAGTGAGTTGGAAGAATACTAAGTAGCCAACTGTAGCTGACTTAGTTACTGAGGTAGAATACATAGCTTCTAGTGAAGCCCTTAAGGAAGCTGTTTGGATAAAGAAATTCATCACGGAATTGAACATGGTCCCTGCATCACAGGAACTGAGGTCTCACTATAAGTGCAAGCATATCCTGAGATGTTTCTATCTTGTTCGAGAAATCATTGAAAGAAATGATGTGGTAGTAGAACAAGTCGATACAAAGAATAACATAGCATACCCATTCACTAAAGCCTTCCACTCAGTAATTATATCGCCATCTAGATTGTATGGATATTAAATACAAGGGCGATTGGCTTTAGTACAAATGGGAGATTGAAAGAATTATGCCCTAAAAGTCAATCATCGTTATTATATCAGTGGTATTTTTGTACTCTCCCAACTCAAGATTAATACTAATAAACATAATTTTTGATTCATCATTTGCTTTGTCTTATGTTTTAATTTTAAGATTATGATGAACCCCATAAGTTAGGGCAATGAAATTAGGATTATGATGGAGATCATAATGGTGAGACCTAAGTTCCTACAAATCTTAATCTAAAATGTTCCTAGTCGATGGATCATTGGTTCGGGATCGATGAATCCGGAAAGATTAGCACATCCAATGTATGCTCGATGGAGAGGGTGGTTGGTCTTATAGCCAATTATGTAGAAATCCTAATACAAGGATGTGGGTGCTCATTAGGTTATGAGTCCACTGAACTGATTTGATTAGAGAACATCAAAGAAAAGTCTTACTTGTCAAAAAGCAATATTTTCTTAGTTGAAGTTGTGCATGTGATCCTTAGACCTGAGACTATCATAGTATCTTGTACACATGAATCCATATTTTGGTGATACTTGTTACGGCCGTGACGATGACGTGGCATGTCTCAGATTTTGCTGGGCGTGATTCGAGCCACGTGGAGTTTTTTGGCAAAATCAGGCGTGACTCCGCCTCGGCCGAAGTCGAGGTCGATCCGGGCCTTCCTGCCGCTCTGCCGGGTGTCCACCCAGGAGGGGTCCACCTCGACCGAAGCCGGCGGCCTCCCCACTCCCTCGCCAGGTGGCACCCTGAGACAGTCCCACCGAGGCCGAGGTCGAGCCGGGCCCCTCGCTCCTTTGCCAGGTGTCGCTCGGAGACGGGACCACCTCGGCCGAAGTCGAGCGCCCCTCTGCCGTTCCGCCGGGTGTCCACCCAGGAGGGGTCCACCTCGGCCGAAGCCGGCGACCTCCCCGCTCCCTCGCCAGGTGGCACCATGAGACGGTCCCACCGAGGCCGAGGTCGAGCCGGGCCCCTCGCTCCTTCGCCAGGTGTTGCCCGGAGACAGGACCACCTCGGTCGAAGTCGAGCGCCCCTCTGCCGCTCCGCCGGGTGTCCACCCAGGAGGGGTCCACCTCGGCCGAAGTCGGCGGCATCCCCGCTCCCTCGCCAGGTGGCACCCTGAGATGGTCCCACCAAGGCCGAGGTTGAGCCGGGCCCCTCGCTCCTTCACCAAGCATCGCCGGGAGACGGGACCACCTCGACCGAAGTCGGCGCCCCTCTGCCGCTCCGCCAGGTGTCCACCCAGGAGGGGTCCACCTCGACCGAAGCCGGCGGCCTCCCTGCTCCCTTGCCAAGTGGCACAATGAGACGGTCCCACCGAGGTCGAGGTCGAGCCAAGCCCCTCGCTCCTTCGCCAGGTGTCGCCCGGAGACGAGACCACCTCGGTCGAAGTCGAGCGCCCTTCTGCCGCTCCGCCAGGTGTCCACCCAGGAGGGGTCCACCTCGGCCGAAGCCGGCTGTCTCCCTGCTCCCTCGCCAGTTGGCACCCTGAGACGGTCCCATCGAGGCCGAGGTCGAGCAGGGCCCCTCGCTCCTTCGCCAAGTGTCGCCCGAAGATGGGACCACCTCGGTCAAAGTCGAGCGCCCCTCTGCCTCTCCGCCAGGTGTCCACCCAGGAGGGGTCCACCTCGACCGAAGCCGGCGAACTCCCTGCTCCCTCGCTAGGTGGCACCCTGAGATGGTCCCACCTCGACCGAGGCAGGCCAACATGCACGGAGAAGCTTCCAAGGAGCAAGAGCACGAGCTCCAAGATTGCCCCTCGAGCCGCGCACGCCGCACCCCGAAGACAGTGCCCGTAAGGTCAGCGACGACACGCGGAACATTGCTTACATCGGCCCGACAAGCTCCGTAGTCGAGAAGCGAGGCCCTGACAAGACAGGGCCCAATAACGGACAGCATCGGTGCCTGGGAAAGAGAGTGCTCATGCTCGGCCCGAGCTCTGGTCAGCGGTCTGACCGGTGCCCCCCTCCCCTACTCTTTCCTCGCTGGGCTCGGCAAGCAAGGCCGGGAGCCGCCTGGCTCTTTGATCCAGAAGGAGAAAGGGAAAGAAACGAAGGGGAGGAGGCAAAAGAGACAACGGAGCCTCCCGGGGGCGAAAAACGAGAAGGTAACAGGAGGAGATAAAAGAAAGGAGAGAATAGACGACAAGGTAAGCAAGAAACAAAGGCCGGAGACTCGAGTCCAAGAGCAAGATCCGAGATCCCGAGAGGGGACCTTGGGCGTGAGCTCGGTGAAGGGACCCGCCGGGTTTCTATTCTTTCTGGGACCTTTCTTGCTAGCATGATCTCTAAGTCTGGGACTCCTTCGGGGGCTCGTCTTAGAGACTATGTTCCCTCTCGCCGTCTACTAACTTGACCGTCGGAGCTCCCTCGCCGGGATCCCCGGCCAGGATTTCTGACCTTGCCTTGCAGGTTCGATCGAGCCAGGAGACCCTAGGGGCGAGACGGTCTAGTCGGATCGACGGTTCCGAAGCCACAGGCGCGGCGGTGAGATCGGCAACAGATTGGCACGCCAGGTAGGGGGGCAGGACAACACCCCCGAGGGGAGCTAGCTTTCTGGGAACGAAGCACGCTCCGACCTTGGTGGTCACTCGTGGACGCGAATGTCCACTAGCCGAGTAGGGAAGATTCCCTCCCCTCAGGGGCCCCCTAGCCCGGAGAGGGAGCTTCCTGCTCCCCCTCCCCTTCCACTACAGCCGACCTCGACGGACGGACCTCTCGCGGCCGTTATCCAGCAGCTGCTGACCTTGACTATGGCACTTCGGTAGCTACAACATCAGCAGTGCTCCCTGGCCATGTAGCCTCAGCCAGGGACCCCCGCAGCTCGGGCTGCGGGGCCGTGCGATAGCCTGCGCTCCATCCAAGGTAGGCCATCCCAATCGCGAGTAGTCTCCAATCCCCGTGGGAGCCATCAAACTCCCGCGAAAAGAAACTACTCCGGTTCGGCGGATCACGAGAGTCGATCCCCGGCCGATGAAGCTGAGACAGCGCGTCGCAGCAATCGACACCGAGGCAAGACCCTGCACCGAGACCGATCGGCGCCCCCTTCACCAGTAGCCTCAGTGGAAGATTCCACCGACGAGGCCATCAAGCGCCAGGCCGAGAGGCATTTGGAGGAGCACGAGCACAAATTGGTGGAGTTCGCCTACCGATTTGCCGACCTACAGAACTCCTCTACGGACCCAGCGGGCTACGACTCCCGTCCACCCTTTTCTGAAGAAATCTAGGCGGAGCCGATTCCGAGCCGGTTTCGCATGCCACAAGTGGACCCCTACGACGGAACCACCAACCCTCTGGACCATCTGGAGAGCTACAAGGCCCTCATGAGGGTCCAGGGGGCCACAGACACTCTTTTGTGCATTGCCTTCCCCGCTACCCTCCGGAAGGCCGCTCGAGTCTGGTTTACCCGCCTCGAGCCCGGATCTATTTGCTCCTTCCATCAGTTGGAAGGAAAATTTGTAGCGCATTTCGACGCTTGTCGGAAGGTGCCGAGAGAGGTGGATAGCCTCTTCTCTATCCGCCAGCAGGACCAGGAGCTACTTCGAGACAACATCACCCGGTTCAAGATCGCTGCCCTTGAGATCTATAGCCTGGACGAGCCCGTTGCCATGCTGGCTTTAAAGCGCGGTCTCAGGACGTCCTGCCTAACCTATTCCCTGGACAAAAAATCTTCCAGGACGTACTCCGAGCTCCTCCTCCATGCCCACAAGTACATCCTAGCGGAGGAGGCCGACCGCACCCGCCGAGAGCTAGACAGGAAGACTTTGAAGAAGCCGGCCCCGAGGGACATTCCAGGAGCCCGGAGGCCCGGACCATCTGCCGACCCTCGCCCGAATCCGAGGTTAAAGGGCGAGGCCACCCCGGAGCGAAGGTTCACCCCTCTCCTCGCTCCCCGAATGAAGATCCTCATGGAAATTGAGGGCGAGCACTACCTCCGCCGACCTCCTCCTCAGACTTCAAGAGGCACCCGAGACAAGTCGAAGTACTGCCAGTTCCACCGCGAGCATGGCCATGACACGGAGGAGTGTCGTAACCTAAAGCGGGAAATCGAGGAGCTGATCAAAAGAGGCTACCTCAGGAAGTTCATCAGGAACGAGGTCCTGGCGGAGGGACAGCCGCTCGTGGCCTTACCCCCGGTTCCCGCAATCGACAACCGTCCGATGGAGAAGCCAGTGGGCATGATCTCTTGTGGAATCGGGCGGGCGACGAAGAGAGCCCGGGAGGTCGGGAACTCGAAGGATGTACCCCCTTCTGAGAAGGGGAGTGGAAACAAAAGTGTAAATAACGATGCTGTGGTGGTCGAGATGACCATCGCGAAGCATCCTGTACATCGAATTATGGTAGATATTATTAGAAGCTCCACTGATGTGCTTTTTTATGACGCTTTCTCCCGAATGAATCTGTCCCATGATCGGCTAAGGCCGGTGCACACCCCCTGGTAGGCTTTACCGGGGACTCGGTGGGGGTCGAAGGGGAGATCACTCTCCCGGTCACCGCTGGATCCCCACCTCGGCAGACTACAGTCATGATGACGTTTACCGTCGTCAAGCTTCCTTCGCCTTACAACGCGATCCTCGGGCATCCGGGGCTCAACCAACTGGACGCCATGATTTCTACGAAGCGGTTGCTAGTACAATTCCCCACAGCCTCCGGACTTGGGGTGATGAGGGGGATGACCCAGCCAATCCCGCATTGCCTTCAGACGGTCCCAGGTGCCCGGGGCGCTGAGCTCGCCCCCGACATCGACGACCTCGACCTAAGGGAGAAGGAACCCAGGGGAGGGCCCGTAGAGCGCCTGTTGACTTATCCCCTCAGTTCGGACCCTCTGAAGATGGTGCAGGTGGGGGCCCAACTCCCGGAGGAGGAACGGACCCGCCTACTGGAATTCCTCCGATCGAACACGGACGTGTTTGCCTGGTCCGCTGCCGACATGCCGGGCATTCCCCCTGAGGTCATTACGCACAGGCTGAATGTGGACCCGAGGTGCAGCCCGGTCTACCAGAAGAAGAGGAGCTTCGCCGTGGAGAGGTAGAGGGCCATCAACGAAGAGGTGGAGAAACTCCTCGTCGCCAGCTTCGTGCGGGAAGTTCAGTATCCCAGCTGGCTGGCGAATGTGGTCATGGTGAAGAAGAGCAGTAGTAAGTGGAGGATCTGTGTGGACTACACCGACCTCAATCGAGCCTGCCCAAAGGACAGCTTCCCACTTCCAAAGATTGACCAATTGGTCGACACCACCTCAGGGCATCGACTCCTGTCTTTCATGGACGCTTTCTCCGGGTACAACCAGATCCGAATGAACCCGGAGGACGAAGAGCACACTGCCTTCATCACAGACCGTGGAACTTTCTGTTATAGGATGATGCCGTTTGGCCTCAAGAATGCCGGGGCACGTACCAGCGACTGGTCAACAAAGTCTTTAAGGACTAGATCGGCCTTAACATGCAGGTGTACGTGGACGACATGCTGGTAATGAGCAAGCCCCACTCGGATCACGTTGCCGACATGGCGGAGACCTTCGGCAACTTCCGACTTCATCAGATGAAGCTGAACCCAGCGAAGTGCGCTTTCGGCGACTCTACCGGGAAGTTCCTGAGGTTCATGGTAACCCAGAGAGGGATTGAAGCCAACCCGAAGAAGGTCCAGGCCATCCTGGACATGGAGCAGCCCACCTCCAAGAAGTAGGTGCAACAACTCACCGCCGGATAGCCGCCCTAAGCCTGTTCATCTCCAGGTCGGCCGACCGCTGCCGACCCTTTTTCAAAGTACTGAGGAAGATGAACGACTTGCCTAGACCGAGGAGTGCCAGGAGGCCTTTAAAGAGCTAAAAAAGATGCTTGCATCGCCCCCACTACTTTCTAGGCCCGAAGAGGGAGAGGAACTCACCCTCTACCTAGCGGTCACCCCAGAGGCCGTCAGCTCGATCCTAGTTCGGACCGATGACCAGAAAGTCCAGCGGTCGGTGTACTACACCAGCAAACTTCTCCGCGATGCGGAGCTCAGGTATTCCCGGCCCGAAAAGCTCGTTTTTGCGTTAATAGTGTCTGCTCAGCGTCTCAGGCCCTATTTCCAAGTGCATCCCATTACCGTCCTGACGGATCAGTCGTTGAAAGCGATCCTCAGCCGACCCGACACGTCGGGGTGATTGGCAAAGTGGGCACTCAAGCTCAGCGAATTCGACATCACTTACAGGTCGAGGTCAGCCATGAAAGCGCAAGTACTGGCCGACTTCCTGGTCGAGTGCACGGGCCTAGGCAAGGAGTCCGAGGAGGACTCCCCGCACCAGCAGTTGAAACCAGGCCCCGAGGAGCCCGGATAGGATGCATGGATCCTTCATGTAGATGGAGCCTCGAACTCCGGCGGGAGTGGAGCCGGACTCATTCTCGCCAACGGCAGTGGGGTCGTCGCCGAATGCGCACTCCGTTTCTAGTTCGCCGTAACCAACAACCAGGCAGAATACGAGGCGCTCCTCATCGGGCTAAGAGTCTCCCGCGAGCTAGGCGTAGCCAACCTCAAAGCCTTCACTAACTCTCAGCTAGTGGCCGGACATATCTCCAGAGAGTATGCTATGCACGATCCTTAAATGGCGAAGTATTTGGAGCTTGTCAAAACGAGAGCAGCCGGATTCCGGCGCTTCAGCATCTTCCATATCCCCCACGAGGAAAATGCCCGTGCGGACACTCTCTCCCGGCTGGCGACCCTACCGGACTCGATGCTGGGTCGCACTCATGTAGAGCACCTCAAGGCCCCGAGCTACGAGATCCCGGTGGAGGTCCAACAGGTCAGCCGTGAGCCCAGCTGGATGGACAAGTACACCGAGTACATAATCGGTGGTACCTTGCTGGAGGACCGTGCAGCGGCCCGCCTTATTAAAAAGAAGGCCGCATGGTTCGTCCTGATGGATGGGCAACTGTATCGGAGGTCTTACTCCTCTTCCCTCCTCAAGTGCCTGAGACCCGCGGAGGCCGTACTTATGCTCCAAGAGATTCATGAGGGCATCTGCGGGAACCACGTGGGGGGCAGAACGCTAGCCTACAAGGCTCTCCGTCAAGGCTATTTCTGGGAGATGATGAAGGAGGACGCCGCTGATTTCGTGAAGAAGTGTGATCGGTGCCAACGGCACGTCGTGGTACAACAGCAGCCCTCTACTCCAATCTCCCGGCTCTCAGCTCCGTGGCCGTTCGCCCAATGGGGAATGGACCTCCTAGGACCGTTTCCGCCGACATCCGGATAGCAGAAGTTCCTGATCATGGCCATCGACTACTTCACGAAGTGGGTTGAGGCCGAACCCTTGGCACGGATCACCGAGGCAAACGTCGCCAGTTTCTTTTGGAAGTCGATCATCTGCCATTTTGGCATCCCCCATACCGTGATCACCGATAACGGGCGTCAGTTCGACTACCGGGAGTTCAAAGAATTCTGCAACGACCTCGGCATCCACCATCGCTTCACCTCGGTGGCTCACCCACAGACGAATGGAGAAGCCGAGGTCACGAATAGGACCATTCTGCGAGGCCTCCGAACGAGGCTGGATCAGGCCAAGGGCAGGTGGGCAGAAGAGCTCCCAAGCATCCTGTGGGCATACCACACCACCCCGAGAACGGCCACCAACGAGACCTCCTTCAATCTCGTCTTCGGTGCCGAAGCAGTTATCCCGATTGAGCTCAGTCTACCCACCTTGCATGTGGAGTAGTACGACGAAGCAGAGAATCCCGCCAGGATGATGCTCAACCTGGACCTTCTTGAAGAGACGAGGGACAAGGCTCGAGTCCGGATGGCGACGTACAGGCAGCGAGTGGCCAGATACTACAATTCTCGGGTGCGACCAAAGTCTTTTCGCCCCGGAGATCTGGTGCTCCGGCGCGCTGAAGCTTCTCAGCCACGGGAGTGCGGGAAACTCTCCCCGAACTGGGAAGGCCTGTATAGGGTGGCGGAAGTCCTCCCTCAAGGGGCCTATTACCTGGAGGAGTTAGGAGACTCTAGATTCCCTCAGACTTGGAACGCCTCAAACTTAAGGATGTATTATCAGTAATGTAAGGTTCCTCCAACCCCTGCAATAAAATTCCTTTACTTCAAATGCTTTTTCTCGCCTCGTAGGGAAATCGGCGCCTGGCTCTGAGTTTGGCATACAAGGCTGTGACCGGAGACCCAAGAAAGCAAGAAGTCCTGGACTTCAGTCTGGAAGGCGGGGCAGAGCCCAGCTCGCCCACGCGATCACGGAGAACAGCTCGGTAAGCCACGCAAGGCTTGAACAAAGCCTGCGGCCTCGGGGTTCAGTCCGAAAGTCCTGGACTTCGGTCTGGAAGGTGGGGCAAAGCCCAGCTCACCCATGCAATCATGGAGAACAGCTCGGCAAGCCGCGCAAGGCTTGAACAAAGCCTGCGGCCCCGGAGTTCAGTCCGGAAGTCCCGGACTTCGGTCTGGAAGGCGGGGTAGAGCCCAGCTCGCCCACGCGATCACGGAGAACAACTCGGCAAGCCGTGCAAGACTTGAACAAAGCCTGCAGCCCCGGGGTTCAGTCCGGAAGTCCCGAACTTCGGTCTGGAAGGCGGGGCAGAGCCCAGCTCGCCCACGCGATCATAGAGAACAGCTCGGTAAGCCGTGCAAGGCTTGAACAAAGCCTGCGGCACCGGGGTTCAGTCCGGAAGTCCCGGACTTCGGTCTGGAAGGCGGGGCAGAGCCCAGCTTGCCCATGCGATCACGGAGAATAGCTCGGCAAGCCGCGCAAGGCTTGAACAAAGCCTGCGGCCCCGGGGTTCAGTCCAGAAGTCCCGGACTTCGTTCTGGAAGGCGGGGCAGAGCCCAGCTCACCCACGCGATCACGTAGAACAGCTCGACAAGCCACGCAAGGCTTGAACAAAGCCTGCAGCCCCGGGGTTCAGTCCGAAAGTCTCGGACTTTGGTCTGGAAGGCGGGGCGGAACCTAGCTCGCCCGCGTGATCACGAAGGATGGCCCGGCAAGCCCGAAGGGCACACGCGAGGCCTACTCTGCTGTCGCCCGATCCGGAAGCTCTGAACTTTGATCTAAACCCTGGATGGGACCCAGTCCACCCGCGGACTCAGCCCAGATCGAACCGCAGGACCTCGTCTCGATACTCGACAACAACACTTCGAGGTTGGGACTTAGCAAAATTAAGGCTTTCATTGCTTTGAAAAGGTTCTACTACAAAGGAGTCCCGACAGGCCAGGAGTCCTTAGAAAAAAAAAAAAGAAGGAAAAGAGAATACAACTGAAGGCCTAGTTCGGTGCGGTGATGGGGTCTTCAGGTTGGCGCGTGCGCTCTCCCTCCTCGCCGTCGGTGACTAGTTGCTCGGAGGGCCACTCTGGAGCTGCAGCCGCATCGCCCGCCACAGCTGGAGCCTCGCTGGTGGGCTCCTGCATTCTACCCCGAGCACTACCCGACTGAGGTCGAGCCCGGGGTAGAAGGAGCCCACCTTCTCCCGGCACACCTGGAACCCCTTCAGAAAGGAGTCCACGGCGGCCTCCCGGACCTCCGAGATGTACTCATCGGAAGCCCAGAATCTTGAGACGGCCTCCTGCGCCTCCCGCTTCGAGGCCTCAAGGAGCCCGTTGATGTAGGGGCTCCGTTCCTTGGCCGCGCTCGCCTCCCGTCGGGCCTCCTCCAACTGGCGCTCCAGCATCTGGGAATGAGCTCAGAGGCGAGCCCTCTCCGCCGCGTCCTCCTCCGTGCACCGCTGGTTGGAGATCCTCTCCTCGGACAAAGAGGACTCCAGGTCCTTGACACGCCCCTCGGCGCGTGCCAGGCCTGACTAAAGGGCCTGGTTGCTCCCCCGCAGCTCGACGCCCTTCTCCATGAGGTCCTTCACATCGGCCACGAGCTTGCCGAGCTTCTCCTCCTTCTCGGCATCCTTCTTGGCGTACCCTGCGAGGAAATTCCTCAACAGGAGCACGTCAGTCCCGATCTGCACAAAAAGGAGAACGGGTTAGCAAAGAATTGACTGGAATCGAAAAGGAGAGGGATCTGAGCTCGGACTTATCGTGAAGAGCTGCGGGAGGATCCCGAGCAGAGCATCGGCATAGTCCCGGCCGCCCCAAAGTCGGCGGTCCCGGGAGGTGCAGGCGAACTCCATCACCTTCTCCGCGAGCCCCTGGTCACGGATCACAGAGCACCGGTTGGTAATTATCGACGGCGGGGCTGTCAGATCGACGGCAGGGGCGACCGACCCCCCGGGTGGAACTGCCGCCGGTGGGGCAGCTGGAGTCGCGGGCAGCGCCGTCAAGGCTGCAGTGATGATGGGGCCTGCCTGGAGGGGAACCGCTGCCGATGGGCCTCCCTCCTCGACAGCCCCGTTAGGGTGGACGACTGGGGCATCGGTGGCCCAGGCCCGAGGCGGCCTGGGCAGGGGAGCTGCAACTGATGGACCAGGCACGGGCATCGGCACGACCTCCTGGCTCGCCTCGGTACGAGCCCTCTTCGCCGCAAGCTCGTCTACCTCGGCGGTGTCCCTCTGAGCCGCGCCCTCCAAAAGGTTCTCCAAAGAAAACTTCATGCCTATGATAGAAAGAAAGTCGGTCAGCCTGGTTGAAAGAAGATGAAAAGAAGGGCGGAAAGGCAGAGTAAGAGAAAAGCTGAGCCTCACCCGGCTCCCGGATGGGACTGATCCCCGCCTCGAACAAGTTCTGCTCCGAGAGAAGAACATCGAGCGAGGGGACCACATCGCTCAGTAGCTGGGAGTAAGCCTCCTGGTCTGCTGGTTCGACCTGGGAGTTCTGGTTCGGAGATTGATCCGGTTCGCTCCAGGCCCAGTCGACATCCTCGACCGAGGCAAAGAAGAACCGGTTCATCCAACCCTTGATGGAAGAGGGGAGGTCGAACCGGAGACACCTGGGCCGGGGCGAGATGTACCACCAGCTGTCATCAGTGGAGTACCGCTTTAGGATGAACAGAGCCCTGAAGAGGGAGAAACGGGCAACAAACCCGTGGAAGTGACAGAAAATGATGAAGGAGAAGATGACCCGGATGGCATTGGGAGCCAACTGGACCGAGACCAGACGGAAATGTCTGAGGAAAGAAAGGAAGAAGGGATGCAGAGGAAACCAAAGACCCCCAAGGAGGAAGTCCTCGTAGAAAGCTATGCGACCAGGGCCACTTGAGGTGACGCGATCCCCAGGCCACGGAAGAGAAAGACGGATTAACCCCGGGATGCCATAGACCTCCCAGAGCAAGGAAAGGTCACCTTCGGTCATCATCGAAACATGACCGGAGGGACCGACAGAAGGAAGGGCCGGAGGAGGAAGAGAAGAAATAGGGAGGGCAGACACTACAGGGGGGGACCTAAGACCCCTAGGGATGCCTATGGTAATGCCCCCAAGCTGGAGTCGCCTGCGGGTCTCCTCCGGGATCACTTTCTCTTTCGAGGAGGAAGACGATGGAGTCCTCGGTCGGGACAGACCGGCCTCGTCCAGGTTAGACAAAGCATGGCGGCGGCGTGCCATGGAAAAGAAGATGGTGAGGAAAGGACACTAGAGAAAAGGGATGGAGCGAGGAAGGAAACAGAAGCACTCACCGAAATGCACTGTGCAACGCGGGGGAGTGGGAGATAGCCTGCTGCAAACCGCCAACGGAGCAAGGGAAAGGGCCTCATTTTGGAAAGTCCCATCCTTTCCAAACTCAATCGATAGTAGCCGTACCCGTCATTCCGCTCCGGCCATCGGATGGATGCCACGTGGATGCACGCCCGACACCGATGCCTCGTTTGTAGGGAAACGACCTCTGTTTTGAAACGATGCATTAATTGCAGCCGAATAGGCGACACGTGGCAGCACCTTATAGGGCTTTGGGTGCACCGAGGAACGGCGACGAGGATCGTGGCAATTATGATGCAAGATCTTCACCTCCCCACGTCATCTCCGCATTAAATCCCCATGTCCCGTTCCATGATGCCTTAACGGAATGGGAGGATGGGGGGCAACTGTTACGGCCGTGATGATGATGTGGCATGTCTCAGATTTCGCTGGGCGTGATTCGAGCCACGTGGAGTTTTTTGGCAAAATCAGGCGTGACTCCGCCTCGGCCGAAGTCGAGGTCGGTCCGGGCCTTCCTGCCGCTCCGCCGGGTGTCCACCCAGGAGGGGTCCACCTCGGCCGAAGTCGGAGGCCTCCCCGCTCCCTCGCCAGGTGGCACCCTGAGACGGTCCCACCGAGGCCGAGGTCAAGCCGGGCCCCTCGCTCCTTTGCCAGGTGTCGCCCGGAGATGGGACCACCTCGGTCGAAGTCGAGCGCCCCTCTGCTGCTCCGCCGGGTGTCCACCCAGGAGGGGTCCACCTCGGCCAAAGCCGGCGGCCTCCCCGCTCCCTCGCCAGGTGGCACCCTGAGACGGTCCCACCGAGGCCGAGGTCAAGCCGGGCCCCTCGCTCCTTCGCCAGGTGTCGCCCGGAGACGGGACCACCTCGGCCGAAGTCGAGCGCCCCTCTGCCGCTCCGCCAGGTGTCCACCCAGGAGGGGTCCACCTCGGCCAAAGCCGGCGCCCTCCCCGCTCCCTCGCCAAGTGGCACCCTGAGACGGTCCCACCGAGGCTGAGGTCGAGCCTGGCCCCTCGCTCCTTCGCCAGGTGTCGCCTGGAGATGGGACCACCTCGGCCGAAGTCGAGCGCCCCTCTGCCACTCCACCGGGTGTCCACCCAGGAGGGGTCCACCTCGGCCGAAGCCGGCGGCCTCCCCGCTCCCTCGCCAGGTGGCACCCTAAGACGGTCCCACCGAGGCCGAGGTCGAGCCGGGCCCCTCGCTCCTTCGCCAGGTGTCGCCCGGAGACGGGACCACCTCGGCCGAAGTCGAGCGCCCCTCTGCCGCTTCGCCACACCTAGGAGGGATCCACCTCAGTTGAAGCCGGCTGCCTCCCTGCTCCCTTGCCAGGTGGCACCCTGAGACGGTCCCACCGAGGCCGAGGTCGAGCCGGGCCCCTCGCTCCTTCGCCAGGTGTCGCCCGGAGACGGGACCACCTCGACCGAAGTCGCGCGCCCCTCTGCCGCTCTGCCAGGTGTCCACCTAGGAGGGGTCCACCTCGGCCGAAGCCGATGGCCTCCCTGCTCCCTCGCCAGGTGGCACCCTGAGATGGTCCAGCCTTAGCCGAGGCAGGCCAACATGCGCGGAGAAGCTTCCAAGGAGCAAGATCACGAGCTCCAAGATTGCCCCTCGAGCCGCGCGCGCCGCACCCCGAAGACAGCGCCCGTACGTTCGGCGGTGACACGCGGAACATTGCTTACATCGGCCCGACAGGCTCCGTAGTCGAGAAGCGAGGCCCTAACAAGACAGGGCCCAATAACGGACAGCGTCGGCACCTGGGAAAGAGAGCGCTCACGCTCGGCCCAAGATCTGGTCAGCGGTCTGACCGGTGCCCCCCTCCCCTACTCTTTCCTCGCTGGGCTCGACAAGCAAGGCCAGGAAGCCGCCTGGCTCTTTGATCCAGAAGGGGAAAGGGAAAGAAACGAAGGGGAGGAGGCAAAAGAGACAACGGAGCCTCCCGGGGCAAAAAACGAGAAGGTAACAGGAGAAGATAAAAGAAAGGAGAGAATAGACGACAAGGTAAGCAAGAAACAAAGGCCAGAGACTCGAGTCCAATATCAAGATCCGAGATCCCGAGAGGGGACCTTGGGCGTGAGCTCGGTGAAGGGACCCGGCCGGGTTTCTATTCTTTCTGGGACCTTTCTTGCTAGCATGATCTCTAAGTCTGGGACTCCTTCGGGGGCCCATCTCAGAGACTCTGTTCCCTCTCGCCGTCTACTAACTTGACCGTCGAAGCTCCCTCGCCGGGATCCCCGCAGCCAGGGTTTCTGACCTTGCCTTGCAGGTTCGATCGAGCCAGGAGACCCCAGAGACGAGACAGTCTAGTCGGATCGGCGGCTCCGAAGCCACAGGCGCGGCGGCGAGATCGGCAACAATACTCATTCATGGCAATTAAGTCATGTACAGGGTGCTTCTAGATATGGTGGATTGTGTATGAAGGTAATGAGTAGGTCAACAAGAAATCGATCACTCCTAGTAAGAGGAGAAGTTATCTCATGTGATCTCTTCGAATGATGACTCAAGAAGTCTTTGATCAAATCATGATAAGATTAGATATAGTTTCTAATCTTTCATTAATCGAGTCTTCATTATCGAATTGAGATTTGAAAGGATTAAGTGCTAGGGTGTGACATTTATCCATGCCCATCACTTAATCAAGATAACAGGAGATCAAAGGATTGAATTGTATGGTAACTTTCTACTGAATGGTATTTTGGTTATTTCTATCAAATTTCTAATCTTTCAGGTAGGCATGACATGTTGCTAGACATCAATCATGTATTGTAGGTTCTCATGGATCAATTCGATTGGATTCATGAGTCAATTCGAAAGTTGGTTCAAATTGGCAACTTAGGTCAGCTTAATTTGACTTAATTAGGTCAATCGGGTTCAATTGGATCGAATTAGCTTGGATCTAGACCTACTACTGGCTAGATATGGAATCCAAAGGGTCACACACATTAGGAAATTAGCCAAGGAAGTCAATTCTATATTTATTAGGGTCATGGGATCCTAATTGGTTAGCTAATTGACATACTAGCATATGTTGGCTAGTCCAACTCCTAACTCAATTGGATTGGGTCAGCTTGTTTGCTAATTAGGCTAACCAATTTAAGTGGTATTTAAATTGGGTTCAGTTCTAAGTGGGGCAGCCTAATTCAGTATTTATCTGAATTTATTTGGGACTTATCTTGGTCAAAATAAAGAGTCCTATATAGCATGGACTCTTGGTGCCAAGTTATGGTGTGTGCCACGAAAAAGTGTGCGTAGGAGGACCAAGAGTCCATTTGCCAGCCAGTCACAAAGGCCAAATAAAGTCTAAAGGACTTCTTTCTTATCTCCACGCCCTTTTGGAAGAGTTTTGACTAGTCAAATGATAGGAGTTCAGTATGGAAGGGGTTGGTGCAAAATGAAGAGTTGCGTCTCTTCATTTTCGTGCTAATCTGAGACCAGGAGTCCTATTTGAAGGCTCCTATATTTCTCTGATGTTTCAATTATGAAATCACACCTTCTAGCCTTCTATAACCGGTCAAAGCCATGTGGGAAATGGAGGACAAATGCTAGAAATCGAAGAGACAATGATTTGTCTCTTGGTGCATGAAAAACCTTATCATGATATATCTTCTCATCCTAATAAGACTCCTTCTTGGAGGGTCTTACCAAATGGCTGAAGGATAGACATATCAGGCACCTCATCCCTCTCCATAAATTGGCATCGATAATCTGATGCCAAGGCATGAGAGTTTGCCATCAGAATACTACCTACTATTTTCTCCCCCTCTTCCTTAAGACAAGGTTTGTCTCTTTAAGACAAAGCTTGTTCTTTCAAGACAAGGCTAGTCTAATTAAGACAAGAGCCTAGGTAGAAAAATAGAAGGGGTATTTGGGATTTTAGAGAGGATTCAGAGTGTTCTCTGAGAGTCCTATAGGAGTATAGGGGATTCAGCAAAGGAAGAAAGTCTGAAAGGATGTCGAAAGAGTACTAGCCAAACAAGCAACCTTCGTTGGAGTGCTTCCTTGGTTCGATTTATGTGTGGATCACCTTGGATGATATGCACTTGTGTGCCTCATGAAAATTAAGGAATACAACATTCTAGGTATTCCTCAATAACCCTAAAGATTTGATTTATTAGTTGTTATTCTCAAGTGTTCCTAGGGTTAAGGGTTTCGGCCAGTCAGGGTTTCAAATATGAAAATTTTGAAACCTAGTCTTCCACCGTACTCAGCCTTGGTAACCCAACCTACTGGTGGATAAGATTGTTTGGTTTTGCTTTTATACTCTGATTGTTCTTGTCTCTAGCTATCCATGATTACCATCCAAAAGAAAGTTTTAAAATTGATTTCAAGATGATGCTTGCTGAAAATTCAATTAATACAATGGGACTTACCCATGTCTTAGAGATGGCTATTTGCACTTTGAATTATACTCGATCATTATAGGTGACAAGAGGAAGGGTTGAAGAAGAAATGAAGCAAAATAGATATGGGCTATTTGTCCTTGGCCTGAGTTGTGTTGTAGAATGCATGAACAGTAATCAAACCATAAGAAAAATTTTTCATCCCTTAATGAATTACGTTGCCATATCCCAAAATATAATTGGAACTTATCATTTGGCCATTATTGGAACTTACCACTTGTGGGCCTTTTGCTTTTCACAACCTTATTTGTAGAAGTACAATTTTTCACCTCTTACTTGTAAATCCATTAACACCAACATTCTTCCTGCAAGGAAAGGTTAGATCCCAACCCATCTCTTCCTTGATTATTTGCCTTGAGCTATGATACAAATTCCTTATGTTTCATTGCAAGATCTAATGACCGGTGGGATAAAGGAGTTGCTAGGCAATGATTCAAGAAAAGGTTTGATCTCTAATAGCTTTGTTGGTCTCAACCAAGAAAAAGTTTGATCCCAACCCACTAATAGATATAGCTTTTTTGTTTTTATTAGTGCATTTGTTACTAATGCATTCATTCCTTGTTACTTCATCTTAGCCTTATGATATCTAGAATGCAATCTTTTAACTTCTATAATTTTACAAGTTTATTTTTTTATTAAGCAAGTTTTATTGATATTCTTCCTTTGCTTCATGGGCCTGCCTTGTGCTTTAGTTGTTATAGCTACAACAAAACAAAAGGTTTTGGATCAGTGGTATCAATGAGTATGTCTCTAATTTCTATTATACATGTATTTGAAAAATTAGCAAATCTATCCATACATATCATAAATGATATTATCAACACTTAAGAGAAACATATATGACATTTATGTGTATAAATGGGAACTTTAGTCCTTGGTGGAATAGATGCTAATTGGTATATGACTTCAAAAGCTTATGTTGCTCAAGAATTTAAGATGACGTCAATGCAATATGTAGGATGGTGGTTTATGGGCCAAGAAAGGGTGATGAGATTCCTACCTTATGTAGTTTAGGGGTTGTGCCCTTAAAGTGTCTTATGAGAATGCAATGCAAATCAAGCAAGGTATCCAAAAAAGTTAGAAAGTTTTAAAGTTTATTATTATTTTTTAAATTAATTAAATTTTATGGAAAGTATCTTATGGTTTTCTTTTTAGGTTATTTAAGATAGTTTAATTAAAAGGAAAAGTTAATTAGGTTAGGAGTTGGTTTGTAAAAAGAAGGATTTTTTTGTTAAAAAGAGAATAAGAAAATCTAATAATTAAGGCAAGTAAAAAAAAGATAATATACTAAAGAGAGCAATAGCTAAAATATTTTTTTTAATTTTTTTTTGTAAAATAATCATGCCTTGATCCTTAGCAATGGTGCCAAAATTTGATCGTTATAATAGGTGGTCAAAAATAAAACTTACTCACTACTATAGCTAGTAATGAGTCAGGATCGTATCCTTTGGGATTAAGGACAATTATTTCATGAAAAAGAGTAAAAAGAAAATTATTTGCAGAGGATTAGATTAAGAATAGCAGTTATTAAAAGATAGCAACTAATTAGTTAATTAAATCAAGATAGTAGGAAAAGTAATCCAGGAATCAAAATCTAGTATGCAAAGAGATTTTATTTTTTTATATAATAATAATAATAATACTTATAGATTAAGCATTAGAATAATTTATCTCTTATTGGGCACGGGCCATATCCTAAGATCACGACATATCCTTTAGAGTCTAACTATCTAAATTAACTACAAGATTAAAAATTTAATCCATCATACTACAATCCACCTCTCTTAGGCATTACCATATCTGGAGATCACGGTGCGTCGATAGAGGGTGTAGGTCATGTATGTTGGATTAGAACCTTAAGCAAAAGGCAAAATCAATAGATGCATAAAGAAAAAGCATGATTTTTATTGCATAGGAATCAAGTACAAAAAGATAAATAAAATCCTGTTATAGGCTTCATCTTCATCTCAGGTTGAAGGAGTCTAGCCATGCATCGTAGTCGTTAGCATCTCCATGATTCTCCTCTTTCCTCAGTCTAAACTAATTACAGAAAGAAAAATAAAATAAAACTTTATTAGTAGAATTGATGATGATAGTACAATTGCTCGGGGTCCTCCTTTTATAGAGCTCGTCTAGGATTTTTCTCGGTCAAATTTGGAGTCAATTTGTCTTAAAATCGACCATATATCATAAGGAGAAATCTCAGTCATCCGTTCTGCATGTTGATGGATTGATCGCTGCTTCCTTCCTTCTCAGGCAAACAGAGTCCCCCAAATCTTGTTGAATCTCAAATCCTGGTCTCCTTTGATTAGGACTTTAGCTCTGCTTCTTCCAATCCATGACGGGCGATGATGATGATTGGATGGTGGCGGGAGGCGGCAGAGAAGTGGTGGTGCTGGTAATCGATCAAAGGAAGAATGGTGGATAGTGGTCAGCTATGATGAAAGTGAAGGCACGTTGATGGTAAGAAGGTTGGTGGTGATGGGAATGCTAGCTCATGGAGGAAGCTTCTCCGGTGACCGAGGGATCTTCGATGGCCTTTCCGGCTATGGGTGGTGATGGTGGTCAAAGGAGGAAGAAGGAATTGATGATGAATGGTGGCCGGTCCAAAAAGAGGTCTTCCGGTGAGCTTTTTTGGTGAGGGGTGGCTCTCGACAACTCCTCAAGCGATGGGCAGCAACCAACGGGTGAAGATGGCTACTCAAGAGTAGGTTGGTCCATGGACGGGCTTATGGATAGGCAGTAATGGCTACCGATGGATTAGTCCGCATTTTGTAGATCCAATGGCCGGTCCATGGTGGACCAGCTACTTTAAAATACGTATAATTTTATATAAACTTTCACTATTTGATATCTGGCTCATTTGAACTTCGATTTGAGTGCTATTTGCATCGTTAGATTCTAAAAATTGAGCTCTTTCCATTCGTGGACTCCTTTTCTATAAAATTATAATTAAAAGTATTAATTCTTAATAAATATAGATTAATTAATATTTATTTTGATATTTAAATTGGGATATATAATAGTCTTATCACTTGTTTACTACATTGGTTAATTTGAATACTCTTCACTATGTATTCTCTATAAGCTTATAACAAAACATGGACAAATATGCATACTCTTCACTATGTATATTTAGAAGGAAGTATCTTTTTAACATTTGATCTATGCATTAACTAGTTTTTTATTGTCATCATATACCAATTTTGGCTATGTAATGCATGATGAAGCATTCATTAATCATACTCATCTTAATTCATTCCTATTGATTTTGTGTATATTGTATGGTTGTCTTTTTTCATAGTTTGGGATATGCAGAGTTTCCATGATTCTTATGTACATTAATATAAAATGGAAAACAAGTTCAAGGAAATTATTTTCAAAAGAAGCTCTCGCTGTTATTTGGCACTGCCTTTCAAGCTTTTGAGGCAAAACCTTGTCTTAACAGTTACTATTAGTCAGTTAGAGATGTAAAATTTGATAGTAATGTTTATCTTCATCCTAATTAGTTTGTCATTCAGCTAAAGTTTATCAATGACATGGATTCATTAGAGATGCCATCAATATTATGAAGAATTAAAGTTTTTGAGTTATCTTAATTTAAGCAATATGCTTGGGTTGGGTAGTAGATCAAACATTGGTAACTCTATTTACTCTAAGAGTTTTTTGATGTAGTTAGTTTAACTAATTAACTAGGTTTTCGCAATCCAAACAAAGTGGTGATTTTTCTGTATTCATGTTTTAAGTCATGGCAGGTCAATTTGGACCACATGGTTATATCATGTAATAGTTATGTTTGATTCTTTGACTTCAAGATTATGTTTTTTGTTTTAGGTATACTCACTAATTGGAGGCTTTTATGGATCACCTATGAACTTCATGCAAAAGATGGACCAGGCTACAAAATTTTTGGGAGAAATAGTATTGCAATTGGATAAATTAAACCCTCAGGTGAATATCAGTTCAAAAGACCTCGAACTCAAACTCCTTTTGGTGCATTAGTAATCATTTGGTTACATATTTTGCTTAGATTATCCTTTCTTTTGTTATATAATTTGCCATCTTCTATTTGATTTTAGGTGGCCTTGTGTATGGTGTTAGCCTTCTCGAGGTGACCAGAAGAAAATGTATTTTATGTGTCGTGACTGCAGTTGTCAAAGCCAACTTGATAGATTTGATGCTGCCCAATGAATTGCACTGCTTGCTTAAATTATTCACCTTTTATTTTAATCTCTAATTGTTTAGTGTACCATCATGGACCTTACATGAGTTCTACTAAGTCAATACAAGTATGCCATAATTCTAAGTACACAATATGTTCTTGGCTATGTTGCAGGGATGGTTGGAGATGATAATGTAAGCAAATGGGCTTTTTAAAAATGTCTGTGAGATCGCATCGAAGAGTTTGGCTTCATGAATGATGTAAAGTGGCTTCTACTTGTATGGTTATCTTATCAGTGAAATGGATTTATGTGATAATAGCATTTGTACATTTTTCAATTTTATCTACATCAATGTTGACTTATAGAGTTTAATATACATATACCATATTCCCCCAATTATGTATAAAATAAAATATGCACCATAACTCTATTTTATGTCTTGCATCTCAAAACTTGTATTATTGGATTGGTATAAAGCTAGGCCAAATGCTCTTACATTTTTTTGGTGGTGCTTGATATTTGTCAGTTATTGGTCTTTACATCTGTTTCAATGGCAACTATGTTTAGATTGTTTGTTTTCTTTATATACTTAATTTTGGCTTATGAGATTGTTTTTATTTAGGTTTACTATTATTCTCAGGTGATAAATATATGAGAAAAAATTAAAATTTCTAATTATTTTTTAAAATTTAAAATTAGCGATCAATTTTACAATTGATTTTTAATTAAAATTTTTATTTATTTATTTCTAAAAACTTACCAACTGATTTTATGACTGATTAACAGTAATATTATTTTTTAAAATATTTTTAATAAATTTTGTGACCAATTTCTTGATCGATTATTAAAGTAAATTTTTATAAAAAATTGTGACCAATTTTGCGATCAATTTTTAATCAAAATTTTATTTAATTTTTCTAATATAAATTTTGTGACCAAATTTTTGACAAAAAATGAATAAAAAAATATTTTAAATATTATTAATGACCAATTTTGTGATTTATTTTTATCAAAAATACTTTTTTATTTTTAAATAAACTTATTGACCAATTTTGTAACTGGATCTTATAATAATTTTTTTAAATAAATTTTGTGAACAATTTTGTGAACAATTTTTAATCAAAACTTTATTTAATATTTCTTAAAAATACTTTTTAACCAATTTTTTTGTTTGATTTAAAATTTTTATAGCCAATTTTGCAACCAATAATTTAGTTACAAAATTATATTTTTTAAAAAATAAATAAGTTTAAAACATTAATTAGTATTTTTATTTTTTTCTGTCACTAAATTGATCAAAAAATTTGTGACCAAAAAAATTGATTACTAAATATTTGTAACCAGGATTTTTTTAACCAAAATGAATCTATCGCAAAAAAATTTAGCGATCGATTTCTAATTTTTTGCAATTGATTTTGTGGTAGCTAAGCCAGCTTTTTCTTATAGTGAGTCAAATAGTTAGAATCTTTTGAGTTTTCAATCAATGCTTCTCACTTTTCTAAATATTCTCTTTGTTCCTCTTGATATTCTATGATGTCTTGCTTTTAAAGCTTAATCCTTAGTTTTATACTTCGTTCCATAATTTCCATTGGTTCAGAAGCTCATTTGACCATTTCTAGCCATTATAAAATGAAAGCTAGCTATTAGAATCATTTTTCTTTGAATTCCAAAGTTTGCAAAACTAGCCATTGAAGTACTATGAAAAGACCATGAGTTGGCTTGCCTGGTCAAGAGTTGGTTCCCTCGAAGAAATTCGGAAATCTAATTTTCTATATCTTTGAAAAAGTTGACTCTTCTATTTTAGGAGTTGGCACTTCTATCTATTTTTGAAAAACTATCTTTTTATATTACTGAGAGAGTCAGCTCATTAGTCCAGGAGTTGGCTTATCTTAGTTTCTTGAAAATTTAGTTTTAAATTTTTTTCTAAGGGAGTTGGCTTGATCGATTGAGATAGAAAAATTCCTCTATGTTTGCACTAAGAGAGTTGACTTGCCTTTCACAGGAGTTAGCTCATATGCATGCCAATCCTTTATACTATTTCTAGAATATGGCAAAGTGATATCACTTGCCTGAGTTCTCTTCTTTTCAAACATGGATTCAAACTTTTTCTTTTTAAATTATGGTCTTTTAAGCTCTCAAAACTTTCTAATGGCTATGAATCAATCTTTAAAAGTACATGTTTTTTATAAAAATATTCTTTAAATAAATTGAAGATATTAGTATACTTTTTATGCTCTAATATTTTGTAATCATTATAATAATTCCCGAGATCAACAATCTTTTCCTTTTTTATAATAACAAAATAATAGGCATGGAGTTAAAAGAAACTTTATAGTATAAGATGTATCAAAGCTTGTAAGAGTATTAGACCTTATAAAGGTATATCAATAATGTATATATATATATATATATAATAGAACTATATATGCTCAATTATTAGAGCTTAAATATGTTTATGACAGAGCCAAACATGTATCAAAGCTAAAAGAAATATATCATAGTGGTATTGATTTGTAAAATCTTATACCAGGCTCCCCCTTAATTTAAGCTTTCTTTTCCTTATGATTTGTATCAAAGCAAAAAGAATCTTGCAATAAGAATCTTACAATTTGTATAAGAGTAGAAACTAAATAAATTTAGATCAGAGCAGAAAGATGAGTTTTATGCCTCTTGCTTTACAATTTTTAAATCTTAATTATTGCTTTCCTTTATGTATCAGAGTTGAATGTTTTAATCTTATGCATTTTTCGCTCTCCCCCTTTCTCATATATATATATATATATTAATCTCATATGCTTCTCCCCTTAAGTTAATCTTAATTTTTAAGCTCATGCCTTCCTCTTTCCGTTCTCCCTCTTTTTGTCATCAATAAATAAGGTAAAAAAAAAAGAATATAAGGCATTGCGCAAGCACACTTAATGAAGTCAAATATCATGGCATTTCATTCAATGTTCAATCAATACATAGTACCAAAATGTGACTTCAAAATACATATACATATCAGTATATACAACAAAATGATCAATACATAGTACCAAAATGTGACTTCAAAATACATATATATATCAGTATATACAACAAAATTATACCAATTTGGTACATTACAAAAGTAATGAAAAACAACACATACATCCTAAACATATAGTCTAAAGGTATCCTGATGCTAAGAAATTCTAATCAAAGTTTGGGAACTCAATAATAGGCATAGTAGAAGAAGATCGATGAGGCATCCTTGGTGCAGGTCCTGGATGCCGGTCCTGAAGAAGCTAGAGGGAAACCAATACCTGGGTGCACTATGGAGCTAAAAGGTGGTTTGGATGGTGCTAGCTAAGACTGTCATCCTAGGGGCAGACTAAAAGAAGAACTAGATGAAGTAAGTCTAATTAGAAGGGCCCCAATCTTTGACTCTATCTGGTATATCCCTTGGTCAATATCTTCGATCCCAATAACTTTGTTTATCACATGCTTATCCATCTTCTTCATCATCTTATCAAAATCCTCTCACCATGCAGTAATATCAAGATGTGTGGACTATGCTCCATGAGCTCTCTCTATTATCTCCACTCTTTGCCCTCGTTGGTCATGATGGAGCTCATCATAAGATCTCTAAATAAGTATCCTATGATCCTCATACCTCCTTAAGACATCATCTCTCCTATTCGCAAGGAGAGAGCTGATCCTCTCGATCATCCTCCCTACAAACTAAGCAATGTAATCTATAGAAGGTCCAATAGAAGTAGATGGAGGCGGTGGTGGTGTCCTTGGGCTCTCGGGCTATATAGATGGTCTAGTAGTAGATGGAGCAGGCCAAGTAGTAGTAGCAATAGGTGCAGTGGGTGGTGAATAAGGCTCCGTATCCTCATCATCCTTATCATCCTTGTCACCATCATCATCATTTGAAGAATCTGAAGTAGCAGCTTCCTATTCAGAAGCCTTGCACACCTATCTATCATCTACTTTCTTGTAGCCCATTCTATGAAGGGATCACTCATTATATTTGTTAGTGTGTGGTAGCTTCCTAGCATCTTCTCCCTCACTATCAACACCGAACTCAACAAAAATCAAAGTAAAAACCATTCTATAAAGTAGGCATGCCCTAGATTTCTTTGTTGCCTCTTTTATTTGTCCTAACATCAAAATGGAAGATTAATATGCTTCCCCTGAATGGTAATACATAAAGGTAATATATTTCTTGGTTACCCAATCGAATCTTTAGGTCTTTGGAAAAAATATTTTACTCACTGTTATCGCAAGACTGCTAACGTGGAGTCCTCCTCGAACCTAGCTGGAAGTCATGCTGGCAAGGATCACCATGCCAATCTCACTCCTCCAGCCTCAAGCCCTTCTGTCGGAGTGGCTTCCTCAGGGTCGAGTCCATGGCCGAAGTCGAGCTCCCGCTTCGCTCCTCGAGCTTCAAGCCCTTTCACCGGGGTGGCTCCCTCAAGGTCGAGTCCCCGGTCGAAGTCGAGCTCTCACTTCGCTCTTCGAGCCTCAAGCCCTTCCACCGGGGTGGCTCCCTCAAGATCGAGCCCTCGGCCAAAGTCGATCTCCTGCTCTTCAAGCTTTGATCTCTTCTGCTAAGGTGACTCCCTCAGGGTCAAGTCCCAACCGAAGTCGAGCTCCCACTTCGCTCCTCGAGCCTTGAGCCCTTTTGCCAGGGTGACTCCCTCAGGGTCGAGTTCTCGGTCGAAGTCGAGCTTTCTCGAGCCACGTGACCTTTAGCTGAGAAGGGGTGCCTGGCTCGAGGTTGACCCATGGTCAAGGTCGACCATGAAGCTGGTACACCAGGCGGGTAGCGGCATGCCACTCGAAGCCTATAAAGGGAGAGCGCGCTGACCTATGGGGGCCCATCTCGCTGGGGCACCAGGGTCCCTTCAGGCCATCGTTTACACTAGTTAGGGAAGGATGCGCCACTGAGACACCGCGCCCCTCCACCGACCATCTACATCACCTTGAAGAAGAAGGTTGCACCAGAGGGCTCTAGTCCTAGAGCATCTACCCCCAGATTGAGATTCTGCAAAGTTTCCCCAAACACGGCATCCTACCAGGGCATCAGAGCTCATGATAGAACTTTCGACCATGAAGGAAGAGGGGGCTCGGGCGTGATCCCCAAGCATCGCCCATCATTGACCTCATAGCATCCCCGAAGGAGGGGAGGAGGGGGAGGGTGAGCCTGAGGTTGGTAACAGATAGTACCTTCTATCTATAAGAAAGGGAGAGGGCCTTCAAAGGAGGTAAGCAAGAACAAGTAGAGGAAGGGGTAGCAAGAAAGAGCGCTCTGAGGCTACCAGAGAACTCGTGGGAAGAGTCTTAACGGATACAGCCACCATTGCTCAAGCTCTCTTCCTCCAGCAAAATTCTCACTTCATTCTTTTCTTTTAAAACCTCTAAGGGTGGAGACCAACTCGAGGTCCATCTCAGAGGATATGTTCTCCTAAATCGTCCTACTGACTTAACCATCGGAGTGCCCTTGCCGAGATCCCTGGCCCGGGTCTCCTTTCTTTTGCACGATCGGGCACATGTGTCAAACACCAGGCAAAGAAGGTACAACCCGATGCCATGTAGGAGCTACGGGCCACGACGATCCAGGCAGCAACAGTTGTCATGCCAGGTAGGCGGGTACCTAGTCCCTCAAAGCAGATCTGCCCATGACATGGTGGTGACACACGTGCATGAAACCTCCACTAGCCATGCGGGGGACCCTCTTTCTCACGGGGCCCTGTATAGCTTAGAGAGGGAATTCCCCACTCCACCATAGCCACCTCCGGTGGACTCCCAGCTAGCCATGCTCACCCAGCAAATACAGACTCTAATCATGGTAGTGAAGCAGTTACAACATCAGCATCGATCCCTAGCCACCCAGCAATAGCCAGGGACACCCGCAGCCCGAGCTACTAGGCCCTACGATAGCTTGCATTCCTTCCAAGGAAGGTCGTTAAACCCGTGGGCCATAACTAATCCCCGGGGAAGCCACCAAACCCATGCAAAGAGGTAGTGGAGCAGGTTGGCAGACCAGGAGAGCCGGTCTCCGGTCTTTGGCCATGATGTTGCTAGGCATCGCAAGTGCTGTCGAGGCAAGCCCTCCCATTATGAGCCCCCTCAGCTAACATCCCCATCTCCTCCAACAGCATCAGTAGAAGGTTCCATCGATGAGGCTATCAGGCGCTTGGCTAAAAAGTGCTTGGAGGAACAAGAGCATAAGCTAGCAAAACTATCGGCCAGTTTGCCAACATGCAGGGCTCCCCCCGTGAGCTAGTAGGCCATGACGCGTCCCCCCTTCTTCCAAGAGATCCAAGAGGAACCGATCCCTAACTAGTTCTGTATGCCTTAAGTGGACCCCTATAATGGGACCACTAATCCCTTAGACCACCTGGAGAGCTATAAGGCTCTCATGAGAGTCCATGGGGTGACAGATGCCCTCCTCTGTATTGCCTTCCTGGCCATGCTTCAAAAGGCAGCTTGAGTCTAGTTTAACCTCCTCAAGCTTGAAATTATCAGCTCCTTTGCATAGCTGGAAAGAAAGTTCGTGGCACATTTCAACGCCTGCCGGAAGGTACCACAAGAAGCTGACAGCCTTTTCTCTATTAGGCAACAAGACCATAAGCCCTTGTGGGACTACATGGCTCGTTTCAAGGTTGCCACCCTGGAAATCTGTAATTTAGATGAGCCCGTCACCATGCGGCATTAAAGAGGGGGCTCAGAACATCCCGCCTGACTACTCCCTAGACAAAAGGTTGTCGAAGACTTACTCTGACCTCCTCCTTCGAGTCCATAAGTACATTCATGCGGAGGTGGCGGACCGCACTAGGAGAGAGTTGAATAGGAAGCCATCAAAGAAGCAACCTCTGGAAGAGACCTCTGGAGTACGGAGGCCCGGGCCAACGTCGAACCTCCGAACATATCCAAAGTCAAAGAGCAGCCCCATCCCGGAGGAAAGATACACTTATCTCCTCATCCCGAGGTCAAAGATCCTCATGGAGATCGAGGGCGAGCACTACTTACACCACCCTCCCCCGCTGAGGCCATCCAGCGATCACGACAAGTCAAAGTACTATTAGTTTCATAGCAACCATGATCACGACATCGAGGAATGCCACCACCTCAAAAGGTAAATTGAAGATCTGATAAGGAGAGGCTACCTCGAAAAGTTCGTGGGGGGCAAGGTCCTTGCAAAATCCCAGGCACTACAGCTCTTCCTCCTGTCCCTCTGGTTGACAGCCGACCCATCGAGAAGCCTGTGGGTTTGATATCTTGGGAAATAGAGCACGCTTCCAAGAAAACCTTAGCGGGGGAAGGGTCAAGAAATGTACTTCCCTATATGAGGGAGAAGGGACCTGGGGGTGAAAATGTAGATAACGATACCGTTATTATCGAAATGACAATAGCAAGGCATCTTGTAAAGCAGATTATGGTCGATAGTGAAAGTTTGACTGATATCTTTTTTTACAATGCCTTCTCCAAGATGAATTTATCTTCTACTAAACTGAAGCCAGTGCACACCCCCTTGTCAATTTTAGTAGAGACTCGACGGGGGTTGAAGGAGAGATCACTCTCCCCGTCATGGCGTCACCACCTCAATAGAGTATGGTCATGATGACCTTTATGATTATAAGGCTCCCTTTGGCCTACAACATAATTCTTGGCTGCCCCGGGCTCAACTTACTCAATACTTGGAACATGGTCAATCGTATTGACCTCCACTGATAGCAAACGATTCTCAATTATCGATCAGCCTTTAAATCAGAAAGAAATCCCTATGGTGTGTGACCCCATAGGTTCGAACACTAAGCTAATAGCACTATAACACTTCTAGTACCAGTCAAAGTCATCATCTAGTAATAATACCCGACATCCAGATAGGTCAAAGATTGTAGAGCAACTTTCTAGAATCTTTGGCATTTGGTTACCGCATAATTCATCCCTTTGATCTCAAAATTTTAAGGATGACCTAAGGTTTGACTGCCAACCCTAACCTGGTACATCTAGATCATGTCTTAACCTTACAAGTTCTGTGACTCCTCACAAGAACTACCCTGATCAAGGTTTTGCTAAATTGAGACATAGTGAGTCATTCACTCCAAACCATTTGGAGGGGTCAATCCCATTTTGATCCACCACCGCTCCACAAGTACTTGACTATTCCCAAATCCTTTCATCACTAGATTAGAAATCTAAGTAGTCTAGTACCAAAGTACAGTGAGTTGCTTGCTAGCTACCATGGTGACCTTGAAAGGAAACCAGTGCACTGGATGCCTACCCTAGGCATGCTACACTAGTGAGTAGGTATTGCATAATTAAATTTTTTAAACATACATACCGAAAAACCTACTTATGCACAGGATCTAATATAAACATGATGCATGTAACTGACACACAGGCATGTATAGCCAAATGCAATAATTATAAATAATATGATAATTTCTAGATCTAAACATATATGATAACAAAATGTAAATAACATACCTTGTAGAGCTTCCTTTAATAGCAAATCAAGGCAGCCAGTTGAACTCTTTCAATAGCAAAATAGATCTAGAAGAGATCAATCCAATCTCTCAAGGTGTCCAGATGTCCACCCTCTAGAGTATCCATGCACGGGCACTCATTGATCCAACCCCCGGATGGATGCTAGTCCTCCGGGAATCAATGAACAGGTCGCCAAAATATGGAGCAAGAAAAACAAAATAAATCCTCATGGACGGTCTTCTCCAAGACCACCTTTACTCCACCTTAAGTACACAAAGGAAAACTCAAAAAAAAAAAAAATAGGGAAGGAATTGACAGATGCTGAACAAATTTCCGCATGTAGAAATCCATCTCAAAAGGTCGCTCTCTGCCCCTCTCTAACACATACCCTGTTCTACCCCTCTCATCTCTTTCTCACACGGCCTATAACCAAGATCAAAATGAGGCCGAGAACACCGGTGAAAAGCAAGGAAGGCATCGAGAGAGCAGAATAGATAAAACCAAACTCCTTTGAAATGGCATTTTATCGGATAAAAATTGCTGGGAACCATGGGCAATAACACCATGAAAACCTGAGAGCGAGAGAGGAAAGACGTCGGGAGAGAAACACTGTGAGCCCCATTCCATTTCATGATGCTAAGGATGAAATTTGATAAACCAAGCTTCATCCGATCAAACTGCAGATCAAATCCATTTACACGGTAAAAACACAAGTCATTCAAAAAATAAGGGAAGAAGGGATAAAATAAACAACGATGAACCAATAAAAACACCGTGTAAAACAACCTATGATTTAAAACCGATTCATCAAGAAAACCCCAAAAATCGGTTCAACCAAAATTGATCAGGAAGAAAAATCGGGTCCAGTCTTGGTTTACCAGGAACAATTCCTGGTTGACCCAAACCAATCCTGGTCGAACCAAATCAGACCAGATTGATCAGAAAAAAACCCAATATATGCTCAAACAGACTGTTTGACCTTAATATCGAAACGATTCCCATTCGTTGATTAGCTCCCAGATCAGGAAGAAATCCTCTATGGCATGTGACCTCATAAGTTCGAACCTAAATGGTAGCACTGAAACACTTCCAGTACCAGCACAAGATACCATCTAGCAATGGGTCCCGACGTCCGGATAGGTCGAAGTTGTAAGAGAAATCTATCGAACCTCTGGCATATAGTTATCATATAATTCATTCCTTTAACCTCCAATGCTCAAGATGACCTAGGGTTAGACTGCCAACCCTAGCTGAGTCAATTCACAACATGTCTCAACCTCGCAAGTCCAGTGACTCCTCTCGCTAGGACTACCCCGGCTGAGGATTTGCTAAATTGAGACACTGCGAGACATTCAATCCAAATAATTTGGACAGGTCAATTCCATCTTGGTCCACTACTGTTCCATAAGTACTTGCCTGTACCCAGAAACCTTCCATCACTCAATTAGAAATCCGAGTAGTTCAGTACCAAAGCACAGGGAGTTGCTTGCAAGTTACCATGGTGACCTCAGGTCGGAGGGACACATATACCCATATCCAATCGCGAGCAATCCTTTGACAGAAAGAAACTTCATGGAGTCACATTCAATGAGATGTCACACATCCCACTTGCAGATCACATCAGTGTCACCACACTCTTTGGTCAAGAGGACAACCAAATAATGTGAACCACAACAACCTACACTTGATACATTGCCATCCTGTACAATGCATCCTTTGGTTGTGAACCTTTTAAAGGACCACTCAATATATCCTCTCGATATTAAAGTCAGTGCAGTCCTAAGAACTTTATCACATAAATTGAGTTCATTACAGGAAAATGAATAATGTGATGAGCTACCAAAATAAAGTTTTATTAATTTATATACAAATTACAATACTGAGCACAAGCGTCTACAGCCTAAGCGATTGGCTTTGGGACACAATTTCCAACAGCTCCCACTTGTACTAAAGCCAATCAGATAGTATCTAATACACATTTTCGATTTATAATAGTCGAACTCTTTGATTCCGAGGGCTTTAGTGAAGGGGTCAGCCAGATTCTCCTTTCCATCGATCTTCATAAGATTGATGTCGCCTCGTTCCATGATCTCTCACACGAGGTGATAGCACCGTAGAATGTGCTTAGTGTGGTGATCAGACTTTGGCTCCTTAGCTTGAGCAATGGCTCCTGTGCTGTCATAATACACCGGAACAGGATCATCTAGGAAAGGTGCCACCCTTAGCTCTCCAAAGAACTTCCGTAACCACACAGCTTCCTTTGCTGTATCTGATGCTGCAATGTACTCTACTTCGCATACCAAGTCTGTAACTGTTGCCTGCTTGGAACTCTTCCAGCAGATCGCTCCTCCATTCATGGTAAACACAAACCCTGACACACTCTTGCTATCATCTCTATCTGACTGGAAACTGGAGTCAGTATACCCCACAAGTTTCAAGTCAGGTTCTCCATAAATTAGCCATTGGTCCTTAGTATTTCTCAAATACTTCAAGATGGTCTTAACCACCTTCCAATGCATCTCACCTGGGTCAGAGTGGTATTTGCTCACTACTCCTAGTGAGTATGCCATGTCTGGTCTAGTACATGTCATAGCATACATGATATAGCCTATTACAGAGGCATAAAGAACTTTACTCATGCGCTCTCTTTTCTCAGGAGTTGTCGCACAATCCTTCTTGGAAAGAGTAATTCCAGAACCTATCGGGAGATAGCCTTTCTTGGAATTCTCTATGCTAAACCATTTCAGCACAGTATCAATGTACATAGACTGCAACAATCCTAGAAGCCTCTTAGATCTATCTCTATAGATCTTCATACCTAGTATGTAAGAAGCTTCACCCAAATCCTTCATAGAGAACTGAGATGACAACCAGACTTTATTCATTGCAATGCTGCGATGTCATTCTTGATTAAGAGAATGTCATCAACATACAGTATCAGGAATACAATCATAGAACTAATAACCCACTTATAGATGCAAAGTTCTTCTCCGTTCCTAACGAAGCCATATGATTTGATACACCTATCAAATCGCATGTTCCATCTTCAAGATGCTTGCTTGAGTCCATAAATGGACCTCTGTAATTTGCACACTTTTGACTCGTCTGTGGATGTGAACCCTTCAGGTTGTATCATATATACCTCCTCATCCAGCTCCCCATTCAGGAAAGTGATTTGGACATCCATCTACCATATCTCATAGTCAAAATGTGCTGCCAAAGCAAGCATGATCCGAAAGGACTTGAGCATTACCATAAGGGAGAACGTCTCGTCATAATCGATACCATATCACTGACGATACCCCTTGGCTACCAGATGGGCTTTATAGGTCTTTACCTTCTCATCTGCACATTTTTTCTCTTAAAATCCACTTGCACCCGATGGGTTTTATCCCTTTAGGTGGATCAACCAATGTTCATACATTGTTGATCGCCATGGACTCCATCTCAAATGCATGGCTCCAAGCCACGCCTCAGAGTCAGATCTCTGAAGTGCATCATATAGGTGATTGATCCTCATTGTTCTCGTCGAGTTCAATGGGATCACCATCTCGGACTAAGAAACCGTAGTATTTGTCCGGCTGACACGGTACTCTACCAGATCTCCTATTAATGGGTTCCAGGTGTGATCAAATCACAGCCAGTTCTTTGATGTCCTTAGAGTGTGTAGGTTCTTCTACTGGTTTAACTTCACCAAGTTCAATCTTAGAGGCTACAGTTCCTTCTCCAAGGAACTCTTTTTCTAAAAATATAGCCCTAAGAGCTATGAACACTTTCTGTTCGTCCTCCAAGTAAAAGAAATATCATTTTGTTTCCTTAGGATATCTAATAAACAGGCACCAATCAGACCTAAGACCAAGTTTATTTGAGTCAAAATGCTTTACATAAGCTGGACAACCCCAGACCCGAAGGTGTGAAATTGAGGGCTTACGTCCAGTCCATAACTCATATGGAGCGGAGACAACATACTTGCTCTGAACATCATTTAGCAAGTAACAAGCTGTCTCAAGTGCATATCCCCAAAAGGATAGCGACAGAGTTGTAAAGCCCATCATGGATCGAACCATGTCCAACAGGGTTCGATTCCTCCTTTCGGACACACCATTCAACTAGGGTGTTCCTGGAGGAGTCCACTGAGAGAGAATCCCATTCTCCTCAAGATATGTCATGAACTCATCGATAGGTATTCACCGCCTCGATCAGATCGAAAGGTTTTAATACTCTTTCCAGTTTGTTTCTCCACTTCATTACGATATCGTTTGAACATTTCAAATGACTCAGATTTATGTCTCATCAAAAAGACATAACCATACCTGGAAAGGTCGTGTATAAATGTAATGAAATATCTATATCCACCTCTGGCACTAACTATCATGGGTTCGCATACATCAGTATGTATGAGACTCAGAAGTTTTGTAGCTCGTTCATCTTTTCTAGTAAAAGGTGACTTGGTCATTTTACCAAGCAAATAGGATTCACAAGTGGGCAGTGAGTCAGAATCACTGACCTCGAGGAGGCCTTCTCTTTGCAACTTGTTTATCCTATTCTAGTTAACATGACCTAGCCTACAGTGCCATAGATACAATTCACTGACATTTTCTATCCTTGGGCGTTTGCTAGACGTGTACATTACATTAACAGGCCATGACAAAACATAAATACCATAATTTAACTTAGCTTTCATTATCACAGAGTTATTCATAATAACTTGGCAAAAATCTTATTTTATTGAAAGCTCATAACCACAATTGGCCAATAGGCCTACAGAGATAATGCTCATAATAAAACTAGGATAATAATGACAGTCGACTAATTCGACAGTACTAGACTCAAAAACAAGACTTAGAACTCCGACTGCCAGCACTGGAACATGATTTCCATTTTCGACGCTCAGGAACTGCTCCCCATCCTTGAATCTCTTGCTAACCTGTAGTCTTTGCAACGAATTGCAAACATGAATAGGACTACCAGTATCCAATACCCAGTTAGCAGTGTCACAAATAGAGAAATTACAGGGTTTTATCATATAAATACCTTGTCCAGCACCCTGCTGCTTTCCTTTCCTTGGCCTATTCGGGTCTAAGGATGCCTAATAAAGAGGATAGTTCCTCTTCCAGTATCCCTGCTTCTTATAATAGAAGCACTCTGCACCAGCTCAATCAGCTTTCACTTTCTTGGCCTGACTTGGGCCACGAGCACTTTGCACCTTCTTTCCCTTACCTTTCTTCTTCCCTTTCTTAAAGGGACGACGACCTCTAAAACCTCCCACTAAATTTACCATCCCCTTATTCAGTTGGTGGTCCTTCTCGTAAGTCTGCAGCAACCCCATCAAACCATAGTAATTGACTGCAGGCTTATTCATTCTATAATGATCGAGAAAGTCAAGATGGAAGAGGGTAGAGAATTCAGGATCGCATCCTTGCCGAGTTGCTTGTGCAAGGGACATCCGAGCTTGCCCAATTATTCGATCATCTCGATCATGTACAATACATGATCAGAGACCAACGTGCCATTCTGCATTTTGGCATTGTAAATGGCATAAGATACTTTGTACCGCTCCACATCGTCTGGCATGCTGAAAGATTCCTTCAACTTTTGAAGAATCTCTTCTAGCTGGGCCTCCTTGAATTTGTGACTGAAGTCGTCATTCATCGCTGCCAACATTATGCATCGGACAGTAGTCCGATCAGAAACCTACTTCAAATTAGTGTCCCTAATCGAACACCAAGCATTAGCAGGAGGGATTTCAGGTGCTGGAGCTGTTATTACATAAAGGATCCGCTCGTGCTCCAGGACTATCCTCAATTTTTGATACCAGCTATCGAAATTGGGACCCTTTAACTTCTCGCTATCGAGAAGTGATCAGAGCGAAAGGTTTGAAGACATCTAAAAAAAAAATTAAGACCAAATAAGTATATGAATTAATCAATTAAACCAAAAGACATGGACTTTAGTTTAAAGGTCCCTCCCACTAATTTTTCAGATTGGGAGCCTCTAACTCCAATCCATAAATCATCATTTCATAGTGGGTACTGAAATCCAATAGACTACGTATGAGCCCAACTTTGGTCGGCTCACCCATACACGCCTCAAGGTAGGTTCTCTAACCAATTACTTCCCTAAGCAACTTCCAGTAATAAATTTTGCCCCACAGAACCCCCAATCGGCCTTAGGGCCTCCTATTGCAGGTCTCTGGTTATGTCCAACCATTAATATGACAAATCCAATGTTTCCAGCTAACGAATGACGAAGCTCGACTTTGGCCGGCCCACTTGATCATCGTTAAGAAGGTTGGACTGAACCATCATCTATGAAAGAGTAATCCCAGTAACCGGATGCACACTCGTTCTTTGGAACTGTCGATATACACCAAGCTAAAGGACTCATTACTAACCCACTTAATGGGAGGCTAAGACACCATTAACTCATTGACTTAGTCTTTTTCAGGACCTAATAATTTTAAAGGATTTTAATTAAATTATGATAGAATAATAGAAAGAAGAACATGGATCAACCTCCCACTAAACAAATCAATTCTCAGGAGGGTTGAATTAAATCAACAACTTGGTCCATGGGCACCTAAAGATCAGACAGGCTGATTAACTTGGATGACATAGGTTAACTCAAATCAATAAGCTCTTCCAAATAGTTATGGTTGACCGGATTGGCCAGGTAGGTGAGATTATGGATGAGTATCCGCCATTAACCATCTTTCCTAGACACCAACCAAGTTGGCCAGGAAAGAGGTAGCCTCATGCAGTCATGATCACAAATGCCAAACCTACCTAGACACCAATCGATTTACTAGACTTGATTAGACCAGCCTAAGAACTCGGGCTTACCACAGAGCCACTAATTGATCCATTTTAGAAGAATGGACAAACCCATCTAACTATTAGATAGATACTAAAGAGAAGTTCCTTAATCAACATTTGATTAGTTCTCTTAAGTCCAATTCAACTAACCTTAGGTCTAACCCAATTAACGGACTCGATCAGACAGCTAACCTAATTAACCCATATGGCTTATTCAAATGATATTAGATTTCATAAATCCTAATCTGTCTTGTCATTTAATTAATCTTTCAATTCATAATTGTTAGATTATAAGCCAACTTTTAATTAAAATATTTTTAATTAAATTCATGTAAAATCCTTTTACATCTTTCATACATCATATCTAGTCTTATCATATTAATTTATGATATTGCAAGCCTGAACAATTATAGACATGCCAATGTAATCAGGATTAAAACATTTTTAATATCGTAGGTTTTCTTTAAGGATCATTCTGAAAAGGCCAACACAAACGAACCACCTCGTGTCATAAAAACTTAGGGGTTTTAAACCCTGATTAATCTCTACGGACACATGGCCATGGTGACGGTCTCAACTAGGCTTCTAAAAGTAATCCCTAACCTAGATACAGATCCAAAACCTGTAATCATGATATGCTACACATGAACCTGTAGCTCTGATACCACTGAAAGGAAACCAGTGCACCGGATACCTACCCTAGGCATGCTACACTAGTGAGTAGGTATTGCATAATTAAATTTTTTAAACGTGCATATGGAAAAACCTACTCATGCATAGGATCTAACATAAACATGATGAATGTAACTAATACACAGGCATGTATAGGAAAATATAATAATTATAAATAATATGATAATTTTTAGATCTAAACATGTATGATAACAAAAAGTAAATAACATACCTTATAGAGCTTCCTTTAACATCAAATCAAGGTAGCCGGTTGAACTCCTTCAATAGCAAAATAGATCTGGAAGAGATCAATCCAATCTTTCAAGGTGTCCAGATGTCCACCCTATAGAATATCCATGCACGGGCACTCGTTGATCCAACTCCTAGATGGATGCTAGTCCTCCAGGAATCAATGAACAGATCACTGAAATATGGAGCAGGGAAAACAAAACAAATCTTCACGGACAGTCTTCTCCAAGACCGCCTTTACTCCACCTTAAGCACACAAAAGAAAACTCAAAAAAAAAAAAAAAAACAGGGAAGGAATTCATGGATGCAGAAAAAATTTTTGCATGCAGAAATCCATCTCAAAAGGTTGCTTTCTGCCCCTCTCTAACACATACCCTATTCTACCCCTCTCATCTCTTTCTCACATGGCCTACAACCAAGATCAAAATGAGGCCGAGAACACCCATGAAAAGCGAGGAAGGCATCGAGAGAGCAGAATAGATAAAACCAAACTCCTTTGAAATGGCATTTTATTGGATAAAAACTACTGGGAACCGTGGGCAATAACACCATGAAAACCTGAGAGCAAGAGAGGAAAGACGTCGGGAGAGAAACACTGTGAGACCCAATCCATTTCACGATGCTAAGGATGAAATCCGATAAACCAAGCTTCATCCGATCAAATTGCAGATCAAATCCATTTACACGGTTAAAACATAGGGCATTCAAAAAATAAGGGAAGAAGGGATAAAATAAACAACAATGAACCAATAAAAACACCATGTAAAATAGCCTATGATTTAAAACCAGTTCATCAAGAAAACCCCACAAATTGGTTCAACCAAAATCGATCAGGAAGAAAAATCGGGTCCAGTCCTGGTCTACCAGAATAATTCCTAGTTGACCGATGGTGCGGGCACCAGACTCAGAAAAAGACTTCAGGGCTCCATCTGGATCTCTGATTGACCTTGCCCAAAGAATTAGGGTTTTCTAGTTTTGTAATAAGGGTAGACTTGATCAACTCAATTTTAATCTTAAGTCTGTATTTCCCTGCAATTTAAATTTTGTTGAGTCATGTTGACTCAGTACAAGTTCTAGTAGTGGTCTAGGTCTTCTCCAGGTTGGCGCCATTCCCTTTGCCATAGGGTGCCACATTTTTTCCTTCCATGGTCCAGCTACAAGTGGGTGCCACACTCCCTGCCACATCTCCATCCAGTGTCTTTGGTCCCCACACCATAAGAAGTAAGTTCCCCTTTTTCTTGCACCACTTGGGGGAGAAATCCATCAAGATACCTCAATCCAAGGAGGAGCCAACTTCTTTCCAGATAAATCCAAGCCAGGATGGCAAGAATTTTCTTGAAGAGAGGATCAAGGAGGTGCCCCACAATGTTCCATAAAAATCCAAGTTATAAAAGGGAAGAGAGCATGTCTTGGGGAGAAAATCAAGGAGGCACCCAAAAGTTTCCTAAAGTACCAAAGCCATGAAAAGAAGAAGCCTAAACTTGTGGAGCAATACTAGGAGGTGTCCAAAAGAGCCAAACCATGAAGGAAAAATCCTTGATTCATGGAGAGATACTAGGAGACACCGCCATAACCTGCCATTTGGAGCTGATTTTCAAGTTTTCTTGGAGTTTTTGGGCCGCTCACTCATGGAAGGAGTCTTGGTTGGCCAAGGTAAGAGAATTTGATGCCTAAAGTGTAGATTAGTCCTATTAGTCCCACATGAAAACTTGTATGGTTTTGATTTTTCTTATAGGTCTATATATTAGACCCCTTTTGTAACTTGAACTTATCTTATGAAATCTTATGAATGAAATCCCTTGTTTTTTAGCAAAGTCTTGTTCTTCCGCACTTATTCTGAGTGTTGAGCTCCGTGAGGGAGTAAATCCGGGTTCCCTAGGAACCTTGAGGAGGTGTGAGATCTCCAACCCCAAAACCCTAGCTTAGTCCACCCATCTCTACTCCACCACCACCAAACCCTAGCCTCTACACCATCTCCAAGGTTCTTCTTCCAAAGGGTGGCTGACCACCAGGACCCCAGTCCAGCCATCTTCAAGTTAGCTACCACTGCTTCAGAGTCCATCCAGCAGATCCAGGAGAAGAAGTCCCAAATTCGCAGCCTAGGAGTTCCAGATCAGTTGAAGACCTTCAGATCCCATCCTTTCTTCTGCTCGGGTAACTCTCTTCCCTGAGTCTCTTGTTCTTAACCTTGTTCTTCTTCTCTCCAGGATCCAGGGTTCAAGAAGAGGCCAACTTTGCCAAGGACCATTATCGGAGGATCCATTGCGAAGATACCTTAACTCCCGGGATCCAATAATCTGCTCGAGAGAGTCTTTTTTTTTTTTCCACCAAATGGAGAGATATCACTGCTAGGTAACAAGAACCTTCCCTTCTCACTTTATCTGTTTCATTGAAACTCAGAGCAAACCCTAGATCTGGGGGTTTCTCAATCCCCAGCGATCCTACTTCGAGTTACTCTGATAATCCACTCCTTTTAATTGTGCTTTCTGTCATTTCTTAGTTTCTTTCAACATTAGTTTATCTTTCCTTTGAGTCAAAACCGACTTCTGAAAATATATAAAAAAAACAAAAAAAAACATTAATTTTAATTTGCTTCCGCATTCCACATATTCGTTCTGCATCATTTTTGGTATCAGAGTTTTCGTTCTGCATCATTTTGGTATCAGAGCCCTGTCTAGGGTTCCTGCTTGTTTGATTATTTTTTTTCATTCATTTTTACTTTTGCTGCCTGGAGTGACTCCCCTGGCCATCCGGTCCTAGGAACAAGCGAGACGCAAGCCTCCTCCTCCCATTCCATAGGGGTTCCTAGGGCGTGTAGGGGTGCCACTGGGTTATAACTTCTAGGCAGGGATTGTAAACGGGACACACGTTCTGTTTTCTGCCAGTAACTATCCTGTTATTCGAATTGTTTCTTCCTGCAAAAAATTCCAAATTAAGTAATTCTTATTTTGCTGGAACCAGTATAATTGAAGGTAATTTACATAGAATTTTCATGATTTATTAATTTCTGTAGATTTTTTGAGATCAATTTTACTGCTGTTCTATTTTTTTTATTTTTTGCAAGTTGTTTTTTTTTATTTGAGTGTGCATAAATTGAATCTATCTTAAGGGCACCGAAGTTGCAACATAAGGGGAGGATTGAGACCCTCTCCTTAGCCCAAAACCACCCCCCGTGCATTCGAACCAAGCCTTTAATCTTAAAATTAATTAGACCTAATTTGCCCTAGTGGGCTAAGGACACCAACTGGTCGGGTCTAGGCTAGTGTTGAGTCAGTTTGTCTAGTTACTCTTTGTGTGCTTTGTACTCAGTGTCTAGAACGGTGGTTTAGGGATTCTATCCCGAAGGGCTTGTGTGTTGGTCCGCCTACCTGGCCAATCATGATTGGTGTCCAGGATTAGCAATTAGGGACCTAACACTCCCCTTACACCTGCCTGGCTGAGTTCCGAGTTACTACAGGCTAGCTTGCCACTCTGATTGGGCATCTCGTTTGGGCTCTAGGTCTAGTTAGCCCGTAGTCATTTCAGTCGAGTCTCATTTGGTGTGCTTGCTTGCATCATCATGTCCACCCGGAATGGAGTACCCTACCAACCTGGTCAAACCTAACCTGATTTAGAGGCCATGATTAGAACTCTTACCAAAAGTATGACCAAATTGAGTCAGGATATGAATGAGGGTTTTGCCCAGTTTAGAGACCGAGCCTAAGGACTTGAGAAATGTAGACATCAAAATTGGACCCCTGATCCAAAATTTAATAGGCCCCAACCTCACCCATGCCAGGAGCCTAGGAGGACCGGACCTTATACCGTGATCCCGAGCATAACCCTAGGAAGCCTAACCATGATATCTATAGTGTGGATCATGTCTATGAGAGGTCCTTACAATATTCTAGACCAGTCACTCAACAACCCAAGTCTTCTAGATCAAACTATTTAGATCCACACCCATGCCCAAGTAAGGTCTCTACTAGCTTGAAACCCAGTGTGACCCAGGTTCCTATATCGCAAGAATGTTGGTTTTATGGAGAAAGAGGCCATAAAACTAGTCAGTGCCCATGCATAGGACTGGCTTGTGCACAGCTAAGTGGTAAGAATCCTAAGGATGACATTAATGAGGGAGAACCCAAGCCTACCAATGAGGAAGAAAGGTTAGGTATGACAAGCCCAGAATCAGTTGACCCGATTACCACTGACCCGAAACCCATTGAAGATGGCATCGAGAAAATATATGATGCTGGCTTGAGTCTAGTTGATGAATATGAGGGGGAAGAACTTGAAGAATGTGACATCGATACTATTGGTTCCTTACCTGAGGAGACCTTGGAAAGCAACCAAGTGGTAGGACCTAGTTCAGAAATTCAAGAGATTTGTGAGAACCAGGTTCCTTTAGTCAAATACCCCCAGGAAGAACTCATAGTGTTAGCCCGAGCTATCAGTTCGTACCCTCTAATGACAGTCATTCCCCAAGTACCAATTGAAGATCTTTGCACTGAATTGTTTAAGTTTGCCCACCCTATGGTAGATCCTCTCCTTAGGATACTGAATCAAGCCTCTTACAATTGGACCTTGTCCCATGCCCAGCCACTAAGGTCTCTCCCGTAATCTCAGTTAAACATCCTTTTCTTGAGCGGATTGATTCACCCAGTCTTGTAGAAGTCCTCCTTATAGCCCCAGACCCCTTCCTTCGCATGACTGACCTACCCTTCTATAGAGTATACCTTTCCTCACCCATAGGTCAAATTTCAAGTCTTGAGGTCATCATCCATAGGCCCTTCCATGAATCATTCTCTAATCCATTTCTTGAGAAAGTGGATCATTATTTGCTTAGAGAACAAACCTTAACTGTTGCAATCACATATCCTATGCTACTTCCCGGACCATCTCTTGATCCATTCCTAGGAGTAGCAAACTTTTCCTTTCGTAAGGATGACCAGTTGACACTCATAGATCACCATTCAAACATTCAGGTCACCACCTTTAGTCAGCAGGTAATTCGAGACTCCACCTCATATTTCCTCCCTTTCTCTAGGACTTCCAATGCTTCTTACACCATCCAAGTATACTTTGTCGAAGTCTTTAGAGTTAACCACATGTCAGAACCTAATAGGTTTTGCCTCCTACTTCTGGAAGACCTTATGGCACCTACTAGGCATGCATGATAAGTTTTCATGCTCTGTATGCCATCCTCCGACCCAAGGTCAAACCTAGAGAGCCTTAGTTTGTTAGGTTTAGACCTAGGGTTCTTTTGAATAAAGTCCATTTTTTAGGATTGCGTCGTCAGTTGAGTTTAAGATATTGACTCAGATTTTGGTTAAGTGAGAATACTAGGAATTGGGATTTGTATTTACCCAGGACTGAATTTGCATATAATGACTCGGTCAATAGGTCTATAGGTAAAAGCCCTTTTGAGATTGTTCATGAGTACAAGCCTCACACACCACTTGACCTAGTCCCTTTGCCAGTCCACACACGAGTCTCCGAGTCTATTGAAGACTTTGCACAGCATGTAAAGAACTTGCATAAAGAAATTCATGCCAAAATAACTTTAAGTAATGAAACTTATAAGAAGTTGGCTGATTCTCAAAGGCGAGTCAAAACTTTTGTTGAGGGAGACTATGTAATGATTAGGTTAAGGCCTGAGCGGTTTCCTCCTGGAACCGTTAGAAAGCTACATGCTAGAGGAGCTGGACCATTTAGAGTGATGAAGAGAGTGGGACCTAATGCCTATGTGCTTGAGTTGCCTCCAGAGCTAGGCATTAGCTCCACTTTCAACATTACAGACCTAGTAGAGTACAGGGAGCTAGCTGTGATTCCCAGTGAGCCTTTTGAACCTAATCCTGTTATTGAGAGTGATCCCGACCCTATGTGTCCACCAACAAACTGGCCTGTGAGGAAAGAGCAGATTGAAAAGATCTTGGATGATCAGGTTATCTCTACTTGTAATTGAGGATACCAAAGATACCTGGTCTGCTGGCAAGGAAGGCTAGATTCTGATGACTCTTGGATCTCCCGAGAAGAATTACAAGAATTGGACCCAGACCTCTTGGAGAGATACCAGAGCCAGCTTGATCCATACTCGACAGGGTCGAGTTCCTCCCATCCCAGGAGAATTGGTGCGGGCACCAGACTCAGAAAAAGACTTCAGGGCTCCATCTGGATCTCTAATTGACCTTGCCCAAAGAATTAGGGTTTTCTAGTTTTGTAATAAGGGTTGACTTGGTCAACTCAATTTTAATCTTAAGTCTGTATTTCCCCGCAATTTAAATTTTGTTGAGTCATGTTGACTCAGTACAAGTCCTAGTAGTGATCTAGGTCTTCTCCAGGTTGGCGCCATTCCCTTTGCCATAGGGTGCCACATTTTTTCCTTCCATTGTCCAGCTACAAGTAGGTGCCACACTCCCTGCCACATCTCCATCCAGTGTCTTTGGTCCCCACACCATAAGAAGTAAGTTTCCCTTTTTCTTGCACCACTTGGGGGAGAAATCCATCAAGATACCTCAATCCAAGGAGGAGCCAACTTCTTTCCAGATAAACCCAAGCCAGGATGGCAAGAATTTTCTTGAAGAGAGGATCAAGGAGGTGCCCCACAATGTTCCATAAATATCCAAGTTATAAAAGGGAAGAGATCATGTCTTGGGGAGAAAATCAAGGAGGCACCCAAAAGTTTCCTAAAGTGGCAAAGCCATGAAAAGAAGAAGCCTAAACTTGTGGAGCAAGACTAGGAGGTGTCCAAAAGAGCCAAACCATGAAGGGAAAATCCTTGATTCATGGAGAGATACTAGGAGACACCCCCATAACCTGCCATTTGGAGCTGATTTTCAAGTTTTCTTGGAGTTTTTGGGCCGCTCACTCATGGAAGGAGTCTTGGTTGGCCAAGGGAAGAGAATTTGACGCCTAAAGTGTAGATTAGTCATATTAGTCCCACATGGGAACTTGTATGGTTTTATTTTTCTTATAGGTCTATATATTAGACCCCTTTTGTAACTTGAACTTATCTTATGAAATCTTATGAATGAAATCCCTTGTTTTTGAGCAAAGTCTTGTTCTTCCGCACTTATTCTGAGTGTTGAGCTCCGTGAGGGAGTAAATTCGGGTTCCCTAGGAACCTTGAGGAGGTGTGAGATCTCCAACCCCAAAATCCTAGCTTAGTCCAACCATCTCTACTCCACCACCACCAAACCCTAGCCTCTACACCATCTCCAAGGTTCTTCTTCCAAAGGGTGGCCGACCACCAGGACCCCAGTCCAGCCATCTTCAAGTCAGCTACCATTGCTTCAGAGTCCATCCAGCAGATCCAGGAGAAAAAGTCCCAAATCCGCAGCCTAGGAGTTCCAGATCAGCTGAAGACCTTCATATCCCATCCTTTCTTCTACTCGGGTAACTCTCTTCCCTGAGTCTCTTGTTCCTAACCTTGTTCTTCTTCTCTCCAGGATCCAGGGTTCAAGAAGAGGCCAACTTTGCCAAGGACCATTATCGGAGGATCCATTGCGAAGATACCTTGACTCCCGGGATCCAATAATCTGCTCGAGAGAGTCATTTTTTTTTTTTCACCAAATGGAGAGATATCACTGCTAGGTAACAAGAACCTTCCCTTCTCACTTTGTCTGTTTCGTTGAAACTCAGAGCAAACCCTAGATTTGGGGGTTTCTCAATCCCCAGCGATCCTACTTCTAAGTTACTCTGATAATCCACTCCTTTTAATTGTGCTTTCTGCCATTTCTTAATTTCTTTCAACATTAGTTTATCTTTCCTTTGAGTCAAAGCCAACTTCTGAAAATATATATATAAAAAAAAATACAGTAATTTTAATTTGCTCATATTCGTTCTGCATCATTTTTGGTATCAGAGTTTTCGTTCTGCATCACCCGAACTAATCCTGGTCGATCCAAATTAGACCAGATTGATCAGAAAAAAATCCAATATGTGCTCAAACAGACCGTTTGACCTTAATACCGTAACGATTCCCAATCATTGATTGGCTCCCGGATCAGGAAAAAATTCTCTATGATGTGTGACCTCATAGGTTCGAACCTAAATGGTAGCACTGAAACACTTCCAATACCAGCACAAGATACTATCTAGCAATGGATCCCAGAATCTGGATAGGCCAAAGTTGCGAGAGCAATCTACCGAACCTCTGGCATATGGTTACCGTATAATTCATCCCTTTGACCTCCAATGCTCAAGATGACCTAGGGTTAGACTGCCAACCCTAGTTGAGTCAATCCACAACATGTCTCAACCTCGCTAGTTTAGTGACTCCTCACTAGGACTACCCGGCCAAGGATTTACTAAATTGAGACACTGTGAGACATTCAATCCAAACAATTTGAATAGGTCAATTTCATCTTGGTCCACCACTACTTTATAAGTACTTGCCTGTACCTAGAAACCTTCCATCACCAGACTTGAAATCCAGGTAGTTCGGCACCAAAGCACAGGGAGTTTGCTTGTAAGCTACCTTGGTGACCTCAGGTCGGAGGGACACATATATCCATATCCAATTGTGAGCAATCCTTTGGCAGAAAGGAGCTTCATGGAGTCACGTTCAATGAGATGTCACACATCCCACTTTCAGATTACATCAGTATCACCACACTCCTTTGGTTAAGAGGACAACTAAATAATGTGAACCACAACAACCTATACTTGATACGTTGCCATCCTTTTAAAGGACCACTCGATATATCTTCTCTATATTGAAGTTAGTGCAGTCCTAAGGACTTCATCACATAAATTGAGTTCATTACAGGAAAATGAATAATGTGATGAGCTGCCAAAATAAAGTTTTATTAATTCATATACAAATTACAATATTGCGCACAACCACCTATAGCCTAAGTGATTGGCTTGGGGATATAATTTCCAACATACCTCAGGTCTAAGGGACACATATATCCATATCCTTTCATGAGCAACCCTTTGGCAGAAGGGAGCTCCGTAGTTGGTCATGTTCAGTAAAATGTCATACATTTTACCTGTATATCATATCGGTGTCTCTACACTCCTTGGTTAAAGAGGACAACCAACAAATATGGCATACAACAACCTACACTTGATACATCACCGTCCTATAATAATGTATCCTTTGGTTGTGAACCAGTTTAAGAACTACTCGATATATCCTCTCAATATCAAATATAATATAGTTCTAAGGACTGCATCACATAAGAGTTCTTTTCAGAAAAAATGCATACATGATGAACAGCCAAAAGAATAACTTTTATTCATTAAAAATTTATATACAATTACAAAATAGCACAACCATCTTCAGTCTAAATGATTGGCTTTGGGACACAATTCCCAACAACTCCCACTTGGACTAAAGCAAACTTATTTATAATTTTTTTGTACTTTTTTAGGATGGTTTTTATGCATATTAATTTCAGCCTAGTTCTAGGTATGCAGAAATTTCAGAACTTGAAGTTAAACCCTAGTTTAACTTTTGCTCTGATACCAAAAATATGAAAAACTAAATTACTAATTTTAAATCTAATTATCAGAGATTAAACATCAATTATTTTCTCTGGAATTATTAGAATTGAGACTCAAAGAATTCAATAAAACTAGACTAGTCAACTAGTTATAAAGCCTGCAAAGTAGATCAAGCAAAACTAATAGGAACAGGACTTGGTGATTAAGAAATCACCTTAAACCAGGGTTTCTATCTTTCAAAAAATCAGAAATTAAAGAGTTAGAGATGGTTTTGATTTTACCAATGAAGATTATACGCTCTGGTTATGGATCTTACTGGACTCTCTAGGATCTTACGACTGAGTTCCAGATTTTGATTTTCGGGCTCCGATCTTCAGCTCTACTGGTTCCAAGGCAAAGATTCCTTTACTTCAAATTTCGATCACCTGCAACACTCAAAAAAATACTCAAGTTAGGGCATAGAAGGAAGAATAAAAGTAGAAAGGAAAAAGTTACAAGGGGAAGAAGATGGAAGTGGTGGCTAAGATTTTTGATGGTTGGATAACTAGGGCCTCACACCCTGCGATGCTCCCAAGAACAAAGGAATAGGGCCTCACACCCCACGATGCTTCGAAAAACAAAGGAATATGGTCACATCCCGCGATGCTTGACATAGCAAAGAAAATTTGATAGAATGTCAGCTTTATTTCATATATGTGGAATCAATATAACAAAGGGGTTGATGAGGTATCTATAGACCATCAACTAACAACATAAGGGTTACAAAGACTGGCATTGGTTTTCCTTGGGCAACAACTCCTTGAATCCTTGCTTCTGGTATCTTAGACTCTAGTCTTTGAGCTCTCCTTGGCCTTCATCAAAAGTGGGCGACATCATGGGATTGACCTCTTCAAGTTGGGTGCCAACATGCATCTTCATCTTATTTGGATGACGAGAAGGAAGAGGCCTTTCTCCTTACTCCTCTTAAATTGAAGTGTGCGACAAATAAATTCTAAATAAGAGGTGGGGTGGTATTTCTTCCTTCTTGATTTCGGTTTCTTGATTTCAAATGTGAGAGGCCGACAACTTGTGAGAAATGTGGCATCCAAACATCCTCCATCTTGGCGTTAACCTTTCATCTTGATCCTCTTGCACTTGAAAGTAGATAAGAACAAATGAGAGGATATAGGTGGACTCCCATCCCCTTTTGAATTTAATTCCTTTCATGATAGGAATGGATGAGGACTCCTTGGATGTGGGCGATGAAAAACATGAGAGGCTCTTCTTTGAAAGGTGCGACAAAGAGAGGGTGAGATGAGAAGTCCTTCTGTTTTACTCATCTTAAAAAATGTGGCACTAATTCATTCTTCATGTGGCTGACCAAGGTAAGTGACATGGCATGTGAAGTTGTCCGGATGATGTGGCAAATGATGTCCAAACTTGATGCATATAATATATCCAAACTTCATGCATGTGGCATGTGACATATGCTGATGATATGGCATGACATGGCGGCAAGATGATATGTGGCAAGTGACTTGGGCATCCAAGATGAGGTGGCACATATGAAGGTGGGGCGCCAAGAGGTAGTTGGCACATGGCTTGACTTGGATTGCATATGGAGTCATATGGGTCTTGACTTGGGTTGCACATGGAGTCACATGGATCATTAATTAGATCCCCTCTTGTATTACAGGACTTAAGACTCAACCAACTAACTAATTAAAAGCCCAACTTGGTCAAATTGATCAAAAGGCATAACCAACTAAATAAAAGGGCTTAAGCTGGTAGATAGGGTTTGGCCCAAAAGGGTTTAAATAGGGTTTGACACAACCTAATAAATAGGGTTTATATAGAAAACCCTAATTGGTAAAAAGAGTTAACTAACATTGGACCATTATAATAGAATTTATGATCCAATTGAAATTGTTTTTTTTTTACAAACTCGACTTTAGGTCCAGGGATTTTTACAAGGACTCAGTTTTAGAGTTTAGGGCTAAACCCAATTAAGCTAAAATAATAAAATTTAAGATAACTATTTATAAGTGATCTGGGATTTGGACTTAGGGCTTTATTCACAGGTGATACATAAAGATGTAGGCTTGACCTGTTATTTTTTTCTGGCCTTGATGTCCACACCAAGAAGAAGTCTGCTTGGCTCTTATCAACCTTCACCCTCTTGGCCTGACTGGGCCTAGAAGCATTCTGCACCTTTTTTTCTTTATTGAAGGGATGATGCCTTGTCGAAGATCCTCTCACTAGATTTACCATCCCTTTGTTCAGTTGGTGGTCTTTCTTATAAGTCTGCAATAACTCTAATAGACCATGACAATTAACTGAGGCTTATTCATTCTAAAATGATCGAGAAAGTCTAGATAGTAAGAGGGCAGAGAATTTAGAATCGCATATTCCCGAGCAGTTCATGCAAAGAACATCCGAGCTTGCCTAGGCACTCAATCATCTCAATCATATACAATACATGATCAGTGACTGAGACCCCATCACGCATCCGCATGTTGTAGATATCACAGGAGACCCTGTACCTTTCAACATCATCTGGTGTGCCGAAGGACTCCTTCAACCTTTGAAGGATTTCTCTGGCTGGCTTCTTTGAATTTGTGAATGAACTCATCGTTCATCGCTGCCAACATAATGCATCAGATAGTGGTCATATCGGAGAGCCACTTTTCATAAGTGTCTCTGACCGAACCCCGAGCATTGGGAGCAGGGGTTTTAGGTGCTAGATCCGATATCACATACAAGGTTCGTTCATGCTCCAGGACAATCCTGAGCCTTCTATACCAGCTATCAAAGTTGGGACCCTTGAGCTTCTTGTTATCGAGAAGAGATCGGAGCGACAGGTGGGAAGATATTTGAAAGGAAAATCAAAACTTATTAGTGTATATGAATTATTAACCTAAAGACATGGACTTTAGTCTAAAGGCCCTCCCACTATTTTGTTTAGACTGGTAGCCTCTACCTCCAATATGAGGAATTACTTTAATTCCTTAGTGGATACTAGAGTCCAACAGACAACACATGAGCCCGACTTTGGCCAGCTCACCCATGCGCATCTAAAAGTAGGTTCTTCAACCGATTACTTCTCCAAGTAACTTCTAGTATTTAGGTTTTGCTCCAAGGTGCACTTCAATCGGCCTTTGGGCCTCCTATTGAAGGTCCCGGTTAGGTCTAACCATTAATATGACAAAATTCAATGCTTCTAGCTAACGAATTGTCAAGCCCGACTTTGGCCAGCCCACCTGACTACTGTTAAGAGAGTCGCATTGAGTCATCATGTTAGGAACAGTAATTTCAATAGCCCAATGAACACCCAATCTTTGGATCTGTCGATAAATACTCAACTATTGGACCCATTACCATCCCACTTAATAGGAGGCCAAGACTCGATTATCCCCATAACTTGATCTTTTTATGGACCTAATAATATAGAGTGTTTAATTTTAATGTGACAGAAGAAAATAGAGAAGACATGGATCAACCTCTCACTGATCACATCAGTTAACAAGGAGGGTTATACAAAACTAATGATCCATGGGCACCTAAAATCTATCAAGACTGATTAACCTTGGGTGACTTGGGTTAACACGAGTCAATGAGCTATCCAATCAATTCTGATCGACCACATTAGCCAGGTAAGTGAGATCATGGGTTGGGTTCCACCATTAACCATCTTGTCTTAGACACCAACCAAGTTGGCCAGATAAGAGGTTGCCCCCAAGAACCAAGATCAAACTGCCAAACTTACCTTGGACCTAATTGGTTCATCAGACTCGATTAGACTAGTCTAAAGACTCAGGTTGTCCACTGAGCCACAAATTAGGTCCATTTAGATTTATGGACTAATCAATCTAACTATTAAAGAGATCTATAGAGAAGAAACCCTAACTCAACATTTGATTAGATTAGTTCTCTACATAGTCCAATGCATCTAAACTTAGGTCTAACCCAATTAAGGACCTAATAGAAGTTAACCCATGACCCTTAAGGCTTATTGAAATGACTTAAAATCTTTGAATCATATTCTTAGAGTTCTTTGTCATTCAAGATAGCTTAATTCTCAATTAAGTTCAATAGCCTTTATAAATTAAAAAAAAATTAATTTATAATATAAAACAATTTTACAGTGAATCAGAATTTGAATTCACTATTTTTCTACATTCTCAGGTCAAGTATCGACACTACTCACTCATGAGTCGACTCAAGTGTCGATACTTCGCACTCATGAGTCGACTCAAGTATCGACTCAAGGCCTGAGATAGAGCATAATAGAAAGTCATATTTCATGTATGCATGCATGAGTCAACTCCAGTGTTGACACTTGGGTCTACTCTAGGCTTGTCACAAGGCAAAAACAGTTATTCCAAATCCAAATTTTTTTTTGAAAAACTTTTAATCAAAATCGATCAAGACAGAACTCTTAGATCTCATCTAAATTTGTTTTATGATCATAACATTAGATTAAAACATTTTAATCTACATTTTCTTTTATTTTTCTTCTTCATGATTCAATCACAAGCGGCACCCCTACACGCCATAGGACATCCCATTGAATGGAAAGAGAGGGTCTTGCAGCCCTACTTCTCTCCTATGATCAGATGGCCATGGTGAAGCACTCAATCCAAGTACTTTAAAAAAACTTATGATGTTAAAGCATGCTAGCATTATTATAATACAAAGAACCTGGCTCTAATATCATTAAAGGGAAAGCAAAATGAACATGCATGACAGAAAAAATATATTTTAAAATAATTTTAAAATAATCACAGCGAAAGGCTTAGTAGATCATCAAAACGATCTACCAATCTGCCTGCAACATGAACAAGTATGATAATGTAGTATGCAAAGGACATATAAGTAGAAAAAGAATCAAAAGGCATAAGGATACCATATCGTTATATCTTTAGAAGGAGGTTGTGGAATGCCCTCGAGCCATACATATGTCTAGCCTCTATGGGTAGTTCACACCAGGGCTTGATTCTGATCAACTCCCTCAGAGTGTTAGCTCCTTGGGATCCTTGAGGCCGATCTACTTCTTCTTGGAAGATAAAGAAGAGAGGTGGAACCCTTCCTAACTAGCTCTATTCCCAAGACCTAGCTTAAGTGCTAGGTAGTCACACACCCAAAACCCTAGTCCTCCCAAGTCCCTTTTCTTTTCCCTCTCAGAATTTCATCAATCTCATTCAACAAGAAAACTCTTCAACCAACTAGTAGCCCCTAAAATAATCCTTATTTATAGAGGCAGCAATGAAAGGGAGAAAGAAGAAGGAGTGATTGGGGGAGAAGGTCAAGGGCCATATCAATTTGGCTCTAAGCTCATAAGGCAAGAATGACCATCATTCCACAAAAGCTTGGAGCCAAAACTAACCAAAATTCAAAATTCGAATTGAGGTCAAAACTTTCCAAAAATTCTTTCTAGAATTTTTGCTCGTCATAGCTAAGTGTCGACACTTCCAAGTGTCGACACTTGGAACATGGTCAATCATATTGACCTCCAGTGATGGCAAACGATTCTCAATCATCGATCAACCTTTAGATCATTTAGAAACCCTTATGGTGTGTGACCCCATAGGTTCGAACACTAAGCTGGTAGCACTGGAACACTTCCAGTACCAGTTAAAGTCATCATCTAGCAATGATACCTGATGTTTGGATAGGTCAAAGATTCTACACAACTTTCTAGAACCTCTGGCATGTGGTTACCGCAAATTCATCCCTTTGACCTCAAAATGCTCAGGATGACCTAGGATTTGAATGCCGACCCTAACCTGGTATATCCAGATCATGTCTCAACCTTACAAGTTCTATAACTCCTTACAAGAACTACCCTGGCTAAGGTTTTACTAAATTGAGACATAGTGATCCCATCTTGATGCACCATTGCTCCACAAGTACTTGACTGTACTCAGAAGCCTTTTATCACTGGATTAGAAATTCAGGTAGTCTGGTACCAAAGTACAGTGAGTTACTTGCAAGCTACCATGATGACCTCAGGTCTGAGGGACACATATACCAATATCCCTTCGCGAGCAACCCTTTGGCAGAAGGGAGCTTCGCAGTTGGTCATGTTCAGTGAGATGTTATATATTTCACCAATATGTTACATCAGTATCTCTACACTCTTTGATTAAGTGGACAACCAACAAATATGACATACAATTACCTACACTTGATACATCGCCATCCTATAATACTGTATCCTTTAGTTATGAACCATTTTAAGAACCACTCGATATATCCTCTCAATATCAAATATAATGTAGTTCTAAGGACTACATCACACAAGAGTTCTTTTCAGGAAAATGCATATGTGATGAACAACCAAAAGAATAACTTTTATTCATTAAGAAATTCATATACAATTATAAAATAGCACAACTGTCTTTAGTCTAGACGATTGGCTTTGAGACATAATTCCCAACAGAGTGTACCAGCATGGGTTAAGAACCGGAGATACCCCCGTCGGGGGATCAAGCGAAGCTCCTGGCCAAGGAGTATGTCTAGGTCCTCCACGTGGATGGCACATCCAATACGAGAGGGAGTAGAGCATGTTATAGGGACATCGCTATCATTGATCCTGGAGTAGCACTGATCCCGGAGCAGCACAGATTTTAATAAATTAAATTCAAAAAAGATTAGTTGATTAGGATTGGTTGTTTGAAATTTGATTTAGGATTTAGTTGGTTAGGATTGAGATATGGATATGCCTTATCTTGTATTTGAATTTGAATCATCCTTATCTTTTTATCTTGTATTCAAATTCAGATGAGGGTTGGAAAGGTTTATAAATACCGCCCTCAGTCCTTTGTAAAAAAATAGTTTAGTGAATAAAAATGAGTTTTTTTAGAAAATATTGATTCTTTTCTTTCGCTCCATAAGGAGAGGGTGTGAGGCCCAATCCCAGGACATGATGATAGGTCATATCTAGTTATCCCCTTCTTTGATTCCATTTTCTTTACGATTCACCCTAACGCCTCAAAGTATCGAGATGGGTGGAATGCCCTAGAGGTAAGAGACCTTTACGATTCACCCTAATGCCTCCAAGTATCGAGGTGGGTGGAATGCCCTAGAGGTGAGAGGTCTCTTCATTAGTGTGAGTTTCAAAGTCCATGGAAGTCCAGATTTTCCTACCTTCCATCTTCATTATTCCTTTGCCACCCCAAGAAAATAAAAAAAATAGCAGTATCCTAATCTTTGTGACTTCTAGACTCGCCAACGATCCTACCCCCATTTGTCCTACATCAATTTGGTATCAGAGCCAGAAAATTAGGGTACATTTCATATCCCCTCACCAGCCCCACCATTCTCATCTCTCCCTTGTTCAACTCTTAAATACTCTAGCCCCTCGCCGGTCCCTTCCACCCGTTCCATCGTCAGACAACACCTTATCTCTAATTTCGTTTCCACTGCCAGTCTTCCATGCCCACCACCGACCGGACATCACAGCTTCCTCGATCAAGTTCTCCACCTCAGCCTCCCTTCCAATGAATGGTGGTTCAAGTTCCTCCATGGCCTAGCCCCATCAGCCCCGGCATCTTCTTCAATGGCACCGTCTGCTCCATCACTACCTTCAATCTAGCCACCGTCTCTTCGTGCCATCCCCACACCGTCGGAACCCCTATGCTACAGATCCATGCATCCGCATCCACTTCCTCCATACCGTCCGAGGACCCCAGTCTATTTCTCCATTCGACACCACTGACATCCCCTGCTCCTCTGATCAAAACATGTCCATCCAGATCCAAACCTACCCTGGTGCTGTGCCTCAAGAGCCTCTCGAGCCGCTACCTCACTGCCACCAACAACGCCCTCCACTCCTCTAATTGAATGCCTCCACCGGATCCTACCCCCCCCACCTGTCCCCTAGTTCTGGCTCTCCTCTTCTTTTTCTCACCATGGGAGACGTGGTTGAAGCTCCAGCACCATACTTTCTTGGCGACCTCGATCTAGACTACCTCCTAGAGGGGTTCTTTGATGATTTGGCTCTCCTCGATCTCTCCCCCGAGATGCGGAACTTGGAGCTATCGTCGGAGGAATCCATATCTGCGGGTTCCATTAACTCTGGCCCCTCGACTGAGCCCTTGACCCTGGATGCACCACCAGAGAAGTCAGATTCACTGGGCTCCATGTCTTTGTTCATGAATGATATTGAGAAGTTTCTCATGGAGGATGGGGAGGGAGGTCAAGATGTCATCGACGATGAGTTCTTGGTAGGGTTCTTTTCTGATGTATGGATGGACTCTAGGAGGAGCGACATTGCGAGCTTCGAGGCGGAGTCGATGCACGCTGTGGTGGAAAGCGAGCTGAAGGAGAATGGGAGCCTTTGGTAGTGGTTGATGTGGAAGATGATAATCCAATCAGCAAGAAATGGAGAAGGCAGATGAAAAATAGAGATTCTGCCATGAAATCAAGGGAGAAGACCGATCTTAGCCGAACCCCATCATCCTCTCCGTGCACCTGCTACCGTCGCCAACCACCTCCACTGTAACCACCACCATCCGAGCCGTCATCTCCACCCTAGCATCGCCGCTGGTGAACGCCCGCCGGACTGCCCTCTAAAGACCTCCCCTGTTCCCTATTTTTGGTCCGTGGAGAAGGAAGGGGATGCACATGAACATGAAAGCATTGCCTAGTTCCTGTTGTCGACTTCAGACTTGCACAGATTTCAAAGCAGCACAGATTACAAAGCTACACGAGTTCCAAAGCTATACATATTTCAAAGATACAAAGATCTTAGAGCTATACGGATCTCAATGGTGCACAAATCTCAGAGCAGAGCTGGAAAAAAAAAATTTCATGGTTATCTCAAGCTGGAGTTTGGAGTCCCAGGGAAAATACATCAAGCAGAAGATTGGAGACTTGAAACTTGACTCAACAAAGTCGAGTTCTCTCCACTTTAGGAGAATGATAGGGACATTGCCAGCACTGATCTTGGAGCAGCATTGATCCTGGAACAGCACTGATCTCGGAGCAGCATAGATTTCAATAAATTCAAATTCAAAAAAAATTACTTGATTAGGATTGGTTGTTTGAAATTTGATATAGGATTTGGTTGGTTAGGATTGAGATATGGATAGACCTTATCTTGTATTTGAATTTGAACCGTCCTTATCTTTTTATATTGTATTCAAATTCAAATGAGGGTTGGAAAGGTCTATAAATGCCACCCTCAGTCCTTTGTAAAAAAATAGTTTAGTGAATAAAAATGAGTTTTTGGTGCGGACACCAAAGGTACCAGAATAAGGCAGAGGCTTCTCAACCCTCTGTGGATCACTTAAATGACATTCGAGTCCACTGTAATAAAGCTTAGTCCAGCTGAGTTGTTTTCATTTAAGTCCTGTAATTATTTAACTCATGTTGAGCTAGTCCAGTCCAATGTTAGTCAGCTCATGTCGAGCTAATTTTATTTTTTGAGTCCTGTTCAACCATATTGAAGACTCAAGATCACATCATACAAGTGAAGACCAAGTCCAACCTGATTGAAGACATGGATGTTGAGCCTGAGTCCAACCTAACTAGAAGACATGAAGATCCCCGGAGGAGAATTAAAACAAGTGCAAACCTGAAGCCTGGAGACCAGCCAGAAGGAAACTGGGCCAGCCCAGGCCTAGGGAGAAATTAGGGTGCCCCTCCTTAGAATTACCTTCCCCTTGGTCGGCCACTTATGGTCACCCCCTTGGCCGACCAAGACAAGGAGAGGGAGTCCCATTCCATTTAAAATTTTTCTACCTAGGTTGCCATGTATTCCTAGTTAGAGTTTGTAAGGGAAAAGGAGTCCTATGTAAAGTCTAAAGTACCCTTACTTGGGGCCCAAGGTTAAGGGTCTATTTAAAGGACCCTAGCCTCTTGTATGAAGAGAATTTTTGATATGAATTAAAACCTTGAGTTCTTCTATTGAGTTGTGTGATACCCTGCTGTGTGCATAAAGGGGTTTGTGAGAGTTTTTCTTCCCAGTGCTGCAATCATCTTCCTGCTGCCAACAAGCCTCTCAGATCCCTGGACGCCCACTCCAAAAGAAACCTTCCCTTGTTGTTTTCCCTTTGTTTTCTTGTTCCTTTGTGAGTTTTCTAACCCCTGACAGGTCGTTTGTAGGTCCCCGAGTTCCTACGAATCCAACGACTCCAGCCAAGCCTCAATCGGATCACCGAGCAGAAAGCCGGGTATCCGTGGGTCTTTAGCTCAGTTTTCCAGGCCGCATCCGTCGAGGAATGAGAGACCCCTTGCTGCGATCTTCACAGACGTTGTCAGGTACACCCCCTCTACCTCCAGTAGTTTTATTGTAGGAGAACTTGCCCTAACTCGGCTTCTCAGCCCCGGCGATCCTTCTTTTCTACTTTTCTAGGTCATAATCTGCATGCTGATCTTCTAGAATTCATATAAAATTCCCTACAACTTATTTTAATCTAAAATTTGGGAATTAATCACTCAACCCCACATATAAAACATATAAAAAAAAGTTGCATCCATATTAGTCCCCCATCATTTGGTATCAGAGCTTAGATTAGGGCTTATTTTCTGCAATTTCTTGTCCATATATGCTCTGTTAGTTTAATTATTTCTCCCTAATAAAAACTCCAAAAATTCTGAAATTTATTTTTCTGGATTCATCATAATTCACAGTGATTTTAGGAGTTTTTGCAGATTTTATTATGGCCTGTGAATTTTCTGCAAGCCGAAATACAGCCTGCAAATTTTCGGCTCTGTTTTTTCAGCAAGACAAGTTTGGAAGTTTTAGGGTTTTGTTTAGCATCTTGTGCATATCTTTTAATTTTAGTATATTTCTTGCATATTAGGCCATGATTTGAAAGTTTTCTTCTATTTAAAAAAAAATACCAAAAAAAATACATATTCTCAAAAAAATACCAAAAACATCTAAACCCTAATTTGCATCCTCATCTGCCTGCCATCATTGCATAATTTACTTTTAAGGGCACTCTTGCTATATCAGATGGGGGGAGGATTTGATCACCTCTCCTTAGCCCAAAACCACATCCCTTACATTCGGTCCCAAGCCTTAACCTAAAATTAACTAGACTTAATTTTCCCTAGTGGGCTAGGGAACCAACTGGTCGGGTCCGGGCTACGTGTCAGATCATTGTGTCAAGATAACCTGTGTGTGCCTTGTGCTCAGTGTCTAGAACGGTGGTTTAGGGATTCAATCCCGAAGGGCTTATGTGCTGGTCTACCTACCTGGCCAATCTCTGATTGGTGTCTAGGATTGGCAATCAGGGACCTAACACTCCCCTTACACCTGTCTGGCTGAGTACAGGGTTACTATAGACTAGTTTGCCACCCTGATTGAGCATCTAGTTTGGACTCTAGGTCTAGTCAGCTATAGTCGGTCTGATCGAGTCTTGCATGAGCACTAGATCAGGAGTTTCATATCACCCACCTCCTTCATAAATGTCTGAACCCATGAAAAACTTACAAGCCCAAATAAAAGCCCTAGCTGATCAAATGGCCCAGATGGCTACCCAGATAACTACCCAGATGACTACCCAGTTAACTCAGTCTGCTACCCAAACCAACAATAGAATTGACCATCTTGCCAATAGGTTTGACCAGTTAGAAGGCCGTGTAGAGACCATACAAAGAACCCATGGGTCACAGTCTGAGCCAGATCCCGATTCCCCTCAACCTAGGAGGACCCCAAACCCTGATCTATACCATGAGGTCAAACCTAGGAGAGCCCCTTATTCTGACCGTACTACAATCCTCAACCTAGGAGGACCCCAAATCCTGATCCATACCGAGAGGTTGAACCTAGGAGAGCCCCTCAGCCTGACCCATACTATAATACTGAACCTAGAAGAACCCCTTACCATGACCCTTATTATGATACTGAACTCAGAAGCACCCAATATTCTGACCCATATAGGGAGTCCAACCCTAGGAGAACCCAATATTCTGACCCATATAGGGAGTCCAACCCTAGGAGAACCCAATATTCTGACCCATATAGGGAGTCCAACCCTAGGAGGACCCAATATCCTGACCCATATAGAGAGCCCAACCTTAGGAGAACTCCATACCATGATCCATCCTTAGAACCTGACCATAGAGCTGACCCAAAATCCTATGACCGCAGATCCTATAATCCCCTGACCCATAGATCTGCACCCTTGTCCTATGAGCCTAGGGAGCCCATAACCCCTAGGTATCAATCTAGTACTAGTCAGGTTTTTCCTTAGTCAACTTGAACCCTATAGGATTAGTACCCCTAAATATGAACCCATTAGTGAGCCACTACCCCTTAGGCAACCTGAACCTACTAGGACTAGTGTCCATAATCAGAAACTAGGACCTAGCCAGTTTTTCCCTAGCCGACCTTCTCCAACCATTCCTGAGATTGACAAGGCTTACATTAATGCAGAAGTGTATGAAGCTGATGCGAGCCTAGTGGATGAGTATGAAGGAGAAGAGGAGATACCTTTAGACGACCTAGAATTAGCTGACCCAATAGATACCCAGGTAGAAGCCAACCTAGAGGTAGTTGACCCTAACCACATCCAACCTAAAGCTATAGTGGAAGAACAAATAGAGGAAGAGAACCTAGGTACTGCTGCTTTACCTGAGGAAACCATAAAGGAGAGCCAAATTATAAAGTCTAGTCCAAAAATACAAGAACCAGAAGAATTTATTAAGGACCTGATCTCTTTGAATCAATACCTTCAAGATGAGTCTCCTCCTATAATTCCCATTAAGGACCTCTTCCCTGAGATTAATAACCCATCCTTCCATTATACAAACCCCGTAGATATATTGCAACCCCGTAAGGTTAATCTCATTAGTCTAGGATTAGTTCCTGATATGCCTTCTTTGATTCTACTTTATCCAACTAACCTGGAACCTTTTTCTCCACCCTACCAGAGTAATTCTGAACCCACTTCCTATTTTTTACCCTTTCCTGAGTTTTCTCATGTGTCTAGAGCTATTAGGTTACATTTTGTTGAGGTTACTAGGTTGCAAGGATCCATAGAGCCCATCCCATTTGCTACCTATTTGGCAGACCCTCTGGCACTTATTAGGAGTTAATAGCAAATTTTCTTCTGCATGTCATCCATCAACCATGACTCATGCCCCCATGCCCAAGTGGTAGTTAAGACCTAATAAACCTCTTTAGTCGAGTCTGTTAGGTGTTAGTATGAGTCCTTTGAATTATTGTTAGGAGTTTGCATGTGCCCAGCATGTTCACCACCTACACTAATTTTAAACAAACTGGCTAATTCCCGAAGATGGATCAAAGAATTTGATGTAGTGGATTCTATCTTGGTTAGGCATAGGCCTAAAAGAAGCTTCATGCTCGCAGAGCCGGACCTTTTAAAGTGTTAAAGAAGGTTGGATCAAATGCCTATGTGTTAGAATTGCCTTCGGATTTGGGCATTAGTTCTACCTTCAATATTATAGACCTGGTTGATTATAGGGAACCGGTAGCGATACCTAGTAAGGCTTTTGGACCTATTCCTTTTCATTATGGGTGACCCTAACCCAGAGTGTCCACTAAAAAATTGGCCTGAGAGAGGAGAACGGATCGAGCGTATCCTGGACGATCAAGCCATTACGACCCAGGGCCGCGGTTATCAACGCTTTCTAGTTCGATGGCAAGGCCGGCCAAAGTCGGACGATTCATAGATTTCTTGAGAGGACTTGCAATGCCTCAACCCAGACCTTCTCGAGAGATATGTGAGCCAGTCTGATCTTCACTCGACAGGGTTGAGTTCCTCCCACCCCGGGAGAATTGGTGCGGACACCAAAGGCACCAGAATAAGGTAGAGGCTTCTCAACCCTCTGTGGATCACTTACATGACATTCGAGTCCACTATAATAAAGCTTAGTCCAGCTGAGTTGTTTTTATTTAAGTCCTGTAATTATTTAGCTCATGTTGAGCTAGTCCAGTCTAATGTTAGTCAGCTCATGTCGAGCTAATTTTATTTTTTGAGTCCTGTTCAACCATATTGAAGACTCAAGACCACATCATACAAGTGAAGATCAAGTCCAACCTGATTGAAGACATGGATGTTGAGCCCGAGTCCAACCTAATTAGAAGACATGAAGATCCCCGGAGGAGAATTAAAACAAGTGCAAACCTGAAGCCTGGAGACCAGCCAGAAGGAAACTGGGCCAGCCCAGGCCCAGGGAGAAATTAGGGCACCCCTCCTTAGAATTACCTTCCCCTTGGTCGGCCACTTATGGTCACCCCCTTGGCCGACCAAGACAAGGAGAGGGAGTCCCATTCCATTTAAAATTTTTCTATCTAGGTTGCCATGTATTCCTAGTTAGAGTTTGTAAGGGAAAAGGAGTCCTATGTAAAGTCTAAAGTACCCTTACTTGGGGCCCAAGGTTAAGGGTCTATTTAAAGGACCCTAGCCTCTTGTATGAAGAGAATTTTTGATATGAATTAAAACCTTGAGTTCTTCTATTGAGTTGTGTGATACCCTGCTATGTGCATAAAGGGGTTTGTGAGAGTTTTTCTTTCCAGTGCTGCAATCATCTTCCTGCTGCCAACAAGCCTCTCAGATCCCTGGACGCCCACTCCAAAAGAAGCCTTCCCTTGCTGTTTCCCTTTGTTTTATTGTTCCTTTATGAGTTTTCTAACCCCTGACAGGTCGTTTGCAGGTCCCCGAGTTCCTACAAATCCAACGACTCTAGCCAAGCCTCAATCGAATCACTGAGCAGAAAGCTGGGTATCCGCGGGTCTTTGGCTCGGTTTTCCAGGCCGCATCCATCGAGGAACGAGAGACCCCTTGCTGCGATCTTCACAGACATTGTCGGTACCACCCCTCTACCTCCAGTAGTTTTATTGTAGGAGAACTTGCCCTAACCGAGGCTTCTCAGCCCCGGCAATCCTTCTTTTCTACTTTTCTAGGTCCTAATCTGTATGCTGATCTTCTAAAATTCATATAAAATTCCCTACAACTTATTTTAATCTAAAATTTGGGAATTAATCACTCAACCCCATATATAAAACATACAAAAAAAAGTTGCATGCATATTAGTCCCCCATCAGTTTTTTTAGAAAAGAATGATTCTTTTTTTTCACTCTTTAAGGAGAGGGTATGAGGCCCAATCCCAGGACATGATGATAGGTCATGTCTAGTTATCCCCTTCCTTGATTCCATCTTCTTTGCACCCGATGTCCTTTGAGATTCACCCTAATGCCTCCAAGTATCGAGGTCGGTGAAGTGCCATAGAGATGAGAGGTCTCTTCGTTAGTCTGAGTCTCAAAGTCCATGAAAGTCTAGATTTTCCTACCTTCCGTCTTCATTGTTCCTTCACCACCCCATAGAAAAATAAAATAAAAAAAAATAGTAGTACCCTAATCTTGGTGACTTCTAGGCTCGCCAACGATCCTACCCCCATCTGTCCCACATCAACATGTCTCATCCTCGCCAATCACGATGGGGTCTTAGCCGAGTGTGCACTTCGTTTCCAGTTCAAAACCACCAATAACCAGGCAAAGTATGAGGCACTCCTCGTGGGATTGAGAGTCTCCCATGAGCTACGTGCACCTAACTTAAGGGTCTTCGCCGACTCTCAGCTGGTGGCTGGGCAGATCTTGGAAGAATTCGACGCTTGAGACCCTCAAATATCAAAGTACTTGGAGCAAGTACGCTCAAGCACAACGGGTTTCTGGTACTTCAGCATCTCCCATATTCCCCGTAGGGAAAACGCTCACACGGATGCCCTCTCTAGGCTTGCGATTCTGCCAGACTCGTTGTTAGGGCATGCCTACATCGAGTACTTTCAGGCTCCCAGTTATGAGACCCCTGGAAAGGTCTAGCAAGTTACCTCGGAGCCCAGCTAGATGGACCGATACATCAAAATATCACTGACGGAACCCTGCCTGAGGATCGCCTAAAAGCTGACCTCATCAAGAAGAAAGCTGCATGTTTTGTGTTAATGGATGGCAGCACTACCACAGGTCCCATTCCTATCTACTTCTGAAGTATTTAAGGCCCTTAGAGGCAGCCTTTGTGCTCTAGGAGATACATGAAGGCTTCTGCGGGAACCATGTGGGGGGCAGGACATTAGCATACAAAGCCCTCCGCCAAGGATGCTATTAAGAGACTACGAGGGAAGATGCAACAGACCTTGTAAAGAATGTGATCGCTGCCAATGGCATGCCTGCATCCAACATCAACCAACCGCACCACTTTCCCAGCTCTCCACCCCTTGGCCATTCGCTCAGTAGGGAATGGACATCTTAGGTCCCTTCACCCCCGTGTTCGGGCAACGTAGATTTCTAATAGTGGCCATCGACTACTTCACCAAGTGGGTCGAGGCTGAACTGCTAGCATGGATTATTGAAGCCAAGGTCAGGTCTTTCTTCTAGAAATCAATCATTTGCCATTTCGGGCTCCCTCATACTATAATCACTGACAACGAATGGCAGTTCAAAATTGGATGTTCGAATAGTTCTGCACCAACCTAATATTCATCATCGCTTCACCTTGGTGGCTCATCCCCAGACCAATGGGGAGGCTGAGGTGACCAACCGGACAATCCTCTAGGGACTCCGATCTAGGCTAGACCAAGCCAAAGGCAGGTGGACTGAACAACTTCCCAGTATACTTTGGGGATACCACACCATGCCCCGGACGGCCATCGATGAGATGCCTTTCAACCTCATCTTCGGTACTAAAGCCATAATTTTGGTGGAACTAGGTCTACCCATGTTGCGGATAGAGCAATATGATGAGGCCGAGAACCCGGCTTGCCTTCTACTCAATCTAGACTTCCTTGAAGAGACAAGGGATAAGGCTCATCTTCATATGGTAGCCTACCGATAGTGGGTGGCCTGGTACTACAATTCTTGAGTGAAACCAAAGACCTTCCACTCGGGAGACTGGTATTACAGCGAGCCGAAGCCTCCCAGCATGGGGAATGCGTTAAGCTCTCCCCCAACTAGGAAGGCCCTTATAGAGTAATTGAGGCCCTTCCCCATGGGGCCTATTACCTCGTCGAACTTGGTGGTGCCCGATTCCCGCAAACTTGGAATGCCAACAATCCAAGGATGTACTACCAATGATGTAAGCTCTTCTCCTATCAATGAAAAATTCCTTTTGGCATAACGTTGTCATTACCCATGTAAGAATACTATCGCCCAACCCTGGGTGCCGCACCACGAAGTCGAGAAACTCCAGAAGCCCTAACTCTATCCATCGAACTCCCAATATGGCAATGGCAAGCTATGAAACTCCAAAAGCCCCGTACTCTATCCACTGGACTCCCAGTCTAGTGACAGTATGCCAGGAAACTCTAGAAGCCCCACACTCTATCCATCGAACTCCCAGTTTGGCAATGGCAAGCCAGGAAACTCCAGAAGCCCCGCACTATATCCGTTGAACTCCTAGTCTGGTGATGGCAATCAAGAAAACTCCAGAAGACTTGCACTCTGTCCATCAAATTCCCAGTCCAGTGACGGCAAGCCGGGATACTCCAAAAGCTTCGCACTCATCTGCCAAACTTCCAGTCTGGCAATGGCAAGCCAGGAAACTCCAGAAGCCCTACACTCAATCCACCGGACTCCCAGTCCAATGACGGTAAGCCAAGAAACTCCTGAAGCCCTGCACTCTATCCACCGGACTCCCAGTATGGTGATGGCAAGTCAGAAAACTCCAAAAGCCTTGCACTCTATTTGCCGAACTCCCAATCTGGGGACAATAACCCAGGACATTCCAAAAGCTCCGCACTTCACCAGCTAGACCAGTGATGGCAATTCTAAGACTCCTCAAGCCAGATCCCCCAACTTAATGTAGTCCCGAATCGGTAGTGACGATCTCTCGGGTCTCTTAGGCCCCTTCTACTCATCCACCAACTTTCGACATGGCCGGGAAGTCCCTAAGATGGGCACCCATCCCCTGGAAAATGTCTGGGGCCCTCCAGCAAGGATGCCGGCATGGTGAAGGTAACTCATAGAACTTCTAAGTTCTCTCTGAATTACTTGCTACTTTGAAGGCCCCCCGAGGAAGCGCCGGAGCTTGGAGACCCCCGAACGAGTGGCCATGGCAAAGACTGGTGCTCGGGCAACTATGGAAGAACACCGGGAGAATGAGCAACACAGAAATTCAGTGGGAAAAATGGAACTTCATTGAAGTAGAATGAAGTAGTTACATCATTGAAGGACCCCTAACAAGCCAGGTGGCACCAAAAGAAAAAGAAAAAGAAAATTCCTAAGTACAAAGGGCCAGAAAAGTATACTAAGAAAAGGTCCTTAGGCATGGAATTACTACTCCACCGGCACCTTCCCAGGATGGCAAGCGGGCATGCCGGCATCCTCCTGGACCTCTGTAAGCAGAACTGACTGCCCGACAGTTGCGAGCTCCATCTCAGTCACCTCTGTTGGAGCACTTGTCTCCCTCGGACTTCCACTTGGAGCCCGAGGATGACAATCTCATCCAGCTTCAACTCCGGAAAGGCCTGTGCAACCTAAGACCTACAGACCTCGAATCCCTTGATGAAGGAATCCACAGCTACCTCGTAGACTTCATTGGCAAACTCACCTGATGCCCTGAATTTCGGCACTACTTCGGTGGCCTCCTTCTTGGAGGCCTCCATCAGCATCACCGACCCAGCCACTTTCTCCTCTACCATCGATGCCTGAACCAGCATCGCCCCAGATGAGATTGGAGGGTTTGAGACTGCCCCTCCAATTGAGCCACCTTTGTAGCAGACTCCTCCGCCCGACAAATGGACTGATCCTTCTCCGAGACCAGGGACACCTCGAAGTCCCTAGCCTGCTTCTCCACCCTAAGCACCTCCACTTGGAGGGCTGTGTTCTTTTCTTCCACTACTTGAGCCCTCTCGGTCTACGCCTTGGCCTCAGCCCCCAACGATTTGATCTTCTGCTCTTGCTAGGCCTCCCTCTTCACCCACCGAGCATAGTAATCCTGGATCAAAAGTATATCGATCCCGACCTGCATCAATGAGAGTGTCAGCCATGGCATTTCAACTGAGACAATGATGAGAGGAAGGACTTACCATGAAGAGGTGGGGAAGGATGCCGAGAATGGCCTCCACTAGCAGCCTACCCCCCCTCGCGATGGTCACATGACTGGATAGCGAAGTCCATCATCTGCTTGGCCAGTTTGCGGTCTTGGATGATTGATGCATTCGGTGGCACCGTGATCGATGCCCATTGGGCCTCGGAGTTTAACAGTGTCGAAATTGCCATAGTGTCTGGAGGTAATGGCACCGGGGGCACCTCGGCCATTGGTGGGGAGCTCGTCGCCACGGTCGATGACACCGGTGGTGTTGGTGGTGGTCACTCCCTCCCTGTTTCACTCTCTGCTTCCACCTCAATGGCATCTGGGATCTGGACCATGGCAGGAGCAGCAGGTCGGGTCCGCGCGGTTGCACCAGGTTCCTAGGTTGGGAGTTTGACCTGCTACTAGGGAGACTCGAAGGCCAATCTGGTTGCTTTTCCCTCTGGCCTGGAATACATGGTGGGCCCGGGCCCCTAGCTGGGCTCTACCCTGGCCCTCTTAAATGGGGCCTCCTTGGGCCCGGACGATGCGCTCCTTTTCTAGGTGGACTTCTAGAGCTGGTCTATAGAGAACTTCATGCCTGCAAAAAAAAAGATTATGGGTTAGCCTCAGAATTGAAAGGGCTCATAGGAGAAGAAGATGTGCAATTCAAGAGGCTCACCTAACTCCCGGATTGGGCTCATCCCGGCATCGAATAGGTTTTGCTCTGATAATAGAACCTCGAGGGAAGGGATCTCGTCGAAGATGAGCTGGTCGTACACTTCCTGATCGGAGGCCTCCACTCGGGAGTTACGATTTGGGGTCTGGTCCAGACCTAGTCTACTCCTTCTATCAAAGAGAAGAAGTATCTGCTCTTCCATTCTTTGATGGAAGAGGGGAGGTCAAATTTTATGCCCTTTAGGTGGGGAGAAAGAAACCATCACCCATCGTCGATTGGGTTGTGCTTTAGGGTGAAAGAAGCCCTGAATAAAGAAAAATAGGCAACAATCCCATGGAAGTGACAAAAAACTATGAAGCCAACGATGACCCTAATGATGTTTGGAGCTAACTGGGTTGGAACGAGCCGGTAGTTAGTGAGGAATGAAAGGAAGAAAGGATGTAAGGATAGATGAAGCCCCTCAAGAAGGAATTGTTTGTAGAGGGCGATTCAACCTGGGCCACTGGAAATGACCTGTTCCCTGATCTCAGGATCGAGAGCCGGATGGAGCCCAAAATCCTATAAGTATCTCAAATCAAGGAAAGGTCCTCCCCGATCATCATCGAAGTGATGCCAGAGGGACCAGTCAAACTAGAAGGTATGGAAGAAGGTGCGGGAGCAGGAGGAGCAGTCGCAGGAGTAGCAGAAGTAGAAGGGGTAACCTTGGGTCCTCCTATAACTATTCCAGTCGGGCGGAGACCCCTAGAAACTTGGAGAGGAACCTCATCCTCTTCATCAGAAGATGAAGTCCTCGCCCGAGAGGGCCCTACCTCATCAGGGTTGCTAGAGAAACGATGGATTTGACCCGACAGAGCCATCTAAGGTAGAGGAGAAGGAGGAATACGAAAGCCAAGGGACTACAAAATCTAGGGAAGGACTCAACCTAGCCAGAGAAGAAGAAGATGAGGAGGGAAGAGTAACCTTGTTGCCTTGGAGGAAAAGGACAGGCCGAGAAAGGATGAAACTTTAGCCATCTACGGGCATGGAGAATTCGAAAGAAATAGTTTAAGGAAAGTCTCCTCCTTTTTCAAAATCGCCAGGTAGCAACCATACATCTTTTCAGAGCTTTCACCATCGGATGGGTACCACGTGTGATGGATAGCCGAAGGACGGTGCCTCGATGCACTGAAGATCACCTCGGGCCCAACATCGGCCATCATACTTCCTCGAACTTGCTAAGGTGGCACCCCTACATTGGCTTCAAGATGCAATTCATGGAGCAGTGATGATCATGGCATTTAATAGCATCATATTTTTACTCTTCCACGTTAGCTCCATAATAACTCCCTTCGACCCGAGCACTACATTTCATCAAGACTTGGAAGTGGAGGGCAAATGATGTGGCAAGATCGCTGACATGGAGTCCTCCTCGAACCTAGCTAGAAGTCGTGCTGGCAAGGATCGCCATGCTAATCTTGCTCCTTGAGCCTCGAGCCCTTCCACCAGGGTGTCTCTCTCAGGGTTGAGTCCTAGATCAAAGTCGACCTCCCACATCACTCCTCGAGCCTCGAGCCCTTCCACCGGGGTGGCTCCCTCAAGGTCGAGTCCCCGGTTGAAGTCGAGCTCCTGCATCACTCCTTGAGCCTCGAGCCCTTCCACTGGGGTGGCTCACTTAGGGTCGAGTATCGGGCCAAAGTTGAGCTCCCGCATCACTCCTCGAGCCTCAAGCCCTTCCACCAAGGTAGCTCCCTCAGGGTTGAGCCCCTGACCGAAGTCGAGCTCCCACTCCTCAAGCTTAAGCCCTTCCACCAGCTGGCTCCTTTAAAGTCGAGTCTCTGATCGAAGTCGAGCTCCTGCATCACTCCTCGAGCACGAGCCCTTCCATCGGGGTGGCTCCCTTAGGGTCAAGCCCCTGATCAAAGTCGAGCTCCTGCTCCTTAAGCTTCGAGCCCTTTCGCCGGGGTGTCTCCCTCAAGGTCGAGTCCCTGACCGAAGTCGAGCTCTCGCTTCGAGCCCTTCCACCAAGGTGGCTCCCTAAGGGTCAAGTCCCCAACTTTCACTTCACTCCTCGAGCCTCGAACCCTTTCGTCAGGGTGGCTCCTTCAGGGTTAAGCCCCCGGTCGAAGTCGAGCTCCCATTCCTCGAGCTTCGAGCCCTTCTGCGGGGGTGACTTTCTCAGGGTTGAGTCCGATCGAAGTCAAGCTCATGCTTCGCTCCTCGAGCCTTGAGCCCTTCCACCAGGGTAACTCTCTCAAGGTCTAGTCCTCGATCAAAGTCGAGCTCCCTTGAGCCGCGTGCCTTTTGGTTGAGAAGGGGTGCTCGGCTCGAGGTTAACCCAAGGTCAAGGTTGACCATAAAGCTGGTGAAGGTGAAAAATGCAAAATGCAGGCGAGCATGCACAGTAGAAAGATATTTTAAAACTATTTTAAAATAAAATCAGTGGAAGACTTGGTAGATCAATCAAAATAATCTACCAAACTACCTGCAATAGGACCTAGTATGATAATGTAGCATGCAATAAACATCATAAGCAAGAAAAGAACCAAAGGTACAAAGATAGCTTACCATTATACCTTTGAAGGATGTTATGGAGAAAACCCTCGAGCCACACACGTGTCTAGCCTTTATAGGTAGTTCACACTGGGTCTCGACTATGATCAACTCCCTTGGAGTGCTAGCTCCTTAGGATCCTTGAGGCCAATCTTATTCTTCTTGGAAGACGAGAAGGAGAGGTGGAACCCTTCCTAACTAGCTCTCTTTCCAAGACCTAACTTGAGTGCTAGGTATTCACACATCAAATACCCTAGTCCTCACAAGCCCCTTTTCTCTTCCCTCTCGGAATCTCAGCAGCAAGAAAACTCTTCAAAAGGAAAATGGTTTCATTCTTCTTTTAGCAGCCCTAAAACAATCCTTGTTTATAAAGGCTGCCATGAGAGGAAGAATAAGGGAGTGATTGGGGGAGAAGGTTGAAGGCTATACCAAATAGGTTACAAGCTTAAATGGCAAGAATTACCATCATTCCATGAAAGCTTGGAGCCAAAACAAGCCAGATTTTGAAATTCAAATTCAAAATTTGAAGTTAAAATCTTTCCAGAATCATTCCAGAAGTTCTGCTCATCATAGCCAAGTGTCGACACTTGCAAATGTCGGCACTTAGAACATGGTCAATCACATTGACCTCTACTAATGGCAAAACGATTTTCAATTGTCAAGCAGCCTTTAGATCGGATAGAAACCCTTATGGTGTGTGACCCCATAGGTTTGAACACTAAGCCGATAGCACTGGAACACTTCCAGTACCAGTCAAAGTTCTCATCTAGTAATGATACTCGACATCCGAATAGGTCAAAGATTGCAGAGCAACTTTCTAGATCTCTGGCATATGGTTACTGCATAATTCATCCCTTTGACCTCATAATGCTCAGGATAATCTAGGGTTTGACTGCTAACCCTAATTTGGTTCATCTAGATCATGTCTCAACCTTACAAGTTCTGTGACTCCTTACAAGAATTGTCCTGGCCAAGGTTTTGCTAAATTGAGACACAGCGAGTCATTCACTCCAAACTATTTGGAGGGATCAATTCCATCTTGATCACCACCGATCCATAAGTACTTGACTGTACCTAGAAACCTTTTATCACTGGATTAAAATCCAGGTAGTCCGGTACCAAAGTATAGTGAGTTGCTTGCAAGCTATAGGTGGCCTCAGATCTGAGGGACACATATACCCATATCCCTTCGCGAGCAACCCTTTAGCAGAAGGGAGCTCCGTAGTTGGTCACGTTCAGTGAGATGTCACACATTTCACTTGTATGTCACATCAGTGTCACCATACTCCTTGGTCAAGAGGACAACCAACTAATGTGAGATACAACAACCTATACTTAATACATCGTCGTCCTATAATAATGTATCATTTGGTTATGAACCAGTTTAAAAATTACTTGATATATCCTCTCAATATCAAATATAATATAGTTCTAAGGACTACATCACACAAGAGTTCTTTTAGAAAAATGTACATGTGATGAACAGCCAAAAGAATGACTTTTATTCATTAAAAATTCATATACAATTACAAAATAGCATAACTATCTACAACATAGACGATTGATTTTGGGACACAATTTTCAATAACTCCTACTTGGACTAAAGCTAATCGGTACAGAATCTTATTCCCATTTTCCATTTACAACTATCGAACTCTTGAACTTCGATGGCTTTAGTGAAGGGGTCAGCCAGGTTCTCCTTTTCATCGATCTTTTGAAGGTCAATGTCACCTCATTCCATGATCTCTCGCATAATGTGATAGCACCGCAGAATATGTTTTGTACGGTGATGAGACTTTGGCTCTTTGGCTTAAACAATGGCTCCAATGCTATTACAATACATCAAAATAGGACCATCCAGGGAAGGTGCTACTCCCAGCTCACTAAGAAACTTTCGCAACCACACTGCTTTCTTTGTTGCATCCGATGCTACAATGTATTCTACTTCGCATATCGAGTCCGCCACAGCAGGCTGCTTGAAACTTTTCCAGTAGATCGCTCCTCCATTTAGGATAAAGATAAATCCTAACACACTCTTGCTATCACCTTTATTTGATTAGAAACTGGAGTTAGTATACCCCACAAGTTTTAAGTCAGGTTCTCCATAAATCAGACATTGGTCCTTAGTATTTCATAAATACTTAAGGATAGTCTTTGTCATTTTCCAATGAGCTTCACCTGGGTTAGACTAGTATCTGCTCACTACGCCTAGTGAGTATACCACGTCTAGTCTAGTACATGTCATGGCATACATAATGGAACCTACTACCAAGGCATATGAGATTCTACTCATATGCTCTCTCTCCTTTGGAGTTATCATACAATCCCTTTCGGAGAGAGCAATTCCAGTGCCTGTCGGAAGATAGCCTTTCTTGGAATTTTTTATACTGAATTGCTTCAGCATAGTGTCGATGTATGTAGAATAGGACAGTCCTATAAGCCTCTTAAATCTATCTCTATAGATCTTCATACCCAGTATGTAAGAGGCTTCACCCATATCCTTCATAGAGAACTGAGATGACAACTAGACCTTTATTTCTTGTAGCATTGGGATGTCATTCCCGATTAAGAGAATGTCATCCACAAACAATACAAGGAACATAATCACGGAACCATTAGCCCATTTGTAAATACAAGGTTCTTCTCCGTTTCTAACAAAGCCATACGACTTGATACATTTATCAAATCGCATGTTTCAACTCCATGATGCTTGTTTCAGTCCATAGATGGACCTTTGAAGCTTGCACACCTTTGACTCGTTTGTTGATGTGAACCCTTCAGGTGTACATATACCTCCTCTTGCAGGTCACCATTCAGGAAAGCTGTTCATACATCCATTTACCAGATTTCATAGTCAAAGTGTGCCGCTAAAGCAAGCATGATCCGAATGGATTTGAGTATTGCCACAAGAGAGAGTGTCTCATCATAGTCAATACCATAATGTTGATGATACCCCTTGGCAACCAGACGGGCTTTATAGGTCTCTATCTGTCCGTTTGCGCCCCTCTTTCTTTTGAAAATTCATTTGCACCCAATAAATTTTATCCCCTCAAGTGGATCAACCAATGTCCATACATTATTGATTTCCATGGATTCCATTTTGGATTTCATTGCTCCTAGCCATTTCTTAGAGTCGGACCTCTGCATCGCATCCATAAAGGTGATCGGATCCTCATTATTCTCGTCGAGTTCAATGGGATCACCATCCCAGACCAAGAAATCATAATATCTGTTTGGTCGACTCGATATCCTACTGGATCTCTTTAATGGCTCCTGTGTGGGCTCTGGGTGTGATCTAATCACAATCGATTCTATGTTATCCCTTAAGTGTGTCAGTTATTCTACTTGTTGAACTTCACTAAGTTCAATCTTAGTGGCTAAAATTCCTCACCAGGGAACTCCTTTTCTAAAAAGATAGCCCTAAGACTGACAAACAACTTTTGTTCCTCAACCAAGTAAAGTAATACCCCTTAGACTCTTTTGGATACCCAACAAATAGGCACCGGTTAGACCTAGGTCCAAGTTTGTCTATTTTCAAACATTTTACATAAGCCAGGCAACCCTAGACTCGAAGGTATGAGAGTGTCGGCTTATGTCTAGCCTGTATCTCATGTGGGGTTTTGCTAATAGACTTACTTAGAGCCCTATTCAGAAGGTAATAGGCTGATTCCAGAGCATATCCCCAAAAAGATAGTGGCAGAAAAGCAAGGCCCATCATGGACCAAACCATGTCAATAGGGCTCGATCCACCTTTCAAACACTCCATTTAACTGAGGTGGGAGGTATCCACTGAGAGAGAATCCCATTCTCCTCGAGATATGTCAGAAACTCATTGGAAAGATAATCAACCCCTCGATCTGATCAAAGAATTTTGATATACCTTCCAGTTTGTTTTTCTACTTTATTATAATATCGTTTGAACATTTCAAATGATTTAGATTTATGTCATATCAAGAAGATATAACCATACATCAAAAGGTCATTTGTAAACGTAATGAAATAACTATACCAACCTTTGGCACTAATATTCATCGGTCCGCATACATTAGTATATACTAGGCTTAGAATTTCTTTGGCTCATTCACCTTTTCCAGTAAAAGATGATTTTGTCATCTTTCCAAGAAGACAGGACTCACATGTTGATAGTAACCACTTTCACTAAACTCGAGGAGACCCTCGCTCTTCAACCTGTTTATCTTGTTCTTGTTAATATGACCTAGCCTGCAATGCCATAAGTACGCATCACTGACATTATCCATCCTAGGACATTTGCCAGATGTATACACTACACTAATAGATCGTGATAGTACATAAATACCATTGTTCATATATCCATTCATCATAATAGAACCATTTCAAATGATTTTGCAAATGTCATTCTTTATTGATAGTTCATAACCATACATGGCCAATTGGCCTACAGAAATGACATTCAAGATGAAAGACGGATAATAATGACACTCATTCAAAATGATTGTACAAGACTCGAAAACTAGTTTGAGGACTCCCAATGCTAGGACTGGAACTTGGCTTCAATTTTCCACATTCAAGAATCTCTTGCCGTCCTCGAGTCTTCTACTAACTTGAAGCCTTTGCAAAGAATTGCAAATGTGAATTGGGCTTCCAGTATTCAATACCCAGTTAGTAGTATCACAGATAGAGAAACTATAAGGTATTATCATATAAATACCTTGTCCAGCACCGTCCTACTACTTTCTCTTCTTGGACCTGTTCGGATCAACGGATGCAATATAAAGAGGACAGTTTCTCTTCTAATGACCTTGCTTTTTATAGAAGATGCACTCCCTTGGCTCTTATCAACCTTCATCGATGCGGGACTAATATGCATGCAATTCTTTTTGTATATTTTATATGTGGGGTTAGGTGATTAATTCCCAAATTTCATATCAAAATTAGTTGTAGTGAATTTTATATGAATTTTTGAAGCCAAGCATGCAGATTAGAACCTAGAAAAGTACTAAAGAAGGATTGCCGGGGCTGAGAAGCCTCGGTTAGGGCAAGTTCTCCTACAATAATAAGACTGGAGGTAGAGGGGGTATACTTGACAACGTCTGAAGCACCCGGTGAAGATCGTAGCAAAGGAATCTCTCGTTCCTCGACGGATGCGGCCTGCAAAACCGAGCCAAAGACCCATGGATACCTGGCTTTCTACTCAGTGGTCCGATTGAGGCTTGGCTGGAGTCATTGGATTCGTAGGAACTCGGGGACCTGCAAACGACCTGTCAGGGGTTAGAAAATTTAAAGGAGATCAAGAAAATAAAGAAAAATAGCAAAGGGAAGAAAGTTTTGGAGGGAGCTGGAAGGATGGTTGGCGGCAGGAAGATGGTTCCAAACACCAGGAAGAAGAACTCTCAAACCCCTTTATGCACACAGCAGGGTAATCACACAAAACAATATAAGAACTCAAGATTTATTTCATATCAAAAATCTTCCTTCATACAAGAGGTTAGGGTCCCTTAAATAGACCCTTAACCTTGGGCTCCAAGTAAGGGCACATTAGTCTTTACATAAGAATCCTTTTCCCTCTCAAACCCTAGCTAGAAAATAAGGAAACATTAGGTAGAAAAATCCCTAAAAACTCTCTTGACTTGGCCAACACTCCAAGGATGCCTAGGGGGGCATGTTGGGCTTCTAAGAGCAGCAAGAGGCCAACCCAAAGGGGATTGGGCACATGGGTTGGGCCTCTGGAATCTAGGATAGCCTGGTAGCCAGGTAGCAGGAATATTCCTGGTATCTTGCTTCTTAGGGGCTTGGGCTTGGCGCCTGGGCTTAATTTCTTTGGACTAGGATGCAGGTGGACCTCTGGAATCATGGATGCCCTGGTCTATGAATATATTATGGCATCTGGAAGGGAATGTGGGCATCTGGAGGGCATCTGCAAGGAATCAGGATTTTCTGAATTTTTCTCCTAGGGTCTTCAAATCTTCAAGCTGGGTTGGACTTGGGCTCAACTTCCATGTCTTCAATCTGGTTGGACTTGGTCTTCACTTGTATGATGTGGTCTTGAGTCTTCAATATGCTTGGACAGGACTCAAAAAAAATAAAATTAGCTCGACATGAGCTGACTAACACTTGACTGAACTAGCTTAACATGAGCTGACTAATATAGGACTCACATAAAATAACTTAGCTGGACTAAGCTTTATTACAGTGGACTCAAATATCATTTAAATGATCCACAGAGGGTTGAGAAGCCTCTGCCTTATTCTGGTGCCTCTGGTGTCCGCACCATTCACTTTCTTGGCCTAACTAGGCCCTGAAGCATTCTACACCTTTTTTCCTTTATTTTTCTTTTTCCCTTTTTTAAAGAGATGATGCCTTGTCGAAGATCCTCCCACTAGATTTACCATCCTTTTGTTTAGTTGGTGGTCTTTCTCATAAGTCTGCAGTAACCCCAATTGGCCATGGTAGTTAAATGTAGGCTTATTCATTCTATAATGATCGAGAAAGTCTAGATAGAAAGAGGGCAGGCATTTCAGTATCGCATCTTTCCCGAGCTATTCATGCAAGGGACATCCGAGCTTGACTAGGCACTCAATCATCTCGATCATATACAAAACATGATCAGTGACTGAGGCTCCATCATGCATCTGTGCATTGTAGATAGCATAGGAGACCCCTATACTTCTCAATGTCATCCGGTGTGCCGAAAGACTCCTTCAATCTTTGAAGGATTTTCTCCAGCTAAGCTTCTTCGAATTTGCGACTAAAATCATCATTCATCGCTGCCAACATAATACATCGGACAGTGATCCTGTCAGAGAGCCACTTCTAATAAGTATCTCTAACCGAACCCCGAGCATTGGGAGCAGGAGTTTCAAGTGCTGGATCAGATATCACATACAAGATCCATTCATGCTCCAGGATAATTTTGAGCCTTCGATACCAGCTATCGATGTTGGGACCCTTGATCTTCTTGTTGTTGAGAAGAGACCAGAGCAACAGGTTGGAAGACATCTGAAAGGAAAACCAAAATTTATTAGTGTATATGAATTATTAACCTAAAGACATGGACTTTAGTCTAAAGGCCCCTCCCACTATTTTGTTCATACTAGTAGCATCTACCTCCAATCTGAGGAATTATTTTAATTCCTTAATGGGTACTAGAGTCCAATAGATAACACATGAGCCCGACTTTGGTCGGTCCACCCATGCGCATCTAAAGGTAGGTTCTTCAATCGATTAGTTCCCTAAGTAACTTCTAGTATTTAGGTTTTGCCCCAAGGTGCACTTCAATCGATTTTTGGGCCTCCTATTGAAGGTCATGGTTAGGTCCGATCATTAACATGACAAAATTCAATGCTTTTAACTAATGAATAGTCAAGCCTAACTTTGGCTGGCCCACCTGACCACCATTAAGAGAGTCACATTGAGCTATCATATTAAAAACAACAATTCCAATAGCCTGATGAACACCCAATCTTTGGATCTATCGATGAATACTGATGCGGGACTATTCATGCATGCCAATTATTTTTTGTGTATTAGGCATTAAGTTAGAAGTTTGTATCCTAAATTTCAAGCCAAGATATTAAATAGAAAATTCTATAGAAAATCTGAAGCATAGGCATGCAGAAATAAACCTTAAAAGTGAAGAAATAGGACTGCCAAGGCTAAGAAGCCCTAGTTAGGACTAGCTCTTCTACAATACCACTACCAGAGGAGTCTATGGGATGTACCTGATAGAGATTTGAAGTTCGATCCATGAAGAGTTCACTCCATGCTCTCGGATGAGGTCTAGAAAAATAAGCTATCAACCTTGCGGATTCATGGCTTTCAATCCGGTGGCCCAAAATCTGGTTAGATAGAATCCTTGGATTCATGAACTCTGAGGGACCTGAAAATTATCTAACAAGGGTTAGAAAACAAGAAAGAAAATGTTTAGATCACTGAAAGAAGAAAAAGGACAAGAGGTTTGAAGAAGGCGGCCAAGGGATGAAGAAGGCTGGTGGCTTGGACGTAGGGCATAGGGATCACATAGATTCTCGGAGGGATCACATAGATTCCCTTAATCACACAGAAATTCACTTAAAATTCTGAGAAAAACTCAAGAGAAATTCATTCATAATAATTCATAAAAATTGATCAATAGTTACAAGAGGGTGGAGGGGTGGGGTATTTATATATGTTCCCATGCCTTCTCCTAGTTAGGATAGGATTACAAACTTTAATAGGGAGAAGGATTACAAAGTAGCCTAGAAATAGGATTACACAATTTGAGTAGAAATAAAACAAAATCTCCTAGTTTGAAATGGATTCTTCTCCTTCTTTGACTTGGTCAAGGGGCTTCCTTGTTAGGTTGAGAAGGAATATTATTTCCTTTGACCTGGTCTTCCTCTTGGGCACCTGGGCTTGTCATGAATGGGCCTGGGGCACCTGGGGGCAATATATTCCTTGGGAATCTTGGTCTCTTGGGCTTGGACGCCTAACTAACTTGGGCTTGACTTTAGGGCAGCAAGGGGTGTCTCCAACATGGGCTTGGGAGGCCTCCAAAGAGCTTTGGCGCATGGGCTTGATCTTGGTGGGCTGGAAACCTTGGGCTGGGATGCTGGAAGAATATTCTTGGTCCCTGGTATCTTTTATGGACTTTGTTCTGGGATCTTGGTGAAGACTTTAGCTGATGCTCCTCCTCTTGTACAAAATTTTTAAAGAACACAACTTACTGGACTCTTACAAGACTCAATTAGATTGGACCGAGGTTGAGACAACTCAACTTATTATAGGACTCACTCAACTTAACTGGACTGGATTAGCTACAAAACTTGATACATGATTAAGGACTCAAAATTGATAAATGGCTCACAATGAGCTAACTCGCTCAACTAAGCTTGAATGTAATATCAAGCTTGATTCATGAGCCCTAATGGAATGAGTCAATCTAGATATAGGACTCAAGTGTAACAGAGCTCAAGGCCTAAATATAGGACTCAATGGGCACAATCGGGCTTAACTGATCAAACCCTAATTACAGGACTTCAAGTGACTCAACTGACTTAAGCCCTACTTACAAGATTCAAAGGGCTAACAGGACTTGATTATTGGACTCAAAGATAAAATTAGAATCATGGCTAAGGGACTCAAAACTTAAGAATCCATAGTAAACTAAGGTTGACCTGATATCCCCATCAAACACCCAATTATTGGACCCATTGCCATCCCACTTAATGGGAGGCTAGGACTTGGTTATCCCCATAACTTCGTCCTTTTATGGACCTAATAAATTAAAGGGTTTAATTTTAATGTGACAGAAGAAGAGATGAGAAGAGATGGATCAACCTCCCACTGACCACATCAGTTAGCAAAGAGGGTTACACATAACTAATGATCCATGGGTACCTAAAATCAGTCAAGACCAATTAACCTTGGGTGACATGGGTTAACATGAGTCAATAAGCTATCCAATCAATTCTGATCGACCACATTGGCCAGGTAAGTGAGATCATGGGTTGGGTTCTACCATTAACCATCTTGCCTTAGACACCAACCGAGTTGGCCAGGTAAGTGGTAGCCCCAAAGAACCAAGTCAAACTGTCAAACTTACCTTGGACACCAATTGGTTCATCAGATTTGTTGTCCAGTAAGCAACCCAAGAGGGGGGGTGAATTGGGTTTCTAAAAATTAAATACAAATATGTGCACCAATTCAATTAACAACTTAAGTACAATGAGGTGCAAGAGTAAAGTGCTCTTAAAGAGTATGCAGCAGAAATTTAAATGTAATAAATATAAGAGAAAGAGAGAGAGACAAACAATCACAAACACACTTCAAGTATAGTGGTTTGGTGCTTTCCAATGCACCTACATCCACTCCCCAATGCCCACTAGGAAATTCACTATAATCTCCATCGATTACAACCAATTAGTTTTTTAGGCTAACTAATCAAAATCCCTTTTGGTTTTTACAAGGCTCACCAAAAGAAACCTCTTGGTTTTCAAAGGCTAACCAATAACCTCCTTGATTTTCAACTAGGCTTACCAAAAACCTCCTTGGTTTTCCAATAGGCTAACCAAAAACCTTCTTGGATTTTAATAGGCTAACCAAAACCTCCTTGGTTTTCCAATAGGCTAACCAATAACCTCCTTGGTTTTCCAATAGGCTTACCAAAAACCTTTACAACAAAGATAGAGTTAAAGTAAAGCAACAAGAAAAGCTTTCTTAATAAAAGCAAATATCTTTTGAAGCTTTGAGGAATTGCTATCTTCAACTTGATGAAGCCTCAATCAATGCTTTAGAATGTTGGACTTGAATGCTCTTGAAGGCTTTGAATGCTTTGAGACTTCTTTTTTCTTGAAGATGGTTGCTTTCAATGAATGGGAGTGAATGCACTTACTTTTCTTTTTCTATTGTTGATCCACTTATATTCTAATTCAATTTGAATCACTTAAATACCATCCCAAGGCCTTAAAATCAGTTTATGACCGTTAGACATGAAAACTTAGCCATTGGGAGCCAAGAGGGCCGAGTTCTATGTTTGAAAAACTAGTCGTTACTGTTGCTTTCAATGAATGGGAGTGAATGCTCAAGCTATGAGTCGACATTTAGGGTCGATACATAAGTTCCATGAGTCGACAGCAAGTTCAAATTTCTTTATTAAAGCTCTCTGAAATTCTTAGGTGAGTCAACACTTCTTCTGGTGAGTCAATACTTGAGTCGACACTTGACATCTATGAGTCGACACTTCAGGCAAGTATTCAATTTCAGCAAGTTCTATATAAAATTTTTTTTTGGCCTTGAGCCAATCCTTGAGTCAACTCCTTAAGTCGACACTTGACTGGCATAAGTCGACATTTCAGCTGTGCCATTTGAAACTCTTTCTGCATATCGGCTTGAGTCGACACTTCCATTGTCATGAGTTGACACTTGAGTTGTGAGTCGACACTTTGAGTCAACACTTGTTGAGATTTCTTTAAAAACCATTGAACCTCTGCTGAAATCAATATGTGCTGCACTATCTAAGTCCTTTCAAGTAATCTTCAAGTACTTCAGTCCATTTAAAATTGATCTTTCATTCATGGAAGGGACTTCTTCATTTTTGAAAAGCAATCAAATCTTGTTGAGTTGATGAGTCATTTTTCTATAAAAACACACTTTAAAGAAACAGTTAGTACTCAACTTATACTTAAGTATTTTGTTTATCATCAAAATCAATATCGAAGTCAACAATCTCGCCCTTTTTGATGATGACAAAATCTTTAAGTATAAATCACATAATAAGCTCTTAAAAAGAATTTTCAATAGACATAAAGCTTATTACAATATGTATTCAAATAAAAAAAGGTAAGAGATGAAGTTTAAAAGCTCATTTGAATCGAATTTGAACTAAGAGTATCAAAGCTAGAAAAAAGAAATTGATGTATCCTGATACTCTAAAAAGAATATGCTCAAGAATAATAAATTCAGCAATGAAACAAGGTGAAAGTAATCAAAAAAGAATTTTTTGAACAATAGATTGAAGAGTATAAATACTCCTCGAGAGGTGATACAAAAATTGATTTTCAAAGATCTTTCAAAGATAAAAAGCTGAAATTAAACATCTGATATTAAGGATTTTGCATGAAATTTTAACAAAACAGATTTTGCAATTCAAAGAAGGGATTACTCCCCCTCACTCAATGCTCAAAATATTTTTCTCAAACATAAATAGATTTTTTATTTTATCTTCATTGCAAAACTTATCTTCATTACAAAAGAAATATATATATCTTTCATCTCTCTTATCTCTCCTTCACTTATATCTTTCACTTATCTCTTTCTTTATCTTTTATACTTACCTCTCCCCCTTTTTGTCAACATTAAAAAGGAATAGAAAAAATAATGAAAATAAAACACTAAAATTAAGTAATATAATTCATTCATTCAGAGGAGATAGCAACCAAAGACATAGCATGAAGTAGAACATTTCAATTATTCATAATGTTTCATACATTGATACAAGTTTGATACATAAGAGTAAATAAACATAAAAGCATACAGGGAGTACAAAAATATAAATGAGCTAAACATAAAGACTATCCTAAGCACTATCTTCATCATTCGAGGATCCAATCTTGATCGATCTTGTATCAGTAAAAGCACGGGATCGAGGCCACATGGATCGAAGATCATGAAACAGGTCTTAGTCGGTCTCGATGGAATACGATGGCCTTGTCCTCTGTGTCTAACATAAGTCCTACCTCTAGCTGGTGCAAAAGAGGTAGAAGCTATGTCAGCAACAGGAATAGCACTGACGGGAATGGAAGTATCAAAACTAGTATGAAATGGTATATGATCAAAGATAGGTCCTGAATCAAGATGGTGGAAACCAGGGGTATAAAATTATAGTTTCCTGATAAGGGAAGATGTATGCAATAGGAAAGAATTAATAATAGGTGTATCAGAAGTTGAAGGTATGATAGGAGTAGATGCAGGAATGGAATATGATCAGCAAGTCTAGAGAGAGGAGTGGGTAGAATAGGAGTCTGGAAAGATGAACTAGATGGATCATGAACGGAACTCCTAGGAAGGTGCTGCTATAGTCCCCAGTACTGGCTCTGTCATCAAATCTTCCATGTCAAACTCATCAGAGTCAGTCACATCATCATCCAAATCTGGTCCTGGAGCAGGTGGTGCTGGAGTTGAATAAGCTAGAGCCGAAGTATCAGGAGCTCTACCGGAAGAGGGTCTATCCAAGGCAAACAAAATGGCAGAGATCCCATCTCTCAGTCCTCGATGGCTCTATCTCATCTCCGTGTGAAACCTGTTGACTCATTGATGAATGATCATCATCTCAGTCTTAATACGAGCGACCCTATCCTCTAGACTCTCTGAAACTCCAGGTATATCAGTCTATGCTGGCTCTGGCTACCCTGAAGGCTTGCGCAATGTCTTAGATGTCTCTCTTTGAACCTCAGATGGCCCTTCCTATCCAAAAAAGATGCGCTCCTCCTTCGCTATATCCTCATCTCTGTCAGTGGCCTGACTAAATATGCGTCGTCTCCACTGGCCTCTAACAAGCTGATACTCCATTCGGTGCAATAATCTCATGTCATAGACATCAGTGTGAAGTAGCTGCCGGTAGGGCTCATCATCCATAACTACTCCATAAGCTCTAAATAGTAGAGTCAGCCCCATCCCATAGGGCAGACACAATCTCTGGCTAATCGATGCCTCAGTCAGCTAATGTACCATGAGTACCAAGAGGCATACTGGCATGTGCTGTACTAGAGAAACCATCACTAACAGCTCTTGCTCTATGATGAAGTCAAAATGGCCGATCCTCATCTCAGGCCTCAGCCTCGAAGCACTACAGTGCTCCCTCAGGTAAGTCTCTGTCTCGAAAATGCAACGGAGACCACTGACTCTGTCCACTAAGTTGTCCATAACTGATCCGCTCATGGGTATATCCCATACTCTGCTTACAATCTCTATGGACACTAGGACATCTCTGCCTCACACCTGAGCAATCCATCCATCGCTACCTCGGGCAAGCAAACTATAGAACTCTCGAATCAAACCTAGATAGAATCTCTTTGTCAAGAAGCAAAATGGCACCAATCCTGCAACCCTGAGCCACTATTCTATCCTAAACTACTGCTGATCAATGAAATCGAAGTCCACACGACATCCTCCGATGATGGTCTTCGAGCCCATGCAATTCGCTGCAGGAAAGAGAGGTCTGACCGGAATCTCAGGCTCCACAACTGCTCTAGCCTCATGTCTTAACTTTATTCTCCTTTCTTCTTCTTGATTGGATTATCTTGGATGCCAGACAACTTGCTTCCTAGGCCCCATTCCAAAGATACAAGATGGAAATGCAAAAGGGGAACAAACCTAGGGTTTCTACGGTGCTAAATCAAAGAGGAAGGGAAAAAATAATAGAACCTGAAGGAAAATCTATCCCAAATGAGGATTTGAGAGGTTTGGAGTTGAAATCTGGAGGGAAGAAGTCGTTGGAACAGTGTTAGGGATGAGTCGGCTCGATTTGGAAGGAAGAAAACAAAGAAAACACTTTATTTTCTTATTTTTATCTCAGTCTATCGCCACACAAGTGTCGACTCATGATGCAGAGTCAAGTGTCGACACTTCCAAGTGTCAACACTTCAACTTAAAATCGAAAGAAAAATAGAAAAAAAGAGCATTGATCAAAATGAATAGAATTTCAATGGAATTCAAGGAGATTAAACATAATTAAGAGCAAATTTGATCATTCAAGGGCCAAAGAATATGAAGAGATAGAATTTTCAATCAAAAGGGTTGATGACCCCAAGTTCTCTTCCAATAATACTGAAATGATCTTCTTGGAGAGGTTTAGTCAATATATCAACTAATTGCATTTCAGTACTAACTAATTCAAGCACAACATCATTATTTTCAACATGATTTTTAATAAAATGATGCCTAATTTCAATATGTTTATCTCTTGAGTGCTGAATAGGATTTTTAGTTAAGCTTATTGTACTAGTATTATCATATTTTATGGATGTCTTAGTCAGTTTGATTCCAAAATCTTCAAGTTATTACTTAACCCACAAGATTTGAGCACAACAACTTCCTACTGCAATATACTCAACCTCAGCTATGGATAGTGCAACTGAAGTTTGTTTCTTACTAAACTAAGAGATTATGTTAACTTCAAGAAATTGGCAAGTTTTACTAGTACCTTTTCTATCAAGTTTGCACCCAACAAAATTAGCATCAGAAAATCCAATTAAATTAATAGATGAATCTCTAGAATACCATAAACCAATATCAATTATAATAGATAAGTATCTAAATATGCACTTAACAGCCAACATATTCTCTCTTTAGGATCAGACTGATATCTAGCATACATACAGACACTAAACATGATATCTGGTCTACTAGCAGTCAAATATAATAAAGAGCTAATCATTCCTCTATATAGTTTTTGATCAATAGATTTATCATGTTCATCTTTATCAAGTTTACAAGAGGGGTTCATAAGTGTACCTATGACTTAGTAGTCTCCATCCCAAACTTTTTTAAGGTTTCTCTTGTATACTTAGCTTGGTTAATGAATATTCCATACTTAGTTTGCTTGATCTAGAGTCCAAGAAAGAAATTGAGTTCTCCCATCATGCTCATTTCAAATTCTCCCTGCATAAGCTTGGCAAATTCTTAACAAAGAATTTCATTAGTAGCACCGAATATAATATCATCAACATAAATTTGTACTACTAATAAATCATCATTTTTCTTTTTTTGAAATAAAGTTGTGTCAACATGGCCTCTAGAGAAATCATTTTCAATCAAAAACTTGCTGAGTCTTTCATACCATGCTCGGGGTGCTTACTTTAAACCATAAAGAGCTTATGTAGTTTAAGAACATGATCAGGATGTGCATGATTTTCAAAATCAGGTGGTTGTTCAACAAATACTTCTTCTGCTGTATAACCATTCAGAAAAGTACTTTTAACATCCATTTTAAAAAGTTTGGAGTTTACAAAATATGCAAATGCTAAAAGTAATCTAATGGCTTCAAGTTAGTAACAGGTGCAAAAGGTTTCATCAGAATCAATGCCTTCCTCTTGATTATAATCTTTAGCAACTAGTCTAGCCTTGTTCCTAGAAACAATACCATTTTCATCCAATTTATTCCTAAATATCCATTTTGTTCCAATGATTGAAATATTAGATGGTCTTTCTATTAGAGTTCAAATATTATTTCTTTCAAACTGATTTAATTCTTCTTGCATTGCATTAATCCAATTAGGGTCTTTTTTAGCATCTTCAAAATATTTTGGTTCAATTTGAGAAATAAAAGCAATATAATCACATTCATTTCTAATTGAAGATCTTGTTCTTACCCCTTTTGATGGATCACCTAGGATTAACTTCTTAGGATGTCCATGAGCGTATCCTCCACTCCTTAAGTAGATCTTGATCCTTTGATGTGAATTGTATGGCTTCTTCTCTTTCATCTTTGTCTTGATCTTCACTTTGTTGAGAAGGTTGATCATCCAAAGTCAGCTTCTTTAACTTCTCAGCTACTACACATGCATCAGAAGTATCCTCTTTTCTAGAGGATTTGTTGGCAGATTCTTCAAAGACTACATGTATAGACTCATCTACTATGAAGGTTCTTTTGTTAAAAACTCTGTATGCCCTACTTGATGTAGAGTATCTTAAGAAGATACCTTCATCAGACTTGGCATTAAAATTTTCCAAATTATCTTTACTATTATTCATGATAAAATATTTACAACCAAAAATACGAAAATATTTTAAGGTTGGTTTTCTTTGTTTCCAAAGCCCATATGGAGTTTTCTTTAAAATAGGATGAATTAAAACATGATTCAAAATATAACAAGCAGTATTAATTGCTTCAGCCCAAAAATATCTTGGCAAATCATTTCCACAAAGCATAGTGCATGCCATTTCTTCTAAAACATATTTTTTCTTTCTACAACCCATTATGTTGAGGTGTCCTAGGTGTAGAAAAATTGTGTTCAATCCCTTTTTCATTGCAAAAGTTTTCAAAATCCTGATTTTCAAATTCAGAACTATGATCGCTATGAATGCAAATTACTGAAGTACCTTTTTCTTTTGAAGCTTTTCAGTAAAACTTCATGAATGCTGAAAATGATTTGTCTTTGTGAGAAATAAATAAACCCCATATAAATCATGAAAAATCATCCACTATAACTAATCCATATCTCTTACCTTTTAGACTAGATGTTCTAGTTTGTCCAAAGAGATCCATATGGAGTAGTTCTAATGGCATAGTAGTTGTAACAAAACCTTTAGGTTTAAAAGATGTTTTTGCTTGTTTTCCAAATTGGCATGCTTCATAAACTTTATCCTTTTCAAAACTAAGTTTTGGCAAATCTCTTACTAAATTCTTTTTGGTAAGTTTTGAAAGTAAATATATGCTAGCATGACCTAGTCTACGATGCCAAAGCCAACTAGTCTCATTTATAATAGATAGAATTCATTGCAACTAGGCATTCTCCATTAGGCAAAGATAGATTATCCAAATCTACTAGATAGATATTACCCTGCCTTTTTCCAATGAATTTTACTTCATTTTTATCAGGACTAGCAATCATGCAATAAGATGATTCGAAAACAACTTGAAAATCCTTATCGTAAAATTGATTAATACTTAAAAGATTATGCTTTAAACCTTCAACTAAAAGTACATTATTAATGTAAGTAGAAGGGGAGATGTGAACCTTACCAGTACCAATGATATTTCCTTTATCATTATCTCCGAAGGTCACACTCTCTCCATTTATTGTCTCAAGAGAGGTGAATCACTTCACATCTCCTATCATGTGTCTTGAACAATCACTATCAAGATACCATAGCCTGTTGTTTTCCTTGGTTGCAAGACACACTTATAAACAAATCAAGTTTTATTTTTAGGTACCCAAGCTAACTTGGGTCTTTTAGGGTTAGTGCTTAAATTGATTCCTTTTGGAATCCAAATCTTTTCAAAATTCTTGATTTTTCTTAAATTGCATTGAAAAGCTTTATGGCCTAATTTTTGCATGAAAAATATGTAATGCTTGATGATGCAGGTACAAAAGATTTTTTGAAATACCTTTGCTATTTTTGAGGTTTATATTTTAATCCTGTTTTATTAAAGATAGCTCTTTGATTATTTAAAAGAAGATTTAATTTTTCAGAACTATAAGTAAACTTTTCAATAAAGAATTTTATTTTATCAAGTTCATCTTTATAATTTTTGTTTTCTATTTCTAGACCTTTGTTTTTCTTTAAAAGGTCACCATTTGAAATAACAGCTTTAGGTCCTTTTAAAACTTCATTGTCCATCGTTAAAGCTTTGTTTTTCTTTTCTAAAATATCAAGTTTACTTTTTAATTGATTAACTTCATTCAAAAGAGAATTGTTTTCATGTGAAAAACTATTTGCATGATTTTTCAAATTTTTATTTTCAGAAAGAATCAATTTATAATCATGCATCAATTCATCAAATATATTTTTCAATTCATCAAAAGTAAAATCCACTTTAGAGTCAGAAATTACCTATTCTTGTTCTTGTTGTGCCATGAAACATAGATTTTCAACTTCAGTTGGTTCTTCATCTAGGCTGGAGTCTTCGCTATCACTCTAGGTCGCCATCATAGCTTTCTTTCTAAGCTTCTTTCTTGATTTCTTTAGGAGAGGATAATCAAACTTATAATGTCCTGGCTTCTTACATTCGAAGCATATAGGTAATTCCTTCTCCTTTTCTTTTTCCTTGTCTTTACTTATGTGGAACCTTTTCTTGTAAGGAAATTTTCTTTTTTTCATAAATCTTCTGAACTTCCTTGCTAGAAGAGCTTCCTCACTCTCATCCTCTTCTTCTTCTTCTGATTCTTCATTTGATGATTCCTTTTGAATTGTAGACTTGAAGGCTATCCCATTTTTCTTTTTGTCCAAGTCCATAGATTTTTGCTTCAGATTGAGCTTATAAGTCATGAGCGATCCTACTAGTTGCTCCAAGGATAATTTGTCAACATCTTTGGCTTCTTTATGGTGGTCACCTTTGGATCCCATAAAGTTGGAAGTGACCTGAGAATTTTGTTGACAAGATCGGCATTAGACATGACTTTACCTAAACTTCTCATGCCATTAACAATATTTGTGAATCTAGTGTACATGTTAGTGATAAATTTATTTGGTTCCATTCAGAACATCTTATAAGTATGTATTAACATGTTTACTTTTGTATTCTTCACTTGATCAGTAACCTCATGGATAACTTCAAGTGTGTCCCATATTTTCTTAGTAGATGTGCATGTAGAAACCTATTGAACTCATTAGGATCTAATACACAATAAAAAAGATTCATTTCTTTTGCATTAATCTTGGATTGTTTAATGTCATTTTCATTTCAATCCTCTTCAAGCTTTGGGATAGAAATACCATTAACCACAATCGAAGGAATATGTGGACCTTTATCAATAACTTTCTACAAATTATAATCTATTGAATGCATGTAAATTCTCATTCTAATTTTTTAATAAGTATAATTTGTTCCATTAAAATATGAAGGTCTATTTGAGGCTTGTCCCTCAACTACACTAGTACCAAGGGGGGTTGCCATAGATATTTACTCAAGGTGGTTAGACCTATATACTGAGAACGTGGCTCTGATACCACTTATTGCCCAATAAACAACCCAAGAGGGGGGTGAATTGAGTTTCTAAAAATTAAATGCAAATGTGTCCACCAATTCAATTAACAACTTAAGTACAATGAGATGCAAGAGTAAAGTGCTCTTAAAGAGTATGCAGCAAAAATTTAAATGCAATAAATGTAAGAGCAAGAGAGAAACAAACAATCATAAACACAATCCAAGTATAGTGGTTCGGTGCTTTCCAATGCACCTACATCCACTCCCCATGGTCCACTTGGGAATTCACTATAATCTCCACCAATTATAGCCGATTAGTTTTCCAGGCTCACTAATCAAAACCCCTTTTGATTTTTACAAGGCTCACCAAAAGAAATCTCTTGGTTTTCAAAGGCTAACCAATAAACTCCTTGGTTTTCAACTAGGCTTACCAAAAATCTTCTTGATTTTCCAAGAGGCTAACCAAAACCTCCTTGGTTTTCCAATAGGCTAACCAATAACCTCCTTGGTTTTCCAATAAGCTAACCAAAAACCTTTACAACAAAGATAAAGTTAAAGTAAAACAACAAGAAAAGTTTTTTTAATTAAATCAGATATCTCTTTGAAGCTTTGAGGAATTGCTATCTTCAACTTGATGAAGCCTTAATCAATGCTCAAGAATGTTGGACTTGAATGCTCTTGAAGGCTTTGAATGCTTTTAAACTTCTTTTTGCTTGAAGGTGGTTGATCTCAATGAATGGGAGTGAATGCACTTGTTTTTCTTTTTCTATTGTTGATCCTTTTATATTCCAATTCAATTTGAATCACTTAAATACCATCCCAAGGCCTTAAAGTTAGTTTATGACCATTAGACACAGAAAACTAGCCATTGGTAGCCAAAAGGACCGAGCTCTGCATTTGAAAAACTAGCCGTTACTGTTCCCATAACTTCAAGTATCGACACTTCAAGCTATGATCGACACTTAGGGTTGACACTTAAATTTCAGAGTCGACACCAAGTTCAAGTTTCTTCATTGAAACTCTCTGGAATTCTTAGGTGAGTCGACACTTCTTCTGGTGAATCGATACTTGAGTCGATACTTGATATCTATGAGTCGACACTTTAGGCGAGTCTTCAATTTCAGCAAGTTCTATATCAAATTTTCTCAGGCCTTGAGCCGATTCTTGAGTCGACATCTTGAGTCGACACTAACTGGCATGAGTCGACACTTCAGCTATGCCATCTGAAACTCTTTCTGCATACCGACTTGAGTCGATACTTCTACTGTCATAAGTCGACACTTGAGTTGTAAGTCAACACTTGCTGAGTTTCTTTAAAAATCATTGAACCTCTACTGAAATCAATATGTGCTGCACTATCTAAGACCTTTCAAGCAATCATCAAGTACTTAAGTTCATTTAAAACTAATCTTTCATTCATGGAAGGGACTTCTTCATTTTTGACAAGCAATCAAATCTGGTTGAGTTGATGAGTACATTTTTCTATAAAAATATACTTTAAAGAAATAGTTAATACTCAACTTATACTTAAGTATTTTATTTATCATCAAAATCAATGACAAAGTCAACAAGATTCGATTAGACTAGCCTAAAGACTCGAGCTGACCATTGAGCCACAAATTAGGTCCATTTAGGTCTATAAACTAATCAATCTAACTATTAGAGAGATCTATAGAGAAGAAATCCTAACTCAACATTTGATTAGCTTAGTTCTCTATTTAGTCCAATGCATCCAAACTTAGGTCTAACCTAATTAAGGACCTAATAGAAGCTAACCCATGACCTTAAAGGCTTATTGAAATGACTTAAAATCTTTGAATCATATTCCTAGAGTTCTTTGTCATTCAAGGTAACTTAATTCTTAATTAATGAATCGAAACAATTTCATTTAATAATGTAAAACAATTTTACAATGAATTAAAATTTGAATTCACTATTTTTCAGTATTCTCATGTCAAGTGTTGACTCACCAGGGATTAGTGTCGACATTAGGTCAACTCATGGCCTGAGATGGAAGAAAACAGAATGTCATGTTTTCTGGCACACGCTCATGAGTCGACACCTTCAAGGCAAAGTGTCGACTCACGGGCCCAAGTGTCGACACTTCAACCTTTATGAGTCGACTCAAGGATCAACTCAAGGCCTGTCACAAGGCAAAAAATAGTAATTTCAAATCCAAAGTTTTTTCAAACATTTAATCAAAGCTGATCAAAACAAAACTCTTAGATCTCATCTAAATTTATTTTATGATCATAACAATCCAGATTTGATTAAAATACTTTTAATCTACATTCTCTTTACCTTTCTTCTTCATGAGTCAAATCACAAGCGACACCCCTACATGCCATAGGAGATCCCATTGAATGGGAAGAGAGGGTTTTGCAGCCCTACTTCTCTACTATGACTAGATGGCCATGGTGTCACACTCAATCAAAGTACTTGAAAGAGAAAACTATGATGTTAAAGCATGATAGCATTATTATACTACGAAGAACCTGGCTCTAATACCATTGAAGGTGAAAAATACAAAATGCAGGCGAGCATGCATGATAGAAAGATATTTTAAAACTATTTTAAAATAAAATCAGGAAAAGACTTGGTAAATCGATCAAAATAATCTACCAAACTGCCTGCAATAAGACCTAGTATGATAATATAGCATGCAATAAATATCATAAACAAGAAAAGAACCAAAGATCTAAAGATACCTTACCGTTACACCTTTGAAGGATGTTGTGGAAAAAGCCCTCGAGCCACACATGTGTCTGGCCTTTACAGGTAGTTCACACTGGGACTCGACTCTGATCAACTCCCTCAGAGTGCTAGCTCCTTAGGATCCTTGAGGACGATCTTCTTCTTTTTGGAAGATGAGGAGGAAAGGTGGAACCCTTCCTAGCTATCTCTCTTCCCAAGACCTAGCTTGAGTCTGGGTATTCACACACCCAATACCCAAGTCCTTACAAGCCCCTTTTTTCTTCCCTCTCAGAATCTCAACAGCAAGAAAACTCTTCAACAGGAAAATGGTTTCATTCTTTTTTCAGTAGCCCTAAAACAACCCTTGATTATAGAGGCAGCCATGAGAGGGAGAATGAGGAAGGAGGAGTGATGGGGGAGAAAGTTGAGGGCTATACCAAATAGGCTCCAAGCTTAAATAGCAAGAATGACCATCATTCTATGAAAGCTTGGAGCCAAAACCAGCTAGATTTCGAAATCCAAATTCAAATTTTGAAGTCAAAACCTTTCCAAAAATCTTTCCAGAATTTCTGCTTATCACAGCCAAGTGTCGATACTTAGAACATGGTTAATCACATTGACCTCCAGTGATGGCAAAACGATTCTCAATTATCGATCAGCCTTTAGAGCAGATAGAAATCCCTATGGTATGTGACCCCATAGGTTCAAATACTAAGTCAGTAGCACTAGAACACTTCCAGTACCAGTCAAAGTCCTCATCTATCAATGATACCTGACATCCAAATAGGTTAAAGTTTGCATAGCAACTTTCTAGAACCTCTGGTATATGGTTATCGCATAATTCATCCCTTTGATCTCATAATGCTTAGGATGACCTAGGGTTTGACTGCCAACCCTAATTTGGTTCATCCAGATTGTGTCTTAACCTTACAAGTTCTGTGACTCCTCACAAGAACTATCCTGGCCAAGGTTTTGCTAAATTGAGACACAGCGAGTCATTCACTCCAAACTATTTGGAGGGGTCAATTCCATCTTGATCCACCATTGCTATACAAGTACTTGACTATACCCAGAAATCTTTCATCACTAGATTAGAAATCCAGGTAATCCGATACCAAAGTACAGTGAGTTGCTTGCAAGCTACCCTGGTGATTTCAGGTCTGAAGGACACATATACCCATATTCCTTTACAAGCAATCCTTGGCAGAAGGGAGCTCCATAGTTGGTCACGTTCAGTGAGATGTCACACATTTACTTGTATGTCACATTAGTGTCACCACACTCCTTGGTCAAGAGGACAACCAACCAATATGAGATACAATAACCTATACTTGATACATCGTTGTCCTATAACAATGTATCATTTGGTTGTGAACCAGTTTAAAAATTACTTGATATATCCTCTCTATATCAAATATAATGTAGTTTTAAGGATTCCATCACACAAGAGTTCTTTTCATGAAAATGCACATGTGATGAATAGCCAAAATAATAACTTTTATTCATTAAAAATTTATATACAATTATAAAATAGTACAACCATCTACAACCTATATGATTGGCTTTGGAACACAATTCCCAATAGCTGGTACACCAAGCAGGTAATGGCATGCCACCCGAAGCCTATGAAGGGAGAGCGCACCGACATATGGGGAATCATCTCGTCGGGGTACCAAGGTCCTTTCAGGCCATCATTTACACCAGTTGGGGAAGGATGCGCCACTCGAGACACCGTGCCCCTCCACCGACCATCTACACCACCTTGAAGAAGGTTGCACCAAAGGGCTTGAGTCCTAGAGCATCTACCCCCGGATCAAGGCTCTACCAAGTTTTTCCAAACATGGCATCCTACTAGGGCATCAGAGCTCGTGTTATAACTTCCGGCCATGAAGGAAGAGGGGGCTCGGGCATGATCCCCAAGCATCACCCATCGTTGACCTCGTAGCATCCTTGAAGGAGGGGAGGAAGGGGAGGGCGAGCCTAAGGCTGGTAACAAACAGTACCTTCTATCTATAAGAAAGGAAGAGGGCTTTCGAAGGAGTAAGCAAGAACAAGTAGAAGAAGGGATAGCAAGAAAAGTGCCCTAAGGCTACCATAGAACTCGTGGGAAGCGTCCCAATAGCTGCCATGCTCAAGCTCTCTTCCTCCACCAAAATTCTCATTTCGTTCTTTTCTTTCAAAACCTCAAGGATGGAGACCAACTCAGGGTCTACCTCAAAGGATCTATTTTCCTAGATTGTCCTACTGACTTGACCGTCGGAGTGCCCTCACTGGGATCCCTGGCCCGTGTCTCCTTTCTTTTGCAGGACCGGGCACACGTGTCAGATACCAGGCGAAGAAGATACAATTCGACACCACGTAGGAGCTGTAGGCCACGACGATCTAGGCGACAACACTCGCCATATTACATAATAATCTCATTTCCATTAATAACCAGTTTGCTTGAAGATTACTTAGGTCATCTACATCATCTTTTTCTAAGATAACCTTTAATTCATCAATATCCATCAATTTCCTTTTGTAAATTAAGAAAACAAATGCTAGACCTAGGCATTTCTAAGATGTTGCCTAGTCATCTCTCATCAATCACAATCAAAGTGCCCTTAATAGTGGATTCAATCCAGTCTGACCCAAACCTCAAATTCTTAAAGAAAGATCTTATCAGTTTAGGATAAATTGATACCTTTGATGTGCAGAACTTTTTTCATCCTTGGCTTTGAATCCAGTTCCCAATCCTAAAATGTTCATTCTCAAAAAACTCAAATCTAATTTTCCTCCCTGTAGTACCAGATGATTGACCATAAATACATTGGGCTAAGGTTGAAGTCTAGTAGCTAGAGAGGCTTCCCTGTCATTTCTTTAATTACTTCTCCTTTCCATTGAAGATTTCCAATTGATCTCTTCTTTTCAATGCTACAGTTTTCTGGGGTCCCATTCTTATAATCCTTTGAAAAATCCAAGGAATGTGGTCTCTAATTCTTTAAGTGGGTTTGGAATAAGGAATAGATGGGTCGGCTCTAAGATTTTAAACAATAGAAGTGAAAAGAGTAAAATTTTGAACACTATTAAAAAATAGTATCTTGATGCCGCGAGTTGACTCTCGCAGATAAAGTGTCGACACGAGCCGACTCCTCCAAACAAAAATTTAAAAAACATGGAAGAATATGATCAAAATAGGTTGTTTCTAAACTCCTAAATATGGAAGAATATGATCTACATAAATAAGAAATAATGAGAATTCAATCAAAAGATATTTAAAAGAATTTTCAAGAAAGAACTTCTAAAAAGAATCATAAATTCCTAATTCATCTCTAATTATTGAAAATCTATCTTCACTTAGAGATTTGATCAGCAACTATTTATCTATGTTAAAAAACTCTAGCACAATAATATTGCTTTGCACATGATCTCTAATAAAATAATGTCTAATCTCTATATATTTGATCATTGAGTATTGAATTAGATTCTTAGTTAAATTTATAGAACTTATGTTATCATATCTGATAGAAATTTTTTTTATTTAATACTAAAATCCTCAAGTTGTTGCTTAATCCAAAGTACTTAAGCATAAAGATTTTCTATAGCAACATATTCAGCTTCAATAATAGCTAGAGTTATAGAATTTTGTTTCTTGCTATGCTATAAGATTAAGTTTAATCCTAGAAATTGGCATATATCACTAGTAATCTTTCTATCAATTTTACATCCTCCATAGTCAAAATTAGAATCACCAATTAAATCAATAGATGAATACTTAGAATACCATAGGCTTAAGTTTGAAGTTCCTTTCAAGTATCTTATTATTCTTGAGTAATTTCTTGATATACTTGGTTTTGTTGATAAAAATACCTTCCTTTATTTAATTTGTCCAAGGAAGAAAGTTAGTTCACCCAGTATACTCATTTCAAATTCTCCAAGCATAAGCTTAGCAAATTTTTGATAAAGTACTTCATTAGCTGTACCAAAAATGATATCATCTATATATATTTATAATACTAATATATTATTTTCTTTTTTTTTATAAATAAAGTAGCCTCTATACTATCTTTAGTAAAATCATTTTCAAGCAAAAATTTACTAGTCTTCTATCATGCTCTAGATGCTTGTTTCAAACTATATAAAGCTTTGTTCAGTTAAAAAGTATGATTTGGAAAGATGTAGCTTTTAAATTCATGTGGTTGCTTTACAAAAATTTCTTCTAAAATGTAACCATTTAAGAAAATACTTTTATATTCATTTAAAAATGTTTAAAGTTTATATAATGTGCAAATGCAAGTAAAAATCTTATTGCTTCTAATCTTGCTATAAGTGCATATGTTTCATCAAAATCTATTTCTTCCTCTTCGTTATATCCTTTAGCTACGAATTTTGTTTTATTTATAACTACATTTTCTTTTTTATCTAATTTATTTTTAAAGATTTATTTAGTACCAATGACAGGATATTTAGTAGGTTTACTGATTAATGTCCATACATTATTTCTTTCAAATTGATTTAACTCTTCTTGTATAGCTAGCATCCAATTAAGATCATTTTCTTTTTCCTTTACGTAATTAGGTTTAATTTAAGAAACAAAAGCTAGGTAATCAAAAGTATCTTGAAATGGTGATCTAGTTTTAATACCTTGTGATGGATCATCTATTATTAGATCTTTAAGATGGTTATGTACATACCTCCACTCTTTTGGAAAATCACCATCTCTTTATTCTTACTTACCTCATCTCTTTCTTCATTTGATTTATCTTTCAAGTTCAGCTCCTTCATTTCTTTATTCATAGTTGATGGGGACATTGAAGCCAGCCCAGAATCTGAAGCAGCCCAGATCAAACCTGAAGCCCAGCCCAGCCTGGTGCGGGCACCAGACTCAGAAGAAGACTTCAGGGCTCCATCTGGATCTCTGATTGACCTTGCCCGAAGAATTAGGATTTTCTGATTTTGTAATAAGGGTTGACTTGGTCAACTCAATTTTAGTCTTGAGTCTGTATTTCCCTGTAATTTAAATTTTGTTGAGTCATGTTGACTCAGTACAAGTCCTAGTAGTGGTCTAGGTCTTCTCCAGGTTTGTGCCACTTTTTTTTCAGTCAAGTTAAGGTCCAGGGTGCCACATTTTTTCTCCCAGGCCCAAGCAAGTGGGCGCCACACTCCCAGCCACACGCCAGAGTCCAGGAGGCGCCACATCTCCATCCAGTGTCTTTGGTCCCTACACCACAAGAAGTAAGTTCCTTTTTTTCTTGCACCACTTGGGAGAGAAATCCATCAAGATACCTCAATCCAAGGAGAGCCAATTTCTTTCCAGATAAACCCAAGCTGGGATGGCAAGAATTTTTCTTGAAGAGAGGATCAAGGAGGTGCCCCACAATGTTCCATAAAAATCCAAGTTATAAAAGGGAAGAGAGCATGTCTTGGGGAGGAATTCAAGGAGGTTCCCAAAAGTTTCCAAAAGTGCCAAAGCCATGAAAGGAAGAAGCCTAAACTTGTGGAGCAAGACTAGGAGGTGTCCAAATGAGCCAAACCATGAAGGGAAAATCCTTGATTCATGGAGAGATACTAGGAGACACCCCCATAACCTGCCATTTAGAGCTGATTTTCAAGTTTTCCTGGAGTTTTTGGGCTTCCCACTCATGGAAGGAGTCTTGGGAAGAGAATTTGATGCCTAAAGTGTGGGTTAGTCCTATTAGTCCCACATGGGAAATGTATAAAATTTTATTTCTTTGTTATGTCTATATATTCAACTCTATGTAACTCTTGAATTTAATGATGAATGAAATCAATTTCTTTGTGAGCAACTTTGTGTTTCTCTCTTCCGCACTTGTGTTCAGGTGTTGAGCTCCGTGAGAGAGTAAATCCGGGTTCCCTAGGAACCTTGAGGAGGTGTGAGATCTCCAACCCCAAAACCCTACCAAAACCCTAGGTTAGCCACTTCAATTCCAAACCCTAGCTGCCATCATCTTCTTCATTCCACCAATCATCCAAATCCTAATCTACCTCATCATCTCACGGCCCCTCTCTTCCAAGTAGAGGCCGACCACCAGCATCCAGGTCCAGATCGGCTACTTCGAATATAGAGCAAATCCTAGAGGAAGTCAGATCAGCATCCAGGAGAATCAGGATTTCAGCAACATCAATTTTTTTCAAGTTCTTCTTATCTGGTAAATCCTTTCTTTGAGTATCTGGTTCCTTAACTTGTTCTTCTTCTTTCCCAGATCCTGAGTTCAGGAGAAGCCAACTCTGCCAAAGGGCCAGTATTGGAGGATCCATTGCGAAGATATCTGAATTCGAGAATCCAATAATCTGCTCGAGAGAGTCCTTCCACCAAACTTTGTGAAGATCACTGCCTGGTACATAACCCTTCCCTTCTCTTTATTTCTGTCCTGTTGAAAGTTTAGAGCAAAACCCTAGGTCTGGGAGTTTCTCAACCCCCAACGATCCTTTACTTCTGAACTACTCTGATAATCTAGTTTCTTTGAATTATGCTTTCAATTATTATATAGTTTCTTTCAATTTAGTTTAACTTTCCTTTGAGTCAAAGCCGACTTCTTAAAATATATATATAAAAATAAATAAATAAATACATTAATTTTAATTTACTTCCGCATCGTATCATCTTTTTCGTTCTGCATCAATTTTGGTATCAGAGCCCTGTCTAGGATTTCTGACTTGCTTGCATGTTTTGAGTGTCTCTCTTTTTTACTTTGTCTGCTTGAAGTAGACTCCCCAGGACGTCCGGTCCTAGGAACGAAGCGAGGTGCAAACCTCCTCTTCCCATTCCATGGGATGTTCCTAGGGCATGTAGGGGATCCGCTGGGTTACAACTTCGTAGCAGGAATTATAAACGGGGAAGCATTCTATTTTCAATCTGTAACTATCCTATTACAGGAATTGTTTCTCATTGCAGGTAACTCCAAATTATGTGATTTTTATTTTACTGGAACCAGTATAATTGAAACTATTTTACATAATTTTACTGTAATTTATTGGTTTCTGTAAAATTTCTGAGAGTTAAATTACAGTAATTTTGTTTCTGTGTTTCTGCAATTCAATTTTTTTTTGAGTGATCATCTCCTAATTCATCTTAAGGGTAGTTGAGCATCTAAGATAATGGGAGGAGTTGATAACCACTCCTTAGCCCAAAACCACCACCCATTCATTCGATCCTAAGCCTAATTTTAAAATTTATTAGACTTAATTTGCCCTGGTGCTAGGAACACCAACTGGTCGGTCCAGCCTAGGGTTTAGTCAGTTTGTCTGGTTACTCTGTGTGTGCTTTGTACTCAGTGTCTAGAACGGTGATTCAGGGACTACGTCTCAAAGGGCTTGTGTGCTGGTCCGCCTACCTGGCCAATCACTGATTGGTGTCTAGGATTGGCAATTAGGGACCTAACACTCCCCTTACACCTGCTTGGCTGAGTCCCGAGTTACTACAGGCTAGTTTGCCACTCTGATTGGGCATCTAGTTTGGGCTCTAGGTCTAGTTAACCCGTAGTCATTTCAGTCGAGTCTCATTTGGTGTGCTTGCTTGCATCATCATGTCCACCCGGAATGGAGTACCCTACCAACCTGGTCAAACCCAACCTGATTTAGAGGCCATGATTAGAACTCTTATCGAAAGTATGACCAAATTGAGTCAGGATATGACTGATACTATTGCCCAGTTTAGAGACCGAGCCCAGGTACTTGAGAAGCCTAGGCACCGAAATTGGACCCCTGACTCAGAATTTGGTAGACCCCAACCTCACCCACACCCAGAGCCTAGGAGACCTTTATACAGGGATCCTGAACCTAATCATTGGAGGTTTGATCTAAGAGCCTATGACCATGATCTTGCCCCTGAGTCTAGCCCTAGGAGCCTATACCCATACTTGGTTGACTCAGAGAAGGGACACGTTAGGAATACTGAACCTTATGCACCCACTTTTGATGGAAGACAAGAGACATATATTAAGTGGGAAGAACAAATGGATCAGTATTTTGAGTGCACTAACATATCGGAATTAGGACAAGTTAGGTTGGCCAAAATCAAGTTCACCAAACATACTAGGTCGCATTGGTATGCTATTGAGCGTGAGTGTTATCAAAAAAAAGAGGAAATATATACTTGGAGAGATATGAGAAGTAAGTTGAGAGATAGGTACCTAGGTAGATCCTATGAGAAAAGACTTTTAGACCAATGGTACCAATTGCGACAAGGTAATAGGCCTGTGTCTAAATATATCGAGGACTTCCAGTGGTATGACATGAAATGCAGTACCATTGAGACCGAAGCTCAGATCACATCGAGGTTTAGGGTTGGGTTACACCCAGACATTTATAGGAAGCTATGCCTTGAAAAGACCAATAAGTTAGCCGAGCCTACCAAGAAGCCCAAGACTATGAGTGGTCTTTAAGATATAACCAATCAAGTACTTTGGACTTAAAGCCAACCTCTACCAACTTGAGTCAAGTTCCGATTGATCCGACATTCGTAGTGAACCAGACTTTTGTTTGTCAATTCTCACTTGTGTCACCTCTTGACCAGAAGGATAACACCGAGAAGGAGTTAGGCATGGCCATCCCAAAATTAGTTGACCCGACCAGAACCGTACTTAAAGAGGAATCAAAGGAGAATAGATTAGAACCTTTCAGTGAGATTGAGGAAGAAATATATGAGCCTGACATAAGTTTGATAGATGAATATGAAAAAGAAGAATTTGAGGATATCTCTCCCGATAATTCAATTAACCAACTCCTACCTAATGGGATTATTGAGGGGATCCCTGCCACTCAAGGAATTCAGGAGCTAACCCTAAGAGAAGACCCTTTTGAGGAAGTTCAGGAAGAGGAAATTACATCAAATGAAAGTTTAATTGAGAATACCCTAGAACTCATTGAGGAATCCAAAGAAGACACCCCTGAGTCAAATCTGGTAGAGAAGTGTGAAGAAGGAAAGGGTTCACAAGAATTGCCCATTGAGAAGGTCCAAGAACAAGAAAAAGACAGTAGCTTAGAGGACTTTTTAGATAAACATTCCAAAGACCTTCCTGATAACCTTCCACCTTCTAGGAGCACCCAGCCTATCCTAGAACTTGCACTTGTAGACCCTCCTAGAGCAAATCATGAGCTTTGGATGAGTGCACCTATAGAACAATGTCCTCATTTTAAGGTCGTCCTGAATAACCAAAGTTTGTTTCTTGTTTCCGATAAGCCATCTCAAAACTCTGATTCTTATTTCCTACCCTTCCCTGAATCTTCTCATGTTTCTAGAGCATCGGATTATACTTTACTGAGATCTCTAGGTTGCAAGACTCCATAGAACCTATTAGGTTTGCAACCTACTTCTGGAAGACCTTATGGCACCTACTAGGCATCCATAATAAGTTTTCATGCTCTGCATGCCCTCCTCCGACCCAAGGTCAAACCTAGAGAGCCTTAGTTTGTTAGGTTTAGACCTAGGGTTCCTTTGGAATAAAGTCCATTCTTTAGGAATGCCTCGTCAGTCTAGTTTAGTTTTTCTTGACCCTTTACTAGGCTTTGGCTCAGATTTTGGTTTGATTGAGAGCACCAGGAATTAGGATTTGTATTTTGTCCAGGGCTGAAATTGCATTCAATGTTTCGATCAATAGGTCTATAGGCTAGAGTCCCTTTGAAATTGTTCATGGATACAAGCCTCATACACCACTTGATCTGATTTCACTATTAGCCCACACACATAAGTCTCTTGATGCACTTGCATAGCATGTAAAGGACTTGCATAAAGAAATTCATGCCAAAATAATTTTAAGTAATGAAACTTATAAAAAGTTGGCTGATTCTCAAAGACGAGTCAAAACTTTTGTTGAGAGAGACTATGTAATGATTAGGTTAAGGCCTGAGCAGTTTTTTCCTGGAACCGTTAGAAAGTTACATGCTAAAGGAGCTGGACCATTTATAGTAGTGAAGAGAGTAGGATCCAATGCCTATGTGCTCGAGTTGCCTCCAGAACTAGGCAATGGCTCTACTTTCAACATTACAGACTTAGTAGAGTATAGGGAGCCAGTTGTGATTCCTAGTAAGCCTTTGAAACCTAATCCTGTTATTGAGAGTGATCCCGACCCTGTGTGTCCACCAACAAACTGGCCTGTGAGGAAAGAGCAGATTGAAAAGATCCTGGATGATCAGGTTATCTTTACTCGTAATCGAGGATACCAAAGATACCTGGTCCGCTGGCAAGGAAGGCCAGATTCTGATGACTCTTGGATCTTTCGAGAAGAATTACAAGAATTGGACCCAGACCTCTTGGAGAGATACCAGAGCCAGCTTGATCCATACTCAACAGGGTCGAGTTCCTCACACCCCGAGAGAATTGGTGCGGGCACCAGACTCAGAAGAAGACTTCAGGGCTCCATCTGGATCTCTGATTGACCTTGCCCAAAGAATTAGGGTTTTCTGGTTTTGTAATAAGGGTTGACTTGGTCAACTCAATTTAGTCTTGAGTTTGTATTTCCCTGCAATTTAAATTTTGTTGAGTCATGTTGACTCAGTACAAGTCCTAGTAGTGGTCTAGGTCTTCTCCAAGTTGGTCCCACTTTTTTTTCAGTCAAGTCAAGGTCCAGGGTGCCACAATTTTTCTTTCAGGCCCAAGCAAGTGGGCGCCACACTCCCACCACACGCCAGAGTCCAGGAGGCGCCACATCTCCATCCAGTGTCTTTGGTCCCTACACCACAAGAAGTAAGTTCCTTTTTTTCTTGCACCACTTGGGAGAGAAATCTATCAAGATACCTCAATCCAAGGAGGAGCCAATTTCTTTCCAGATAAACCCAAGCCAGGATGGCAAGAATTTTTCTTGAAGAGAGGATCAAGGAGGTGCCCCACAATGTTCCATAAAAATCCAAGTTATAAAAGGAAAGAGAGCATGTCTTGGGGAGGAATTCAAGGAGGTTCCCAAAAGTTTCCAAAAGTGCCAAAGCCATGAAAGGAAGAAGCCTAAACTTGTGGAGCAAGACTAGGAGGTGTCCAAATGAGCCAAACCATGAAGGGAAAATCCTTGATTCATGGAGAGATACTAGGAGACACCCCCATAACCTGCCATTTGGAGCTGATTTTCAAGTTTTCTTGGAGTTTTTGGACTGCCCACTCATGGAAGGAGTCTTGGGAAGAGAATTTGATTTCTAAAGTGTGGGTTAGTCCTATTAGTCCCACATGAAAAATGTATAAAATTTTATTTCTTTGTTATGTCTATATATTCAACTCTATGTAACTCTTAAATTAATGATGAATGAAATCAATTTCTTTGTGAGCAACTTTGTGTTTCTCTCTTCCGCACTTGTGTTCAGGTGTTGAGCTCCGTGAGGGAGTAAATCCGGGTTCCCTAAGAACCTTGAGGAGGTGTGAGATCTCCAACCCCAAAACCCTACCAAAACCCTAGGTTAGCCACTTCAATTCCAAACCCTAGCCGCCATCATCTTCTTCATTCCACCAATCATCCAAACCCTAATCTACCTCATCATCTCACGGCCCCTCTCTTCCAAGTAGAGGCCGACCACCAGCATCCAGGTACATATCGGCTATACTTCGAATACAGAGCAAATCCCAGAGGAAGTCAGATCAGCAACCAGGAGAATCAGGATTTCAGCAACATCAATTTTTTTCAAGTTCTTCTTATCTGGTAAATCCTTTCTTTGAGTATCTGGTTCCTTACCTTGTTCTTCTTCTTTCCCAGATCCTGAGTTCAGGAGAAGCCAACTCTGCCAAAGGGCCAGTATTGGAGGATCCATTGTGAAGATATCCGAATCCGAGGATCCAACAATCTGCTCGAGAGAGTCCTTCCACCAAACTCTGTGAAAATCACTGCCTTGTACATAACCCTTCCTTCTCTTTATTTCTGTCATGTTGAAAGTTCAGAGCGAAACTCTAGGTCTGTGAGTTTCTCAACCCCCAGCGATCCTTTACTTCTGAACTACTCTGATAATCTAGTTTCTTTGAATTGTTCTTTCAATTATTATATAGTTTCTTTCAATTTAGTTTAACTTTCCTTTGAGTCAAAGCCGACTTCTTAAAATATATATAAATAAATAAATACATTAATTTTAATTTACTTCCGCATCGTATCATCTTTTTTGTTCTGCATCACAGCCCAAGCCCTGGGGCCTAAGATCCTGGAATCGATGAGCACGGATCCTGAAGTCATCATCAGCACTAATCCTAATGCAGCACCACTCTTGAATTCAAATTCAAGAATATTATCTTATCTTATCGATTGTTTAGTTTAATTATTTGTTTTAGGATTTATCTTATCAGCTATTTTAGGATTTGTTGGATCTCTCGATCTATTGAGAAGTTCTGATTATAGGCTTTAGTTTATTTAAGAATGTTTTATCATCGAATGAAAAAAATAGCGATGAAGAAAATTATTTGAGAAATCATCTGGGTGCATCCCCGACTTTCTCCCCCCTTCTTTTTCTTCCTTGGTGGTATTTTCTCTCTTCCCAGTTCTTCCCCTCCTTCCCCTCTCCCTCCTCTGTTATATTCCCTCTCGATTTTTGCTTATCTTCCAAGTGACTCGATCGAACCGACCAACCAAAAGCATCCCAGCCTTCCTTCCGATCGATGCCACCTTTCCCTTCACCGGAGCCACCACCGAGCGCAAGAAGCAATACACCCCTGCCAATCATCGGGAATCCTGCCCAGATCCAAGCCACAGCCGAAGATCTTGCCTCGGCCTCCTCCTCCTTCCATCAGTCCGACACAGATCCAGCCGAGCAGACACCTCTAGCCGATCTTCCTGTCCGATAGACCGAGCGGCCCCACTTCGTCGACCGGATGTTTGACCGAGCGCCCCACTCCATTGATCGGACATGTCCAGCTGGCCGTTCGACTCCTCCGCTCCCAGCCACCATCCGTCTCCTCCGCTTCCCATCTTCGATGCCATGCCGACGCCCGCTCGGCTCCCTACGGCCATGATGCCTGTCACCCACCGGAGAGCCGCGCCCCACCTTCCCGAGCAGCTATCTTCCTCCCCTACCACCATCGCCGGTGAGATCTTGTCGGACTTGCTCCTTCGGCGTTGATCCCCTGTTTGCATGCCTGTCAAAGCACCAAAGAAGCACTGCACGAACATGAAGGTAGCCCTCCTCTTGCAGAATTCTCAAAGCGAAGCCGGCTTTCCCTTACCGACTTTAGGAATATTAGAGAAAAAAAGAAAACTGTGAGAAAAAAAAAGGTGAAAAAAAAGAAGGAAAAGGAAAAAAAAGGGGGTTCATTTGAATAAAGAAAATTGGGAAAAAAATATTGGGTTTTGGTTTAACCTAGCCTATAGTCATTTCTTAATGACCAACAGTCCTAGAATAAATCTTGAACAGGATCGTGTCCTGCATCAATAGTCTAGCATCATCATCAATAAAATCTTCCTTTCTTGAAGGTAAGGGACTAGTTTCATCAAAAATTACATGCATAAACTCTTCAACAACTAATGTTTGTTAGTTGAAGACTCTATAAGTCTTACTAGATGTAGAATATCCTAAAAAGATACCTTTATCTGATTTAGCATCAAATTTTATTAGTTATCCTTTCCATTGTTTAAGATAAAACATTTATAAAAAAAACATGAAATAATTATATTTGGTTTTCTGTCATTCCAAAGTTCATAAGGGATTTTCTTCAAAATGGAATGGATTAAAACATGATTTAAAATGTAGCAAGCAATATTAATGGCTTCAGTCCAAAATTTTTTTGAAAGATTGTCTTCACACAATATGATTTGGGCTATCTTTTTCAATGTTCTATTTTTTCTCTCAACAATATCATTTTGTTATGATATTCTTGAAGCTAAAAAATTATGATCAATCCCATTTTTATTATAGAAATCTTCAAAGTATTGATTTTTAAATTCAGTACCATAATCATTCCAGATTGAAACAATAGATAAAATTTTATGATTCAATTTTTTTTAATAAAATTTTAGAAAAATAGTAAAAGTTTATCTTTGTGTGCCAAAAGTAAAATCCATATGAGTCTTGAAAAATCATCCACTATCACTAGTCAATATTTTTTTCCTCCTAGGCTTGTAGTCCTGATAGGTCCAAATAAGTCCATGTAAAGAAGTTTTAAAGTCTTAAAGTTGAAATAACATTTATAGATTTAAAAAATTCTCTATCTTGTTTTTCATATTGGCAAGCATCATAAATATGATCGTTTTCAAAACCAATTTAGATAAGCCTTTAACAAGATCTTTTGAAATTAATTTTGAAATAGTGTTCATACTAGCATGTCCTAATTTTCGATATCAAAGCTAACTATTTTTTTGATCCTAGTATTTATAGAAACTAGACTTATACTACTTTTTATGGCTAGATCATTTAAATCTACCATATAAATATTACTAAATTTGTGTCCAATGAATTTAACACTTGTATCAAAGAACTAGAGTGGCTATGCACATAGAAGATTCAAAAGTAACCTTGAAATCCTTATCACATAATTGACTAATACTTAATAAATTATATTTTAAGCTATCTACTAGTAGAACATTTTTAATATAAGTTGAAGGAATGATTTTGATTTTATCAATTCTAATGATTTTTCCTTTACCATAATCTCTAAATATCATAACACACCTTTTTTTCATTTTAAAAATAAAGAATTGATCTTTATCACCCGTTATATGCAATGAATGGCCACTATCTATCTTCATTTAGATCCATTGGCTGCAAGACACTCCTCATCCTCCAAGGCCATTAGGCAAAGATTTGCTGCCTTCTCTTTTTCTTTTTCATTGGAACTTGCATCCTCGCTATCGCTCTATATAGCAACCATTGCTTTTTCTTCTCATTTGTCTCAAATGACTTCTTTAAGTTAGGACAATTAGACCTATAATATCTTGGTTTCTTGCATTCATAACATATAGGCTGGTTTTGTTTTGTATCTTTCTCCTTCTCTTTTTCCTTGTTTGGCTCCCTCTTAACCAAATTTTGTCTTGTATCTTGATTTTTCTTTGCCCATGAAGCTTTTGAATTTTCTTATTACCAAGGTCATGTCCTCACCTTTTAACTCTTCTTTAGATGAGGGATCTTTTTCTTCTTCTTCAGCAACTAATTTAAGGGCTATAGTCTTCTTCTTTCTTTCCTCTTCTTCATTATGTTACTTCATTGCCAGCTCATGTGTCATCAAGGATCCAAGCAGTTCTTCAAGTAGTAGATTATTGAGGTCATTAGCTTCTTGGATTGTTGTGAATTTTGCTTCCCAATTATTGACAATGATCAAAGAATCTTTATCACCAGATCATTATTTAAGTATGTCTTGCCAAGACTTTTAAGACCGTTAATTACATCAATAAATCAGATAGACATTTCAAATATGGTCTCAAAAGTTCTATCTTAAATAGTTTATAATAATATACAGGCATGTTAATTTTTGATTCTTTGACTTGATTAGTGCCCTCATGAGTTACTTCAAGTCTATCCCAAATTTTTTTTGTAGAATTGTAAGTAAAAATTTGATAAATTTATTAAGGTCTAGAGAACAATAAATTATATTCATTGCTTTAGTATTCAATTCAATCATTTTTATGTTATGCTCATCCAGATCATCTCCTGATTTTGGAATATCAAAACCATTAACTTTAATAGTGGATGTGTGTAGTCCTTTGATTATCACTTTCCATAATTGATAATCAAGTGCTTGCATATATATTCTCATGCATGCTTTTTAGCATGCATAGTTATGCCACTAAATAGAGGTGGTCTATTACTAGATTGTCCTTTGATTAGTGAACTACTTATGTGGATTGTTATAATCTTTATCTCTTGATCATAAGATCAATGGCACTGAGAACATGACTCTGATACCACTTGTTATCCAGATTGATAATCCAAGAGGGGGATGAATTGAGTTTTTAAAAAATTTCAACAGATATATGCTCTTTAAGAATTTTAAGTTGGTAAGCCAAGTATGGTGTGAGTTAAGCTAGATGTAAAGCTAGAAAGTAAAGAAGCACATATATAAATAAAAAAGATTTATAGTGGTTTGGTGGAATCTTAGCACCTACATCCACTCTCCAAGATTCATCTAGGTAATTCCATTATATTTTCTCAAGAATATAGTTAGATTATTTTTTCGGGCTCACAATCTAAAACCTAATACATGTTTATTTTAAAACAAACTCAATTGGCTTTCATAGGCTAACCAATTAAAACATTACAACAAATCCTAAGTTTCAGATCTCACTGAAACTTGTAATAAAAAAACAACAACCAAAGAATGCAACAAAAGACAAACTCCTTGAGAGAAGTGGCTTGAATGCTCTAATGATTGCTCTAGAATGCTCTTCTAGTTGCTCACTAATTGCTTCAAGATAAGTGGTTGGAAAGTAGTTAGAATTTCTTGAGTTTTAAATCAATGCTTCTCACTTTTTTAAACATTCTCTTCATTTCTCTTGATATTCTATGATGTCTTATTTTTAGAGCTTAATCCTTGTTTTTATATCTCTTTCCATGAATTCTCATTAGTTTAGAAGTTTATTTGATCATTTCTAGCCATTATAAATTGAAAACTAGCCATTAGAATCATTTTTCTTTGAATTTTGAAAGTTTGAAGAACTAGCCATTAAATGCTATCAAAGGACCATAAGTCATCTCGCCTAGTAAAGAGTTAGCTTGCTTGAGGAAATTTTAAAATCTAGTCTTCTATATCTCTAAAAAAGTTAGCTTTTCTATTTTAGGAATCGACTCTTCTGCCTGTTTTGGAAAAAAATTATCTTTGTATATCACTAAGAGAATTGGCTTACTAGTCCAAGAGTTGGCTCATCTAAGTATCTTGAAAATTCAGCCTTCCATTTTTTTTTGAGAGAGTCTATTCATCCTTACAAGAGTCAACTTGCCCTCCTAAGATAGAAAAACTCCTCTCTATTTGCACTAAGAAAGTCGACTTTCCTTTTACAAGAGTTAGCTCATCCGCAGGCCAATCCTTTATGCCATTTTTAGAATATGCCAAAGTTGGCTCTCTTGCATGAGTTAACTCTTTTTTTCAAATATAGATTCTAACTTCTTTTTCTTTTTAAATTATGATCTTTTAAGCTTTCAAAACTTCTAATAGCTATAAATCAATCTTTAAAAATACATGCTATCTACAAAAATATTCTTTAAACAAATAAAAAATATTAGTATACTTTTTATGCTCCAGTATTTTGTAATCATCAAAGTCATTCCTGTGCTCAATACTTATCTTAAAGCTTTGTAGGATAAGGACCTGTCCCTAGATGGTTCCTGTAGATGCCTTTGTGAATCTCTAGAAGTACGTAGTTGACTTTGGTAGGCCTTAAACACTTGAGTAAGGGGAATGAGTAAGGCTTCTTGTAAAGTTACTCATCTAGTAGCATAAATTGAGAAGCTTTCTATTTCAGCAACCTTGCCTCTGAAGGATCGTCAAATAGGATGCCTTAAATTAGGTACTTGACAAACAGATCCATCCAACTTGGCTCATGGATGATGCTGGGAGCTTTTAGGTACTCAATGTAAGTTCATCCATGGGAGTTGTTCGCTAAGGCCACTCTCACATTGACAAATGTGGGATATGCTGAAGTGTTCGACTGCCGACATGAAGGCCCGCATCCTATCGAGGTACTTGGCTATCATCAGGTCTTGAGCCTCATACTCACTAGTGACTTGGTCGGCCACCAGCTGGGAGTCGATGAAGATCATTAGGCACTTTATCCAAAGTTCTTTAGTTTGCTTCAATCCAACTAGCAAAGCTTTGTACTCGAACTGGTCATTAGTCATTTTAAATAAGAAGTGCATGGCATACTCGTGTCTACTCCCTCCATGTTTGATAGAATGAGTCTAACTCTACTCTCCTGAGAGTTTGAAGCTCATCTACATAAAGGATCCAAGTCATCTCTAAGTAAGGTTGCTAGTAGGCTACTCGGCTAGCTTACTCAAGCTTATCATCCTATCATGTGCACTGAATGAGGAAGTCGGCTAGGACTTAGAGCTTCATAGATGACCTCAAATGATAAGAGATGTCAAATTTGTTGAGTTTGACCACCCATTTAGTTATTCTCCTGGAGGTGTTGAGTTAATATAGATGCTCTTGAGTAGTTGGTTAGTTAGAACGATGATTGAATGTACTTAGAAGTAAGGCTTAAGATATGTGTAGAGATGATTAGTGCATAAATTATCATTTCAGGTTTGGAGTACCTGGTCTCTACATCATGGAGCACATAGCTAGCATAACAGATTGGCTTTTGGATCCCTTTGTCATCTACTTGAATAAGCACAGTGCTGACCACTACTAAAGATGTTGTTGGCACAAGTAGAGCTCCTCTTTGACTTCAGACTTAGAAAGCAAGGTAGAGATCTAAGAAACTTCTTCAACTCCTTGAAAGCTTGTCGATATTCCTCCATCTAGTTGAATTATGCATTTGGTACAGGACCTTGAAGAAAGGTAAGTAGTGCTTGATCGAAAATGAGATGAATCGACTAAATGTTGCAATGCATCAAAGAGTTGCTGTATTTTCTTTTTAGAGGTTGGATGCCACATGTTAAGAATGGCCTGAATTTTTTTGAGCAACTCGATGCCTCACTTGGTGACCATGAATCTGAGGAACTTGCTAGTTGTGACACTGAAGGCATACTTACTTGGATTTAGCTTCATCTAATATCGATGTAAGACATTGAAGGCTTCTTCTAGGTCCTTAAAATGGTCGGCTTTTTCAGAGCTGTTGAATAGATATCATCGATGTAGACTTGCATGTTCCTATCAATCTGATCTTTGAAAACCTTATTAACCAACCACTAATAGGTGGCTCTTACATTTTTCAAATCAAAAAGTATTACTTTGTAACAATAAATTCATTTGTTGATTATGAAGACAATGTTCTCCTTGTCCTCATGAGCCATCCTTATCTAGTTGTAGCACAAGAAGACATTCATGAAGCTGAGTAACTTGTATCCAAATATTGCATCAACTAGTTGATGATCTTTGATAGTGGGAAGCTATCCTTCAAGCATGTCTTGTTCAGGTTGGTGTAGTCGATGAAGATTCTCCACATTCTATTGGCTTTTTTGACCATGATAATATTGGCTAACCAGTCGAGGTAGTGGTCTTCTCAGATGAGTCTAGAGGTCAGGAGTTTGTTGACCTCTTGTTAATGGCATTCTATCTCTCGAGGGCAAAACTCCTGTTTTTCTACTAGACTGGCTTGTACTTCGAATTGACATTCAGTTTGTGGGTGACTACTTCTAGGAAGTCTCTAGTATATTTAATACTAACCAAGCAAAGATGTCAGAGTTGTGTTGTAGAAACTTCAATAGTCGATCCCTTTCTTTCTCCGGTAGAAGAGCACCAACATGCATGAATTTTGAGGGATCGTCTCTTAGTAGGAAGAAAAGTAGCTACTTGGCTAGTTCTCCCCTTTTCTATAGCTCCCTTTGATCTAGCTACTAGGTAGATAGAATCTTGCCAGCCCTCTATACTTTGGTTGACATCAGGAAGTATTATCAAGCCAGCTACTGATCCCCACACATTTCTTTGACCCTATTGCTTGTCGGGAAGCAGATGAAAAGGCATTTTGTAGACACAATTCCATCAAGCTTGTTTAGCCCCAACCATTCAAGGATGACACTGTATGCCAAGGGCACCTGAATAACTGTGAATGTTATAAAAATAGTACTCTATCAGGATAGAGTTCGAACAATGATGGGAAGGGTAGTTCCCCTTCAACTCTAACTGACTTTCTAGAGAAGCCAACTAGGGATGTAGAGACATGCTTCAATTGATTTTTAGACAAGTTCATCCAAACAAAAGTATTGTAAAACAAAACATTAGTTGAGCTTCCACTATCAATTAAAACTTTTTTTACATTATACTTCGCTATTGTCATGGATGTAATAGCATCATCATGGAAATTCTAAACCTTGACTAGGTCCCTATCAGAAAAGAAAATTATAGTTTCTTCTTTTTCTTCTCTCCTCGGTCTATTTGAAGAGTGCTCTGCCCCAAAGAGATCATGCCAACTTGCCCCTCCGTTGGTCAGTTTTTGATCTCAATTTGAGTCAGCTACAAAGCAGGGTTCTGGGCATTGGACCAAACTCTTCTGTGAATATATTTCTTGAGGTGTTGACCCCTTGAATGATTTTGATGATAACAAAATATTGGAGCATGCATTTGTTTTACTAAAAACTCTCCAAGTGCTTTGCAAGTTTTTGTAGGATGATTTCATTGCTCATTAACTACTCCTACAATCTTATCCTTGCCATGAGTTGTGTTATAAGTATCTCATGTAAAGAAGAGCCCAAAGAAAAAGCAAAATAAAAATCATGAAAATGGGTTACTTCTGATTACTTTTCAAGCTTAAAATTTCTTAGAAATTGTTGTTAGAAGAGTTGGAGAGTGTTTTGAATGTTTGAAGACTTCCTGGATGATTTCTAGAGAAGATCTAAGAATTCATGTAAAACTCATCCGAGCCGACTCGAGTAAAGAGAGCCGACTCTTGTTCATGGCATGCATGAAGGGTTCTAACATGCAGATATCTGAGCCGACTCTGAGGAACCCAAGCCGACTCATCTAGAGTACCATTTCCTAAATTAGACAGGTGAGCCGACCTGAAGGAAGTCCGAGCCAACTCTTTCATTCAGCCAGACATCCGAGTTGACTCTTTAGAAGTTTGAGCCGACTCCTTTAGAGTTCAGAAAGATCAGTTCTGAGAGAATAGCCAGGCGAGCTGACTGTAATAAGAAGAGCGACTCTTCCAGAGTGCTGTTTCAAAGACCTGTGAATCCGAGCCAACTTGAACTAAGGTGAGCCGACTCTCCAAGAGTGAGAAAAAAGAACACTATGAAACTGAGCCAATCCGAATGAAGTGAGGTGACTTGACCAGAACTTCTCCGAGGATCCGAGCCAACTCGAGAGATCCAAGCCGACTCGAAGGTCGATTCCAGGCAGATAACGGCTTGTTCTAGAACATCATTTTTGAATTTGAAAAGTTCTCCAACGGTCAAATGTCATATCCCAATGGTCTACAATGACTAAAATCACCTGAGAAGAGTACAAGACTCTATAAAAGATGGATTAGGATAACTTTTGAATGGTTAATGCTTGGTTAATGCTTAGTTGAACATTTATTGAGCTTGTGAACAAGAGAGCACTAAAGAGGGCATTCAAGATAGTCTTCAAGTCTTCACCAACTCCTATCTGAAGCTTGAAGCATACTTTGAAGAAGTTGAAGAAGCTATTGAAGTACATTGAACTGCAATTAAGAAGGCTTCTCTCAAGCTACATTGGCAACCATCAGATAACATATGTTTGTCCTTTTGTTGCTTATTCTTTTCAATTCTTTTTTTGAATTGTTGGGTTATTGGGTTGAGCCCGGTTTAAAAACCAAATAGGTTCTTGGTTAGCTTATGTAAAACCAAGTGTTGGGTTCTTGGTGATCCTGTGTAAAACCAAGTGTTGGGTTCTTGGTGATCCTGCTAAAACCAAGTGTTAGGTTTCTTTGGCGAGCACGGTTTAAAAATCAAAGGGTGTTGGGTTTGTATTATGATCCTGGTAAAACAATCCTACTGTATTCTTGTAAGAATATAATGGAGATCCCAAGTAATATCTTGGATAGTGGATATAGGAGCTGGGGTGCTCCGAACCACTATAAACCTGCTGTGTTTATATTATGATTTTTTTACTTGCTTATGCTTCTGCTTTAATTATCTAAATCACAGCACCTAACACTTTAAAGAAGTTTCTAAGAGCACATATCTGTTTAATTTTTTAAATTTCCAATTCACCCCCCTCTTGAGAAAGCCACCTGGGCAACACGAGGTAACCACATCGAATAAGATCTTTTATCTCCTTCAGCTAAAAGCACTACTTGGTGTTGTGGCCATAGTTTTAGTGAAACTAATAGTATTTTCTCTTATCACAGGAGGTCAAAGGTTTAAGTGGATGAGGCCTTTGTAGTACTACTCTCCTTCTATTTTCATTAAAGTTTTAGATCTAGGCATGAGGAGAAGGGTATAGTTACCCGATTTGCTGATGAAGTTCTTTGGCTTGGGACTCTATCAATGGGATGAATTGGGCTTCTCATACTAGTTTCCACTTGGTTCTTCTTAGGTCTACTTCTTCCATGACTTTCCATCGATCTCCCACCTAATAAGAGCTCCCTTCTCTGTGCATATGTACTTTTGGATGCAATTCAACAGATTTGAATAAGATTTAGGATGAATCTTATTCAGTGAATAAGTGAATCGAGAGGAGCAGAGTCCTCTCTTCAAGGCCAACATGGCCATAGACTTGTCCAAGTTGTAGACCTCTAATGTGGTTGCCTTGAATTGGGTCACATAGTTTTTTAGAGATTCTCAGTCTTACTGGCATATGGAGAAGAGATTATCAACCTCTCATGGTATCTTTTGACTAGCATCAAAATGGGCCACGAACTACCTCTCTAGTTGCTTGAAGGAGTCAATGCTCCTTGGCTCAAGTTGGGAGAACCATGCTTGGGCTACTTTATAAAGAGTGGTTAGGAAGGCAAGGTAGAGTAGGGTATCAGTAGTGTCCTAAATCTTCATGAAAGCCTTATAGCTCTCTAGGTAGTCCAGGAGATTGGTGGTGCCATCATAAGGGTCTAGCTAGGGCATTTTGAATCGACTAGGAATCGGTTCCTTCATGATCTGGTGGGAGAGAGGAGGATGGGTATCGAAACCCATCGATTTTTGACTTTCATCTTAGATATCAACAAGTCGGTAGTTGATTTTGCTCTACTTGAGATCATAGTCATCGAGGCATTGCTCGGCCAGTCACCAAATAGTCTCATTAGTATACCTCTTTGAAGGACTCGAACAATGATTTAGATGAAGATCAAAGATGCTCCTCCTACTTTGGCACTTTCCCTGGTCGTTGCTCCTAGCACGAGGGACTGGCCCAATATGGTGTGGAAAACCATGATCAATGAATGGTCTGATGGTAGTAGGACATCCCTTGGGGGGTCTAATGACTCGCTCAACAAGTTGAAAGAGACTGCAATCGATAAGAACCCCATCAATAAGAAGATCCCTCTCAGAAAGGATCGATGGTTGGGATGAGTGATAGCAATAGGAGTGCCAAGGATCTCAGGCTGTTATTGTGTTGCCTTAACCCACTACTATTGCCCCTACCAATGTGACTATCATGTGGACCTGCTGCATCAGGATGGTGAGCAAGTCCTGTTGGATGGTCAGTGATGGGGACGGTAGAGCAAGAGGCACCACCTCCTGGCTGCATCGTTCATCATGGTGTGAGAGATTTCTAATATGGCTAGTGGAGGTGTCTTGCACTCATTTCACCACCATTGCACTCTAAACTCTAGGGACTTGTTGATGCTTGCATGCTGCCCCAGGGCAGTGTTGCGGGATGGTGATGAGAGATTTTACATCAAGAGATTGAGTAATTAAAGTTAAGCAATAACCCTAAAATAATAGCAAGATTCAGCCATAAAGGAGTTATTAAGTGTACTAAAGAAGACTAATAAAGAGATAGTTGGTATCCCGCAGTGCAAATCACATGCAAGTAAAGAAAATGGATCTTCTTGATTGAGAAATCTTCTAATTAGTACAAAACTCTATTCAATATTTTAGACCTTAGAGGGAAAGAAGGGATTTTGTACCAATAATGAACTCAAGAATTTCTTGTAATGGGATCACTCTTCAACACTTGAAGATGGACGACTGGATGAAAGGTTATCTCTTCCTCGAATATAGAAACTTTTTGCTACTGGTTTTGAGGTAAAGAGGACACCATCCTTGATTGGAAGCACTTGAGGGATCCTGCAAAACAAAGAACATGAGTGGGCATGGAAGGGTTGGGAATAAACAAAGCAAGAACAATGAAGATAAGAAAGGAAAGGAAAAGGCTTGATGGTGATTTCTTGGATGTTGGAAGAGCCAGTTGGTGGAGACTTCTTGGAGCTAGAACAATGGTTGGGCCTCATGCCCTTCTCCCTCATGGAGTGGCAAAGCAAAAATATTGCAATGGACGAAAAAGAACATTAAATTTCATTCATAACATAACATGCTTGATTACAAAAGGATTAGAAGTATTTATAGACTTTCCTAGCCCTTTCAAATTCAAATTACAAGCTTAAAGAGTGGAGTGATGAGTGGAGGGATAAGTGAGATTCATGCATAAAGAGTGGAGAGATAAGTGGGGGAGTTACAACTTGATTTCAAGTTCAAAACTCTTGGGCGCCCAAATGGAGGTGAGGTGGCATCATGATGTGTCATGGGAGGTGAGGTGGTTTTCCATTTTGGCATGGTGAGGTGGCACTCCAACTTGGCAAGTTGGTCCATCCCATCTTGATGCTTCATGATCTTGATCTTATCCAATTTGAACCCCACTTGAATCCAACTTATCTAATTACAAGACCCAACTATTTACAGGAACAAATTGATCCCAACAAGACTAAATTGAGCCTAACTAAACTAAATTGAAATTAAAATTAGAATGGACTCGACTCTAATCACAGGACTCATGCTAAAATTAAAAATAAAGTTAAAGACAAAATTGGAGTCTAGTTTATTCACTTGTAATCCATATGGAGCTTGGGTTGACCTGATTTGCTTGGAGCCTCTTTCGTATCCTGGTGCCTGCACCAACTCTCCCGGGGTGGGAAGAACTCGACCTTGTCGAGTATGGGTTAACTTGACTTTGGTAAAGTTCTAATAGATCTGGGTTGATTTTTTGCAGTTCCTCTCGAGTGATCCATGAATCTTCGGATTCCGGTCGACCTTGCCAATAAACCTAGTAGTGTCGATAATCTCTATTATGGGTAGTAATAGTCTGGTCATCTAGAATACACTCAATCCTATCTTGCTATTTTGGTAAAGTGGCTGGTGGACACTCAAGGGTAGGCTCACTCTCAAAAATAGGCTTAGGCCCAAAAGGCTCACTAGGTATCATTATTGGCTCCTTATACTCTACTAGGTCTGAAACATTGAAGTCAAGCTAATACCTAAATCAGATGGTAACTTAAGCACATACGCATTAGGTCTAATTTTTTTTATTATTTTAAATGGACCTGCACCATGGGAATGCAACTTTTTCATGATTCCTGGTGGGAACCGTTCAGGTCTAAGTCTTATCATTACATAGTCTCCTTTAGGGAAATATTTGACTCTCTTACGTAAATTTGCCATATGCCTATAAGTTTTATTGCTCAATTGAATTTTGTTATTGATTTCCTTATGTAATCTCTAATATGCTGGGCATATGACTCTATAGACTCAAAAATTCATGCATGCATGGGGAAAAGGAGGTTTATGGGCTTGTTAGGCTTGTAACCATGGACAATCTTAAATGGGCTTTTTCTAGTAGTCCTATTAACTAAGCTGTTATAAGTAAATTCGTTATGAGGTAATAATAGATCCCAATTTTCAATACTATCACCGACAAGGCATCTTAACAGGTTTCCTAGACTTCGATTGACAACTTTAGTCTGGCCATCAGTTTGAGGATGGTAGGCAGTAAAGAATTTGAGTTTGGTTCCTAGCATATGCCAAAGGGTCTTTCAGAAATAGCTAGTGAACCTAACATCTCTATCTGATACGATGGTTTTCGGTAACCCATGCAGCTTAACCACTTCATCTAGAAAAATCTTAACCACTCTCGAAGCATCGTAAGTTTGATAACAAGGTATGAAGTGTGCCATCTTAGAGAATTGATCAATCACAACATAGGTAGAATCATGTTTCCTTATGGTCTTTGGTAACCCTAATACAAAGTCCATACTAAGATCCTATCATGGGTAATCAGGGACTAATAGAGGGGTGTATAGGCCAGTGTTCTGCTTTTACTGTTTGGCAACAGCACATGTTCAACATCGGGCCACAACTTGGGCTACATTCCTTTTGAGACCAAGCCAAAAGAATTGGTCTTCTACAACTAAAATGATCTTGTTTCTACCAAAGTCGCCAGCTAAACCTCCAGCATGAATTTTCCACACTAAGAATGTAGGGTTTTGTGTGGTACTCGCAAGCTTTGGAGAGACTTGGAAGGCTATAGCAGGGATGTTCGAGGCAATCCCTGGGTGATTGGAGGCGTGCCAAGCGATTTCTGGAGGTGTTCTAGGGTTCCTAGAGGTGTTCCAGGGAAGGCACATAGGTTTGGAAGGCTTAGGTTTATAAGTTTCCAAGGGCCCCAGAGTCATGTTGGGTCAAGGGTTTTGACCTAGGTTTGAGAGAACTTGCGAGACATGGGTGTACTGGGCTCGGGTTTGAGGGTTTTTTCAATTGACTTGTTAGGGGAGAGTTTTTGAAGAGATTTTAACATAACCCAATTGGGTTATGGGGTTGGGTCCAGGAGGTTAGTTGGTTTGTTGGTTAGGAGGTTAGTTGGTTGGTTGTAACCAATTAGAAGCCTAACTAATTATGGAGTCCTAACCAATTTGGATCCAAGAATTGTAACCACCCAAGAAGTTGGTTTGCTTCAACAAGAATCAAGAAGATGCCCAAACACTTGAACCGCCCACCCATATAAGAAGCAAGAGGCTGACAATTCACGGTGAGAAGAGAAAGACAGGGTGAACGTGAGAGGGTCTTTCACGTGGAGAGCCCCTTAGGGGCGTGAGAGCCCTTGGGTCTTGGGTAGTCTTGTGAGAAAGACTGTTGACTTCTTGTTTGGAGAGAGGGCGTGCATGAGTTCTTGGGAGCGGGAGGCTTTAAAAGAGAAGACGTGCTGGACTTCTTGGGTTTTGGAGAAGGGGACGTGCGTGAGGTATTGTCCGTGCGTGGGAGCTTCTTCTCAGGTTTGTGAGAGGAGGGGCGGGTGTCTTGATTGTATCAAGGTTCTTCTCCAAAGGATTAATAAAGCAATCTCTCTTGTTCTCTTACATATATCTCTCTTCTATCTCCTTGTGAATCTTGAATCTAGGAACAAGTTGCTTCCGTTGCGTATAGATGCTGATCCAGATCTCCCACCAAGTGGTATCAGTGCCTAGGAATCTCTACAATTGGTATCAAAGCGGGTTCGAGCATTAGGAGAGGAGGATTCAAGGAAGAAGGAGGCCTTGCACCCTGGTTCATCCCCAAGAAGGAAGAAGATGCACCCTACCGCATGCAGTCCAAGCATTGTAGGGTTTCTACCCTAGGATCCCTTTGAGGTTTTCTCAAATCCTGATCTTGAGTTGGTTTTTCGTGGCTTGATCAACCATGAGTACCGGTAGCAAGATGGAGTTTCAAAATTTTAATTGAAAGGGAAGCTTCTCTATGTGGAAGGTTAGGGTAGAGGATTTGTTGGTACAGTATTCTTTGGACGCGGCTTTGGTGGAAAAGCCTAATGGGATGGTGGTTCAAGAGTGGATATCTTTGTAGAAGAGGTCTGACATTGGTGTTAGGTTTGCACAACTGTTTGGGTGTACTGTGGAAGCACAGGTTGGTTTGCAGTCATAGGGATAGAGCAGGAAGACAATAGTTTGAGGTAGGAGTGCGATGGAGCACGAGTCTCAAGAGCTATAGAGCACAGGTTGATGTTCCAACTAGGGAGGCGAGATGGCTTCGACGGAAAGATGTCAACTCTGGAGATAGTAGGATGGGTGCAGACGGTCATGTGAAGCTTGTCAGGGATGGAGAAAGGAAAAGCCCAGATTTCTCAAGTTCAGTCACTGGGTCAAAGAAAGAGTTGGATGAGCTCTTTGTTTTAGAGGAGCCTACAGGGTGCAGTGTATCTGAAATGGTCTCAGAGGGGTTCACGGGATGCAAAGGGTTTGAGGAGGCAGTGGCGGGGTACAAGGTGCAGTGTCGTGCTCAGTAGGGTAGCATTGAGTGGCTGGCCTTAGGATTTCTTTCTATGGCATCAGGAGGACTTTAGTTTCAAGTGGAGCACAGGGAGAGGTGGCTTCATGGGTGGAGCAGGATTCGACATGAGGTCCGAGCTGAGTGCATGGGGAGGAGTCACATCCCATCACCAGTGCCAGGGTGCATCGCGGCAGGTGGAGCAACATGCATAGATAGTTAGGCATGGCTCTGAGGAGATGGTGTCAAGTAGAGCTCCAGTTACAGCATGTGCTGGCTCAAGTTTGCTATGGTCTCTCTAGGGAAGTCCAAGGAAAAGACTGATGCAGCTGCCAGGTAGATGAAATGCTACAATGGTGGTGGGTACAAGCAAGAATCTTTAACTGAGGAGGTGGTCATCCCAAAGGCCTCCTAGGGTGCACAACAGTTGAAGGGTATTGGTAGAGGCAAGGAAATCCACACAAAGAGCTGTCAGGACATGCAGTTATAGCAGGGTTGTGCAAGAGGACGTTGCCAGGTTTGCCAAAGCTTGGGGGCACCAAGATGGAGATTGTAGAGTTTTGTGTGGTGCTTACAAGATTTGGAGAGACTTGGAAGGCCATGGCATGGATGTTCGAGGCAATCCCTAGGTGCTTGGAGGCGGGCCAGGTGGTTTCTGGAGGTGTTCTAGGGTTCCCAGAGGTGTTCCAGGGAAGGCACACAGGTTTGGGAGGCTTAGGTTTATAAGTTTCCAAGGGCCCCTGAGTCATATTGGGTCAGGAGGTTTGACCCAGGTTTGAGAGAACTTGTGAGACATGGGTGTACATGGGCTCGAGTTTAAGGGTTTTTTCAATTGACTTGTTAGGGGGGAGTTTTTTGGGAGATTATAACATAACCCAATTGGGTTATGGGATTGGGTCCAGGAGGTTAGTTGCTTAGTTGGTTAGGAGGTTAGTTGGTTGGTTGTAACCAATTAGAAGCCTAACTAATTATGGAGTCCTAACCAATTTGGGTCCAAGAATTGTAACCACCCAAGAAGTTAGTTTGGTCCAACAAGAATCAAGAAGACGCCCAAACACTTGAACAGCCCAGCCCACCCATATAAGAAGGAGGAGGCTGACGGTTCACGGTGAGAAGAGAAAGATAGGGCGAATGTGAGAGGGACATTCACGTGGAGAGCCCCTTAAGGGCGTGAGAGCCCTTGGGGCTTGGACGGTCTTATGAGAAAGACCGTGGACTTCTTGTTGGAGAGAGGGTGTGCGTGAGTTCTTGGGAGCGGGAGGCTTTTAAGAGAGAAGACGTGCCAGACTTCTTGGGTTTTGGAGAAGGGGACGTGCGTGAGGTATTGTCCGTGCATGGAAGCTTCTTCTTGGATTTGCAAGAGGAGGCGGGTGTATTGATTGTATGAAGGTTCTTCTCCAAAAGCAATCTTTCTTTTTCTCGTACATATATCTCTCTTCTATCTCCTTGTGAATCTTGAATCCAAGAACATGTTGCTTCCACTGCGTATAGGCACTGATCCGGATCTCCCACCAAGTGGTATCAGTGCCTAGGAATCTCTACAAAGAATTCTCTAATGGATGTTCGAGGGATATACAACTTATTTTCCTTGAAAAGGATCCATCATGAAGGGTATATACAAGCAAGATGGTCCTTGGTGAAGAGATTGATAAATGTCACTAAAGTCGTGACACTAGGATTTTTTTTTTTCTACTTGTCAAACCCTACAACTTTAGTGCTAACTGAGGTCAAAAGCATGGTCATCGACTAAGGGCATCAACAACCCGGTTTTCAGTACCAGCATGGTGTTTCAAGACAAAGGTATAAGCTTAGATATTTTTCTATCCACTTCCCATGCCTAGGATCCAACTTCTTTTGAGAGTTAAGGAATCGGAGTGTTTCGTGATTTGAATATAAGACAAACTCTTGCGATAATAGGTAATGTCTCCAATATCTTAAGGCTTGAACTACCGCATATAATTCCTTATCATAAGTTGAATACCTAAATTTTGCCTCATTTAACTTTTCACTAAAAAATGCCACTAGGTGATTTTCCTGACTCAAGACTCCTCCAATTCCTACTCCAGAGGCATCACAAGTAACCTCAAACACCCTTGAAAAGTCAGGTAATCTCAAAATGGGTGGTTGGGTCATTTTCTCTTTGATTTCTAGGAAGGCTCTATCAGCAGCTTTGGTCCTTTCAAAGGTTCCCTTCCTAATGCAGTCGGTATTGGGTGCAACAATCGAACTGAATCCTCGAATAAATCTCCTATAGAAAGTGGCAAGGCCATGGAAGCTATGCACTTTATGTATACTAGTGGGTATAGGCCACTCAACTATGGACTTGACTTTCTATGGGTCGACAGACACTCCTTCAGAGATGACAACAAATCCTAGAAAGATAACTTTATGGATCAAGAATTCACATTTCTTCAGGTTGGCATAGAGACTATCTTGTCTAAGGACTTAGCAAACTTGTCGAAGATGGTTTAGGTGGTCTTCCTTAGTCCTACTGCAGATAAGAATGTCATCGAAAAAGACCACAACAAATTTTCCAATGAATGTTTTTAAGACTTGGGTTATGATCCTCATGAAGGTACTTGGTGCATTGGAAAAACCAAAAGGCATCACTACCCACTCATACAGGCCATCCTTAATCTTGAAAGCCACTCTTAAGGTTAATCTTGGAGAAAATAGTGACTCTAGCCATCATGTCTAACTTGTCATCCAAACAGGGAATAGAGAAATGATACTTGACTGTTATCTTATTAATGGCTCGACTATCTATATACATTCTCTATGTGCCATCTTTCTTGAGGGTCAAAAGGGCAGGTACTGCATATAGGCTCAAACTTTTTCTAATAAATCCTTTTTGGAGAAGATCTCCAACTTGTCATTGTAACTCAGAATGTTCAGTGGGATTCATCCTATAACGTACAAGGTTTGGTAATGTGGCTCCTAGGACTAAATCTATGGCATACTGAATGTCCCTTAAAGGTGGAAGGTGATTAGGGAGGTCCTCTGGAAACACATCTTGAAATTCCTTCAAAAATCTTATCACTTCCTGGGGTTATTCCTTATCGAGTTGATCCTGGACTTCCTTAGTAGACAATTCAAATAGGTGAACCGTCATTAAGCTCTTATTCTAATTCCTTAGCACTAATCAAATTCATCCCTTGTTTTTTTCCTTCAGATTACTAAACCCTCTCCTAACGTTGTCCTTAGGTGGTGAAGAATTGATCACAATTTTCTTTCCATTATGGGTGAAGGAACAAGAATTAGAATGACCTTATAATATAGCATCATGATCATACAACCATGGTCGGCCTAAGATGATACTACTAACCCCTATAGGAAGAATATCACACCAAACCTTCTCTTGATATGACTGGACCTAGATTGTAACTTCGCATCTAAACTTAATGGAAATTGAGGTCGACTCTATCCAAGATACTTTATATGGGTTGGGATGGGGAATAGTGGGTAAACCTAAGTTTTTGACAGTACTGGTTGAAATGGCATTGACATAGCTCCCACTATCTATGATAATCTTGCAGACTTTTTTTTCTAATTTAATAAAAGTTTGTAGGATGTTGGTCCTATGCCAATCTTCTTGCTCCTTAATCTAGGTCAAGATGTATTTAACAACTCTTCAAAATTCAGATGAGTCAATGATTTCTTCATCTCCTTCATACTCATCAACTAAGTTTACTCCTACTTCATATACCTCTTCCTCATAATCTTCTGTGGATTCAGGGGCTTCCTCTTCCAATTCCGCTGTGTAAAGCCTAGGTAGGGTACTGACTAGCATAGTGGAGAACTTTATAGCACCTAAAATAATGAACATTCTCTTTGAATTTCAGGGCTTTTACCTTTGTCATCCTTGCGAGCTAGTGGGGTAGCGAGATTGGGTCGGTTGGATGGAATTTGACTCAGACTTGGCTTATTTTTAGGGGTGCTAATCTTATTTGGTTCAGGTCGACGGATAATGGGTCCCCTCTGAAATCTCTCACAGTCCCTAGCAATTTGGTAGGCTTGGTCTAGATCATGGACTTCTCTCAAAAATAATTCTCTTTGAGTTTCCTCACGTAGGCCAGCTCGAAACCTAGATAAGGTTATAGCTTCAAACTCAACCACACTACATCTCATAACAAACTCATCAAATTTGGCAATGTACTCAGACACATCTTATTTCCTTGACTCAATCTCTGCCATTGATTTAGAAGTCTTTGTTCATAGGACTTGGGCAAATATTTCTCTCTGAGTTTAATCTTCATGGCTCTCCATATCACTATGGGTATGTCTCTTCTCTAGCGACTTAAATGCTCTACATTCTCCCAGCATAACCTAGCTTGTCGGACTAACCTAAGTTTGGCAAAATTAAATTTCCTCTCTTCCGACATCTCATACCACTTAAAATACTGGTCCATGTCTCCCTCCAAGTCTATATACACCTTAGGATCTATGTTTCCATCAAAAGTGGGTGCATCTAGATGAATGTTCCTAAGAGCTCTTTCATCCTAGTCAACAGTCATGGTGTGGCCTTCTTTGGTAAAGATAGGAGTAGGTTCATAGTGTTGGACTCTAGGATGGAGGGGTGCCAATCTAGATGCTTGTGGCTCAGTAGGGGTCATGCGGGTCTCTTCAAGAGTCCCTATTTATTTCTCCACTTGATCAAACCTATTGTTCAATTGCTTGAACTGCTCAGTCATAGTTCTCAATAAGGTTTCTAGATTTGGGTCCATGGTGACGGTTTCTAGATTTGGGTCCATGGTGACGGTTTCTAGATTTGGGTCAATGGTGACGGTTTCTAGATTTGGGTCCATGGTGACACTAGGTTGGGTGTGAGAGGGTTGGTATGGAGTCCCTAATCTAGTGGTCATACAAAACAAAAGACTCATTCTAGGGTTTGCTAAACCTAGAAGTTCAAATGTAGTATAAATTGACTAAGTATAGATCAAGACTACAATTACCCTTTCAACTGGCTAGGTAAAAGATGGGATTGTGGGAGGCTCCCCCTGCTCTCATAGGGTCCTAATTAAATAACCACAAGTCTGCTTAAGGCATTTGCCATTTAACCCCTAGCCTTAGACACCAATCTCCAGAAGTAAGTGAAGAATTGATTCACACTCGCCTTAACACACTACTTGAGCTTGACCTGTTGGTGTCCTTAATTCTAATTAAGTTTCTACTCAATTTTATTTAAGACTTGGGTTCGATGCAAGATGAGGTGGGTTGTTTTTGGGCCAAGGAAAGGTGATAAAATCCTTCCCTTATCTTATGATAGCATTGCCCTTAAGTGATTTAGAATGAATGCAACATTACAACAATCTTAACTAATCAACAGAATTTAAAACTAGTTATTCAAATTTTTAATTTTAATTTTAAATTTTAAATTTAAATTTCAAATTTTAGAATTCAAAATTCAAAATTTTAAATTTTAAATTCCAAATTCCAAAATTCCTGGTAGAAAAATATAAATTTGAAATGTGCTAGAAATTATGGGGTGTTCAAATTGCTAACAAGAAAAATCATGCAATTCAAGCAATCACTTTGGCAAATTCATGCAATCACACATCAAGCAAGCAATTAGCACATCAAACCTTTAATAGGATCTCACGTCCGGCCGTAGCTCATTACTCCCATGGATCATGACAGTTTACTTTTGTATACCCGCTCAGGAGGTGTGATACCTAAGATCAAAGAATGAAAATGATGCAATAATTTTCAAAATTTTAGATCTAAAATCTATGGAGATTTCAGACCTAGTTTGAACTGACAAATATTGATGTTGGATGCTAAATTAAACTAAGATCCGAATAATTATTGAATTAATTTTTAGATTTATGTCCTAATATGCAGAAATTTCAATATATGCAAAAATTTTAGCACTTATGCATGCATGTCCTAATCTACCATGCTCTGATACCTAGATTAGTGCGGGATGGTGATGGAAAATTTTATGTAAAGAGATTAAGAATTAAAGTTAAGAATAATCCTAAACATAATAGCAAGATTCAGCCATAAAGAAGTGATTAAGTGCACTAAAGAAGACTAATAAAGAGATAATTGGTATCCCGTAGTGCAAATCACATACAAGTAAAGAAAATGACCCTCTTGATTGAGAAATCATCTGATTAGGACAAAACTCTATTCAATATTTCAGACCTTAGAGGGAAGGAAGGGATTTTGTACCAACAATGAACTCAAGAATTCCTTGTAATAGGATCACTCTTCAACACTTGAAGATTGACGACTGGATGAAAATGCTATCTCTTCCTCGAATGTAGAAACTTCTTGCTACTGGTTTAGAAGCATAGAGGATACCATCCTTGACTAGAATCACTTGAGGGATCCTACAAAACAAAGAACATGAGTGGAAGTGGAAGGGTTGGGAATAAACAAAGCAAGAACAATGGAGATAGAAAAGAAAAGGAAAAGGCTTGATGGCGATTTCTTGGATGTTGGAAGAGCCGGTTGGTGGAGACTTTTTGGAGCTAGAACAATGGTTGGGCCTCACGCCCTTCTTCCTCATGGAGTGGCAAAGCAAAAAGATTGCAATGGAGGAAAAAGAACTTCAAATTTCATTCATAACATAATATGCTTGATTACAAGAGGATTAGGGTTATTTATAGACTTTCTTATCCCTTTCAAATTCAAATTACAAGCTTAAAGAGTGGAGGGATAAGTGGGATTTATGCATGAAGAGTGGAAAGATAAGTGGGGAGGTTACAACTTGAATTCAAGTTCAAAACTCTTGGACACCTAAATGGAGATGAGGTGGCATTGTTATGTGGCGTGGGAGGTGAGGTGGCTTCCCATCTTGGCATGGTGAGGTGGCGCTCCAACTTGCAAGATGGTCCATCCCATCTTGATGCTTCATGGTCTTGATCTTACCCAATTTGAACCCCACTTAAACCCAACTTGTCTAATTACAAGACCCAACTATTTACAAGATCAAATTGATGCCAACAAGAGTAAATTGAGCTTAACAAAACTAAATTAAAATTGAAATTGGAATGGACTCGACTCTAATTACAAGACTCATGCTGAAATTAAAAATAAAGTTAAAGACAAAATTGAAGTCTGGTTTATTCACTTATAATTCATATGGAGCTTGGGTTGCATGATTTGCTTGGAGCCTCTTTCGTATCCTGGTGCCCGCACCAGCATGCCAATCTATTACTATCAAATTGCCCTTCACCAAACTTCTGTGATGGTCGAGAGCCTTCCGATCTTGCTTGGATGGATCTAGGTGTTATTCTTGGTGGCTCTTAAATGGAGACCTATAAAAGCAATTCCTTGACTAGTGGTGATAGGTGGGAGACCCTCTAATGCTCAAGTCAGTGAAAGGAAAATGAGCTACAGTAGCTAAAGCTAAGAGAGGAGGTGGTGATTAAATGAGCGAGAGAGAACGGTAAGTCTCCGTTACCTCATCGGGAGTTTCCTCTTACCAATTCATTGGGCTATGTAGGGTAACTAAATGACATAGAGGTGGCCTCCTTTGACATTCGAAATAAATTCCATTAAGATGTCAGGATCTTTTTCCTGGAATCTTTTTCATTAAAATCTTTCTGTTAGAATGACAGGATCTGCTAGGATTCTATATGCCACGACTTTGCCCACCATGATCTGTGCTGGAACAGCTGTGATCGGTTGGATTCTCACCTACTCGAGCATTGTGGACTCCGAGAAGATGGTTGACTTGTCTACTATCGAAGGAGCCTGGCACCATACCTAAACACTCCCGACTAGGTTTACTTTGATAGTTAGTCGGGCTCGAATAGGTACTTGATGGATGTGCATGAGAAATGTTATGCCAGTCAGACTCAGTTGCTTGTAGCTATTTAATTTGGAAAGGAACAGCTACTCGATGGGATGACCAGCTTTGTCATCTTCTTCCTAGTCGGCTTCTTCGTCGGTAGCCCGATCATCTCGGGGTCAGTGTCCAGGCCATCTTGTCCTTAGTCAGCTATGTAGTTGACTGTCCGATGGGTCCTCATAACCAAGTCAGTAGTTACCACAACAAAAACTTTTTAAATTATTGATTTTGAAGATGAAGATTATATTTTTATATATTTATTGAATATCCAATATGTATATTTATATATTTGATGTACACATATGTTTGAATTACTGTAAGAGATAGACACGATGTTGCCCATTGGATCATATCGCATAGATTTTTAAATATTCTAAATTCTTTCATCCATTCACTTGCATAAATTTTAAAACAAGCATTGCACGGCGCAACGACGGATTCATTTGAAGGAAGGTGACTCGTTCTTGTGCACTCATTTGGGGAGGGTAGGGGCTGATTAGAAAGTGAGATATTGGAGGCGGTGATTGGAACGAGGTGACAGAGAGAAGATGACGAAGGCATTTGAGAGTGCATTCACAAGTAGGAAGTCTTTTGGTTTTTTAAATGCCTTAAGCCCTGCTATGTTTGCACACAAAATATCCTTGGACCCTTGTCACTGGTTAGGCAACTAAAAAATCTTAGTATCCCTATACATTTTTGGCGCTATTGGAGTAAATCCAAATCCAGAATTTTGTGGTTTCAAGTTTAAATTTTGTTCAATATCTGGCACACTGAAGAAACGAAATTGAGTCCGTGTTCGGATAATAAAATTATCAGTAGACTCATCAGGTTAAGTTTTAGTGGGTTTGCATGCATTAAGACCCATGCCCTACATATGTGCGTCGGTTTTAGGTCGGTGTGGACGGGGTTAATTTGGTTCCTGCCAAGAAAATCTTGAACAATTAATCAACTTTGATCATCCATACTTCCAATAGCTTATCAATAAAAAGTCCACTTATATGCTTGAAAAATTAAATTATCAACATATGCATGTGATGGTTAATTATATAATAATGATTGATTAAACTTGAAAAGATATACTCAAGTATAGACAACCAAATATATTCTACCATGGAGTTAGTTTTATCTTTTCTATCCTATTAAGTTATAGAACAAAGCTTCATATATCCAAGAGTTTAAAAATTGAAAAGTACATAAATATAACACTACATACTAGTAAAACAACATGACTTGCATGACTTTTTGTATATTAAATACGGAGCTCAAACTTAGACATTTCTAGCGAGAGATGCTCCACTTATCTTAGCCAAAAGGCTGAGAAAGGTTTCTAGTTAGAGATGGGAATTTTGTTTTCTTTGTGCCAATAATCATTATTTTTCTAGTTGGAGATAGGGTTTTGTATGCTTTATAGCAATGATTGTGTATATTGAGGCTATTTGAAGATGGGCAAAGAATCAACAAATTTAGCACATTACATAAATAAACATTCTACCCAATATTTAGTTTTCATGTGCAAATGAGCAAATGATTAATTTGTATAGAAAAGCCGCCACCTCTCCCCCTTTTCCCTCTTTTTCCTTGCGAATAATTTCTAGACAAATGCCTCAATCATGTCATACATCTAGAACTTTATGAGATACAAAAGGGTATCATATTGTTTAGTTACACCAAATAAAATGTTGATCAGTATCAGGACCACTAATATTTTGATGGTAGCCAATTATTTGAGTTGTAAAATGAGGTCCTTACTAAAATAAACAAGACATGGAATAAGGATAATTTTGCATAATTACTAGTAAAGGGGAGCAAGAATGGCAAGAAAGCTTCTCTATACAATTTATTATATAAAATCATGTGAGCACAAGAAGTTAGGGAATGCATCTAGATGACTGATAATTTTAAATCTCAAAACATGACACATTGCAGACAACTTCATGACTAACTAATCTTTCCTTTCATATATGCTACATCATCAGTGTTGCAGATTGAAAGGAGGTAAAATATATCATCTCCATACAAAATATAAATTCCCCTATCAACATGGAAACCATCTTTCTAATTTAGCAAGCAAACCAGACTACATGCAGATGGGAGTTGGAACGACCATCTTATAAATGAAAAGCACACACAATAAGAGCAGAATATATCAAATTCATCCATGTCATCCAAGTTACACAGATTTCTTATCCTTTCCAATAAGCCTCAAGGAGATATCACAAACTAATAAAAAGACACTCTGTAACCATAAGTACCATGATTAATGAAAAAATAAGATGATCAATCATTGCCATAGTAAACAAATCATTTCTTCTCCATTTTCAATCCTTTAAAAGCTTTTTCCACATCTCTATTGCTCTCTTCTTTTTTTTTAATAAGATGCTCTGTTGCTCTCTTGTTTTTTATAAGATGCACTATCAATGTATATGTTCGCTGCTTTCTAGATATGTTGTCCTAAGATTTGTTCAAAAACTTATTCGCACTTCCCCTACATCTCTTCAAGCTATTATTGAACTCATTATTTTTGTCCTCCTACAAAATAATGAATTATTATCAAAAAATTGCAATTTCTATTTAAAAATTTGACAGTGGTAATGGCTAATTACCTCGATTGAATTAGCAATCAGCTGGTGCAGTGTGTTCAGTACTTTTCTATAACAAGATCTTTAACTAACCACACATACGCTAATTCTAATTCTTTTTATTCATTTATTATATTTTCCTTTCTGAGATAATTCTGATTATCTTATTAACTAATATGTCTATATTCACAGGTTATTTATTCGTTTGCCAATTAGTGGCATACCAGGTAATGGAACAAGTTGTCCGACACATTCATAACTATACAGTATGGAATTTATCTTATTGTGAGAATGTCCATGATATGACCATGCCTACGTTTCATATGCAAAGAAAGGCATAAAAAATGTCGGAGATGTGCTTTTCCGAAAAGATGCTTCTGCCTTTCCCTATAACTCATAAATATATTAAAAAAATATTTTGACTTTGATTCAAAATACAAAGTTTAAATACCAAAAAAAATTTAAAAATCTAGCAAAAACTTAAGAATAGACCAAGTCCAAGCGCGCGCGCACATGCAGGACATGGCCTGCAAGTGCGTGCCTGCCTACCGTGCATGGTGCATAGTGATCCAAGAGGCCATATTTTGTGCAGTCTATGGACCGCACTTCACAAACCAGGTAGTTCTCATGCCATTTCGTGCGGTTCACACACGTAGATGCGCATGGACATATGCATGGTATGCAGGGATTAGCCTAGTTTATATACTGTCACATATGGCAATATCTGCAACAGTCTAATGATGGTTTACACATAGTTCATGGATTGGTTGACATGATTTTGGTTGGTTTGGACTTCATTTTTGACATAATTTGAATCTTTGAAATCCTGTCGAAGTCCTCTTCAACACAGAGACTTATGCATTATCTCAAGGCCTTTCAAAAGGGAACAAAGGCCACGCAAATAGATGTGGTAATGATAGAGAAAGTCTAAAAAGTCCTCTTCAACTCTCTTTGAGAGTTGAGAGTTTTGTGAGGAATTAAGAGGTTACTAATTTAGAGATTATTGTACAGGATTGAGAGTGTGAGTTCTCATTGTATGTGATTTTTTTTTCTCATAGTGAATTCTTGCATACCCAATTAAATTGTGTTGGATGTCTTTTTTCTTTCTCTTTCTCTCGCTATATCAACTTTGTTGACGAAGGTGCTATCTTGGTCGGGGATTCATATTCCACAATCTGAATGATCTCCCTACAAATGATATCAGAATAGGTGGTACCATAATAATGGGTATCAGAGCGAAGCTATTCGTGTTGCGGTGATATTGATTAAGGTTAAAGAAGATAGAAAATATATGCATAATCAAGATAGAGATTAATCGGAATGATAGGAAGAGCAGTTTCTCCATGTGACAAGCGAGAATGAAGGATGTGCTCATCCAACAAGGTTGATTGACACTCTTTTATGTGAGAAGTGGCTAGCTACCATGGAGGACAAGAATTGGAATTGACTCTAGATATCGGCGGTGAGCACGATTCGCTTGTATCTAGCGGATAACATAGTAATCCATGCACTTAGTGAGACTTCTGTAAAGGTGATGTGGATAAAGCTCAAGGAGATATACATGATGAAGTTGCTCATCAATGTTCTTTTTCTTTAGAAGCAATTATGCTAACTACAAATGAGTGAGGGGCAGAGCATGTAGGAATATCTCAGTAACTTCTAGAAAATCCTCACCAATGTTCATAATGTTAGCAAGAAGTTGAGGAGAAGACTAGGACATTGGACTTGCTATCATAGCTTTTCCCATCTTTTGAGTCCTTTGTGACTATTTTTATAATGAAAAAAAGTATAATCAAGATGAAAGATGTCACTGCAATACTACTCCAGAACAAGGTTTTCAAGTGAGAGAACCGAACTTCAAGCTCAGATAGCAACTCAACTTTGGCAGCAACTAAAGGTACAGGTGGCCAAGGATGAAGCAATAGAGGATTGCGAGATGTGTGGTCTAGTCTAGGTCAAGGGATGTAAGCAAGATCAGATGCTACCGATACGATGAATTTGGACATTGTATCAGAGATTGCCTGTAACTCAATGATCAGATGAAGGCTACTATGGTAGTGATCGATATTAGTGATGTGACAGATACGGTGAGGTGCTAATGGTATCTGATGATATATCTACTTTTCTATAGTGGATTTTAGATTTGTATGTCCATATCATATCTATTATAAAGAGAAGCTATTTGACTCTCTAGAGAGTAGAGAGGATTCTATCTACTTGCCCAATGGATTGAGTTGTATGATCAAGGGCATCAGGATATTTAGCTAGAGGGCACATGATGGGACAGTGAAGAGATTGGACAAGATCTTATACATATCCAATTTTCATAGAAATCTAATTTTACTAAATAGACTAGATTCAAGCAACTACAAGTGAAAAGCTGGTGATGGAATCTTGAAGGTCATGTATGATAGTAAGATTATGTTAAAGAAAAAAAGTATGGAGCACATTATCTCTTGATAGGGAGTCTAATACGAGATGGAGTCCTTAATGCAGATAAAAGTCTAATGAGAGGTGAAGCTCTAGGTGGATCGAACACGAGATGCAAGACTCGAAATGATGATAGGCGATGTCACAAAGTCAAGATCCTATTATCGTAGGAAGTTTTCTTGAGCAAATCTTAGGTCAAGCAAAATACAGCACATGACAAAGATTGGATTGAGCATGCTAGCTCGACTTCTATATTTGTCCATCCATGAGCAGTAGGCATTTATCCTACGATATAGAGACAAGATTATTCATAAGCTCTTAAAAGTTAGGTGGAGGCCGAATGTTGAGTTGAGGTGAGATTGTTGACAAAATATCTCGATTCAATCCAAAATGCAAAGCTTAGGTACCAGAAAATCCAAGAAAAGATCCAACATAGGCTCAGAAGCAGACCAAGTCCAGTAGCAGCAGGGAAAGCCTAGGTGCACGTGTAGGGCATGCCCCCATGTGCATGTGGTTTATAACAATCCATGGAATTGCATTTTGCATAGTCCAAGAATTATGCATTGCATAGACCAGGCAATTCTCATAATGTTTTGTGCGGTCTATGCATGGCTATGCACACGGATGTATGTTGGTGCACAAAGATTGGCTTGGGTCATGCACCGGTGCATGCAGCAAGGTTAGCAATATTCTAGGCATGCTTCATGCCCGGTTGACATGGTTTGGTTAGTTTGAACTCTGTTTTCAATATAGTTTGAACATCTGAAATCCTGTCAAAATCCTCTTTAATATAGAGACTTGTACATGGTCTTAAGACCTTTGAAAAGGGGATAGAGATCAGGTAGAAAGGTGTGATAGTGGCAAAAAAAGCCTATAGAGTCCTGTATGGGCTAGAGGGTCTTCTTGAAAGTTGAGAGCTTTGTGAGAAATTAAGGGACTACTGATTGGAAAATTATTGTATGCAATTAAGAGTAAAATATCTCCTCTTATGAGTAATTATTTTTCTCTAATAATAAAGTCCTACATGCTCATTAAATTATGTTTTGTATCTTTTTTTTTCTTTCTCTTGTGATATCAACTTCGTCAATGGAGGTGCGATCTTGATCAGAGATTCATATTCTGCAATCTGAGAAATCCTTCTACAAGTGATATTAAAGCATGTGGTACTTGTTGCCCAGTAAGCAACCCAAGAGGGGAGGTGAATTCGGTCTCTAAAAATTACTTGCAATACTGTGTGCCAATTCAAATATCTAATCAAGTGCTAGTAAGGTGAAAGAGTATGCTCTTGAAGAGTATGCAGTGGAAATATAAATACAACAATATAAGAACAAGTAAAGAGAGCAATAGACAATCACAAAAACAAGCCAAGTATAGTGGTTCGGTGCTTTCCAATGCACCTACATCCACTTTCCAAGGTCCACTTGGGAATTCACTATAATCTCCTATGATTACAGTCGATTAGTTTTCCGGGCTCACTAATCAAAATTCCCTTTTGGTTTTTATAAGGCTCACCAAAAGAAACCTCTTGGTTTTCAAAGGCTAACCAATAACCTCCTTGGTTTCAACTAGGCTTAGCAAAAAACTCCTTGGTTTTCAACTAGGCTAACCAAAAACCTCGGCTTTGTTCTTAGGCTCACCAAAAACCTTTATAAAAAAATATGAGATAAAGTAAGCAACAAAAAAAGCTTTCTAATGTAAAGCTAATATCTCTTTGAAGCTTGGAGAAGTTGCTTGTCTTGAACTTGATGAAGCCTCAATCAATGCTCAAAAGTGTTGGACTTGAATGCTTTTTGATAGCTTTGAATGCTTGGAAACTTCTTTTTGCTTGAAGGTAGTTGCTCTCAATGAATGGGAGTGAATCACTTGCTTTTCTCTTCTTTTCTTTTATTTTTACTTGTTCTCCTCTTTCTTGTATTTCTTCTTTTGATTTTCATGAATTCAAATCACTTAAATACCATCCCAAGGCTTTAAGATAGTTTATGATCGTTAGACATGAATAACTAGCCATTGGGAGCTAAGAAGCCCGAGATCTGTGTTTGAAAACTAGCCGTTACTATTTCAGAACTCTAAGTATCGACACTTCAAGCTATGAGTCGATACTTAGGATCGATACTTAAGTTCCATGAATCGATACCTAGTTCAAAATTCTTCATTGAAGCTCTCTAGAATTCTCAGGTGAGTCAACACTTCTTCAAGTGAGTCGACACTTGAGTCGATACTTGACATCCATGAGTCGACACTTCAGGCAAGTCTTCAACTTCAGCATGTTCTGTAAGAAATTTTTCTTAGGCATTGAGTCGATCCTTGAGTGGATACCTTGAGTCAATATTTGAGTGGCATGAGTCGATACTTCAGTCATGTTATCTGAAACTCTTTCTATGTACTAGCTTGAGTCAACACTTGCATTGCCATGAGTCGACACTTGAACTGTGAGTCGACACTTGTTGAGATTTCTTCAAAAATCACTGAAACTCTGCTGAAATCTTTTTGAGCTGAACTCTTTAAGTCCTTTCAAGCATTACTCAAGTACTTAAGTCCATTAATAACTGATCTTTCATCCACAAAAATAGTTTCTTCATCATTTGACAAGCAATCCAATTTAGCTATTTTGATGAGTATCTTTTTTTATTAAACACACTTCAAGGACATGTTAGTACTCAACTTATACTTAAGTGTTTTGCTTATATCAAATCAATAACGGAGTCAACAATCTCCTCCTTTTTGATGATGACAAAACCTTTAAGTATAATTCATATAATAAGCTCTTAAATAAATTTTCAATTTGCATAAAGCTTATTGCATTTTGTATTACAGAAAAAAAAAAGAGATAAAGTCTAAAAGCTCATTTGAATTGAATTAGAACTATAAGAGTATCAGAGCTAAAAGTAATTTCATGTACCATGATACTCTGAATAAGTATCAGAGATAAAACATGCTTTAAGATAAGAAATTCATCATAGAGTAATATTGAATATAATTAAAAAGAAATTTTTAAACAATAGATCGAAGAGTATAAATACTCCCCCTCAAAAAATGATTCAAAAAATTAATTTTCAATGAGTTTTGATAAACAAAAAGCTGATTTTACAAGAAGTTTTAGCAAACTAATTTATACAAAATAGCAAAGGAAGGATTACTCCCCTCACTCATTGCACTTTTCTTTTTACATTCATTTTTCTTTCACACACAAACTGCTTTTCATTTTATTCTCATATATCTTTTACAATCATTTTTCTCATAACTCTTTTACTTATCTCCCCTACCTATCTCTCTCTCTCTCTTTTTGTCTCTCCCCCTTATTTCTCATTTAATTCTCCCCCTTTTTGTCATCATTAAAAAGGATAGAGCAGAGGGAAGGATGAAAACAACACAAAAATTTAGCAATGCAATTCCAAGGATAAAACATTGATATATAAAAAAGATTTCATTCATTGAAGTACACTTCATACATTGATACAAGTAAAGATACAGGATAGTAAACAAACATAAATGCATACAAGAGTGCTAAAATATAAACTATCTAAACATAAAGACTGTTCTAAGAGGAGTGCTTCTCATCAGAGGATCCAATCTCAATAGGTCCTATATCAGTAAAAGCACGGGATCGTGGCCACATCAGCCGAAGATCAGAGAAATGGGTCTGGGTAGGTCTCAATGGAACACGATGGCCTCGTCCTCTGCATCTGGCATATGTCCTACCTCTATCTAGTACAGAAGATATAGAAGCTATATTTGTAGTAGGAACAGAACTAACCGAAGGAACTGTATCAAGAGGAAGGGAAGAAGGATCAAAAATGGGTCCTGAATTAGGATGGTGGAGATTAGGAGTATAAAAACCCTGATGAGGGAAGATGTATGAAAAGCTGAAGAGTTTAAGACTAGAGTCCCATAAGAGGGAATGATAGGAGTAGGTGCAGGAATGGAAGTAGGATGTAGATCAGATCTGGAAGGTGAGGATGATAGGATCGGAGTCTGAAAGGATGATCTAGATGGGTCAGGAATAGGACTCTTATGAAGGTCAGCTACTACCTCTGGCACTAGCTCTGTCATCAAATCATCAATCTCAAACTCAGCAGAGTCAGTCTCATCATCATCCAAATCAGGTCCTGGAGTAGGTGATGCTGGAGGTGAATTAGCTACAGCTGAAGGTACAGGAGCTCTGCCTGATGAAGGTCTAGTCAATGCAGACAAAATGGTAGAGATGCCATCACTCAATCCTCGATGGCTCTCCCTCATCTCCATATAAATCCTATCGACTCACTGATGAATGATCATCATCTCAATCTCAATGTAAACGACCCTATCCTCTAAGCTATCTGTAGCACCAGGGATATCTGTCTGTGCTAGCTCAGGCTGAGGAGTGGGCTCTGGCTGTACTGAAGGCTCGGGCTGAACCTCATGAATATCAGGGTGGCTCTGAGGGTCTGCCTCACCTGAAAAGATATACTTCTCCTCTGCCACATCATCATCCCTGTTAGTGACCTATCCAAATATGCATCATCTCCACTGCCCTCTAACAAGCTAATACCCCATCTGATGAAGCGATATGATGTCATAGACGTCTGTGTGAAGAAGCTACCTGTAGGGCTCATCGTCTACGATCACTCCGTAAGCTCTAAACAATAAGGTCAATCCCATCCCATAGTGCAGACACAGTCTTTAGTTAATCGATGCCTTATCAACTAATGTACCATGAACACCGGGAGGCATACTAGAGTGCGCTATACTGAGAAACCATAACCAGAAGCTCGTGCTCTGTGATGAAGTTAAATCGATCGATCTTCAGTAGAAGGATCCGGACAATAATATGGTGCAGCAACCTCATCTTAGGCGTCAGCCTCGAAGCAACTATAGTGGCTCCCGTAAGAAGATGCATTGGAATCCACTGATCCTGTCAACTAAAGCATCCACAACTGATCCTGTCATGGGAATGTCCCATATTCTGCTTAGAATCTCTACTAATACAGGAACATCTTTGCCTCAGACCTGAGCAATCTAGCCATCACTACCTCGGGCAAGTGATACATAAAACTCTCTAATCAATCCTGGGTAAAATCTTTCTGATAATGAGCAGAATGATGCCAAACCTACATCCCTCAGCCACTAGCCTATCCTAAAGTGCTGCTGGTCTATAATCAAAGTCCACTCGGTGACCACCGATGATAGTCTTCGATCCCATTCTATTTGCTGCCGAAACTAGGATTCTAGCAAGGATATCATGCTCAACCACTGCACTGGCCTCATGCCTTGCTTTTGTTCTCCTTTCTTCCTCCTGAATGGATGGTCTTGGATGCTGGACAACTTGTTTCCTTGGCCCCATTTCTAGGATACAAGATAGGAAAGCAAGAAGGGAAGAAAACCTAGGATTTCTATGGTGCAAACACAGTGAAACTGAATGAAGAATAGTGGAAATGGGAGAATGAGCAAAGAGAAACTGAATATAACCTATTCCAAATGAAGATTTGGTTGATTGAATCCAAGATTGGAGGGAAGAGGATGGTGGAGCTCGGTTAGGGGATGAGTCGGCTTGAACTGGAGTGAGAAAAGCCAAGAAAACCATCTATTTTCCCTATTTTAGCTCGGTCTGTTGCCATTCAAGTGTGACTCATGACACAGAGTCAAGTGTCAACACTTCTAGGTGTCGACACTTTAACTTAAAACTAAAAAAAATGGAAAATGGACTGATGATCAAAATAGGAAGGATTTTAAGGAATTCGAACAAGATTAATAAGCAATTTTGATCAAACAAGGGTCAAGGATTGTGAAGAGTTAAAAATTTGAAACAAAAGGATTGATGACCCTAAGTTCTTTCTAATCATACTGAACTGATCTTCTTGTAGAGGCTTAGTCAATATGTTAGCTAGTTGTATTTCAGTACTAACAAATTCAAGCATAATTTCATTATTTTCAACATGATTTCTAATAAAATGATGCCTAATTTCAATATGTTTACTTTTAGAGTGCTGAACAAGATTTTTAGTTAAGTTTATAGCACTATTTTCACATCTTATGGATATCTTAATTAGTTTGATTCCAAAATCTTCAAGTTATTGATTAATTCACAAGATTTGAGCATAATAACTTCCTGCTACAATATACTCAGCCTCAGCTATGGATAGTGTAACTAAAGTTGTTTCTTGCTAAACCAGGAGATTAAGTTAACTCCAAGAAATTGACAAGTTCACTTGTGCTTTTTCTATTTAATTTACACACAGTAAAATTAGTATCAGAATATCTAATTAAATCAATAGATGAATATCTAGAATACCAAAAATCAATATTAATTATACCAGATAAGTATTTAAATATACGCTTAATAGCCAACAGATGAGATTCTTTAGGATCAGACTGATATCTAGCACACATACAACACTAAACATGATATCTGGTCTACTAGTAGTCAAATATAATAAGAGCCAATTATTTCTCTATATAATTTTGATCAATTGATTACCATGTTCATCTTTATCAAGTATACAAGAGGGGCTCATAGGTATACCTATTGATCTGGTAGTCTCCATCTCAAACTTCTTTAAGATTTCTCTTATATACTTAGCTTGGTTGATAAAGATTCCATCTTTGGTTTGCTTGATTTGGATTCTGAGGAAAAAGTTGAGTTCTCCCATCATGCTCATTTTGAGCTCTCCCTATATAAGCTTGGCAAACTCTTGATAAAGAAGTTCATTAGTAGCACTGAATATAATATCATCAACATAAATTTTACTACTAATAAATCATCATTTTTCTTCTTTAAAAATAATGTAGTGTCAATATGGCCTCTAGAGAAATCATTTTCAATTAAAAACTTACTGAGTCTTTCATACCATGCTCGGGGTGCTTGTTTTAAATCATAAGTGCTTGTGTAGTTAAAAACATGATCAGGATGTGCATGATTTTCAAATCCAGGGATTGTTCAACAAACACTTCTTTGATAAAAAAATTTAGAAAAGTATTTTTAATATCCATTTAAAATAATTTGAAGTTCATAAAATATGCAAATGCTAAAAGTAATCTAATTATCTCAAGTCTAGTAATAGGAGCAAAGGTTCATCAAAATCAATGCCTTCTTCCTGATTGTAACCTTTGGCCATTAGCCTAGCTTTATTTCTAGTTACAATACCATTTTCATCCAATTATTCCTAAATACCCATTTTATGCTAATAATTGAAATATTAGATGGTCTTTCTATTATTATCCAAACATTGTTTCTTTCAAACTAATTTAATTCTTCTTACATGGTATTAATCCAATTAGGATCTTTTTTAGCATCTTCAAAATATTTTGGTTAAACTTGAGAAATAAAAGTAATATAATCATATTCATTTCTAATTGAAGATCTTGTTTTACCCCTTTTGATGGATCACTTAGATTAACTCTTTAGGATGTCCATGAGCATACTGTTGATTCCTTTATTATTTTAATGATAAGCAAAATGGTTAAGTATAAGTTGAGTACTAATGATTTCTTTGAAGTGATTTTTATAAAAAAAGGTGCTCATCAATTTGATAAAAGATTGTTTGATCGAAGAAGCCAAGTTTAGATAATAATCTGCTCAAAGAAGTCTTGGTCAGTTAAAGTTTGCTTGAATTGACACTTGATTTCAATATAGACTTGATTCAGCACAAGTTCAGGTATTTTTATAAAGATTTCAGTGAGGTGTCGACTCAAAGTGTCGACACATGACACCAAAGTGTCGACACATGACAGTGAAGTATCGACTCAAGCCGGTACGCAAAGAAAGTTTCAGATGGTATGGTTGAAGTGTCAATACATGGACTTGAAGTATCGACTCAAAGTGTTAACTCATGGATCAGCTCATGTTTGAGATTTTTAAGTCATAGAGCTTAATGAAGATGAAGATCTGGTAAAGTACGACACATGGATGAGAAGTGTCGACTCACCTGAAGAAGTGTCGACATATCTGAGATTTCTAGAAAGCTACATTGAAGACTTTGAACTAGGTGTCGACTTGATGTGTCGACTCACAGCCTGAGGTGTCGACACATAGAGTTCTAGGAATAATAATGGCTAATTTTTCAACACAAAACTCATCTCTTTTCACCACCAATGACTATTTTCATGTGTAATGGTTAGAAACCAGATTTAAGGCCTTAGGAAGGTATTTATATGCTCCAAATCAAATCAAATAAGAATTATTGAAGTTTGTTGAAAAAGAAATATTCAAGAGAGAAGAGAGAGCATTCACCCCTATTCATTGAAGTTCAATTACTTTCCTCAAGCATTCAAGAGTTTAAAGATCAACCATTCTTGGAGTAATCAAGAGGCTTCATCAAGTTGAAAGCATCATACATGAGCTTCAAAGAGATACCCACTTTTTATTAGAAAGCTTTTATTGGTTCTCTACTTCAAACTATTTGTTTGTTAAATTCTTGGTTGCCTATTGCAAAACCAAGGGAGGTTATTAGTGAGCCTTTGAAAACTAATTAGATTCTTGATTAGCCCAAAAAACCAAGGAAGTTGGTGGTGAGCCTTCAAACCATTTAAGTTCTTGGGTAGCCTAAAACCAAGTGAGGTTTTGAATTATGGGCCTTGTGAAAACAAATCGGGTTTCGATTAGTGAGCCGAAAAACTAATCGACTATAATCGTTGAGATTATAGTAATTTCCAAAGGAATCTTGGGGAGTGAATGTAGGTGCATTGGATAGCACCGAACCACTATACTTCTTTGTGTTTGTAGTTGCTTCTCCTCTACTTGCTCTTACATTTATTGCTTTATATTTTCGCTGCATATTTACTTAAGAGCACTTCATTTATATTCATAGTATTTTATTTAATTATTGGATTGGATCCACTCCCCAGGTCTACTTGAATTCACCCCCCTCTTGGATTGCTTACTGTGCAACAAGTGGTATCAGAGCCCTGTTCTCAGTGTATAGGCTTTACCGCCTTGAGTAAAGATCTATGGCAGCCCCTATTGGTACTAGTGTAGTTGAGGGACAAGCCTCAAATAAACCTCCATTTTTCAATGGATCAAATTATACATATTGAAAACTAGGATGAAAATTTATGCATTCTATCGATTATAACTTGTGGAAAGTAGTTGATAAGGGTCTACATATTCCTTCGGTTGTGGTTAATGGTGTTTCCATCCCAAAGCTCTAAGAGGATTGGGATGAAAATGACATTAAACAATCCGAGATCAATGCTAAGATAATGAATCTCCTTTATTATGCATTAGATCCTAGTGAATTCAATAGGATATCTACTTGCACTTCAACAAAGAAATATGGGACACACTTGAAGTTACCCATGAGGGTACCGATCAAGTGAAGAATACTAAGGTGAACATGTTAGTGCACACTTATGAAATGTCTATCACTGACATGTACCCTAGATTTACAATATTGTAAATGGAATGAGAAGTCTAGGAAAAGTAATGTCTAATGCTAATCTTGTCAACAAATCCTCATGTCACTTCCAACATCGTGGATCCGAAGGTGACCACCATCCAAAAAGCTAAGATGATGTTGACAAGTACCATTGGAGCACTAGTTGGATCGCTCATGACTTATAAATTGAAATTGTTGAAGCAAAAGTCAATGGACATGGATAAAGAAGAAAAAGGGGATTGCATTCAAATCAACTATACAAGAAGAATTTTTAATTGATAAGTCCGAAGAAGAAGATGATGATGAAAGTGAAGAAGCACTCCTTGCTAGAAATTTAGAAGATTCATGAAAGAAGAAAGTTCCTTACAAGAAGAGTCCCAATCAAATAAAGAATAGGGAAAAGAGAAAGATAAAGAATAAAAAAGAAAAGAAGAAGGAGAGACTTACATGCTTTGAGTGTAAGAAGCCGGGACACTACTACCCTCTCCTAAAGAAGTCAATGAAGAGTTAAGGAAAAAGGCAATAATGGCACCTGAGAGATAGCGAGGACTCCATTATGAAGAAGAGCATACTGAAATTGCAATATTTGTCCTATGGCCCATCAAGCAAGAGAAATTAGGTAATTCTGATAGAAGTTTATTTTTTTACTTTTGATTAGTTAAGAAATTATTCTTTTGATGAACTTATGCATGAACTAAATTGATTTTATCTGAAAATAAAGATTGAAAAAGCATGCAAACAGTTCTCTCATGAAAACAATTCTTTATTAAATGAAGTTACTTATTTGAAAACTAAACTAGATATTTTAGAAAAGAAAAACAATGCTTTAACCATAGAAAATGAAGTTTTAAAAAGACCCAAAACTATTATTTCAAATGGTGATCTTTTAAAGAAAAATAAGGATTTAGAGTTAGAAAATGAAAAGTACAAAAAAGAGCTTGATAAAATGAAACCTTTTATTGAAAAACTTACCTATAGTTTCAGAAAAACTAAACCTACTTTTAATAGTCAAGAGCCATTTTTAACAAAGCAGGATTATACTATAGACCCCAAAGACAACAAAAATATTTCAAAAACTTTTTGTACCTGCATCATCTAGCATATTTTTCATGTAAAAAGCAATGTCATAATCATTTCAATGCAATTTGAGAAAAATTAATTCTTTTGGAAAAGTTTGGGTTCCAAAGGAACCATTTTAAGTGCTAACCTTAAGGACCCAAGTTGGCTTAGGTACCTATAAACAAGCTTGATTTGTATTGCAGGTGTGTCTTGCAATCAAGGAGAACAAGACTTTGTATCTTGATAGTGGTTGCTCAAGGCACATGACGGGAGATGTGAAGCAATTCACTTCTCTTGAAGCAATGAATGGAGGGAGTGTGACCTTCAAGGATAATTGTAAAGAAAAAATTATTAGTATTGGTAAGGTTCTCATTACTCCTTCTAGTTGTATTAGCAATGTACTGTTAGTTAAGGCTTAAAGCATAATCTTTTAAGTATTAGTCAATTTTGTGATAAAGATTTTCAAGTTGTTTTTAAATCATCTTATTGCATCTAGAAATCCTATTGAACTCACTAGGATCCACTGAACAATAAAGGAGATTCATTGTTTTTGCATTAATCTTGAATGTTTTTTATGTCATTTTCATTCCAATCCTCTTCAAGCTTTGGGATGGAAACACCATTAACCACGACCGAAGGAATATAAGGACCTTTATCAACAACTTTTCATAAATTATAATCTATAGAATGCATGTAAAATTCTCATTCTAGTTTTTCAATAAGTATACTTTGTTCTATTAAAGTATGGAGGTCTGTTTGAGGCTTGTCCCTCAACTACACTTAATACTAAGGGGGGTTTCCATAGATCTTTACTTAAGGCAGTTAGACCATATACTGAGAACGGGGCTCTGATACCACTTGTCGCTCAGTAAGCACCCTAAGAGGGGGGTGAATTGGGTCTCTAAAAATTACTTGCAAAAATATGTGCCAATTTAATATCTAATCAGTGCTAGTGAGGTGAAAGAGTATGCTCTTGAAGAGTATGTAGCAGAAATATAAATGCTACAAATATAAGAGCAAGTAAAGAGAGAAATAGATAATCATAAATACAAGCCAAGAATAGTGGTTCGATAAAACAACTCAAGCACATGGCATTAGATACCACTCTCTTCATCACTCTAAATGATTGTCAGCTCCTCTAGCATGTAGCGTTCTAACGGTTCCGCTAGGAAACCGCTCAGGCCTTAACCTAATCATTCTATAGTCTCCCCCTCAACAAAGTTTTGAACTCGCCTTTGAGATCACCCACTTCTATATAGTTTCCTTACTTAAGTTATTTTGGCATGAATTCTTTATGCAGTTTCTTTTACATGCTGTGCAAAGTCTTCAGTAGTCTCGGAGACTCGTGTGTGGACTGGCAAAGGGACTAGGTCAAGTGGTGTGTGAGGCTTGTACTCATGAACAATCTCAAAAGGGCTTTTACCTATAGACCTATTGACCGAGTCATTATATGCAAATTCAGCCCTAGATAAATACAAATCCCAATTCCTGGTATTCTCACTCAACCAAATCTGAGTCAATATCTTAAACTCAACTGACGACGCAATCCTAAAGAATGGACTTTATTCAAAGACCCTAGGTCTAAACCTAACAAACTAAGGCTCTCTAGGTTGACCTTGGTTCGGAGGATGGCATACAGCCATGAAAACTTATCATGCATGCCTAGTAGGTGCCATAAGGTCTGCCAGAAGTAGGAGGCAAAACCTATTAGGTTCTGACATGTGGTTAACTCTAAAGCTTCGACACAGTATACTTGGATGGTGTAAGAAGCATTGGAAGTCCTAGAGAAAGGGAAGGAATATGAGGTGAGTCTCGAATTACCTGCTGACTAAAGGTGGTGACCTGAATGTTTGAATGGTGATCTATGAGTGTCAACTGGTCATCCTTACGAAAGGAAAAGTTTGCTACTCCTAGGAATGGATCAAGAGATGGTCCGGGGAGTAGCATAGGATATGTGATTGCAACATTAAGGTTTGTTCTCTAAGCAAATAATGATCCACTTTCTCAAGAAATGGATTAGAGAATGATTCATGGAAGGGCCTATGGATGATGACCTCAAGACTTGAAATTTGACCTATGGGTGAGGAAAGGTATACTCTATAGAAAGGTAGGTCAGTCATGCGAAGGAAGGGGTCTGGGGCTATAAGGAGGACTTCTACAGGACTGGGTGAATCAATCCGCTCAAGAAAAGGATGTTTAACTGAGATTACGGAGAGAGACCTTAGTGGCTGGGCATGGGACAAGGTCCAATTGTAAGAGGCTTGATTCAGTATCCTAAGGAGAGGATCTACCATAGGGTGGGCAAACTTAACAATTCAGTGCAAAGATCTTCATTTGGTACTTGGGGAATGACTGTCATTAGAGGGTACGAACTGATAGCTCGGGCTAACACTATGAGTTCTTCCTGGGGTATTTGACTAAAGGAACCTGGTTCTCACAAATCTCTTGAATTTCTGAACTAGGTCCTACCACTTGGTTGCTTTCCAAGGTCTCCTCAGGTAGGAACCAATAGTATCGATGTCACATTCTTCAAGTTCTTCCCCCTCATATTCATCAACTAGCTCAAGCCAGCATCATATATTTTCTCGATGCCACATCTTCATGGGTTTCGGTCAGTGGTAATCAGGTCCACTGATTCTGGGCTTGTCATACCTAACCTTTCTTCCTCCTCTTGGTAGGCTTGGGTTCTCCCTCATTAATGTCATCCTTAGGATTCTTACCACACTTAGCTGTGCACAAGCCAGTCCTATGCATGGGCACTGACTAGTTTTATATGGCCTCTTTCTCCACAAAACCAACATTCTTGCGATATAGGAACCTGGGTCACACTGGGTTTCGAGCTAGTAGAGACCTTACTTGGGCATGGTGTGGATCTAAATAGTTTGATCTAGAAGACTTGGGTTGTGAGTGACTGGTCTAGAATATTGTAAGGACCTCTCATAGACATGATCCACACTATAGATATCATGGTTAGGCTTCCTAGGGTTATGCTCGGGATCACGGTATAAGGTCCGGTCCTCCTAGGCTCCTGGCATGGGTGAGGTTGGGCCTATTAAATTTTGGATCAGGGGTCCAATTTTGATGTCTACGTTTCTCAAGTCCTTAGGCTCGGTCTCTAAACTGGGCAAAACCCTCATTCATATCCTGACTCAATTTGGTCATACTTTTGGTAAGTGAGTATCAGAGGCTCTAAATCAGGTTAGTTTTGACCAGGTGGTATAGGGTACTCCATTCGGGTGGACATGATGATGCAAGCAAGCACACCAAATGAGACTCGACTGAAATGACTACGGCTAACTAGACCTAGAGCCCAAACTAGATGCCCAATCAGAGTGGCAAGCTAGCCTGTAGTAACTCAGAACTCAGCCAGGCAGGTGTAAGGGGAGTGTTAGGTTCCCTAATTGCATCATCCTGACACACAATCGTGATTGCCAGGTGTAGGCGGCACCAACACACAAGCCCTTCGGATAGAATCCCTAAACCACCATTCTAGACACTGAGTACAAAGCACACAAAGAGTAACTAACAAACTGACTCAACACTAGCCTAGACCCGACCAGTTGGTGTCCTTAGCCCACTAGGGCAATTAGGTCTAATTAATTTGAAGATTAAAGGCTTAGGTTCGAATGCACGGGGGGTGGTTTTGGGCTAAGGAGAGGGTCTCAATCCTCCCCTTATGTTGCAACTTCAGTGTCCTTAAGATAGATTCAATTTATGCACACTCAAATAAAAAAAAACAACTTGCAAAAAATAAAAAAATAGAACAGTAGTAAAATTGATCTCAAAAAATCTACAGAAATTAATAAATCATGAAATTCTATGTAAATTATCTTCAATTATACTGGTTCCAGCAAATAAGAATTACTTAATTTGGAGTTTTTTGCAGGAGAAATAATTCGAATAACAGGATAGTTACTGGCAGAAAATAGAACGTGTGTCCCGTTTACAATCCCTGCCTAGAAGTTATAACCCAGTGGCACCCCTACACGCCCTAGGAACCCCTATGGAATGGGAGGAGGAGGCTTGCGTCTCGCTTGTTCCTAGGACCGGATGGCCAGGGAGTCACTCCAGGTAGCAAAAGTAAAAATGATGAAAAAAAACATCAAACAAGCAGGAACCCTAGACAGGGCTCTGATACCAAATGATGCAGAACGAAAACTCTGATACCAAAAATGATGCAGAACGAATATGTGGAATGCGGAAGCAATTAAAATTATGTATTTTTTTTTTTTGTTTTTTTATATTTTCAGAAGTCGTTTTTACTCAAAGGAAGATAAACTAATGTTAAAAAAAACTAAGAAATGACAGAAAGCACAATTAAAAGGAGTGGATTATCAGAGTAACTCGAAGTATACGATAACCTAAGTCATCTTGAGCATTAAAGGTCAAAGGGATGAATTATACGATAACCATATGCCAGAGGTTCGATAGCTTGCTCTCGCATCTTCGGCCTATCTCGGACACCGGGACCCATTGCTTGATAGTATCTTGTGCTGGTACTGGAAGTGTTCCAGTGCTACTGTTTAGGTTGGAGCCTATGAGGTCACACTCCATCGAGGATTTCTTTCTGATCCAGGAACCGATCAACGATTGGAAATCGTTTCGGTATTTAGGTCAAACGGACTGATTGAGCACACATTGGATTTTTCTGGTCTAATTGGATCGACCAGGAGGATTTGGGTCAACCAGGATGGATTTGGTTCACAAGGAATTGTTCATGGTAGACCAGGACTGAACCAATTTTATCATTGGGTTTAGTCGGACCGGGTTTTATTAAACCAATTTTTGAAATTGGTGAACCAAGTTTTGGTTTTAAATAAATCGGATTTTTTTGGTTTGTTGAACCGGGTTTATTTGGATGAACTGGTTTAAAAGCAAGTTCTCACGATATTTGTTTTTATCCCAATGCCCTTTCACACCGATTAATGGTTTAAGACTTGCTTGGACTCTTTGCTCACGGAATTGCTGCCCCAATCCAAGACTTCTCACGGTGTTTCTCTCCCACTCAAACTCCCTATCCTAATCGCCCTGTTGCACTGGTTTGAATGGGATGTAATTTTGCTTAGGAGATCAGTTTGATCTGGACTCATCCCTCGCGTATACTTCCCATGACTTCATGGATTAAATTTTCTACCTATAAGTACAGCCTGAGGGTTGAACGCCAGAAGTAGCAAGAGAGTGCGGAGAACAAGAAGTAGTCCCAGCCACCACCATCGATCAGTGCTTTTCCAAGGGGTTTGGGATTTGATCTGTTTTCTTCTTCACAGTTTATCTTAGCATTCTTCACTGATCAAGCAATTACAAGTTCCAGGCTGTGCGATAGGGAGAGGGGTTAAATAACAGAGCAAGGGCCTTCACGGGTCCTACACGTTGTTTACAAGCCTCCACATTTTCTTCCCGCTGGTTGGTGGGTTGCAGACCATGGGATATGAGAGAAAGTTGTTGCCTGTGAGGTGTGGGGAGAGAGGAAGTAACAGAGAAGAAAATAGGGCTTGTGGTGAGTAGTAAGGAATAGGGCTCCACGGGTTTGTTATCTGCCTTTTATTTTGTCTTGGTTGAAGACCGTGCCGTGAGAGAGATGTTTGTAGCAAGGGATAAGAGAGAGCAAAGAACAAGCTTTGGGTCGAATCTCTGCATGCAGAAATTTGTTCTGCATCCATGATTCCTTCCATGGTTTTAAGGTTTCCAGTGTGTGCTTCTTTAGGTGGAGTTTGGACGGTCTTGGAGAAGACCGTCGGTATAGATTATTTGATATTCCCTGCTCCATCTGTCCGTGACCGATTTATGGATCCTGGTGGACTAGCATCCATCTGGGAGTCGAATCAGCGAGAGCCCTGCACATAGATACTCTAGAGGGTGGACACGTGGATACCTCGAGAGGTCGGGTCGAATCTTCTTCTTGCTGTGTTGCAGATCTTATCATGCCGTTACAGATCTTATTTATTGTTGAAAGAGTTCAACCGGCTGCTGCTGATCTATTCTGAAGACTGAAAGAGTCCTCTTCGATCAGGTATAATTTTATTTTGGTTATCATGCATGCTTAGATCTTGGTTTTATCATACTTTTTATATTATTGCAGTTGCCTATACATGCCTCTGTAATTGTTACATGCTTCATGTTTATGTTAGATCCTATGCATGAGTAGGTTTTTTCTCTGCTACATGCTTAAAAATTTTAATTATGCAATACTTGCTCCCTAGTGTTGCATGCCTAGAGTAGGCTCCTGTTGCACCAGGTATTTCTTTAGCATATCACCTCCAGTGACTCGGGTCGGATAGCCCTCTACAAGGAGTCCCTCGCAGGGGTCTTCGATTTCCTTTTCACCCCTTCTTCCTCTCTGTTCTCAGCAACTACCACTTAGTTCCAGCTCAGCTGGTTCCAAACACGGTCAGGACTATTTTATGCTTCATCATCCTATACCACTTCTACGGGATCGTTGCCCATTTCTCCTGTTCAAGGCTTTTTTTATCTTGAAGCACCACCCGATCGAGGACGGGTGGTGGTTTATTTCACCTCGCCCAAAGGGCATTAGGTTTGAGCTTCCCTCTTCCATCAAGGGATGGAAGAGTAGATATTCTTTACTTCTGTCGAGTGGGTTGACTGGGTTTGGAGCGACCTTGATCGGACCCCGAACAAGAACTCCATTGTCGAAGCAGCTGATTGAGAAATTTATGACCAGCTTCGCACCGACTAGGTCCCTTCCTTGGAGGTCCGCTAACAGAGCAGAACCTCTTCGAAGCTGGGGTCAGCCCAATCCAGGAGTTGGGTGAGTTCAGCTTGAACTTGGCTTCTCTTTCCTCTAAGTCTGTCCGGTCATGAGGCTGACCTTAGTTCTTTTCTCCTTGTAAGCATGAAGCTTTTGATAGAGCAGATAGTTCAGCATGCCCAAAGGAGAGATGTGCCAAGGGGCCCAGGGAGTCCCCCCCGAAGAGGGCCCGAAATGAGCCTAGCTCGAGGCCCATGTTGGCCACTGCTCTCAGCCCAGGTAGGAGGGCAACGAACCAGGTGCACGATCCATCGAAGTGACAAGCTTCGCCTTTAGCTCGGGATTCCACCATGGATGCGCGGGTTCATTCTGCCGCCACCACCATTATTGCCATGCCTCACCTTCTGAAATTATTGAGGTGGAGCTGGCAGGTGAGAGAGGGGGACGTTGCCATCGACGGTGCTGTCCGTTGTGGCGGCAAGCTCGACCAGGGGCTCAGAGACTTCCTTGGCCACCCCGGAGGACCTGACAGTAGCTCGGGCTAAGAAGAAGTCCAGCTCTCAGAGGGTGCCCTTCGAAGTGGCATCGAACTCCTTGGTGACACAAGATCGGTCTTTGGCCGAGCGGATGATGACTTCACCATCCAGGCACATGACCCATGAGAAAGGGAAGGGAGCCCTTGCCGGATGAAATTCTTGGCACCTTCCCCTACCTCTTCACGATAAGGCCCTCTGCCCCCTTTCTTCTTCTCCTTTTTCTTCTTCTGTCTGCTGATGTCGTCGTTATTGCAGCTCGGCACGGACCTTCTTCTTTTTCGTGACTACTGCACCACTAGCTCAGAGGGAGAAGCTGAAGGAGTAGGAGTTGGTGGCTGCCATGGTCGAGACTAGAGAGAAGACCGCCAGAGCCCAGGAAGTCCAGGAGAAAATCGGGAGTTGAGGGAAGAGGCGGCTAGCATTGAAAGAAGGATCAAAGACCTTGAGGCATCCCTGGCTCGAGAGAAAACTGGGTCAAGCACAGGTCTGAGGAGCTCAAGGCCGAGGCAGCTCGTGTCGAGGAACTCAAGGCTGAGGCTGCCTGGGTGGCAGAGCGGACCGAAAGTCTTCGGGCCCAGCTAAAGGCCTCCCGGGCTCGGGCTATCACTGCTGAAGAAAAGGCCGTGGGTGTGGCAGCCTTGATGGAGGCTACCAAGAAAGAGGCCATCGAGGCGGTCCCCAAATACAAGGCCCTCAGAAGCCTACATACATCGATGAATAAAGGAGGCGATCCTTGACTCGTTCGCCAAGGGCTTCGAACATTGCAAATTCAGGGCTGCCCAGATGTTCCCCGAACTAAGCCTGGACGACCTGGTCTTCCCAGTGGGGCCAACCAAAGTTCCCGGTGAGGCTTTGGCTGCAGGAGCAGAGGAAGAGCCCTTGGTCACCACGGAAACTACTCTCCTGGTGGAGACTGAGGCAGATGTTGCTATGCCCCAGCACCGTCCCGGGAAGGAGCCGGTAGAATAGGGACCTTCGATCTTTTGATTTTTCTTCTTTCTTTTTCTTCGAACCACTTGGCCTGTCGGGGATCCTCATCTGATGTAACATTTATGCATTAATGAAGAGCCCTTTTCTCCTTACCGAGTCTCCCTTTTCTCATCTTTTCTCTCCTCCTTCTCTCTTCCTTTTCTTCATCTTTTTCTTTTTCTTTTTTTCTTTTTTTTTTGGGTCGCCAAGGTGCATGCCTTAGCTGCAGTGCTGTGTAATGGGATGTCAAGTAGCCAGCTCTTCTCTGTAGAGCTCCAAATATGCAGGCAGTTGAAGAGAGGGGTCCTAGGTTTTGTTTATCTCTGCCATGTCGGGGGCGAGGTGGAGATACTTCATGCATCTCCCCCAGGTAGGTTGCATCTTCGAGCCCACTGCAGCCCGAGCAGGGAGTGGACGAATGCTCGACCATGGGGGAGGCATCGAGGCAAAGGTACTCGAGGGATGGGAATCCAGCCTTTCATGGAACCCATCTTCAGCTTGGGGCTCTACCTAGCGGGGAGCTCAGTCCCGGCTTTTGACTTCGATGCAAGGATTTGGAAGTTTCTGGCTTGGAGTGCTGGGCTTCAGGAGTTTCCGGGCTTGAAGTGCGGGCTTCAGGAGTTTCTAGGCTTGAAGTACTGGGCTTCAGGAGTTTCTGGACTTGATGCATCAGGCTTCAGGAGTTTCTAGGCTTGAAGCACCGGGCTTTAGAAGTTTTTGGGCTTGAAGTGCCAGGCTTCGGGAGTTTCTGGGCTTGAAGTGCCAGGCTTCGGGAGTTTCTGGGCTTGAAGTGCCAGCTTCAGGAGTTTTCGGGCTTGATCTGCCAGGCTTGGGGCTGGGTGGCGATATTCCTGCAAGGCAAAGAGGGTTTGCACTGAAAGAAATTTTATTATTAATGGTGAAGGTCTTACATCATTGGTAATATATTCTCAAATTGTCGGTGTTCCAAGTTTGAGGGAATCGGGTTCCGCCGAGCTCAGCAGGTAGTATGCTCTATTGGGGAGAGCTTCAACTACCTTGTAAGGGCCCTCCCAATTCAGGGAGAGCTTGCTGCCCTCCTGGGGTTGCGAGGCTTCAGCTCGACGCAACACCAGGTCACCTAAGCGGAAGATCTTTGGCCTTACCTACATGTTTTAGTACCGAGCTACGCATTGTCGGTAGGCCACCATCCGGAGTCAAGCCTTGTCTCTCATTTCTTCAAGGAGGTCTAAGTTAAGAAGAAGGCGGGCCGAATTCTCTACCTCATCATACTATTCCACCCACAGTATGGGCACACCAAGTTCAATCGGGACGACGGCTTCAGTGTTGAAGACAAGGCTGAAGGGCATTTCATCCGTGGCCGTCCTGGGTGTTGTGTGGTAGGCCCAAATGATGCTGGAAAGTTCTTCTGCCCCAAACCTTGGCTCGGTCTAACCTGGTTCAGAATCCCTGGAGGATAGTCTGGTGGTCACCTCGGCCTCTCCGTTGGTCTGGGGTGAGCCATCGAGGTGAAGCGATGCTGAATGCCGAGGTCAATGCAGAACTCCTCGAACTCTCGGTTGTCAAACTGCCATCCATTATCAATGATGATGTTGCGAGGGACTCCGAAATGGCAGATGATCGACTTCCAGAAGAACTATCGGACCTTGGCTTCGGTGATTCGTGCTAGTGGCTTTGCCTCCACCCATTTGGTGAAGTAGTCAATAGCCACACTATCGGGAACTTGCATTGTCCGGACACAGGAGGGAATGGACCAAAGATGTCCATCCCCCACTGGACGAATGGCCAAGATGCGGAGAGTTAGGAGAGTGGCGCCGATGGTTGACGTTGTATGTGAGCATGGTGTTGGCAGCGATCGCACTTCTTCATGAAGTCGGTAGCATCTACCCTCATTATTTCCTAGTAGTACCCCTAATGGAGGGCCTTATATGCTAGCATCCTCCCTCCGATGTGATTCCCGTAGAGGCCTTCGTGTATTTCTTAGAGCATAAAGGATACCTCTGCGAGTCTCAAGCACTTCAAGAATGGATAGGAGTAGGATCTGTGGTAGATCTGCTCGTCCATCAGGATGAATCGCATGGCCTTCTTCTTGATGAGGCCGGCCTTCACTCGATCTGCTGGTAGTGTGCCGTCAGTGATGTATCTAATGTACTGGTCCATCCAGCTAGGCTCCAGGGTGACCTGCTGGACCTCTCCTGGAGTCTTGTAGCTTGGATTTTCTAGGTACTCAATGTGGGCTCGTCCCAATGACAAGTCCAGCAAGGTCGCGAGCCTTGACAGAGCATCAGTGCGAGCGTTCTCTTCACGAGGGATATAGGAGATGCTAAAGCACAGAAAGCCCATCAAGCTCGAGCGAACCCGTCTAGGTACTTTATCATCTAGGGATCTCGAGCTCATACTCTTCTGAGACCTGTCCGGCCACTAGCTGGGAGTCTGTGAAGATCTTTAGATTGGGCACACCCAGCTCGTGAAAGACTCTGAGTATCGCGAGGAGCATCTCGTACTCTGCCTGGTTGTTGGTCATCGTGAATTGGAAGTGGAGCGCACATTCAGCCACAACCCCATCTCTGTTAGCGAGGATGAGACCCGCTCCGCTCCCTCCTGAGTTGGATACGCCATCCACATGGAGGACCCAAGTCTCCTCCTCGGCTACGGGTTCTAGCTAGGGTTCTGAGGTGGTCTCCTTGGGCTCCTCGCTCATGCCGGCACACTCGACCAAGAAGTCAGCCAGCACTTGGGCCTTCTAGGATGGCCTCGACTGGCACAAGATGTTGAATTCACTTAGCATCAGGGACCACTTAGCCAAGCACCCGAAGGTTTTGGGGCAGCTAAGTATGGCTATCAGTGGCTAGTCTGTCATGACCGCAATAGGATGCTCTTGAAAGTACGGTCTGAGGTGCTGGGTAGACATTATAAGAGCAAAAATCAACTTTTTTGAGTGGGAGTACATGATCTCCATATCTTGAAGGATTTTGCTGGCATAGTACACCGATCTCTAGGATTCGTCCTTATCTATGCGGACAAGAATCGAGCTGACGACCCCCGGGGTAATTGCCAGATACAGTAGGAGTTCCTCTCCTTCCTCTGGCCTGGAGAGCAGCAGCAGCGATGCCAAGAACTTCTTCAACTCCTCAAAGGCTACCTTGCACTACTCGATCCAGGCGAAGTTATGCATTTTACACAGCACCTTAAAGAAAGGCAAGCAGCGATCAGCGGATCTTGAGATAAATTGGCTCAAGGCAGTAATCCGGCCCGTCAGGCTTTGAACCTGCTTCTTCGAGGTGGGATGCTCCATGTTGAAATTGCTTGGACCTTCTCAGGGTTCGCTTTAATTCCCCTCTAGGTGACCATGAAGCCAAGGAACTTTTTCGCTGCTATGCCGAAGGTGTACTTCATTGATTCAGCTTCATCTGGTGCATCCAGAGGATATGGAAGGCCTCCACCAGGTCGATGACGTGGTCTGACTTCAGCCTGCTCATAAGAGGTTATGGAAGGCCTCCGCCAGGTCAGTGATTGGTCTTGACCATGACTACATTTGCCAGCCAGCTGGGGTACTGTACCTCACGAACAAAAACGGCTGCAAGGAGCTTATCCACCTCCTCATTGATTGCCCGTTGCCTTTTCGGGGTGAAGCTCCTCTTCTTCTGTCGACAGGACGGTACTTCGGATCGATGCTCAACTTGTGGGTGATGATGTCAGGGAGAATCCCAGGCATATCTGCCAATGTCCAAGCGAACATGTTTGCATTCGCTCGAAGGAGTTCTAACAGGTGGGCTCGTTCCTCTTCCTGTAGCTGGGCCCCAATTTGTACCATCTGCACCGGTCAGCTTCGAGTAGATATATAGGAGGTGCTCGACTGGACCATCTCTAGGGTCCTACTCCCTTTGGTCAAGGTCATCAGTGCTGGGGTCTTCCTCGGAGGTCTTGGCCCTAGGGATGGCTTGGAAACAGTGTTGGATCAGCTGAGGTGCCCCCCTTATTTCTCCAACACCATAAGGAGTGAAAAACTGCACCAATAGTTGCTTGGTGGAAATGATTGTGTCGAGCAGGTTGAGCCCGGGGTAGCCAAGATTATGTTGTAGGTCGAGAAAAGCCTAATAACCGTGAAGGTCATCATGATAGTACTCTACCGAGGTGGCACCTCGGCAGTAACAGGGAGAGTGATTTCCCCTTTGACTCTCATAGAGTCCCCTATAAAGCCGACGAGGGGAGTGTGCATGGTTTCAGCTGAGTAAAGGATAGGTTCAGCTTGGAGAAAGCATCATAGAAAAGGAATCAGATGAACTTCCACTATCGACAATAATCTATTTTATAGGATGCTTGGTGATCATCATATCGATGACCATGGCATCATTGTTTACATTTTCAACCCCAGATTCTCTCTCCTCACAAGGGGAGTACATTTTCCAAACTTTCTCCTCCTTGGGCCCTCTTGGGGGCGTGCTCGATTCCCAACATATTATCCCATAGGATTCTCGGTGTGTCGGTTGTCAACTGTATGGACCGGAGGGAGAGTAGTGAGCGCCTGGGGTTCCACCGGGGTCTTGCCCTGTATGAACCTTCTGAGGTAGCCCCTCCTTATGAGATCTTCAATCTCTCTTTTAAGGTGGCGACACTCTTCGATGTCATGGCCGTGGTCATGATGAAATTGACAGTACTTCATCTTATTACGGTTGTTAGATGGCCTCAGTGGGGGTGGGCATCGCAGGTAGTGCTCGCCCTCAATCTTTATGAGGATCTTCATCCTCGGGGCTAGGAAAGGTATGTATCTTTCTTTTGGAATGGGATTGCTCTTCGACTTCAACCCCTAACGGAAGTTTGGGGCGACTGGCCCGGCTTCCGCACCCCGGACGTCTCTCTGGGAGATGACTTCGTTAGTGGCTTCCCATCCAGCTCCCTCCTCATATGGTCTCCTCCTCGGCATGGATGTACTTGTGAACTCGGAGGAGGAGTTCGGAGTACGTCTTCGACAGCTTCTTATCCAAGAAGTAGGTTAAGAAGGAAGTCTCGAGCCCTCTCTTCAGTGCCAGCATGGCAACTAGCTCGTTCAAGAAGTTGCAATCTCCAGTGTGGCAACCTTGAAGCAGGCCATATAGTCCCCGCAGGAGCTCGTGGTCTTGCTACCTGATGAAGATATGCTATTCGTCTCATGGCACTTTCGACAGGTGTCAAAGTGGGCCACGACTTCCGCTCCAGCTGAGGCGAAAGAGCTGATACTTTCAGGCTCAAGACGAGTAAACCAGACCCGAGCCACCTTCTGGAGGGTGGCTAAAAAAGTGATGTAGAGAAAGCATCGATCGTCCCTTGGACTCTTATGAGGGCCTTGTAGCTCTCAAGGTGGTCTAGGGGGTTCGTGGTCCCGTCATAGGGATCCACTTGCGGCATACGAACCGACCCAGGACTGGTTCCTCTGGATCTCCGGGAGAAAGGGAACAGGTGTCATAGCCCGCAGGCTCACTGAAAAGCCCTGCAAATTTGCAAACTAGTGGGATAGCTTTGCCAACTTTTGCTCCTATTCTTCTAGGCCATGCGCTTGATGGCTTCATCGATTGACCCTTCGCTGAGGCAAACGAAGGAGGTGAAGTGGCAGCTGAGGGGGTGTGACGGGGGCCTTGCCCCTATGACCTCGACCGTGCTTGACAACCCCCTGCTCGAAGGTCGGGGATTGGCTCTCCCGTCGGCTGACCCGGTCTACTGCCTCTTCGTCGGGGTCCTATGGCTTCCCCAGCAATCTGTTATGGCCTACGACTATGAAGACCTTCCTTGGAAGGACCACAGGCTATCGCGAGTGTGGGTGACTTGGCCACGGGAGTCCCTGACTGTTGATGGATGGCCAGGGATCAATGCTGATGCTGTAACTGGTGCACTGCTACAGTCAGGAGCTGCATCTATTGGGCGAGTGTAGCCAGCTGAGCATCTACTAGAGGCGGTTGTGGTAGAGCAGGGAGCTCCCTCTCTGGATTATGCAGATCCCCACGGGAAGGGGGATCCCCCGTATGGCTAGTGGAACCTCCCTTACATGGGTCATCACCATGCTCCTGGTGGGGTTGCTCATAAAGGGATTAGCCCAGATCAAAATATGTCCTGCCCCCTACTTGGCGCGCTAATCTATTACCACCTGACCGCCATGGCCTGTAGCTAGAGACGACCTTGGACCATGCCCTCATCTCTCGGGATCCTGCTCATGCACCCGACCTGCAAAAAAGGAGACCAGGGTCGGTGATCCCGGTGGGGGCACTTCGACGCTCAAGTCAGTGGCGATCCAGGGAAACAGATCCTCCTGGTCGAGTCCCACAAGCAGACTCCATGCTAGGAAAAGAAAACTATGTACTCGGGAATGCGAACGAGTTGAGGATAGAGCGAGGGAAGTGGGAGCAGAGGAGAGTTCGAGCCGAGTGGCCGTGTCCGTCAAGACCTTCCCGTAGATCTCCGGTATCCTAGAGTGGTTGTTCTCCTGTATGCTGCCCATTTTCGCCCGTTCATGACTTACCTTCTTCTTAGAACCTTGGAGAACCCTCTTAAGCTAGGACGGCTGCATGACACCCACCTTGGGATCCTCCCCTTGCTTGCAGGCACATGTGGTGACGTCCCCTGCCGTGTGCGAGGTACCTTTTCTTATTCATGATGAGGAGCTACACTATGCATTCTGACCCTCCCTCTGGTTGCTCCACTTTGAGAAACTTGACAGAGCCTCGATTGGGGTGCGCTATCCCCTGGATTTGAATCTTCTAGGTGACTTCCTCTTTTGGATGGTACAGACGGTCGGTCGGGAGCGCAGCACCTCGATCTGGCGACCCCTTCTCCTTCGATGTAAGTGGTAGCTGGGGCAGTTATTACAGCCTGGTGGGCACCCCTCCATGGTCTTTAGGCTGCTTACTGCCATCCAAGGAAGGCGGCGATGCCCCGCAGCTACCGGTCCCTTTGTCCGAAGTGGGGCTGGTCCAGGGAGGAGAAATTCGACTCCGGCCAGGGCGTCTCGACCTCGAGGGAGCCACCTAGCGAAGGAGTTCGAAGAAAAATGAAGCTCGACTTTGGCCAGGGCATCACGACCTCAAGGGAGCTGCCCGGTGAAGGAGTCTGACAAGAGCAGGAGCTCAACTTCGACCAGGACATCTTAACCTTGAGGGAGCCGCCTGGCGAAGGAGTCCGAAGAGAAACGGAGCTCGACTTCGGCCAGAGCGTCTCGACCTCGAGGGAGTTTCCGATGAAGGAGTCCAAAAAGAGCAGGAGCTCAACTTCAGCCAGGCATCTCGACCTCGAGAGAGCCACCTGGTGAAGGAGTCCGAAGAGAAATGGAGCTCGACTTTGGCTATGGCATCTTGACCTCGAGGGAGCCACCCGGTGAAGGAGTTTGAATAGAATGGAGCTCGACTTCGGCCAGGGCATCTTGACCTCGAGGGAGCTACCTAGCAAAGGAGTCCGAAGAGAGACGGAGCTCGACTTCGGCCAGGGCATCTCAACCTCAAGGGAGTCGCCCGATGAAGGGTCCGAAGAGAGATGTCCGACATGGCATCTGATTGGGTCTGATATGGGTTCTATGTCAGTGATCCCGCCACATCACTTCCTAATTTGTGTTTTTTGTGTTGAGTGTTTGTAGGTGATTAGGAATCGAAGTCAGGTATTCTTGTCTCGAAACCAGCATCGCATAAAAGATCGAAGCCTGGGAATGAGTTCTTGAAACCCTGCTGTGACAATCTTGAGAGTCCTGCCATATCTATTTCAGAGGAGCAATTTTCATTGATAAAATTGAAAACTTATTTCTTTCTCTTTAATTTCTGATTAGTTGAAAGTAAATCCTAGTTTTGATGGTTTCTCGACCACCAAGTCCTGCTTTCTAGTTACTTTGTAGGTTTACTTGTATGGGTAGTTAACTATAATTCAAATCTTACTATCTCCTTTGAGTCTTCCTTAAAAATCTGAAAAAAATCTAAAAAGTTATTCTCTACTAATCTCTAATAATTAAGCTTAATTATTTGTCTCACATCATCATACCCCAGGTCCAGTGAAGGAAGCCAGGATCTCCAAAGCCTTGCACTCACCCATCGGATCCTAGGTCTAGCGAAGGAAGCCATGAGCTCCAAAGCCCCGCACTCACCTATTGGACCTCAGGTCCAGCGAAAAAAGCTGGGAGCTTCAAAGCCCCACACTTGTCCATCAGATCCCAAGTCCAGCGAGGAAGCTGGGAGCTCCAAAGCCCTGCACTCATCCACCAGCTCCCATGTCTGGCGGAGAATGACAGGAAGCCTAACAGTGCTGCCCCTTCAGACGGCCTGCTTTGTAGCCTTACTATCTCACCGAGAAAGAAAAACAACTAAGGAAAGACTCATTCTGAAAGAAAGAAGAATTCATTCATCAAAAATCTTTTTACAAGGCTTGGGTCCCCGTAGGCTAGAAAGATACATGAAGAGTACAAGGCAAAACAAAGAAAAAGAAAGAAAGGAAAAGGAGAAGAAGGCTCTAGGCTGCTCATGGCCTTGGAGGCGAGGTGGAGGGGCCCGCTACATCTTCTCTCCCTTGGCATCATCTGATATGATGTCCCGCATGTCGAAATGGTCGAAGGTCAGTGCCACTTTCTTTTACATTCTTCGAAACCTTTGTAGAATGCATCACAGATGGCTTTGCTGACATCATCCTTAAAGTCTTCCAAGGCCTTGTATCGCGTGATGGCTGGGTCGGTTCTTCTTGCATTGCTTCGATCACCATCCTGGAGGCATGTGCCTTCTCTTCCATGGCTGCAATGCAAGATTCTAAGAGATCTAGTTGCATCCAGAGGGTGTGGAGCTCCGTGTCCTGGTGGAGAACCATGGCAATGGAGTCTACCAGATGATTCTCCAAGTCATGGAAGAGCTCCTCCAGCTTCATGACCTCGGCCTCACGGTACTCAGCTCGATCCTCAAGCTCCTTGATGGTGTCTCGGGAGGACTTGAGCTCGGCCTCCAGTGACTTCACCCACGCCTCCAGGTTAGGCACTAGGTTAGCCAAGCCTGAACCTTGGCCTCTGCAACCTCAGCCCTGGTGTCTTGCTTGACCAGCCCCATGCAGCAATCTCATACCAGGAGGGCATCTTGGGCCACCTGTAATCAAAATCAAAGAAGGATTAGCATAGAATTCCCTGCCCCATGAACCCAAAATCCAATCAAATGATAGAAAACTTATCGTGAGCAACTAGAGAGGATCCTGGCGATGGTTTCCCCCAGGTTTGACCGGATCTCTTCCAATGATCCCGAGGTTGCAAGATGAAGCCAAGCAGCCTCTCCACCAGACCCTCGTCAAGCATCACTACCTGTTGGGTGAGAACATGGCGATGGCCCTGAGCCCCCTAGAGGAGGCATGAAGGAGATTGAGGGCTTAGCAGGTGCCAAATCTAGTTCCCAAGTCTCTGTACTTGCCAAGGGTGCCATGGAAGGATTATTTGCACCCTTAGGCCCTGTAATGGGGTCTGCCTCGGGAGATGACGACATCGGGATGACCTCGATGATGTTAGTAGGGGGTTGTGCAGCACTCTCCCTCAGTGCAAGGGCCCTACCAACCAGCAGGACCACATCTCCTGTTGCCCTTGCCATCGGCAGTAGGATCTCTCCCCTTTCTACCTCTTTGGCTCACCCTGATGGCTCCTTGTGGGGCCTCTTTTCCAGCTCTTCATGGGCCCTCTTTTTGACTCCCTACAGGCCTTTTCTCTTGTCCCCACAGGACCTCTTCTCTTATCCCTCATGGGTCCCTCGGTCGACACCCACTTCTAGGACATCTAGCGGATCTGGTCCATAGAGAACATGCCTACACCATTCAGAAGAAACTGGTTAGTCACCGGACAACATAAAGGAAGACAAACCTCAGTCCTTACCTAGGGACCGGGTTGGGTTGATTCCAGCATCGAATAAATTTTATTCGAAGAGAAGGTCTCACCCATAGGGAATCTCTGAGGTGACAAGCTGGTCGTACACCTCTTGATCAGCCAGCTCCACCAAGCATCCTAATTGGGAGATTGATCAAGATCACTCCAGACCTAGTTAATACCCTTGAGGAAAGCAAAGTGGAACCTGAATTTCCATCCCTTGATGGAGGAAGGAAGGTCAAACTAGAGGCCCCTAGGCCTGGGGGCAATGAACCACTAGCCCCTCTCTATGGGATGGTGCTTCAGGGTGAAGAGGGCCCTGAATAGAGAAAAGTATGCCCCATGCCATGGAAGTGGCACAGGACTTTGAAGGTACAGATTGCCCTAATGTTGTTGGGAGTCAACTAGGTAGGGACCAACCTATAGTGGTCCAGGAAAAAAGAAATGAAGGGAAAGAGGGAGCTAGAAACTGATGAGAAAGAAGTCTTCATAAAGGGTGACCCTTCGCCGGAGGTGACCCGATCATCCGGTTTCAAGGGTGTGATCCGAATGGATTCTAGAATCCTGTAAGCCCTCCAGAGATGTAGGTCATCCTCCCTGTCATTGTCGATGCTATGCTCGATGGACATGCCAGGTCTTAGCTAGCAGAAGATGGTGTGGGAGGCAAAGGAAGGACTTCGACGTCTGTCACCTACCTAAGACCCCATCGGGCTCTAAAGGGGACATCCTCCTCCTCGCTATCCGAGGGAGGAGGTCAAGGTGAGGATGGACCAAGGACCTTAGGAAGGTGCTCAGGAGAATGGCAATGGCTATTGGAAGAACTCATTGGGGTGCTAAGCAAAAGATGAGAGAAGGAAGGACCTAAGGGCTAAGACTGGGATACTGGAAGGAAGGGAGGAGGCAAAGAAGAAGGAACAACCTAGGTGGGACTCTAGGTCAGGGTCTTCTCCAGGTATGAGTGGGAGATCTCCCTCTCTTTTCTCCTTCCCTTTTCAAAAAATTTAAAAGGATGTAGGGTGGCAGCAAATCCTTTTGAAAGGGATGCTGGAGCCCCTTTTCAAGCCCATCACCAATGGTCAAACACCTCTTCCTCTTCCCCTCAATCCAATGGGATCGCAACGTGTGTCATTGCCCATTGTGCGAGCCACTTCGGGCCATGAACTGTCGCTCTGGGAGGAATGAAGGCATTATTGTAGGTCATCACTTTCTACCCATGTGGCAACCCCTAGTGGCGAAAGAGGGGGTCTGCAAATCATCGCTGGCTCAAATCGCGAACCCCATGCTAGAAGGGATGAAAACATTATTGCTGATCACCGGCCATTATCCACATGCTGGTCCTTCAGGAGGCAGATCGATGATCTGCGAATTGCCAAGTGACCGTGATAATTAATGAGGGGCCTGGAGGCCCTCCATGTCAGTGCCTCGATCTACTCCCTTCACCTTGGGCCTAAGAGTGCTTCGATTTTGGGATGGGGGCATCTGATGTGGCATGCTGCTAACGTGGCGCCCATATCCGACATAGCTGGCAGATGAGGTAGCAGAGAGAGCCACCTGGCTAGCTCCCAACCAAGGTGAGCTCATAGTCGAGGTGAGCTCCCATCCAAGGAGAGCTCCCGTTCGAGGTGAGCTCCTATCTAAGATGAGCTCCCATCCAAGATAAGCTCCCATCCGAAATGAGCTCCTATCCAATGTGAGCTCTTGGCCCAAGAGAGCTTTGGTCCAGTAGAGCTCCTAGATAGACCAAGCCCTCGAAGGCAAGAAGATGACTACCCAACCATGGCGGAACGAACAGCAAAAAGCGAGACACGACTCCCAGAGGATAGATAGGAAAGATGTCCAGATAGTGACATAGGGGTGCATTGTCGCTATCTCTCGCCAGACCAGTTGCAACTCTCATGGGGGTGCATGCTCCACCAGGGTTCTAGGCTCTATAGCACGTCGCCTGCACCCCATGCAAGAGGAGTGCTCCACCGGGGCTCTAGGCCCTATAGCATGCAATATGCACCCTTTGAAAGAAGAATGCTCTACTAGGCTTCGGGCCCTACGGCATGCCATCTACACCTCCTATAGGAGGAGTGCTCTGCCAGGGCTCTAGTTTCTATAGCATTCCTCCTGTGTCCTTCACAAGGGATTGCTCTACTAGGGGGCAGGCTCTGTAGCATGTCGACTGCACCCCCAGCATGACCCTCTCTTGGGAACCTCAGACCTTGTCCAATGGGGCTCTAATGAACTTGTATCCCCTCTATAGGGAACACCCTAGGAGAGGCACCTGATCGAGGCTCTATATCCAGTTTGGTAAAATCAACTTCTATATAATGGTAAGAGCGACTTCCAAGGTGGGGGGGTGAACGGAGGCGAACGAAGAGCGAAGGGAGAAAGAGTGAACAAAAGGAGAGCAAACGAGAAAGGCAAAGGGCTAAAGTAGTGAACAACCACCCAGAAATTCTAGTTTTCCTATTCTCTTTTCTTCTATCTCCCTTTACATGGAGGCATCCCAAGCCTCTACCATGAGGGTCTGTTCTCCTTGGTCGCTTTACAAATTTGACCATCGAAGTATCCCCGTCGGGATCCCTGGCTCAGGTCTCCTCTTTTTTGCAAGACTGACCTACCGTGAGGGTGCAAGGATGAAGAGTCCGATATCCCTAGGAAAGACCAACTCCACCGGGCCCCACCGAGCTATAGGCCATGGTAGTCTAGGTGGCAATAGTAACCACACAATGGTAGTGTACAAGTATTTTGTTTTGATAACATAATTAGTAATTTTATCCTTATGTAATAAATTCTAGATGAATTTAATAAGTTAGTTGGCAATAATATCAGGAACAATAGTGGAGTTCATTCGATACCTCTACCATTATCTATTGTTATATTCTAGCTAGTTAGAATTGTATTATGAACATTGCATGATCTTTGATTTCTTTTTAATGCATTGTAAGGAGCATCTATTAATGCTTTGTTGCAGTATTGTTAACTCCATTATTGATTTTGATGATAAGCAAAACACTAAATATAAGTTAAGTTCTAAGTATGTGTTTCTTGTGTGTGTTTAATAAAAATAGCTAATAGCTAAATTGGATGCTTGTCAAATGATGAAGAAACCATTTCTGTGGATGAAAGATTAGTTATTAATGGACTTAATTACTTGAGTAATACTTGAAATGATTTAAAGAGTTCAGCTCAAAAGGTTTCAGCAAAATTTTAGTGATTTTTGAAAAAATCATAGCAAGTGCCGACTCAAAGTGTCGACTCACAGTTCAAGTGTAGACTCATGGCAGTGCAAGTGTCGACTCAAGCTGGCACTTTGAAAGAGTTTCATGGCATAGCTGAAGTATCGACTCACGTCACTCAAGTGTCAACTTAAGATGTCGACTCAAGGCTTGAAAAAAATTTCTTACAAAACATGCTGAAATTGAAGACTTACCTGACGTGTCGACTCATGGATGTCAAGTGTGACTCAAGTGTCGACTCATCTGAAGAAGTATCGACTCACCTGAGAATTTTAGACAGCTTCAATGAAGAGTTTTTAACTAGGTGTCGACTCATGGGACTTAAGTATCGACCCTAAGTGTCAATTCACAGCTTGAAGTGTTGATACTTGGAGCTCTGGAAACAGTAATGGCTAGTTTTTCAAACACAGAACTCGGCCCTCTTAGCTCCCAATGGCTAGTTTTTCATTTCTAATGGTCATAAACTGTCTTTAAGGCCTCGGGATGGTATTTAAGTGATTTGAATTCAAAAAATCAAAAGAAGAATACAAGAAAGAGGAGAACAAGTGAAAAAAAAAGAAAAGAAGAGAAAAGCAAGACATTCACTCCCATTCTCATTGAGAGCAACTACCTTCAAGCAAAAAGATGTCTTCATTATTCAAAGCTATCAAGAAGCATTCAAGTCCAACACTTTTGAGCATTGATTGAGGCTTTATCAAGTTCAAGACAAGAAACTTCTTCAAGCTTCAAAGAGATATCAGCTTTACATTAGAAAGCTTTTCTTATTGCTTTACTTTATCTCATATCTTTATTGTAAAGGTTTTTGGGCCTAAGAACCAAACTAAGAAGGTTTTGGTTAGCCTAGTTGAAAACCAAGGAGGTTTTTGGTTAGCCTAGTTGAAAACGAAGGAGATTTTTGGTTAGCTTGTTGAAAACCAAGGAGATTTTTAGTAAGCCTAGTTGAAAACCAAGTTATTAGTTAGCCTTTGAAAATCAAGAGATTTTTTTTGGTGAGCCTTATAAAAACCAAAGGGATTTTGATTAGTGAGCCTGGAAACTAATCGACTGTAATCGTAGGAGATTATAATGAATTTCCAAGTAGACCTTGGGGAGTGGATGTAGGTGCATTGGAAAATATCGAACCACTATTCTTGGCTTGTATTTATGATTATCTATTTCTCTCTTTACTTGCTCTTATATTTGTAGCATTTATATTTCTGCTACATACTCTTCAAGAGCATACTCTTTCACCTCACTAGCACTTGATTAGATATTTAAATTGGCACATATTTTTGCAAGTAATTTTTAGAGACCCAATTCACCCCCCCTCTTAGGTTGCTTACTGAGCGACAAGTGGTATCAGAGCCACGTTCTCAGTATGGTCTAACTGCCTTAGTAAAGATCTATGGAAACCCCCCTTAGTATTAAGTGTAGTTGAGGGACAAGCCTCAAACAGACCTCCATACTTTAATAGAACAAAGTATACTTATTGAAAACTAGAATGAGAATTTACATGCATTCTATAGATTATAATTTATGAAAAGTTGTTGATAAAGGTCCTATATTCCTTCGGTCGTGGTTAATGGTGTTTCCATCCCAAGCTTGAAGAGGATTGGAATGAAAATGACATTAAACAATTCAAGATTATGCAAAAACAATGAATCTCCTTTATTGTTCATTGGATCCTAGTGAGTTCAATAGGATTTCTAGATGCAATAAGATGATTTAAAAACAACTTGAAAATCTTTATCACAAAATTGACTAATACTTAAAAGATTATGCTTAAGCCTTCAACTAACAGTACATTGCTAATACAACTAGAAGGAGTAATGAGAACCTTACCAATACTAATAATTTTTTCTTTACAATTATCCTTGAAGGTCACACTCCCTCCATTCATTGCTTCAAGAGAAGTGAATTGCTTCACATCTCCCGTCATGTGCCTTGAGCAACCACTATCAAGATACCAAAGTCTTGTTCTCCTTGATTGCAAGACACACCTGCAATACAAATCAAGCTTTGTTTATAGGTACCTAAGCCAACTTGGTCCTTTAAGGTTAGCACTTAAAATGGTTCCTTTTGGAACCCAAACTTTTCCAAAGAATTAATTTTTCTCAAATTGCATTGAAATGATTAATGACATTGCTTTTTACATGAAAAATATGCTAGATGATGCAGGTACAAAAAAGTTTTTAAATATTTTTGTTGTCTTTGGGGTCTATAATAATCCTGCTTTGTTAAAAATGGCTCTTTGACTATTAAAAGTAGGTTTAGTTTTTCTGAACTATAGGTAAGTTTTTCAATAAAAGGTTTCATTTTATCAAGCTCTTTTTTGTACTTTTCATTTTCTAACTCTAAATCCTTATTTTTCTTTAAAAGATCACCATTTGAAATAATAGTTTTGGGTCTTTTTAAAACTTCATTTTCTATGGTTAAAGCATTGTTTTTCTTTTCTAAAATATCTAGTTTAGTTTTCAAATAAGTAACTTCATTTAATAAAGAATTGTTTTCATGAGAGAACTGTTTGCATGCTTTTTCAATCTTTTATTTTCAGATAAAATCAATTTATAGTCATGCATAAGTTCATCAAAAGAATTTCTTAACTAATCAAAAGTAAAATCAACTTCTATATCAGAATTTACCTCATCTTGCTCTTGATGGGCCATAGGACAAATATTTGCAATTTCAGTATGCTCTTCTTCATAACTGGAGTCCTCGCTATCTCTTCAGGTGCCATTATTGCCTTTTTCCTTAACTTCTTCATTGACTTCTTTAGGAGAGGGTAGTAGTGTCCCGGCTTCTTACACTCAAAGCATGTAAGTATCTCCTTCTTCTTTTCTTTTTTATTTTCTTTATCTTTCTCTTTTCCCTATTCTTTATTTGATTGGGACTCTTCTTGTAAGGAAACTTTCTTCTTTTCATGAATCTCTAATTTTCTAGCAAGGAGTGCTTCTTCACTTTCATCATCATCTTCTTCTTCGGACTTATCAATTAAAAATTCTTCTTGTATAGTTGATTTGAATGCAATCCCCTTTTTCTTCTTATCCATGTCCATTGACTTTTGCTTCAAATTCAATTTATAAGTCATGAGCGATCCAACTAGTCTCCAATGGTATCTTGTCAACATCTTTAGCTTTTTGGATGGTGGTCACCTTCGGATCCACGATGTTGGAAGTGACATGAGGATTTTGTTGACAAGATTAGCATTAGACATTACTTTTCCTAGACTTCTCATTCCATTTACAATATTTGTAAATCTAGTGTACATGTCAGTGATAGACATTTCATAAGTGTGCACTAACATGTTCACCTTAGTATTCTTCACTTGATCGGTACCCTCATGGGTAACTTCAAGTGTGTCCCATATTTCTTTTGTTGAAGTGCAAGTAGATATCCTATTGAATTCACTAGGATCTAATGCATAATAAAGGAGATTCATTATCTTAGCATTGATCTCGGATTGTTTAATGTCATTTTCATCCCAATCCTCTTAGAGCTTTGGGATGGAAACACCATTAACCACAACCGAAGGAATATGTAGACCTTTATCAACTACTTTCCACAAGTTATAATCGATAGAATGCATATAAATTTTCATCCTAGTTTTTCAATATGTATAATTTGATCCATTGAAAATGGAGGTTTATTTGAGGCTTGTCCCTCAACTACACTAGTACCAATAGGGGCTGCCATAGATCTTTACTCAAGGCGGTAAAGCCTATACACTGAGAACAGGGCTCTGATACCACTTGTTGCACAGTAAGCAATCCAAGAGGGGGGTGAATTTCCAAGTAGACCTTGGGGAGTGGATCCAATCCAATAATTAAATAAAATACTATGAATATAAATGAAGTGCTCTTAAGTAAATATGCAGCGAAAATATAAAGCAATAAATGTAAGAGCAAGTAGAGGAGAAGCAACTACAAACACAAAGAAGTATAGTGGTTCGGTGCTATCCAATGCACCTACATTCACTCCCCAAGATTCCTTTGGAAATTTACTATAATCTCAACCGATTATAGTCGATTAGTTTTTCGGGCTCACTAATCGAAACCCGATTTGTTTTCACAAGGCCCATAATTCAAAACCTCACTTGGTTTTACGGGCTACCCAAGAACTTAAATGGTTTGAAGGCTCACCACCAACCTTCCTTGGTTTTTGGGCTAATCAAGAATCTAATTAGTTTTCAAAGGCTCACTAATAACCTCCCTTGGTTTTGCAATAGGCTAACCAAGAATCTTTACAACAAATAAGTTTTGAAGTAGAGAAACAATAAAAGCTTTCTAATAAAAAGTGGGTATCTCTTTGAAGCTCATTGTTATGATGCTTTCAACTTGATGAAGCCTCTTTGATTACTCAAGAATGGTTGATCTTTAATACTCATTGAATGCTTGGAGGAAAGTAATTGAACTTCAATGAATAGGGTGAATGCTCTCTTTTCTTCTCTCTTGATATTTTCTTTTTCAACAACTTCAATATTCTTATTTTGATTTGATTTGGAGCATATAAATACCTTCCTAAGGCCTTAAATCTGGTTTCTAACCATTACACATGAAAAGTTCATGGTGGTGAAAAGAGATGAGTTTTGGTTTGAAAAATTAGCCATTATTATTCCTAGAACTCTATGTGTCGACACCTCAGGCTGTTAGTCGACACTCAAGTCGACACCTAGTTCAAAAGTCTTCAATGTACTTTCTAAAATCTCAGATATGTCACGACACTTCTTCAGGTGAGTCGACACTTCTCATCCATGTGTCGATCTTTACCAGATCTTCATCTTCAGTAAGCTCTATGACTTAAAATCTCAAACGATGAGCTGATCCTGAGTTAACACTTTGAGTCGATACTTCAAGTCCATGTATTGACACTTCAACCATACCATCTGAAACTTTCTTTTGCGTACCGGCTTGAGTCGATACTTCACTGTCATGTGTCGACACTGGTGTCATGTGTCGACACTTTGAGTCGACACCTCACTGAAATCTTTATAAAAAAATACCTGAACTTGTGCTGATCAAGTCTATATTGAAATCAAGTGTCAATTCAAGCAACTTTAACTGACCAAGACTTCTTTGAGCAGATTAATTATCTAAACTTGGCTTCTTCGATCAAACATCTTTTATCAAATTGATGAGCACCTTTTTTTATAAAATACACTTCAAAGAAATCTTAGTACTCAACTTATACTTAACCATTTTGCTTATCATTAAAATAAATAAAGGAATCAACAGTATGCTCATGGACATCCTAAAGAGTTAATCCTAAGTGATCCATCAAAAGGGGTAAGAACAAGATCTTCAATTAGAAATGAATATGATTATATTACTTTTATTTCTCAAGTTTAACCAAAATATTTTGAAGATGCTAAAAAAGATCCTAATTGGTTAATACCATGTAAGAAGAATTAATTAGTTTGAAAGAAACAATGTTTGGATAATAAAAGAACCATCTAATTTTTCAATTATTAGCATAAAATGGTATTTAGGAATAATTGGATGAAAATGTATTGTAACTAGAATAAGCTAGGCTAATGGCCAAAGGTTACAATCAGAAGAAGGCATTGATTTTGATGAACCTTTGCTCCTATTACTAGACTTGAGATAATTAGATTACTTTTAGCATTGCATATTTTATGAACTTCAAATTATTTTAATGGATATTAAAAATACTTTTCAAATGGTTTATTATCAAAGAAGTGTTTGTTGAACAATCACCTGGATTTGAAAATCATGCACATCCTGATCATGTTTTTAAACTACACAAAGCACTTTATGATTTAAAACAAGCACCCCCATGTATGAAAGACTCAGTAAGTTTTTATTTGAAATGATTTCTCTAGAGGCCATTGACACTACATTATTTTAAAGAAGAAAAATGATGATTTATTAGTAGTACAAATTTATGTTGATGATATTATATTCAGTGCTACTAATGAACTTCTTTATCAAGAGTTTGCCAAGCTTATATAGGGAGAGCTCAAATGAGCATGATGGGAGAACTCAACTTTTTCCTCAGAATCCAAATCAGCAAACCAAAGATGGAATCTTTATCAACCAAGCTAAGTATATACAGAAATCTTAAAGAAGTTTGAGATGGAGACTACCAGATCAATAGTATCCCTATGGCCCCTCTTGTATACTTGATAAAGATGAACATGGTAATCAATTGATCAAAATTATATAGAGAAATAATTGGCTCTTTATTATATTTGACTACTAGTAGACCAGATATCATGTTTAGTGTTTGTATGTGTGCTAGATATCAGTCTGATCCTAAAGAATCTCATCTGTTGGCTATTAAGCGTATATTTAAATACTTATCTGGTATAATTAATATTGATTTGTGGTATTCTAGATATTCATCTATTGATTTAATTAGATATTCTGATACTAATTTTACTGTGTGTAAATTAAATAGAAAAAGCACAAGTGAAACTTGTCAATTTCTTGGAGTTAACTAATCTCCTGGTTTAGCAAGAAACAAACTTTAGTTACACTATCCATAGCTGAGGCTGAGTATATTGTAGCAGGAAGTTATTATGCTCAAATCTTGTGAATTAATCAATAACTTGAAGATTTTGGAATCAAACTAATTAAGATATCCATAAGATGTGAAAATATTAGTGCATAAAACTTACTAAAAATCTTGTTCAGCACTCTAAAAGTAACATATTGAAATTAGGCATCATTTTATTAGAAATCATGTTGAAAATAATGAAATTATGCTTGAATTTGTTAGTACTGAAATACAACTAGCTAACATATTGACTAAGCCTCTACAAGAAGATCAGTTCAGTATGATTAGAAGAGAACTTAGGGTCATCAATCCTTTTGTTTCAAATTTTTAACTCTTCACAATCCTTGACCCTTGTTTGATCAAAATTGCTTATTAATCTTGTTTCGAATTCCTTAAATCCTTCCTATTTTGATCATCAGTCCATTTTCCATTTTTTTTAGTTTTAAGTTAAAGTGTCGACACCTAGAAGTGTTGACACTTGACTCTGTGTCATGAGTCGACTCTTTGTAGGGTTTTCTACCCTAGGATCCCTTTGAGGTTTTTCTCAAATCCTGATCTTGAGTTGGTTTTTGTGGCTTGATCAAACCATGAGTACCGGTAGCAAGATGGAGTTCAAAATTTTAATTGAAAGGGAAGATTGATCTAGTGGAAGGGGGTTAGGGAGGAGGATTTGTTGGTACAGTATTCTTGGACGCGGCTTTGGTGGGAAAAGCCTAAGGGATGGTGGTTTCAAGAGTGGATATCTTTGTAGAAGAGGTCTGACATTGGTGTTAGGTTTGCACAACTGTTTGGGTGTACTGTGGAAGCACAGGTGGTTTGCAGTCATAGGGATAGAGCAGGAAGACAATAGTTGAGGTTAGGAGTGCGATGGAGCACGAGTCTCAAGAGCTATAGAGCACAGGTTGATGTTCCAACTAGGGAGGCGAGATGGCTTCGACGGAAAGATGTCAACTCTGGAGATAGTAGGATGGGTGCAGACGGTCATGTGAAGCTTGTCAGGGATGGAGAAAGGAAAAGCCCAGATTTCTCAAGTTCAGTCGCTGGGTCAAAGAAAGAGTTGGATGAGCTCTTTGTTTTAGAGGAGCCTACAGGGTGCAGTGTATCTGAAATGGTCTCAGAGGGGTTCACGGGATGCAAAGGGTTTGAGGAGGCAGTGGCGGGGTACAAGGTGCAGTGTCGTGCTCAGTAGGGTAGCATTGAGTGGCTGGCCTTAGGATTTCTTTCTATGGCATCAGGAGGACTTTAGTTTCAAGTGGAGCACAGGGAGAGGTGGCTTCATGGGTGGAGCAGGATTCGACATGAGGTCCGAGCTGAGTGCATGGGGAGGAGTCACATCCCATCACCAGTGCCAAGGGTGCATCGCGGCAGGTGGAGCAACATGCATAGATAGTTAGGCATGGCTCTGAGGAGATGGTGTCAATTAGAGCTCTAGTTACAGCATGTGCTGGCTCAAGTTTGCTATGGTCTCTCTAGGGAAGTCCAAGGAAAAGACTGATGCAGCTGCCAGGTAGATGAAATGCTACAATGGTGGTGGGTACAAGCAAGAATCTTTAACTGAGGAGGTGGTCATCCCAAAGGCCTCCTAGGGTGCACAACAGTTGAAGGGTATTGGTAGAGGCAAGGAAATCCACACAAAGAGCTGTCAGGACATGCAGTTATAGCAGGGTTGTGCAAGAGGACGTTGCCAGGTTTGCCAAAGCTTGGGGGCACCAAGATGGAGATTGTAGAGTTTTGTGTGGTGCTTACAAGATTTGGAGAGACTTGGAAGGCCATGGCATGGATGTTCGAGGCAATCCCTAGGTGCTTGGAGGCGGGCCAGGTGGTTTCTGGAGGTGTTCTAGGGTTCCAGAGGTGTTCCAGGAAGGCACACAGGTTTGGGAGGCTTAGGTTTATAAGTTTCCAAGGGCCCCTGAGTCATATTGGGTCAGGAGGTTTGACCCAGGTTTGAGAGAACTTGTGAGACATGGGTGTACATGGGCTCGAGTTTAAGGGTTTTTTCAATTGACTTGTTAGGGGGGAGTTTTTTGGGAGATTATAACAACCCAATTGGGTTATGGGATTGGGTCCAGGAGGTTAGTTGCTTAGTTGGTTAGGAGGTTAGTTGGTTGGTTGTAACCAATTAGAAGCCTAACTAATTATGGAGTCCTAACCAATTTGGGTCCAAGAATTGTAACCACCCAAGAAGTTAGTTTGGTCCAACAAGAATCAAGAAGACGCCCAAACACTTGAACAGCCCAGCCCACCCATATAAGAAGGAGGAGGCTGACGGTTCACGGTGAGAAGAGAAAGATAGGGCGAATGTGAGAGGGACATTCACGTGGAGAGCCCCTTAGGGCGTGAGAGCCCTTGGGGCTTGGACGGTCTTATGAGAAAGACCGTGGACTTCTTGTTGGAGAGAGGGTGTGCGTGAGTTCTTGGGAGCGGGAGGCTTTTAGAGAGAAGACGTGCCAGACTTCTTGGGTTTTGGAGAAGGGGACGTGCGTGAGGTATTGTCCGTGCATGGAAGCTTCTTCTGGATTTGCAAGAGGAGGCGGGTGTATTGATTGTATGAAGGTTCTTCTCCAAAAGCAATCTTTCTTTTTCTCGTACATATATCTCTCTTCTATCTCCTTGTGAATCTTGAATCCAAGAACAGTTGCTTCCACTGCGTATAGGCACTGATCCGGATCTCCCACCAAGTGGTATCAGTGCCTAGGAATCTCTACAAAGAATTCTCTAATGGATGTTCGAGGGATATACAACTTATTTTCCTTGAAAAGGATCCATCATGAAGGGTATATACAAGCAAGATGGTCCTTGGTGAAGAGATTGATAAATGTCACTAAAGTCGTGACACTAGGATTTTTTTTTTCTACTGTCAAACCCTACAACTTTAGTGCTAACTGAGGTCAAAAGCATGGTCATCGACTAAGGGCATCAACAACCCGGTTTTCAGTACCAGCATGGTGTTTCAAGACAAAGGTATAAGCTTAGATATTTTTCTATCCACTTCCCATGCCTAGGATCCAACTTCTTTTGAGAGTTAAGGAATCGGAGTGTTTCGTGATTTGAATATAAGACAAACTCTTGCGATAATAGGTAATGTCTCCAATATCTTAAGGCTTGAACTACCGCATATAATTCCTTATCATAAGTTGAATACCTAATTTTGCCTCATTTAACTTTTCACTAAAAAATGCCACTAGGTGATTTTCCTGACTCAAGACTCCTCCAATTCCTACTCCAGAGGCATCACAAGTAACCTCAAACACCCTTGAAAAGTCAGGTAATCTCAAAATGGGTGGTTGGGTCATTTTCTCTTTGATTTCTAGGAAGGCTCTATCAGCAGCTTTGGTCCTTTCAAAGGTTCCCTTCCTAATGCAGTCGGTATTGGGTGCAACAATCGAACTGAATCCTCGAATAAATCTCCTATAGAAAGTGGCAAGGCCATGGAAGCTATGCACTTTATGTATACTAGTGGGTATAGGCCACTCAACTATGGACTTGACTTTCTATGGGTCGACAGACACTCCTTCAGAGATGACAACAAATCCTAGAAAGATAACTTTATGGATCAAGAATTCACATTTCTTCAGGTTGGCATAGAGACTATCTTGTCTAAGGACTTAGCAAACTTGTCGAAGATGGTTTAGGTGGTCTTCCTTAGTCCTACTGCAGATAAGAATGTCATCGAAAAAGACCACAACAAATTTTCCAATGAATGTTTTTAAGACTTGGGTTATGATCCTCATGAAGGTACTTGGTGCATTGGAAAAACCAAAAGGCATCACTACCCACTCATACAGGCCATCCTTAATCTTGAAAGCCACTCTTAAGGTTAATCTTGGAGAAAATAGTGACTCTAGCCATCATGTCTAACTTGTCATCCAAACAGGGAATAGAGAAATGATACTTGACTGTTATCTTATTAATGGCTCGACTATCTATATACATTCTCTATGTGCCATCTTTCTTGAGGGTCAAAAGGGCAGGTACTGCATATAGGCTCAAACTTTTTCTAAAATCCTTTTTGGAGAAGATCTCCAACTTGTCATTGTAACTCAGAATGTTCAGTGGGATTCATCCTATAACGTACAAGGTTTGGTAATGTGGCTCCTAGGACTAAATCTATGGCATACTGAATGTCCCTTAAAGGTGGAAGGTGATTAGGGAGGTCCTCTGGAAACACATCTTGAAATTCCTTCAAAAATCTTATCACTTCCTGGGGTTATTCCTTATCGAGTTGATCCTGGACTTCCTTAGTAGACAATTCAAATAGGTGAACCGTCATTAGCTCTTATTCTAATTCCTTAGCACTAATCAAATTCATCCCTTGTTTTTTCCTTCAGATTACTAAACCCTCTCCTAACGTTGTCCTTATGTGGTGAAGAATTGATCACAATTTCTTTCCATTATGGGTGAAGGAACAAGAATTAGAATGACCTTATAATATAGCATCATGATCATACAACCATGGTCGGCCTAAGATGATACTACTAACCCCTATAGGAAGAATATCACACCAAACCTTCTCTTGATATGACTGGACCTAGATTGTAACTTCGCATCTAAACTTAATGGAAATTGAGGTCGACTCTATCCAAGATACTTTATATGGGTTGGGATGGGGAATAGTGGGTAAACCTAAGTTTTTGACAGTACTGGTTGAAATGGCATTGACATAGCTCCCACTATCTATGATAATCTTGCAGACTTTTTTTCTAATTTAATAAAAGTTTGTAGGATGTTGGTCCTATGCCAATCTTCTTGCTCCTTATCTAGGTCAAGATGTATTTAACAACTCTTCAAAATTCAGATGAGTCAATGATTTCTTCATCTCCTTCATACTCATCAACTAAGTTTACTCCTGCTTCATATACCTCTTCCTCATAATCTTCTGTGGATTCAGGGGCTTCCTCTTCCAATTCCGCTGTGTAAAGCCTAGGTAGGGTACTGACTAGCATAGTGGAGAACTTTATAGCACCTAAAATAATGAACATTCTCTTTGAATTTCAGGGCTTTTACCTTTGTCATCCTTGCGAGCTAGTGGGGTAGCGAGATTGGGTCGGTTGGATGGAATTTGACTCAGACTTGGCTTATTTTTAGGGGTGCTAATCTTATTTGGTTCAGGTCGACGGATAATGGGTCCCCTCTGAAATCTCTCACAGTCCCTAGCAATTTGGTAGGCTTGGTCTAGATCATGGACTTCTCTCAAAAATAATTCTCTTTGAGTTTCCTCACGTAGGCCAGCTCGAAACCTAGATAAGGTTATAGCTTCAAACTCAACCACACTACATCTCATAACAAACTCATCAAATTGGCAATGTACTCAGACACAATCTTATTTCCTTGACTCAATCTCTGCCATTGATTTAGAAGTCTTTGTTCATAGGACTTGGGCAAATATTTCTCTCTGAGTTTAATCTTCATGGCTCTCCATATCACTATGGGTATGTCTCTTCTCTAGCGACTTAAATGCTCTACATTCTCCCAGCATAACCTAGCTTGTCGGACTAACCTAAGTTTGGCAAAATTAAATTTCCTCTCTTCGACATCTCATACCACTTAAAATACTGGTCCATGTCTCCTCCAAGTCTATATACACCTTAGGATCTATGTTTCCATCAAAAGTGGGTGCATCTAGATGAATGTTCCTAAGAGCTCTTTCATCCTAGTCAACAGTCATGGTGTGGCCTTCTTTGGTAAAGATTAGGAGTAGGTTCATAGTGTTGGACTCTAGGATGGAGGGGTGCCAATCTAGATGCTTGTGGCTCAGTAGGGGTCATGCGGGTCTCTTCAAGAGTCCCTATTTATTTCTCCACTTGATCAAACCTATTGTTCAATTGCTTGAACTGCTCAGTCATAGTTCTCAATAAGGTTTCTAGATTTGGGTCCATGGTGACGGTTTCTAGATTTGGGTCCATGGTGACGGTTTCTAGATTTGGGTCAATGGTGACGGTTTCTAGATTTGGGTCCATGGTGACACTAGGTTGGGTGTGAGAGGGTTGGTATGGAGTCCCTAATCTAGTGGTCATACAAAACAAAAGACTCATTCTAGGGTTTGCTAAACCTAGAAGTTCAAATGTAGTATAAATTGACTAAGTATAGATCAAGACTACAATTACCCTTTCAACTGGCTAGGTAAAAGATGGGATTGTGGGAGGCTCCCCCTGCTCTCATAGGGTCCTAATTAAATAACCACAAGTCTGCTTAAGGCATTTGCCATTTAACCCCTAGCCTTAGACACCAATCTCCAGAAGTAAGTGAAGAATTGATTCACACTCGCCTTAACACACTACTTGAGCTTGACCTGTTGGTGTCCTTAATTCTAATTAAGTTTCTACTCAATTTTATTTAAGACTTGGGTTCGATGCAAGATGAGGTGGGTTGTTTTTGGGCCAAGGAAAGGTGATAAAATCCTTCCCTTATCTTATGATAGCATTGCCCTTAAGTGATTTAGAATGAATGCAACATTACAACAATCTTAACTAATCAACAGAATTTAAAACTAGTTATTCAAATTTTAATTTTTAATTTTAAATTTTAAATTTAAATTTCAAATTTTAGAATTCAAAATTCAAATTTTAAATTTTAAATTCCAAATTCCAAAATTCCTGGTAGAAAAATATAAATTTGAAATGTGCTAGAAATTATGGGGTGTTCAATTGCTAATAGAAAAATCATGCAATTCAAGCAATCACTTTGGCAAATTCATGCAATCACACATCAAGCAAGCAATTAGCACATCAAACCTTTAATAGGATCTCACGTCCGGCCGTAGCTCATTACTCCCATGGATCATGACAGTTTACTTTTGTATACCCGCTCAGGAGGTGTGATACCTAAGATCAAAGAATGAAAATGATGCAATAATTTTCAAAATTTAGATCTAAAATCTATGGAGATTTCAGACCTAGTTTGAACTGACAAATATTGATGTTGGATGCTAAATTAAACTAAGATCCGAATAATATTGAATTAATTTTTAGATTTATGTCCTAATATGCAGAAATTTCAATATATGCAAAAATTTTGCACTTATGCATGCATGTCCTAATCTACCATGCTCTGATACCTAGATTAGTGCGGGATGGTGATGGAAAATTTTATGTAAAGAGATTAAGAATTAAAGTTAAGAATAATCCTAAACATAATAGCAAGATTCAGCCATAAAGAAGTGATTAAGTGCACTAAAGAAGACTAATAAAGAGATAATTGGTATCCCGTAGTGCAAATCACATACAAGTAAAGAAAATGACCCTCTTGATTGAGAAATCATCTGATTAGGACAAAACTCTATTCAATATTTCAGACCTTAGAGGGAAGGAAGGGATTTTGTACCAACAATGAACTCAAGAATTCCTTGTAATAGGATCACTCTTCAACACTTGAAGATTGACGACTGGATGAAAATGCTATCTCTTCCTCGAATGTAGAAACTTCTTGCTACTGGTTTAGAAGCATAGAGGATACCATCCTTGACTAGAATCACTTGAGGGATCCTACAAAACAAAGAACATGAGTGGAAGTGGAAGGGTTGGGAATAAACAAAGCAAGAACAATGGAGATAGAAAAGAAAAGGAAAGGCTTGATGGCGATTTCTTGGATGTTGGAAGAGCCGGTGGTGGAGACTTTTTGGAGCTAGAACAATGGTTGGGCCTCACGCCCTTCTTCCTCATGGAGTGGCAAAGCAAAAAGATTGCAATGGAGGAAAAAGAACTTCAAATTTCATTCATAACATAATATGCTTGATTACAAGAGGATTAGGGTTATTTATAGACTTTCTATCCCTTTCAAATTCAAATTACAAGCTTAAAGAGTGGAGGGATAAGTGGGATTTATGCATGAAGAGTGGAAAGATAAGTGGGGAGGTTACAACTTGAATTCAAGTTCAAAACTCTTGGACACCTAAATGGAGATGAGGTGGCATTGTTATGTGGCGTGGGAGGTGAGGTGGCTTCCCATCTTGGCATGGTGAGGTGGCGCTCCAACTTGCAAGATGGTCCATCCCATCTTGATGCTTCATGGTCTTGATCTTACCCAATTTGAACCCCACTTAAACCCAACTTGTCTAATTACAAGACCCAACTATTTACAAGATCAAATTGATGCCAACAAGAGTAAATTGAGCTTAACAAAACTAAATTAAAATTGAAATTGGAATGGACTCGACTCTAATTACAAGACTCATGCTGAAATTAAAAATAAAGTTAAAGACAAAATTGAAGTCTGGTTTATTCACTTATAATTCATATGGAGCTTGGGTTGCATGATTTGCTTGGAGCCTCTTTCGTATCCTGGTGCCCGCACCAGCATGCCAATCTATTACTATCAAATTGCCCTTCACCAAACTTCTGTGATGGTCGAGAGCCTTCCGATCTTGCTTGGATGGATCTAGGTGTTATTCTTGGTGGCTCTTAAATGGAGACCTATAAAAGCAATTCCTTGACTAGTGGTGATAGGTGGGAGACCCTCTAATGCTCAAGTCAGTGAAAGGAAAATGAGCTACAGTAGCTAAAGCTAAGAGAGGAGGTGGTGATTAAATGAGCGAGAGAGAACGGTAAGTCTCCGTTACCTCATCGGGAGTTTCCTCTTACCAATTCATTGGGCTATGTAGGGTAACTAAATGACATAGAGGTGGCCTCCTTTGACATTCGAAATAAATTCCATTAAGATGTCAGGATCTTTTTCCTGGAATCTTTTTCATTAAAATCTTTCTGTTAGAATGACAGGATCTGCTAGGATTCTATATGCCACGACTTTGCCCACCATGATCTGTGCTGGAACAGCTGTGATCGGTTGGATTCTCACCTACTCGAGCATTGTGGACTCCGAGAAGATGGTTGACTTGTCTACTATCGAAGGAGCCTGGCACCATACCTAAACACTCCCGACTAGGTTTACTTTGATAGTTAGTCGGGCTCGAATAGGTACTTGATGGATGTGCATGAGAAATGTTATGCCAGTCAGACTCAGTTGCTTGTAGCTATTTAATTTGGAAAGGAACAGCTACTCGATGGGATGACCAGCTTTGTCATCTTCTTCCTAGTCGGCTTCTTCGTCGGTAGCCCGATCATCTCGGGGTCAGTGTCCAGGCCATCTTGTCCTTAGTCAGCTATGTAGTTGACTGTCCGATGGGTCCTCATAACCAAGTCAGTAGTTACCACAACAAAAACTTTTTAAATTATTGATTTTGAAGATGAAGATTATATTTTTATATATTTATTGAATATCCAATATGTATTTATATATTTGACTTAGTATATTTATATATCTTGATGTGTACACATATGTTTGAATTACTGTAAGAGATAGACACGATGTGGCCCATTGGATCATATCGCATAGATTTTTAAAATATTCTAAATTCTTTCATCCATTCACTTGCATAAATTTTAAAACAAAGCATTGCACGGCGCAACGACGGATTCATGCGAAGGAAGGTGACTCGTTCTTGTCACTCATTTGGGGAGGGTAGTGGCTGATTAGAAAGTGAGATATTGGAGGCGGTGATTGGAACGAGGTGACAGAGAGAAGATGACGAAGGCATTGAGAGTGCATTCACAAGTAGGAAGTCTTTTGGTTTTTTAAATGCCTTAAGCCCTGCTATGTTTGCACACAAAATATCCTTGGACCCTTGTCACTGGTAGGCAACTAAAAAATCTTAGTATCCCTATACATTTTTGGCGCTATTGGAGTAAATCCAAATCCAGAATTTTGTGGTTTCAAGTTTAAATTTGTTCAATATCTGGCACACTGAGAAACGAAATTGAGTCCGTGTTCGGATAATAAAATTATTAGTAGACTCGTCAGGTTAAGTTTAGTGGGTTTGCATGCATTAAGACCCATGCCTACATATGTGCGTCGGTTTTAGGTCGGTGTGGACGGGGTTAATTTGGTTCCTGCCAAGAAAATCTTGAACAATTAATCAACTTGATCATCCATACTTCCAATAGCTTATCAATAAAAAGTCCATATATGCTTGAAAATTAAATTATCAACACATGCATGCGATGGTTAATTATATAATAATGATTGATTAAACTTGAAAAGATATACTCAAGTATAGACAACCAAATATATTCTACCATGGAGTTAGTTTTATCTTTTCTATCCTATTAAGTTATAGAACAAAGCTTCATATATCCAAGAGTTTAAAAATTGAAAAGTACATAAATATAACACTACATACTAGTAAAACAGCATGACTTGCATGACTTTTTGTATATTAAATACGGAGCTCAAAACTTAGACATTTCTAGCGAGAGATGCTCCACTTATCTTAGCCAAAAAGGCTGAGAGAAAGGTTTCTAGTTAGAGATGGGAATTTTGTATTCTTTGTGCCAATAATCATTATTTTTTCTAGTTGGAGATAGGGTTTGTATGCTTTGTAGCAATGATTGTGTATATTGAGGCTATTTGAAGATGGGCAAAGAATCAACAATTGATAGTATGTTAGGGATTAGGTGTCAGCTTGGTAGGTAGCGGAGCAATCAAATCAATTAACTCAATAAATTTAGCGCATTACATAAATAACATTCTACCCAATATTTAGTTTTCATGTGCAAATGAGCAAATATTAATTTGTATAGAAAAGCCGCCACCTCTCCCCCTTTTCCCTCTTTTTCCTGCGAATAATTTCTAGACAAATGCCTCAATCATGTCATACATCTAGAACTTTATGAGATACAAAAGGGTATCATATTGTTTAGTTACACCAAATAAAATGTTGATCAGTATCAGGACCACTAATATTTTGATGGTAGCCAATTATTTGAGTTGTAAAATGAGGTCCTTACTAAAATAAACAAGACATGGAATAAGGATAATTTTGCATAATTACTAGTAAAGGGGAGCAAGAATGGCAAGAAAGCTTCTCTATACAATTTATTATATAAAAACATGTGAGCACAAGAAGTTAGGGAATGCATCTAGATGACTGATAATTTTAAATCTCAAAACATGACACATTGCAGACAACTTCATGACTAACTAATCTTTCCTTTCATATATGCTACATCATCAGTGTTGCAGATCGAAAGGAGGTAAAATATATCATCTCCATACAAAATATAAATTCCCCTATCAACATGGAAACCATCTTTCTAATTTAGCAAGCAAACCAGACTACATGCAGATGGGAGTTGGAACGACCATCTTATAAATGAAAAGCACACACAATAAGAGCAGATATATCAAATTCATCCATGTCATCCAAGTTACACAGATTTCTTATCCTTTCCAATAAGCCTCAATGAGATATCACAAACTAATAAAAAGACACTCTGTAACCATTAGTACCATGATTAATGAAAAAAAAGATGATGATCATCATTGCCATAGTAAACAAATCATTTTCTCCATTTTCAATCCTTTAAAAGCTTTTTCCACATCTCTATTGCTCTCTTCTTTTTTTTAATAAGATGCTCTGTTGCTCTCTTGTTTTTTATAAGATGCACTATCAATATATGTTCGCTGCTTTCTAGATATGTTGTCCTAAGATTTGTTCAAAAACTTATTCGCACTTCCCCTACATCTCTTCAAGCTATTATTGAACTCATTATTTTTGTCCTCCTACAAAATAATGAATTTTTCAAAAAATTGCAATTTCTATTTAAAAAATTGACAGTGGTAATGGCTAATTACCTCGATTGAATTAGCAATCAGCTGGCGCAGTGTGTTCAGTACTTTTCTATAACAAGATCTTTAACTAACCACACATACGCTAATTCTAATTCTTTTTATTCATTTATTAATTTCCTTTCTGAGATAATTCTGATTATCTTATTAACTAATATGTCTATATTCACAGGTATTTATTCGTTTGCCAATTAGTGGCATACCAGGTAATGGAACAAGTTGTCCGACACATTCGTAACTATACAGTATGGAATTTATCTTATTGTGAGAATGTCCATGATATGACCATGCCTACGTTTCATATGCAAAGAAAGGCATAAAAAATGTCTGGAGATGTGCTTTTCCGAAAAGATGCTTCTGCCTTTCCCTAGAACTCATAAATATATTAAAAAAATATTTTGACTTTGATTCAAAATACAAAGTTTAAATACCAAAAAAAAATTTAAAATCTAGCAAAAACTTAAGAATAGACCAAGTCCAAGCGCGCGCGCACATGCAGGACATGGCTTGCAAGTGCGTGCCTGCCTGCCGTGCATGGTGCATAGTGATCCATGAGGCCATATTTTGTGCAGTCTATGGACCGCACTTCACAAACTGGGTAGTTCTCATGCCATTTCGTGCGGTTCACACACACGTAGATGCGCATGGACATATGCATGGTATGCAGGGATTAGCCTAGTTTATATGCTGTCACATATGGCAATATCTGCAACAGTCTAAGAATGGTTTACACATAGTTCATGGAATGGTTGACATGATTTTGGTTGGTTTGGACTTCATTTTTGACACAATTTGAATCTTTGAAATCCTGTCGAAGTCCTCTTCAACACAGAGACTTATGCATTATCTCAAGGCCTTCAAAAGGGAACAAAGGCCATGCAAATAGATGTGGTAATGATAGAGAAAGTCTAAAAAGTCCTATAGGAACTAGAGGGTCTCTTTGAGAGTTGAGAGTTTTGTGAGGAATTAAGAGGTTACTAATTTAGAGATTATTGTACAGGATTGAGAGTGTGAGTTCTCATTGTATGTGATTTTTTTTTCTCATAGTGAATTCTTGTATACCCAATTAAATTGTGTTGGATGTCTTTTTTCTTTCTCTTTCTCTCACTATATCAACTTTGTTGACGAAGGTGCTATCTTGGTCGGGGATTCATATTCCACAATCTGAATGATCTCCCTACAAATGATAGCAGAATAGGTGGTACCATAATAATGGGTATCAGAGCGAAGCTATTCGTGTTGCGGTGATATTGATTAGGTTAAAAAGATAGAAAAATATGCATAATCAAGATAGAGATTAACCGGAACGATAGGAAGAGCAGTTTCTCCATGTGACAAGCGAGAATGAAGGATGTGCTCATCCAACAAGGTTGATCGACACTCTTTTATGCGAGAAGTGGCTAGCTACCATGGAGGACAAGAATTGGAATTGACTCTAGATATCGGCGGTGAGCACGATTCGCTTGTATCTAGCGGATAACATAGTAATCCATGCACTTAGTGAGACTTCTTTAAAGGTGATGTGGATAAAGCTCAAGGAGATATACATGATGAAGTTGCTCATCAATGTTCTTTTTCTTTAGAAGCAATTCTGCTAACTACAAATGAGTGAGGGGCAGAGCATGTAGGAATATCTCAGTAACTTCTAGAAAATCCTCACCAATGTTCATAATGTTAGCAAGAAGTTGAGGAGAAGACTAGGACATTGGACTTGCTATCATAGCTTTCCCATCTTTTGAGTCCTTTGTGACTATTTTTATAATGAAAAAAAGTATAATCAAGATGAAAGATGTCACTGCAATACTATTCCAGAACAAGGTTTTCAAGTGAGAGAACCGAACTTCAAGCTCAGATAGCAACTCAACTTTGGCAGCAACTAAAGGTACAGGTGGCCAAGGATGAAGCAATAGAGGATTGCGAGATATGTGGTCTAGTCTAGGTCAAGGGATGTAAGCAAGATCAGATGCTATCGATATGATGAATTGGACATTGTATCAAAGATTGCCTGTAACTCAATGATCAGATGAAGGCTACTATGGTAGTGATCGATATTAGTGATGTGACAGATACGGTGAGGTGCTAATGGTATCTGATGATATATCTACTTTTCTATAGTGGATTTTAGATTCTATATGTCCATATCATATCTATTATAAAGAGAAGCTATTTGACTCTCTAGAGAGTAGAGAGGATTCTATCTACTTGCCCAATGGATTGAGTTGTATGATCAAGGGCATCAGGATATTTAGCTAGAGGGCACATGATGGGACAGTGAAGAGATTGGACAAGATCTGATACATATCCAATTTTCATAGAAATCTAATTTTACTAAATAGACTAGATTCAAGCAACTACAAGTGAAAAGCTGGTGATGGAATCTTGAAGGTCATATATGATAGTAAGATTATGTTAAAGAAAAAAGTATGGAGCACATTATCTCTTGATAGGGAGTCTAATACGAGATGGAGTCCTTAATGCAGATAAAAGTAATGAGAGGTGAAGCTCTAGGTGGATCGAACACGAGATTCAAGACTCGAAATGATGATAGGCGATGTCACAAAGTCAAGATCCTATTATCGCAGGAAGTTTTCTTGAGCAAGTCTTAGGTCAAGCAGAATACAGCACATGACAAAGATTGGATTGAGCATGCTAGCTCGACTTCTATATTTGTCCATCCATGAGCAGTAGGCATTTATCCTAAGATATAGAGACAAGATTATCATAAGCTCTTAAAAGTTAGGTGGAGGCCGAATGTTGAGTTGAGGTGAGATTGTTGACAAAATATCTCGATTCAATCCAAAATGCAAAGCTTAGGTACCAGAAAATCCAAGAAAAGATCCAACATAGGCTCAGAAGCAGACCAAGTCCAGTAGCAGCAGGGAAAGCCTAGGTGCACATGCAGGGCATGCCCCCCAGGGCATGTGGTTTATAACAATCCATGGAATTGCATTTGCATAGTCCAAGAATTATGCATTGCATAGACCAGGCAATTCTCGTAATGTTTTGTGCGGTCTATGCATGGCTATGCACACGGATGTATGTTGGTGCACAAGATTGGCTTGGGTCATGCATCGGTGCATGCAGCAAGGTTAGCATATTCTAGGCATGCTTCATGGGCTGGTTGACATGGTTTTGGTTAGTTTGAACTCTGTTTTCAATATAGTTTGAACATCTGAAATCCTGTCAAAATCCTCTTTAATATAGAGACTTGTACATGGTCTTAAGACCTTTAAAAAGGGGATAGAGATAAGGTAGAAAGGTGTGATAGTGGCAAAAAAAGCCTATAGAGTCCTGTATGGGCTAGAGGGTCTTCTTGAAAGTTGAGAGCTTTGTGAGAAATTAAGGGACTACTGATTGGAAAATTATTGTATGCAATTAAGAGTATAATATCTCCTCTTATGAGAGTAATTATTTTTCTCTAATAATAAAGTCCTACATGCTCATTAAATTATGTTTTGTATCTTTTTTTTCTTTCTCTTGTGATATCAACTTCATCAATGGAGGTGTGATCTTGATCAGAGATTCATATTATGCAATCTGAGAAATCCTTCTACAAGTGATATTAAAGCATGTGGTACTTGTTGCCCAGTAAGCAACCCAAGAGGGGAGGTGAATTGGGTCTCTAAAAATTACTTGCAACAATGTGTGCCAATTCAATATCTAATCAAGCGCTAGTGAGGTGAAAGAGTATGCTCTTGAAGAGTATGCAGCGGAAATATAAATGCAACAAATATAAGAACAAGTAAAGAGAGCAATAGACAATCACAAATACAAGCCAAGTATAGTGGTTCGGTGCTTTTCAATGCACCTACATCCACTTTCCAAGGTCCACTGGGAATTCACTATAATCTCCTAAGATTATAGCCGATTAGTTTTCCGGGCTCACTAATCAAAATTTTCTTTTGGTTTTTATAAGGCTCACCGAAAGAAACCTCTTGGTTTTCAAAGGCTAACCAATAACCTCCTTGGTTTCAACTAGGCTTAGCAAAAACTCCTTGGTTTCAACTAGGCTAACCAAAAACCCCGATTTTGTTCTTAGGCTCACCAAAACCTTTATAACAAAAATATGAGATAAAGTAGGGCAACAAGAAAAGCTTTCTAATGTAAAGCTAATATCTCTTTGAAGCTTGGAGAAGTTGCTTGTCTTGAACTTGATGAAGCCTCAATCAATGCTCAAAAGTGTTGGACTTGAATGCTTTTTGATAGCTTTGAATGCTCGGAAACTTCTTTTTGCTAGAAAGTAGTTGCTCTCAATGAATGGGAGTGAATCACTTGCTTTTCTCTTTTTTCTTTTATTTTTACTTGTTCTCCGCTTTCTTGTATTTCTTCTTTTGATTTTCATGAATTCAAATCACTTAAATACCATCCCAAGGCTTAAAGATGGTTTATGATCGTTAGACACGAAGAACTAGCCATTGGGAGCTAAGAGGGCCGAGTTCTATGTTTGAAAAACTAGCCGTTACTGTTTCAGAACTCTAAGTATCAACACTTCAAGCTATGAGTCGATACTCGATACTTAAGTTCCATGAGTCAACACCTAGTTCAAAATTCTTCATTGAAGCTTTTTAGAATTCTCAGGTGAGTCAACACTTCTTCAAGTGAGTCGACACTTGAGTCGATACTTGACATCCATGAGTCGACACTTCAGGCAAGTCTTCAACTTCAGCATGTTCTGTAAGAAATTTTTCTTAGGCATTGAGTCGATCCTTGGGTGGATACCTTGAGTCGATATTTGAGTGGCATGAGTCGATACTTCAGTCATGTCATCTGAAACTCTTTCTATGTACTAGCTTGAGTCAACACTTGCATTGCCATGAGTCGACACTTGAACTGTGAGTTGACACTTGTTGAGATTTCTTCAAAAATCACTGAAACTCTGCTGAAATCTTTTTGAGCTGAACTCTTTAAGTCCTTTCAAGCATTACTCAGGTACTTAAGTCCATTAATAACTGATCTTTCATCCACAAAAATAGTTTCTTCATCATTTGACAAGCAATCCAATTTAGCTATTTTGATGAGTATCTTTTTTTATTAAACACACTTCAAGGAACATGTTAGTACTCAACTTATACTTAAGTGTTTGCTTATCATCAAAATCAATAACGGAGTCAACAATCTCCTCCTTTTTGATGATGACAAAACCTTTAAGTATAATTCATATAATAAGCTCTTAAATAAATTTTCAATTTGCATAAAGCTTATTGCATTTTGTATTATAGAAAAAAAAAAGAGATAAAGTCTAAAAGCTCATTTGAATTGAATTAGAACTATAAGAGTATCAGAGCTAAAAGTATTTCATGTACCATGATACTCTAAATAAGTATCAGAGATAAAACATGCTTTAAGATAAGAAATTCATCATAGAGTAATATTGAATATAATTAAAAAGAAATTTTTAAACAATAGATCGAAGAGTATAAATACTCCCCCTCAAAAAATGATTCAAAAAATTAATTTTCAATGAGTTTGATAAACAAAAAGCTGATTTTACAAGAAGTTTTAGCAAACTATTTATACAAAATAGCAAAGGAAGGATTACTCTCCCTCACTCATTGCACTTTTCTTTTTACATTCATTTTTCTTTCACACACAAACTGCTTTTCATTTTATTCTCATATATCTTTTACAATCATTTTTCTCATAACTCTTTTACTTATCTCCCTACCTATCTCTCTCTCTTTCTTTTGTCTCTCCCCCTTATTTCTCATTTTATTATCCCCCTTTTTGTCATCATAAAAAGGATAGAGCAGAGGGAGGATGAAAACAACACAAAAATTTAGCAAGGCAATTCCAAGGATAAAACATTGATATATAAAAAAGATTTCATTCATTGAAGTACACTTCATACATTGATACAAGTAAAGATACAGGATAGTAAACAAACATAAATGCATACAAGAGTGCTAAAAATATAAACTATCTAAACATAAAGACTGTTCTAAGAGGAGTGCTCATCAGAGGATCAAATCTCAATCGGTCCTATATCAGTAAAAGCACAGGATCGTGGCCATATCAGCCGAAGATCAGAGAAATGGGTATGGGTAGGTCTCAATGGAACACGATGGCCTCGTCCTCTGCATCTGGCATATGTCCTGCCTCTATCTAGTACAGAAGATATAGAAGCTATATTTGTAGTAGGAACAGAACTAACCGAAGGAACTGTATTAAGAGGAAGGGAAGAAGGATCAAAAATGGGTCCTGAATTAGGATGGTGGAGATTAGGAGTATAAAAACCCCTGATGAGGGAAGATGTATGAAAAGCTGAAGAGTTTAAGACTAGAGTCCCATAAGAGGGAATGATAGGAGTAGGTGCAGGAATGGAAGTAGGATGTAGATCAGATCTGGAAGGTGAGGATGATAGGATCGGAGTCTGAAAGGATGATCTAGATGGGTCAGGAATAGGACTCTTATGAAGGTCAGCTACTACCTCTAGCACTAGCTCTATCATCAAATCATCAATCTCAAACTCAGTAGAGTCAGTCTCATCATCATCCAAATCAAGTCCTGGAGTAGGTGATGCTGGAGGTGAATTAGCTACAGCTGAAGGTATAGGAGCTCTGCCTGATGAAGGTCTAGCCAATGCAGACAAAATGGTAGAGATGCCATCACTCAATCCTCGATGGCTCTCCCTCATCTCCATATAAATCCTATCGACTCACTGATGAATGATCATCATCTCAATCTCAATGTAAACGACCCTATCCTCTAAGCTATCTGTAGCACCAGGGATATCTGTCTGTGCTAGCTCAGGCTGAGGAGTGGGCTCTGGCTGTACTGAAGGCTCGGACTGAACCTCATGAATATCAGGGTGGCTCTGAGGGTTCTGCCTCACCTGAAAAGATATGCTTCTCCTCTGCCACATCATCATCCCTGTTAGTGACCTATCCAAATATGCATCATCTCCACTGCCCTCTAACAAGCTAATACCCCATCCGATGAAGCGATATGATGTCATAGACGTCTGTGTGAAGAAGCTACCTGTAGGGCTCATCGTCTACGATCACTCCATAAGCTCTAAACAATAAGGTCAATCCCATCCCATAGGGCAGACACAGTCTCTAGTTAATCGATGCCTCTATCAACTAATGTACCATGAACACCAGGAGGCATACTAGAGTGCGCTATACTAGAGAAACCATAACCAGAAGCTCGTGCTCTGTGATGAAGTTAAATCGATCGATCTTCAGTAGAAGGATCCGGACAATAATATGGTGCAGCAACCTCATCTTAGGCGTTAGCCTCGAAGCAACTATAGTGGCTCCCTTAAGAAGATCATCTATCTTAAAGATGCATTGGAATCCACTGATCCTGTCAACTAAAGCATCCACAACTGATCCTGTCATGGGAATGTCCTATATTCTGCTTAGAATCTCTGCTAATACAGGAACATCTTTGCCTCAGACCTGAGCAATCTAGCCATCACTACCTCGGGCAAGTGATCCATAAAACTCTCTAATCAATCATGGGTAAAATCTTTCTGATATGAGCAGAATGATGCCAAACCTACATCCCTCAGCCACTAGCCTATCCTAAAGTGCTGCTGGTCTATAATCAAAGTCCACTCGGTGACCACCGATGATAGTCTTCGATCCCATTCTATTTGCTGCCGAAACTGGGATTCTAGCAAGGATATCATGCTCAACCACTGCACTGGCCTCATGCCTTGCTTTAGTTCCTTTTCTTCCTCCTGAATTGATGGTCTTGGATGCTGGACAACTTGTTTCCTTGGCCCCATTTCTAGGATACAAGATAGAAAAGCAAGAAGGGAAAGAAAACCTAGGATTTTTATGGTGCAAACACAGTGAAACCGAATGAAGAATAGTGGAAATGGGAGAATGAGCAAAGAGAAACTGAATATAACCTATTCCAAATGAAGATTTGGTTGATTGAATCCAAGATTGGAGGGAAGAGGATGGTGGAGCTCGGTTAGGGGATGAGTCGGCTTGAACTGGAGTGAGAAAAGCCAAGAAAACCATCTATTTTCCCTATTTTAGCTCGGTCTGTTGCCACACAGAGTCAAGTGTCAACACTTCTAGGTGTTGACACTTTAACTTAAAACTAAAAAAAAATGGAAAATGGACAGATGATCAAAATAGGAAGGATTTTAAGGAATTCGAACAAGATTAATAAGCAATTTTGATCAAACAAGGGTCAAGGATTGTGAAGAGTTAAAAATTTGAAACAAAAGGATTGATGACCCTAAGTTCTCTTCTAATCATACCGAACTGATCTTCTTGGAGAGGCTTAGTCAATATGTTAGCTAGTTGTATTTCAGTACTAACAAATTCAAGCATAATTTCATTATTTTCAACATGATTTCTAATAAATGATGCCTAATTTAATATGCTTACTTTTAGAGTGCTGAACAGGATTTTTAGTTAAGTTTATAGTACTAGTATTTTCACATCTTATGGATGTCTTAATTAGTTTGATTCCAAAATCTTCAAGTTATTGATTAATTCACAAGATTTGAGCATAATAACTTCTTGCTACAATATACTCAGCCTCAGCTATGGATAGTGCAACTAAAGTTTGTTTCTTACTAAACCAGGAGATTAAGTTAACTCCAAGAAATTGACAAGTTTCACTTGTGCTTTTTCTATTTAATTATACCCAGTAAAATTAGTATCAGAATATCTAATTAAATCAATAGATGAATATCTAGAATACAATAAATCAATATTAATTATACCAGATAAGTATTAAATATGCGCTTAATAGCCAACAGATGAGATTCTTTAGGATCAGACTGATATCTAGCACACATACAAACACTAAACATGATATCTGGTCTACTAGTAGTCAAATATAATAAAGAGCCAATTATTTCTCTATATAAATTTTGATCAATTGATTTTCCATGTTCATCTTTATCAAGTTTACAAGAGGGGCTCATAGGTATACCTATTGATCTGGTAGTCTCCATCCCAAACTTCTTTAAGATTTCTCTTGTATACTTAGCTTGGTTGATAAAGATTCCATCTTTGGTTTGCTTGATTTGGATTCCGAGGAAAAAGTTGAGTTCTCCCATCATGCTCATTTTGAGCTCTCCCTATATAAGCTTGGCAAACTCTTGACAAAGAAGTTCATTAGTAGCACTGAATATAATATCATCAACATAAATTTATACTACTAATAAATCATCATTTTTCTTCTTTAAAAAATAATGTAGTGTCAATATGGCCTCTAGAGAAATCATTTTCAATTAAAAACTTGCTGAGTCTTTCATACCATGCTCGGGGTGCTTGTTTTAAATCATAAAGTGCTTTGTGTAGTTTAAAAACATGATCAGAATGTGCATGATTTTCAAATCCAGGTGGTTGTTCAACAAACACTTCTTTGATAATAAAACCATTTAGAAAAGCACTTTTAATATCCATTTTAAATAATTTAAAGTTCATAAAATATGCAAATGCTAAAAGTAATCTAATTATCTCAAGTCTAGTAATAGGAGCAAAGGTTCATCAAAATCAATGCCTTCTTCCTGATTGTAGCCTTTGGCCATTAGCCTAGCTTTATTTCTAGTTACAATACCATTTTCATCCAATTATTCCTAAATACCCATTTTGTGCTAATAATTGAAATATTAGATGGTCTTTTATTATCCAAACATTGTTTCTTTCAAACTAATTTAATTCTTCTTGCATGGTATTAATCCAATTAGGATCTTTTTTAGCATCTTCAAAATATTTTAGTTAAACTTGAGAAATAAAAGTAATACAATCATATTCATTTCTAATTGAAGATCTTGTTCTTACCCCTTTTGATGGATCACTTAGGATTAACTCTTTAGGATGTCCATGAGCATACTATTGATTCCTTTATTTATTTAATGATAAGCAAAATGGTTAAGTATAAGTTGAGTACTAATGATTTTTTGAAGTGTATTTTTATAGAAAAAGGTGCTCATCAATTTGATAAAAGATTGTTTGATCGAAGAAGCCAAGTTTAGATGATTAATCTGCTCAAAGAAGTCTTGGTCAGTTAAAGTTTGCTTGAATTGACACTTGATTTCAATATAGACTTAATTCAGCACAAGTTCAGGTATTTTTTGTAAAGATTTCAGTGAGGTGTCGACTCAAAGTGTCGACACATGACACCAGTGTCGACACATGACAGTGAAGTATCGACTCAAGCCGGTACGCAAAGAAAGTTTCAGATGGTATGGTTGAAGTGTCAATACATGGACTTGAAGTATCGACTCAAAGTGTTAACTCATGGATCAGCTCATCGCTTGAGATTTTTAAGTCATAGAGCTTACTGAAGATGAAGATCTGGTAAAGTGTCGACACATGGATGAGAAGTGTCGACTCACCTGAAGAAGTGTCGACATATCTAAGATTTCCAGAAAGCTACATTGAAGACTTTTGAACTAGGTGTCGACTTGATGTGTCGACTCACAGCCTGAAGTGTCGACACATGGAGTTCTAGGAACAATAATGGCTAATTTTTCAAACACAAAACTCATCTCTTTTCACCACCAATGACTATATTTCATGTGTAATGGTTAGAAACAGATTTAAGGCCTTAGGAAGGTATTTATATGCTCCAAATCAAATCAAAATAAGAATTATTGAAGTTGTTGAAAAGAAATATTCAAGAGAGAAGAAAAGAGAGCATTCACCCCTATTCATTGAAGTTCAATTACTTCCAAGCAAAAGCAAGCCTCCAAGCATTCAAGAGTATTAAAGATCACCATTCTTGAGTAATCAAAGAGGCTTCATCAAGTTGAAAGCATCATAACAATGAGCTTCAAAGAGATACCCACTTTTTATTAGAAAGCTTTTATTGTTTCTCTACTTCAAAACTTATTTGTTGTAAGGATTCTTGGTTAGCCTATTGCAAAACCAAGGGAGGTTATTAGTGAGCCTTTGAAAACGAATTAGATTCTTGATTAGCCCAGAAAACCAAGGAAGGTTGGTGGTGAGCCTTCAACCATTTAAGTTCTTGGTTAGCCCGTAAAACCAAGTGAGGTTTTGAATTATGGGCCTTGTGAAAACAAATCGGGTTTCGATTAGTGAGCCCGAAAAACTAATCGACTATAATCGGTTGAGATTATAGTGAATTTCCAAAGGAATCTTGAGGAGTGAATGTAGGTGCATTGGATAGCACCGAACCACTATACTTCTTTGTGTTTGTGGTTGCTTCTCCTCTACTTGCTCTTACATTTATTGCTTTATATTTTCGCTGCACATTTACTTAAGAGCACTTCATTTGTATTCATAGTACTTTATTTAATTGTTGGATTGGATCACACACTATTGCATTGCATCAAGTAATATTTTTTAGAGATCCAATTCACCCCCCTCTTGGATTGCTTACTGTGCAACAAGTGGTATCAGAGCCCTGTTCTCAGTGTATAGGCTTTACCGCCTTGAGTAAAGATCTATGGCAGCCCCTATTGGTACTAGTGTAGTTGAGGGACAAGCCTCAAATAAACCTCTATTTTTCAATGGATCAAATTATACATATTGAAAACTAGGATGAAAATTTATATGCATTCTATTGATTATAACTTGTGGAAAGTAGTTGATAAAGGTCTACATATTCCTTCGGTTATGGTTAATGGTGTTTCCATCCCAAAGCTCTAAGAGGATTGGGATGAAAATGATATTAAATAATCCGAGATCAATGCTAAGGCAATGAATCTCCTTTATTATGCATTAGATCCTAGTGAATTCAATAGGATATCTACTTGCACTTCAACAAAAGAAATATGGGACACACTTGAAGTTACCAATGAGGGTACCGATCAAGTGAAGAATACTAAGGTGAACATGTTAGTGCACACTTATGAAATATTTTGAATGGAACCTAATAAGTCTATCACTGACATGTACACTAGATTTACAAATATTGTAAATGGAATGAGAAGTCTAGGAAAAGTAATGTCTATGCTAATCTTGTCAACAAAATCCTCATGTCACTTCCAACATCGTGGGATCCGAAGGTGACCGCCATCCAAAAAGCTAAAGATGTTGACAAGCTACCATTGGATCAACTAGTTGGATCGCTCATGACTTATAAATTGAATTTGAAGCAAAAGTCAATGGACATGGATAAGAAGAAAAAGGGGATTGCATTCAAATCAACTATACAAGAAGAATTTTTAATTGATGAGTCCGAAGAAGAAGATGATGATGAAAGTGAAGAAGCACTCCTTGCTAGAAAATTTAAAAGATTCATGAAAAGAAGGAAGTTTCCTTACAAGAAGAAGTCCCAATCAAATAAAGAATAGGGAAAAGAGAAAGATAAAGAAAATAAAAAAGAAAAGGAGAAGGAGATACTTACATGCTTTGAGTGTAAGAAGCCGGGACACTACAAATTTGACTACCTCTCCTAAAGAAGTCAAGAAGAAGTTAAGGAAAAAGGCAATAATGGCACCTGAAGAGATAGCGAGGACTCCAGTTATGAAGAAGAGCATACTGAAATTGCAATATTTGTCCTATGGCCCATCAAGAGCAAGATGAGGTAAATTCTGATATAGAAGTTGATTTTACTTTTGATGAGTTAAGAAATTCTTTTGATAAACTTATGCATGATTATAAATTGATTTTATCTGAAAATAAAAGATTGAAAAAGCATGCAAACAGTTTCTCTCATGAAAAAATTCTTTATTAAATGAAGTTACTTATTTGAAAACTAAACTAGATATTTTAGAAAAGAAAAACAATGCTTTAACCATAGAAAATGAAGTTTTAAAAAGACCCAAAACTATTATTTCAAATGGTGATCTTTTAAAGAAAAATAAGGATTTAGAGTTAGAAAATGAAAAGTACAAAAAAGAGCTTGATAAAATAAACCTTTTATTGAAAACCTTACCTATAGTTCAGAAAAAGTAAACCTACTTTTAATAGTCAAAGAGCCATTTTTAACAAAGCAAGATTATGCTATAGACCCCAAAGACAACAAAAATATTTCAAAATCTTTTTTGTACCTGCATCATCTAGCATAACATATTTTCATGTAAAAAGCAATGTCATAAATCATTTCAATGCAATTTGAGAAAAATTAATTCTTTTGGAAAGTTTGGGTTCCAAAAGAAACATTTTAAGTGCTAACCTTAAAGGACCCAAGTTGGCTTAGGTACCTATAAACAAAGCTTGATTATATTGCAGGTGTGTCTTGCAATCAAGGAGAACAAGACTTTGGTATCTTGATAGTGGTTGCTCAAGGCACATGACGGGAGATGTGAAGCAATTCACTTCTCTTGAAGCAATGAATGGAGGGAGTGTGACCTTCAAGGATAATTGTAAAGAAAAAATTATTAGTATTGGTAAGGTTCTCATTACTCCTTCTAGTTGTGTTAGCAATGTACTGTTAGTTGAAGGCTTAAAGCATAATCTTTTAAGTATTAGTCAATTTTGCGATAAAGATTTTCAAGTTGTTTTTAAATCATCTTATTGCATCTAGAAATCCTATTGAACTCACTAGGATCCAATGCACAATAAAGGAGATTCATTGTTTTTGCATTAATCTTGAATTGTTTAATGTCATTTTCATCCCAATCCTCTTCAAGCTTGGGATGGAAACACCATTAACCACGACCGAAGGAATATGAGGACCTTTATCAACAACTTTTCATAAATTATAATCTATAGAATGCATGTAAATTCTCATTCTAGTTTTTCAATAAGTATACTTTGTTCCATTAAAGTATGGAGGTCTGTTTGAGGCTTGTCCCTCAACTACACTAATATTAAGGGGGGTTTCCATAGATTTTTACTCAAGGCAGTTAGACCATACACTGAGAACGTGGCTCTGATACCACTTGTTGATCAGTAAGCAACCTAAGAGGGGGGTGAATTGGGTCTCTAAAAATTACTTGCAAAAGTATGTGCCAATTTAAATATCTAATCAAGTGCTAGTGAGGTGAAAGAGTATGCTCTTGAAGAGTATGTAGCAGAAATATAAATGCTACAAATACAAGAGCAAGTAAAGAGAGAAATAGATAATCATAAATACAAGCCAAGAATAGTGGTTTGATATTTTCCAATGCACCTACATCCACTCCCCAAGGTCCACTTGGAAATTCATTATAATCTCCTACGATTACAGTCGATTAGTTTTCCAGGCTCACTAATCAAAATCCCCTTTTGGTTTTTATAAGGCTCACCAAAAAAAAATCTCTTGATTTTCAAAGGCTAACTAATACCTTGGTTTTCAACTAGGCTTACTAAAAATCTCCTTGGTTTTCAACAAACTAACCAAAAATCTCCTTCGTTTTCAACTAGGCTAACCAAAAACCTCCTTGGTTTTCAACTAGGCTAACCAAAAACCTTCTTAGTTTGGTTCTTAGGCCCAAAAACCTTTACAACAAAGATATGAGATAAAGTAAAGCAATAAGAAAAGCTTTCTAATGTAAAGATGATATCTCTTTGAAGCTTGAAGAAGTTTCTTGTCTTAAACTTGATGAAGCCTCAATCAATGCTAAAAAATGTTGGACTTGAATGCTTCTTGATAGCTTTGAATAATTGAAGACTTCTTTTTGCTTGAAGGTAGTTGCTCTCAATGAATGGGAGTGAATGCACTTGCTTTTCTCTTCTTTTCTTTTTTTTTCACTTGTTCTCCTCTTTCTTGTATTTCTTCTTTTGATTTTTTTGAATTCAAATCACTTAAATACCATCCCAAGGCCTTAAAGACAGTTTATGACCATTAGACATGAAAAACTAGCCATTGAAAGCTAAGAGGGCCGAGTTCTGTGTTTGAAAAACTAGCCATTACTGTTTCCAGAGCTCCAAGTATCAACACTTCAAGCTGTGAATTGACACTTAGGGTCGACACTTAAGTCCCATGAGTCGACACCTAGTTAAAAACTCTTCATTGAAGCTCTCTAAAATTCTCAGGTGAGTCGATACTTCTTCAGATGAGTCGACACTTGAGTCACACTTGACATCCATGAGTCGACACGTCAGGTAAGTCTTCAATTTTAGCATGTTTTGTAAGAAATTTTTTTCAGGCCTTGAGTCGACATCTTAAGTTGACACTTGAGTGACGTGAGTCGATACTTCAGCTATGCCATCGAAAACTCTTTCAAAGTGCCAGCTTGAGTCGACACTTGCACTTCCATGAGTCTACACTTGAACTGTGAGTCGACACTTTGAGTCGGCACTTGCTATGATTTTTTCAAAAATCACTAAAATTTTGCTGAAACCTTTTTGAGCTGAACTCTTTAAATCCTTTCAAGTATTACTCAAGTAATTAAGTCCATTAATAACTAATCTTTCATCCACAGAAATGGTTTCTTCATAATTTGACAAGCAATCCAATTTAGCTATTTTGATGAGTACCTTTTTCTATTAAACATACTTCAAGAAACACGTTAGTACTTAACTTATATTTAAGTATTTTGCTTATCATCAAAATCAATAATGGAGTTAACAGTACTACAACAAAGCATCAATAGATGCTCCTCTACAATGCATTAACTAAAGAAATCAAAGATCATGCAAGGTTCATAATACAATTCTAACTAGCTAGAATAAATAATAGATAATGGTAGAGGTATCGAATGAACTCCACTATTGTTCCTAGATATTATTGCCAACTAACTTATTAAATTCATCTAGAATTTATTACATAAGGATAAAATTACTTATTATGTTATCAAAACAAAATACTTGTACACTACCCATTGTGTGGTTACTATTGCCACCTAGACTACCATGGCCTATAGCTCTGGTGGGGCCCGATTGGAGTTGGTCTTTCCTAGGGATATCGGACTCTTCATCCTTGCACCCTCACGGTAGGTTAGTCCTGCAAAAAAGAGGAGACCTGAGCCAGGGATCCCGACGGGGATACTTCGATGGTCAAATTTGTAAAGCGACCAAGGAGAACAGACCCTCATGGTAGAGGCTTGGGATGCCTCCATGTAAAGGGAGATAGAAGAAAAGAGAAAATAGGAAAACTAGAATTTCTGGGTGGTTGTTCACTACTTTAGCCCTTTGCCTTTTCTCGTTTGCTCTCCTTTTGTTCACTCTTTCTCCCTTCGCTCTTCGTTCACCCTCCGTTCACCCCCCTGCCTTGGAAGTCCCTCTTACCATTATATAGAAGTTGATTTTACCAAACTGGATATAGAGCCTCGATCAGGTGCCTCTCCTAGGGTGTTCCCTGTGGAAGGGATACAAGTTTATTAGAGCCCCATTGGACAAGGTCTGAGGTTCCCAAGAGAGGGTCATGCTGGGGGTGCAGTCGGCATGCTACAGAGCCTGCCCCCTAGTAGAGCAATCCCTTATAAAGGAACAGGAGGAATTCTATAGAAACTAGAGCCCTGGCAGAGCACTCCTCCTATAGGAGGTGTAGATGGGATGCCGTAGGGCCCGAAGCCCAGTAGAGCATTCTTCTTTCAAAGGGTGCATATTGCATGCTATAGAGCCTAGAGCCTGGTGGAGCACTCCTCTTGCATGGGGTGCAGGCGACGTGCTATAGAGCCTGGAACCCTGGTGGAGCATGCACCCCCATGAGAGTTGCAACTGGTCTGGCGAGAGATAGCGACAATGCACCCCTATGTCACTATCTGGACATCTTTCCTATCTATCCTCTGGGAGTCATGTATCGCTTTCTGCTGTTCCTTCTGCCATGGTTGGGTAGTCATCTTCTTGCCTTCGAGGGCTTGGTCTATCTAGGAGCTCTACTAGACCAAAGCTCTCTTTGGCCAAGAGCTCACATTGGATAGGAGCTCACCTTGGATGGGAGCTTATCTTGGATGGGAGCTCACCTTAGATAGGAGCTCACCTCGAACGGGAGCTCTCCTTGGATGGGAGCTCACCTCGACTATGAGCTCACCTTGGTTGGGAGCTAGCCAGGTGGCTCTCTCTGCTACCTCATCTGCCAGCTATGTCGGATATGGGCGCCACGTTAGTAGCATGCCACATCAGATGCCCCCATCCCAAAATCGAAGCACTCTTAGGCCCAAGGTGAAGGGAGTAGATCGAGGCGCTGACATGGAGGCCTCCAGGCCCCTCATTAATTGTCACGGTCACTTGGCGATTCACAGATCATCGATCCGCCTCCTGAAGGACCAGCATGTGGATAATGGCTGGTGATCAGCAATAATGTTTTCATCCCTTCTAGCATGGTGGTTCGCAATTTGAGCCAGTGATGATTCACAGACCCCCTCTTTCGCCACTAGGGGTTGCCACATGGGTAGAAAGTGATGACCTACAATAATGCCTTCATCCCAGAGCGACAGTTCATGGCCCGAAGTGGCTCGCACAATGGGCAATGACACACGTCGCGATCCCATTGGATTGAGGGGAAGAGGAAGAGGTGTTTGACCATTGGTGATGGGCTTGAAAAGGGGTTCCAGCATCCCTTTCAAAAGGATTTGCTGCCACCCTACATCCTTTTAAATTTTTTGAAAAGGGAAGGAGAAAGAGAGGGAGATCTCCCACTCATACCTGGAGAAGACCCTGACCTAGAGTCCCACCTAGGTGTGTTCCTTCTTGTTTGCCTCCTCCCTTCCTTCCAGTATCCCCGATCTTAGCCCTTAGGTCTTTCCTTCTCTCATCTTGTGCTTAGCACCCTAATGAGTTCTTCTAGTAGCCATTGCCATTCTCCTGAGCACCTTCCTAGGGTCCTTGGTCCATCCTCACCTCGACCTCCTCCCTCGGATAGCAAGGAGGAGGATGTCCCCTTTAGAGCCCGATGGGGTCTTAGGTGGGTGACGGACGTCGAAGTCCTTCCTTTGCCTCCCACACCATCTTCTGCCAGCTAAGACCTGGCATGTCCATCGAGCATAGCATCGACAATGACCAGGGAGGATGACCTGCATCTCTGGAGGGCTTACAGGATTCTAGAATCCATTCGGATCACACCCTTGAACCGGATGATCGGGTCACCTCTGGCGAACAGGCAAGGTCACCCTTTATGAAGACTTCTTTCTCATCAGTTTCTAGCTCCCTCTTCATCCCTTCATTTCTTTTTTTCCTGGCCACTATAGGTTGGTCCCTACCTAGTTGACTCCCAACAACTTTAGGGCAATCTGCTCCTTCAAAGTCCTGTGCCACTTCCATGGCATGTGGCATACTTTTCTCTATTCAGAGCCCTCTTCACCCTGAAGCACCATCCCATAGAGCTGGTGGTTCATTGCCCCCAGGCCTAGGGGCCTCTAGTTTGACCTTCCTTCCTCCATCAAGGGATGGAAATTTAGGTTCCTCTTTGCTTTCCTCGAGGGTATTAACTAGGTCTAGAGTGATCTTGATCAATCTCCCAATTAGGATGCTTGGTGGAGCTGGCTGATCAAGAGGTGTACGACCAGCTTGTCACCTCAGAGATTCCCTATGGATGAGACCTTCTCTTCGAATAAATTTATTCGATGCTGGAATCAACCCAACCCGGTCCCTAGGTAAGGACTGAGGTTTGTCTTCCTTTATGTTGTCCGGTGACTAACCAGTTTCTTCTGAATGGTGTAGGCATGAAGTTCTCTATGACCAGACCAGATCCGCTAGATGTCCTAGAAGTGGGTGTCGACCGAGGGACCCACGAGGGATAAGAGAAGAGGTTCTGTGGGGACAAGAGAAAAGGCCCTGTAAAGAGTCAAAAAGAGGCCCCATGAAGAGCTGGAAAAGAGGCCCCACAAGGAGCCATTAGGGTGAGCCAAAGAGGTAGAAAGGGAGAGATCCTACTACCAGTGGCAAGGGAAATCGGAGATGTGGTCCTGCTAGTTGGTAGGGCCCTTGTACTGAGGGAGAGTGCTGCACAGCCCCCTACTAACATCATCGAGGTCATCCCGATGTCGTCATATCCCGAGGCAGACCCCATTACAGGGCCTAAGGGTGCAAATAATCCTTCCATGGCTCCTTGGCAAGTACAGAGACTCAGGAACTAGATTTGGCACCTGCTAAGCCCTCAATCTCCTTCATGCCTCCTCTAGGGGTGCTCAGGACCATCGCCATGTTCTCACCCAACAGGTAGTGATGCTTGACGAGGGTCTGGTGGAGAGGCTGCTTGGCTTCATCTTGCAACCTCGGGATCATTGGAAGAGATCCGGTCAAACTTGGGGGAAACCATCGCCAGGATCCTCTCTAGTTGTTCATGGTAAGTCCTCTATCATTTGATTGGATTTCGGGTTCATGGGGCAGGGAATTCTATGCTAATCCTTCTTTGATTTTGATTACAGGTGGCCCAAGATGCCCTCCTGGTATGAGATTGCTGCATGGGGCTGGTCAAGCAAGACACCAGGGCTGAGGTTGCAGAGGCCAAGGTTCAGGCCTTGGCTAACCTAGTGCCTAACCTGGAGGCGTGGGTGAAGTCACTGGAGGCCGAGCTTAAGTCCTCCCGAGACACCATCAAAGAGCTTGAGGATCGAGCTGAGTACCGTGAGGCCGAGGTCATGAAGCTGGAGGAGCTCTTCCATGACTTGGAGAATCATCTGGTAGACTCCATTGCCATGGTTCCACCAAGACACGGAGCTCCACACCCTCTGGATGCAACTAGATCTCTTAGAATCTTGCATTGCAGCCATGGAAGAGAAGGCACATGCCTCCAGGATGGTGATCGAAGCAATGCAAGAAGAACCGACCCAGCCATCGCGCGATACAAGGCCTTGGAAGACTTTAAGGATGATGTCAGCAAAGCCATCTGTGATGCATTCTACAAAGGTTTCGAAGAATGTAAGAAGAAAGTGGCACTGACCTTCGACCATCTGGACATGCGGGACATCATATCAGATGATGCCAAGGGGAGAGAAGATGTAGCGGCCCCCTCCACCTCGCCTCCAAGGCCATGAGCAGCCTAGAGCCTTCTTCTCCTTTTCCTTTCTTTCTTTTTCTTTGTTTTGCCTTGTACTCTTCATGTGTCTTTCTAGCCTATCGGGGGACCCAAGCCTTGTAAAAAGATTTTGATGAATGAAATTCTTCTTTCTTTCAGAATAAGTCTTTCCTTAGTTGTTTTTTCTTTCTCGGTGAGATAGTAAGGCTACGGAGCAGGCCGTCTGAAGGGGCAGCACTGTTAGGCTTCCTGTCATTCTCCGCCAGACATGGGAGCTGGTGGATGAGAGCAGGGCTTTGGAGCTCCCAACTTTCTTCGCTGGACTTGGGATCTGATGGACAAGTGTGGGGCTTTGAAGCTCCCAGCTTTTTTCGCTGGACCTGAGGTCCAATAGGTGAGTGCGGGGCTTTGGAGCTCATGGCTTCCTTCACTAGACCTAGGACCGATGGGTGAGTGCAGGGCTTTGGAGATCCTGGCTTCCTTCACTGGACCTGGGTATGATGATGTGAGACAAATAATTAAAGCTTAATTATTAGAGATTAGTAGAGAATAAATTTTTTAGATTTTTTTAGATTTTAAGGAAGACTCCAAGGAGATAGTAAGGAAATGAATTCTAGTTAACTACCCATACAAGTAAACCTACAAAGTAACTAGAAAGCAGGACTTGGTGGTCGAGAAACCACCAAAACTAGGATTTACCATACAAGTAAACCTACAAAGTAACTAGAAAGCAGGACTTGTGGTGGAGAGAAACCACCAAACTAGGATTTACTTTCAACTAATCAGAAATTAAAGAGAAAGAAATAAGTTTTCAATTTTATCAATGAAAATTGCTCCTCTGAAATAGATATGGCAGGACTCTCAAGATTGTCGCAGCAGGGTTTCAAGAACTCATTCCCAGGCTTCGATCTTTCATGCGATGCTGGTTTCGAGACAAGAATACCTGACTTCGATTCCTAATCACCTACAAACACTACACGAAAAACACAAATTAGGAAGTGATGTGGCGGGATCACTGACATAGAATCCATATCAGACCCAATCAGATGCCATGTCGGACATCTCTCTTCGGACTCCTTCGTCGGGCGACTCCCTTGAGGTTGAGATGCCCTAGCCGAAGTCGAGCTCCATCTCTCTTCGGAATCCTTCGCCAGGTAGCTCTCTTGAAGTCAAGATGCCTTGGCCGAAGTCGAGCTCCATTTCTATTCAAACTCCTTCACGGGTGGCTCCCTCGAGGTCAAGATGCCATAGCCAAAGTCGAGCTCCATTTCTCTTCGGACTCGTTCACCGGGTGGCTCTCTCGAGGTCGAGATGCCCTGGCTGAAGTCGAGCTCCTGCTCTTTTTGGACTCCTTCATCTGGAAACTCTCTCGAGGTCGAGACGCTCTGGCCGAAGTCGAGCTCCGTTTCTCTTCGGACTCCTTCGCCAGGTGCTCCCTCAAGGTCAAGATGCCCTGGTCGAAGTTAAGCTCCTACTCTTGTCAACTCCTTCACCGGGTAGCTCCCTTGAGGTCGTGATGCCCTGGCCAAAGTCGAGCTTCATTTCTCTTCGAACTCCTTCGCTAGGTGGCTCCCTCGAGGTCGAGACGCCCTGGCCAGAGTCGAATTTCTCCTCCTGGACCAGCCCCACTTCGGACAAAGGGACCGGTAGCTGCGGGGCATCGCCGCCTTCCTTGGATGGCAGTAAGAAGCCTAAGGACCATGGAGGGGTGCCCACCAGGCTGCAATAACTGCCCTAGCTACCACTTACACCGAAGGAGAAGGGGTCCCCAGATCGAGGTGCTGTGCTCCGACCGACCGTCTGTACCACCCAAAAGAGGAAGTCAACCTAGAAGATTAAAATCCAGGGGATAGCTGTACCCCGATCGAGGCTCTGTCAGGTTTCTCAAAGTGGAGCAACCAGAGGGAGGGTCAGAATGCATGGTGTAGCTCCTTATCATGAATAAGAAAAGGTACCTCGCACATGGCAAGGGACGTCACCACATGTGCCTCAAAGCAAGGGGAGGATCCCATGGTGGGTGTCATGCAGCCGTCCTAGCCTAAGAGGGTTCTCCAAGGTTCTAAGAAGAAGGTAAGTCATGACGGGCGAAAATGGGCAGCATACGGGAGAACAACCACTCTAGGATACCGGAGATCTACCGGGAAGGTCTTGATGAACATGGCCACTCAGCTCGAACTCTCCTCTGCTCCCACTTCCCTCGCTCTATCCTCAACTCGTTCGCATTCCCGAGTACATAGTTTTTCTTTTCCTAGCATGGAGACTGCTTGTGGGACTCGACCAGGAGGATCTGTTTCCCTGGATCGCCACTGACTTGAGCATCGAAGTGCCCCCGCCGGGACCGACCCTGGTCTCCTTATTTTGCAGGTTCGGGTGCATGAGCAGGATCCCGAGAGAGGGCATGGTCCAAGGTCATCTCCAGCTATAGGCCATGGCGGTCGGGTGGTAATAGATTAGCGCGCCAAGTAGGGGGCAGGACATATTTTGATCCGGGCTAATCCCTTTACGAGCAACCCCACCAGGAGCATGGTGATGACCCATGTAAGGGAGGTTTCCACTAGCCATACGGGGGATCCCCTTCCCATGGGGATCTGCATAATCCAGAGAGGGAGCTCCCTACTCTACCACAACCGCCTCTAGTAGATGCTCAGCTGGCTACACTCGCCAATAGATACAGCTCCTGACTGTAGCAGTGCACCAGTTACAACACCAGCATTGATCCCTGGCCATCCACCAACAGTCAGGGACTCCCGCGGCCCAAGTCACCGCACCTCGCGATAGCCTGTGGTCCTTCCAAGGAAGGTCTTCATAGTCGTAGGCCATAACAGACTGCTGGGGAAGCCATAGGACCCCGACGAAGAGGCAATAGACCAGGTCAGCCGACCGGGAGAGCCAATCCCCGACCTTCGAGCAGGGGGCTGTCAAGCACGGTCGAGGTCATAGGGGCAAGGCCCCCGTCACACCCCCCTCAGCTACACCTCACCTCCTTCGTTTGCCTCAGCGAAGGGCTCACCGATGAAGCCATCAAGCGCATGGCCTAGAAGAATAGGAGCAAAAGTTGGCAGAGCTATCCCGCTAGTTTGCAAATTTGCAGGGCTTTTTCAGCGAGCCTACGGGCTATGACACCTGTCCCCCTTTCTCCCGGAGATCCAAGAGGAACCAGTCCTGGGTCGGTTTCGTATGCCGTAGGTGGATCCCTATGACGGGACCACGAACCCCCTAGACCACCTTGAGAGCTACAAGGCCCTCATAAGAGTCCAAGGGATGATCGATGCTCTCCTCTGCATCACTTTTTTAGCCACCCTCTAGAAGGTGGCTCGGGTCTGGTTTACTCATCTCGAGCCTGAAAGCATCAGCTCTTTCGCTCAGCTGGAGCGGAAGTTCGTGGCCCACTTTGACACCTGTCGAAAAGTGCCATGGGAGATGAACAACCTCTTCTCTATCAGGTAGCAAGACCACGAGCTCCTGCGGGGCTATGTGGCCTGCTTCAAGGTTGCCATGCTGGAGATTTACAACTTGAACGAGCTAGTTGCCATGCTGGCACTGAAGAGAGGGCTCGGGACTTCCTTCTTAACCTACTTCTTGGATAAGAAGCTGTTGAAGACGTACTCCGAACTCCTCCTCCAAGTTCACAAGTACATCCACGCCGAGGAGGCATACCATATGAGGAGGGAGCTGGATGGGAAGCCACTAAAGAAGCCATCTCCCAGAGAGACGTCCGGGGTGCGGAAGCCCGGGCCAGTCGCCCCAAACTTCCGTTAGGGGCCGAAGTCGAAGAGCAATCCCATTCAAAAAGAAAGATACATACCTTTCCTAGCCCCAAAGATGAAGATCCTTATAAAGATTGAGGGCGAGCACTACCTGCGATGCCCACCCCCACTGAGGCCATCTAACAACCGTAATAAGATGAAGTACTACCAATTTCATCATGACCATGACCACGACATCGAAGAGTGTCGCCACCTTAAAGAGAGATTGAAGTTCTCATAAGGAGGGGCTACCTCAGAAGGTTCATGGGGTGCAATACCCCGGTGGAACCCCAGGCGCTCACTACTCTCCCTCCGGTCCCTACAGTTGACAACCGGCACAGTGAGAAGCCTGTGGGATGATATGTTGGGGAATCGAGCACACCCCAAGAGGGCCCGAGGAGGAGAAAGTTTGGAAAATGTACTCCCTTTATGAGGGAGAGAGAATCTGGGGTTGAAAATGTAAACAATGATGCCATGGTCGTCGAGATGATGATCACCAGCATCCTATAAAATGGATTATTGTCGATAGTGGAAGTTCAGCTGATATCCTTTTCTATGATGCTTCTCCAGGCTGAACCTATCCTTTACTCAACTGAAACCATGCACACTCCCCTCGTCGGCTTTACAGGGGACTCTATTAGAGTCAAAGGGGAAATCACTCTCCCTGTTACTGTCGAGGTGCCACCTCGGTAGAGTACTATCATGATGACCTTTACGGTTATTAGGCTTTCCTCGGCCTACAACGTGATTCTTGGCTACCCGGGCTCAACCTGCTCGACACAATCATTTCCACCAAGCAATTATTGGTGCAGTTTTTCACTCCTTATGGTGTTGGATAAATAAGGGGGCCACCTCAGCTGATCCAACACTGTTTCTAAGCCATCCCTAGGGCCAAGACCTCCGAGGAAGACCCCAGCACTAATGACCTTAACCAAAGGGAGTAGGACCCTAGAGATGGTCCAGTCGAGCACCTCCTATCATATCTACTCGGAGCTGACCCGGTGCAGATGGTACAAATTGGGGCCCAGCTATAGGAAGAGGAACGAGCCCACCTGTTAGAACTCCTTCGAGTGAACGCAAAATGTTCGCTTGGACATTGGCAAATATGTCTGGGATTCTCCCTGACATCATCACCCATAAGTTGAGCATCGATCCGAAGTACCGTACCGTCCTATGACAAGAAGAAGAGGAGCTTCACCCCGAAAAGGCAACGGGCAATCAATGAGGAGGTGGATAAGCTCCTTGCAGCCGGCTTTGTTCGTGAGGTACAGTACCCCAGCTGGCTAGCGAATGTAGTCATGGTCAAGACCAGTCATCGACCTGGCGGAGGCCTTCCACAACCTCTTATGAGCAGGCCGAAGTCAGACCACGTCACCGACCTGGTGGAGGCCTTCCATAACCTCTGGATGCACCAGATGAAGCTGAATCTAATGAAGTACGCCTTCGGCATAGTAGCAAAAAGTTCCTTGGCTTCATGGTCACCTAGAGGGGAATTAAAGCGAACCCTGAGAAGGTCCAAGCAACTTCAACATGGAGCATCCACCTTGAAGAAGCAGGTTCAAAGCCTGACGGGCCGGATTACTGCCTTGAGCCAATTTATCTCGAGGTCAGCTGATCGCTGCTTGCCTTTCTTTAAGGTGCTGTGTAAAATGCATAACTTCGCCTGGACCGAGTAGTGCAAGGTAGCCTTTGAGGAGTTGAAGAAGTTCTTGGCATCGCTGTTGCTGCTCTCCAGGCCAGAGGAAGGAGAGGAACTCCTGCTGTATCTGGCAATTACCCCGGGGGTCGTCAGCTCGATTCTTGTCCGCATAGATAAGGACGGATCCTAGAGATCGGTGTACTACGCCAGCAAAATCCTTCAAGATATGGAGATCATGAACTCCCACTCAAAAAAGTTGATTTTTGCTCTTATAATGTCTACCCAGCACCTCAGACCATACTTTCAAGAGCATCCTATTACGGTCATGACGGACTAGCCTGATAGCCATACTTAGCTGCCCCAAAACCTTCGGGTGCTTGGCTAAGTGGTCCCTCATGCTAAGTGAATTCAACATCTTGTGCCAATCGAGCCATCCTAGAAGGCCCAAGTGCTGGCTGACTTCTTGGTCGAGTGTGCCGGCATGAGCGAGGAGACCACCTCAGAACCCTAGCTAGAACCCGTAGCCGAGGAGGAGACTTGGGTCCTCCATGTGGATGGCGTATCCAACTCAGGAGGGAGCGGAGCGGGTCTCATCCTCGCTAACAGAGATGGGGTTGTGGCTGAATATGCGCTACACTTCTGATTCACGATGACCAACAACCAGGCAGAGTACGAGATGCTCCTAGCGAGACTCAGAGTCTTTCACGAGCTGGGTGTGCCCAACCTAAAGATCTTCACAGACTCCCAGCTAGTGGCCGAACAGGTCTCAAAAGAGTATGAGCTCGAGATCCCTAGATGATAAAGTACTTGGAGCGGGTTCGCTCGAGCATGATGGGCTTTCTGTGCTCAGCATCTCCTATATCCCTCGTGAGAGAACGCTCCACTGATGCTCTGTCAAGGCTCGCGACCTTGCCGGACTCGTCATTGGGACGAGCCCACATTGAGTACCTGGAAAATCCAAGCTACAAGACTCCAGGAGATGTCCAGCAGGTCACCCGGAGCCTAGCTGGATGGACCAGTACATCAGATACATCACTGACGGCACACTACCAGCAGATCGAGTGAAGGCCGGCCTCATTAAGAAGAAGGCCATGCGATTCATCCTGATGGACGAGCAGATCTACCACAGATCCTACTCCTATCCATTCTTGAAGTGCCTGAGACTCGCAGAGGTAACCTTTATGCTCCAAGAAATACACGAAGGCCTCTGCGGGAATCACATCGGAGGGAGGATGCTAGCATACAAGGCCCTCCATTAGGGGTATACTAGTAAATAATGAGGGCAGACGCTACCGACTTCATGAAGAAGTGCGATCGCTGCCAACACCATGCTCACATATAGCGTCAACCATCGGCGCCACTCTCCCAACTCTCCGCATCTTGGCCATTCGTCCAGTGGGGGATGGACATCTTTGGTCCATTCCCTCCTGCGTCCGGACAATGCAAGTTCCCGATAGTGGCTATTGATTACTTCACCAAATGGGTGGAGGCAAAGCCACTAGCACGAATCATCGAAGCCAAGGTCCGATAGTTCTTCTGGAAGTCGATCATCTGCCATTTCGAAGTCCCTCGCAACATCATCATTGATAATGGATGGCAGTTTGACAACCGAGAGTTCGAGGAGTTCTGCATTGACCTCGGCATTCAGCATCGCTTCACCTCGATGGCTCACCCCCAGACCAACGGAGAGGCCGAGGTGACCACCAGACTATCCTCCAGGGATTCTAAACCAGGTTAGACCGAGCCAAGGGTGGTGGGCAGAAAAACTTTCCAGCATCATTTGGGCCTACCACACAACACCCAGGATGGCCACGGATGAAATGCCCTTCAGCCTTGTCTTCAACACTGAAGCCATCATCCCGATTGAACTTGGTGTGCCCATACTATATGGGTGGAATAGTATGATAGGCAGAGAATCCGGCCCGCCTTCTTCTTAACTTGGACCTCCTTGAAGAAATGAGAGACAAGGCTTGACTCCGGATGGTGGCCTACCGACAATGCGTAGCTCGGTACTAAAACATGTAGGTAAGGCCAAGATCTTCCGCTTAGGTGACCTGGTGTTGTGTCGAGCTGAAGCCTCGCAAACCCAGGAGGGCGGCAAGCTCTCCCTGAATTGGGAGGGCCCTTACAAGGTAGTTGAAGCTCTCCCAATAGAGCATACTACCTCGCTGAGCTCGGCGGAACCCGATTCCCTCAAACTTGGAACACCGACAATTTGAGAATATATTACCAATGATGTAAGACCTTCACCCATTAATAATAAAATTCTTTTAGTGCAAACCCTCTTTGCCTTGCAGGAATATCGCCACCCAGCCCCAAGCCTGGCAGATCAAGCCCGAAAACTCCTGAAGCCCGGCACTTCAAGCCCAGAAACTTCTGAAGCCCAGCACTACAAGCCAGAAACTCCCGAAGCCTGGCACTTCAAGCCCAGAAACTCCCGAAGCCTAGCACTTCAAGCCCAGAAACATCCAAAGCCCGGTGCTTCAAGCCTAGAAACTCCTGAAGCCTGATGCATCAAGCCCGGAAACTCCTGAAGCCCGGTACTTCAAGCCTAGAATCTCCTGAAGCCCGACACTTCAAGCCCGGAAACTCCTGAAGCCCAGCACTCCAAGCCAGAAAACATCCAAAGCCTTGCATCGAAGTCAAAAGCCGGGGCTGAGCTCCCCGCTAGGTAGAGCCCCAAGCTGAAGATGGGTTCCATGAAAGGGCTGGATTCCCATCCCTTGAGTACCTTTGCCTCGATGCCTCCCCCATGGTCGAGCATTCGTCCATCCTTGCTCGGGCTGCAGTGGGCTCGAAGATGCAACCTACCTGGGGGAGATGCATGAAGTATCTCCACCTCGCCCCCGACATGGCGGAGATAAACAAAACCTAAGACCCCTCTCTTCAACTGCCTGCATATTGGAGCTCTACAGAGAAGAGCTGGCTGCTTGACATCCCATCACACAGCACTGCAGCTAAGGCATGCACCTTGGCGACCCAAAAAAAAAAAAGAAAGAAAAGAAAAAGATGAAGAAAGGAAGAAGAAGAGAGAGGAGAGAAAAGATGAGGAAAAGGGAGACTCGGTAAGGAGAAAAGGGCTCTTCATTAATGCATAAATGTTACATCAGATGAGGTCCCCGACAGGCCAGGTGGTCCAAAGAAAAAAGAAAGAAGAAAAATCAAAAGATCGAAGGTCCCTTTCTACCGGCTCCTTCCGGGACGGTGCTGGGGCATAGCAAACATCTGCCTCAGTCTCCACCAGGAGAGCAGTTTCCGTGGTGACCAAGGGCTCTTCCTCTGCTCCTGCAGCCAAAGCCCACCGAGAGCTTTGGTTGGCCCCACTGGGAAGACCAGGTCGTCCAGGCTTAGTTCGGGGAACATCTGGGCAGCCCTAAATTTGCAATGTTCGAAGCCCTTGGAAAACGAGTCTAGGATCGCCTCCTTTAATCATCGATGTAGGCTTCTGAGGGCCTTATATTGGGGACCGCCTTGATGGCCTCTTTCTTGGTAGCCTCCATCAAGGCTGCCACACCCATGGCTCTTCAGCAGCGATAGCCCGAGCCCGGGCGGCCTTTAGCTGGGCCCGGAGACTTTTGGTCCGCTCTGCCACACGGGCAGCCTTAGCCTTGAGTCCTCGGCACGAGCTGCCTCGGCCTTGAGCTCCAGACCTATGCGACCTATGCTGACCCACATTTTTCTCTCGAGCCAGGGATGCCTCAAGGTCTTTGATCCTTCTTTCAATGCTAGCCGCCTCTTCCCTCAACTCCCGATTTTCTCCTGGAATTCCTGGGCTCTGGCGATCTTCTCTCTAGTCTCGACCATGGCAGCCACCAACTCCTACTCCTTCAGCTTCTCCCTCTGAGCTTGTGGTGCAGTAGTCACGGATAAGAGAAGGACCGTGCCGAGCTGCAATAACGACGACATCAGCAGACAGAAGAGGAAAAGGAGAAGAAGAAGAAAGGGGGGGGCAGAGGGCCTTATCGTGAAGAGGTAGGGAAGGTGCCAAGAATTTCATCCGGTAAGGGCCTCCCTTCCTTCTCACGGGTCATGTGCCTGGATGGTGAAGTCATCATCCGCTCGGCCAAAGACCGATCTTGTGTCACCAGGAGTTCGATGCCACTTCGAAGGGCACCCTCTGAGAGCTGGACTTCTTCTTAGCCCGAGCTACTGTCAGGTCCTCCGGGGGGCCAAGGATGTCTCTGAGCCCCTGGTCGAGCTTGCCGCCACAACGGACAGCACCGTCAGTGGCAGCGTCCCCCTCTCCTCACCTGCCAGCTCCACCTCAATAATTTCAGAAGGTGAAGGCATGGCAACAATGGTGGTGGCGGCAGAATGAACCCGCACATCCATGGTGGAATCCCGAGCTAGAGGCGAAGCTTGTCACTTCGATTGGATCGTGCACCTGGTCCGTTGCCCTCCTACTGGGCTGAGAGCAGTGGCCAACATGGGCCTCGAGCTAGGGCTCATTTCGGGCCCTCTTCGGGGGGGACTCCCTGGGCCCCCTGGCACATCTCTCCTTTGGGCATGCTGAACTATCTGCTCTATCAAAAGCTTCATGCTTACAAGGAGAAAAGAACTAAGGTCAGCCTCATGACCGGACAGACTTAGAGGAAAGAGAAGCCAAGTTCAAGCTGAACTCACCAACTCCTGGATTGGGCTGACCCTAGCTTTGAAGAGGTTCTGCTCTGTTAGCAGGACCTCCAAGGAAGGGACCTAGTCGGTGCGAAAACTGGTCATAAATTTCTCGATCAGCTACTTCGACAATGGAGTTCTTGTTCGGGGTCCGATCAAGGTCGCTCCAAACCCAGTCAACCCCACTCGACAGAAGTAAGAAAATATCTACTCTTCCATCCCTTGATGGAAGAGGGAAGCTCAAACCTAATGCCCTTTGGGCGAGGTGAATAAACCACCACCCGTCCTCGGTCGGGTGGTGCTTCAAGATAAAAAAAGCCTTGAACAGGGGAAATGGGCAACGATCCCGTAGAAGTGGCATAGGACGATGAAGCATAAAATAGTCCTGACCGTGTTTGGAACCAGCTGAGCTGGAACCAAGTGGTAGTGCTGGAACAGAGAGGAAGAAGGGGTGAAAAGGAAATCGAAAGACCCCCTTGCGAGGGACTCCTGGTAGAGGGCCCTATCCGACCCGAGTCAATGGAGGGGATATGCTAAAGAAATACCTGGTGCAACAGGAGCCTACTCAGGCCATGCAACAATAGGGAGCAGGTATTGCATAATTAAAATTTTTAAGCATGCAGTGGAAAAAACCTACTCATGCACAGGATCTAACATAAACATGAAGCATGTAACAATTACAGAGGCATGTGTAGGCAACTGTAATAATATAAACAGTATGATAAAACCTAGATCTAAGTATGCATGATAACCAAAATAAAATTATACCTGATTGAAGAGGACTCTTTCAGTCTTCAGAATAGATCAGCAGCAACCGGTTGAACTCTTTCAACAACAAATAAGATCTACAATGGCATGATAAGATCTGCAACACAGCAAGAAGAAGACTCGACCTGACCTCTCGAGGTGTCAACGCGTCCACCCTCTAGAGTATCCATGCGCAGGGCTCTCACTAATCCAACTCCCAGATGGATGCTAGTCCACCAGGAATCCATAAATTTGTCATGGACAGATGGAGCAGGGAATATCAAATAATCTATACCGATGGTCTTCTCCAAGACCGTCCAAACTCCACCTAAAGAAGCACACACTGGAAACCTTAAAACCATGGAAGGAATCACGGATGCAGAACAAGTTTCTGCATGCAGAGATTCAACCCAAAGGCTCGTTCTCTGCTCTCTCTTATCCCTTGTTACAACACATCTCTCTCACGACATGGTCTTCAACCAAGACAAATAAAAGGCAGATAACAAACCTGTGGAGCCCTGTTCCTTACCACTCACCACAAGCCCTATTTTCTTCTCCTGTTACTTCCACTCTCCCCATACCTCACGGGCAGCAACTTTCTCTCATATCCCACGTTTTGCAACCCAC